>CM062812.1:969553219-970753219 GCA_031772625.1 Pinus tabuliformis
ATATTCCTCTTTTAATTGACTCTAGGCCTAGTCATAGTTATATTGTCGTGGAATTCGTAGATAAAAATAATTTGGAGAAGACAAAGAACTCAAAGGCATGGTTGGTTCAATTAGATATAGGAGTAAAGATAAGAATGATAGAACTAGAGAAAGAAATTCAAATTGAGTTTAATAAACTAAGTACTTATATTGAATTGTATATAATCTCGTTTGGATCTTATGATTATTTAACCAACGTAGGTAGGCTAGACAAGCACTGTGTGGTTTTGTAATACTATACCATGTATTTTACCTATGTTAATGAGGAAGATCAACAGAGGAAGGTATAAGGACTTCTTATACCGATATATATTAGAGATATTAGTTTTCTAGTTAAATAAGGATTATAGAAAAGAATGGTAAATATTAGCAGCTCCTCTTGAGAAAACAATATATACCATCCATTTAACTTGGAGGATTATCCTATGATGCAATATTATGCTGAAATATTTGCGGAGACTCATGATTACCTCCAAGTAGAGATAAAGATTTCACTGCATATATAGTACATAGAGCCGCTCCAATTTCTAACGCACCTTACAAGATGAATACTTGTAGATCAATTAATTGCATATGCAGTTAGAGGAATTATTAATGAAATGGTACATATGACCAAGTTTATCACCATGAGGCACTCTAGTATTGTTTATGAAGGAAAACGATGGAACATTGTGATTATGTGTGGATTTTCAGTAGTTCAAAAAATGACTATTAAGAATAAATGTCCATTGCCAAGGATATATGATTTGTTCGATAAAATTTGGGGAGAAAAGGTACCTTATAAGGTTGATAAGATGGAGATATTGTCAACTACGAATTAAAAAAATAATATTTTAGTAAGACAACTTTCCAAAATCATTATGGAAATTATCAGTTCATGATGGTTCCTCTTAGATTAACGAATTATCTAAGTTTTTTTATTTTCTTAAAGAACGATATCTTCAAGGAATATCTAGATAAGTTTTTCATTGTCTTCCTGGATGATATTTTGATATATTTTAAGTGTAAGGAAGAGCACGAGAACCATATAACGTTATTTTTACAAGTGACTAGGGAGCATTAACTATATTCTAAAACCAACAAATGTTCTTTTTATCAAGGAATGGCCAACATCAAAGAATGTTATAGAATTCAGGTATTTTATAGGTCTAATTGGTTATTATAGGAGGTTCATTTGGGGATTTTTTTGGATTGCTTATCCTATTACTTCATTGTATAGTAAGGGTGTAAAATTTGAATGGATTCTTGAGTGTGAAGAAACCTTCCATCACTTGAAGGATTTGCTAAAAATTGCTCTAGTGTTGAAGATTTAAGACCAAAATGATGATTTCCTTGTATGCAATGATGCATGTAAAGAAGGCATGAGAGGATTTCTCATGCAAAATAGATACATGGTGTGTTATGAGTACAAGAAAGTTGAAGGAACATGAAATAAATTATGTTTCACATGACTTAGAATTAGAAGTTATCATTCATGATCTTAAGACATGGAGACATTATCTCATGACCTAAATATTTTCATTATAGACTGATCACTATGGTTTGCAACGTTTGTTTGAACCCAATCTAAATTCTTGGAAGATCAGGTGGCTAGAATTGTTAGTTGAATATGATTTCGAGATTAAGTAAATTAAGGGAAAGGAGAACATTGTGGCAGATGTTCTTATCCAAAGAGTACATTTGATGCATGCTTCAATAGTAACTATATATAAGGAAAATATAATACCTATAGTTAAAAAAATTATAAATTTTGATTAGCCATATTTGGCCATGAATAATAGTTTATAGCAGAGAAGAAGTAGAAAACTTATTCAGATTATCATCTTGAAGAAGATGGAATGATTCTCTCTAGAATTCATATATATGTACCATATTTATAAGATGTGAAAGAGTTGATTCTAAATGAAATATATAGGGTGCCTTACACAGGACACTTGGGTTATTAGAAAACTATTATAGTGGCCAAGAATAAATATTTTTAGCCAAGATTAAAGAAGGATATATAAAATTACATAGTAGGGTGATTGGAATCTAAAATAGCTAAGGATAAGCACAAACACTCAACGGCTTGTTACATCCCATAACCATTCTTGAGTGGAAGTGGTTGATAATATTACCAAAGTTTCTCATTTCATACCCATGAAATGAACGTATAAAGTAGTTAACATATTTAATGTTTTTATGAGAGAAATTTCTAGGTTACATGGTGTGCACATGAAAATTATTTTAGATAGATATATGAAGTCCACATCTAATTTTTGGATATGATTATAAATGGTTAGCTACTAATATAAATTTTAGTACTATCTACCACCCATAGTCTAATGGAGAGGCTGATCACATTAATGAGATGATTGAAGATATGTTACAAATGTATGTAATGGATAAACCATCCAAATGGGAGGACTAATTACAATAGGTAGAGTTTGCTTATAATAATGGATATCAACCTTCATTAAAAATGAGTTTGTTTGAAGTGTTATATTAGAGGAGGTGTCATACTCCTGTGAGTTGGAGAAATCTGGTAGACAGAGTCATGGTTAGTGTAGAATTACTCAAAGAAATTGAAGATCTGTTGATGAAAATTAATAAAAATCTGAAAATTCCCACGACAAGAAGAAAAGTTAAATAGATAAACATAAGAGGCATTGGGTATCTAAAATTATGGATCATGTATTTCTAAAAGTTAGACCGCAAAAGAGCTTAGTAAAATTAGGTGGTTGTGCCAAACTGGGAGGACATTATTGTGGTCCATTCGAGATTAAAAATAGGGATTGGTTCTCTACATATAGACTTGCATTACTTGCATCCATGCATGCTCATGATGACCTCCATGTGTATTTTCCCAATAAGTAGGTTCATAGTATTGATTAGGTGATTGATTAGCATATGATTTAGGTGGAATGGAAGGATATTTACATGTACAACCAACATAGATTTTATGCTAGTGATCTAGATGTATATAATGATTAGGAGAGTGTGTTGGAGTCATTTTTGTAGGCCTACGTGCATATGTATATATGTACATGGATTATGGAGATATATTATTAGGGACATATATGCTGCTCATTCAAAGTGGTAGGAGAGACAAGATTGTAAGTATTGTAATTATTGATCATATTTCTATATTAACAAAATAATTCCACTCCATGAAAAAGGAGTATGGGGGGTAGTGGAATTCCATGACAATAGGTAATGGATGTTGTGATCGGTGTTGGGGAAAATGTCACGTGGAGCCCACATGGCTTCATGGAGTGCCACATGGCATAGAAAGGCCATGCATATTTAAAAAGGAATATATTTTCTTGATATGGATGGAGGGAGTAATTATGGATTTCACACTTTATTATATCCATTTTGGCTTAATTACTTATGGTGGAAATCGTTAGCGAGTCTTGTGCTTGGGATTCTAGGCTAGCTATAGGTATTTTGATTTATGATTGTAAAGGTGCTAAGATAGTAGAAAAAACTTTGTAAGGCCAAGCTTGGACCATCTCCGACTAGTTATAAGGTAGCTTTAAAGGTGGGCACCACAAAGGGACTAGAAAGTCATATAGAAGGGGTGTGCCACTATTGTAGGATTACGAGAATGAGCGCTCATGGTAAGGGAAAGTTTTGGTGGATAGGTTCCTTCTCCATAGTATGTGTCCCTTATTTCGTTTCTACATAATCTATTGTGGATTTGTAGCCCCCAACATAGGGTGACTGATGGTTGAGACTAGTGAACCATGAGGTCTATTATTTGGTGGAATGTTGAGAGCCCTCAACGAGTTTCTTATTTCATTCTAGATAATTGTTCATGTTTATGGTGTTCTTTTATATTCAAGTAATGAGTGTGTGTTGGAAACCCTATTTTTGGACTATATGCATTGCTATCTTTAATAATGCATCTATTGTTAATATTACTCCAATGTGAAATTATGTTTTATGGTGTGTAATGGTGTGTATATGCGAATATGGTCGCACGTCTCCTTTATCTAGTTAAATCTTGGAATTATGAGAGGTTTGATTGTGCTAGAATTTCCTAACAAGTGTTTTGGGACATTACATCATTTTTTCTAGGTCAAGCTCAAAACCTAATATTTTTTTCCCCTACTTCTATTCTAACAACTTTAATTTTTTATCAAGATTTGGAACTAAATCTATTTTATATTTACTCTCTCCTTTCTAATAGATCTATATGATCATAAAGACTATCTAGGGTGAGCTTGTTGACCTTCCCCTGCCAAGTTGAGGTTGTGGCATATAGGGTAAAGTTTTCCTCCTTGAAATAGAATAGAAATTGACACTCGCATTGAAATTGAAATTAAATAAAAGGTAACATGAGTAGAAGTAAAAATTGAAATTGACATGGAAGTTGAGACCATTGTGTTATAACTTGACATGTATATTCAAATCAACACAGTAATTTCATTTCAATTTTTTCACCATTAAACATTGTTACTTTATTTGTAGTGTTACCCTTAAAGTATAATCCTTAATATGCAAACAACGTTCTCAACAAAATAAGGCAAATAAGTAAATTTAAAATGATTAGATTCATCTCAAATATAAATATATATATATATATATATATATATATATCATCTACAAAATTGTGTCACTAAAGAAGGTGAGTTAATATCTAATGATTAAATTAATGTTAGACAATATACATATACATAATATTGATTATGTATAAATTTTGTGTGATGGTCCATTATTAAAAGTAGCTCACATCCATTTCAATTTTATGCTTATAGGCATCTAAAAGTATCAAATGTGTGAAAGTATAAACTATTGCCAAAATTTTATACTTGCAAATAATTCTACACTTTCAAATAGTTTTACACTTTCAAAATTTAACTCCTCTTAACATTTTGAATTTCAACAATATAATAGTTATTAGTTAATATAAAATAAATAATGAACATGATACTTATAAATAATGTTTTCGAAAAAAATATTAGATATATGGATGCATCAAAAAGAAAAATATTAATATAATTAGATTAAATACATATAATTGATTAATATTGTACATGAATGAGAAATATACAAATATGAAATAAAATATTAAAATTTAAAGGAAATAGATGACTATCTAAAAGCTTCAAATCCAATTAAAAGACCTTCAGTACTAAGTATAACATTGAGTTTCACAACATTTAGCCTCGTCAAATATCGATCATCCATAATCCATAAAAAGACACTTTTTATTTATTCAACTTGATTGACTTGAAAAGAACTTTTTATTCATTCAACTACTTCTAGTTCTAGAAGCCTCTTATACAATGACCTACAACAAGTTCATTTTTAAAATGACTCTAGTAACTGAAATAAATATCTGCAATGGGAAGATATAAACTATTTATTATGTAAAATATTAGAGATATGTTAACCGTAAATCAATTCACAAAGGTTTTAGTTGATTATTACGGTTAACAAATATCGTTTTTAACTACATATGTTTGTCACAAGCAACCCTATAGAAACTGCAATCAAATGTTGCATTTCTTCATTAGTTCTCTATAATATTCTCTCATCTTTGATAGAAAATAATCTATTACTATGCTATTTGCAAGGACTTAATATGGCGAACAACCAACTAGTTAAGGTTTGACGTTAGCTTCACTCATCAAAACTTAGCTTCACTCGTAATTAGTTTATGTGCTTTTCCATTTCATGGCATATATTTTTTTTGAAATTGTAATAAATTGTTATTACCAAATGCATATCTCTTATAGTTTAGTATTGTCATTTTATTTTCTTCTAATTCCAATTTGACCTTTTTATACCATTTGTCTTAAGCTTGCAATTTGTGCAGCTTCTGACTTAAATTGTTTTTTCAAGGGATAAAAAAAAAAGAAAAGACCAAAATTAAAACTTACACATAAATAACAAATTGGATATAAGTTGATATAAAATAAATAATAAACACCATACTTATAAATAACAAACTGGATATAAGTTGATATAAAATAAATTATAAACACCATACTTATACTTTTTTGAAAAACATAAAAAACTATAAATGTGCTATGGGTAAAAAAAAAAAAAAATTAATATAATTTTATAAATGAATGGATAAATATTGTAGATAAAGAAAACACATACATATATACAATAAAATATTAAAATTTAATATATATATATATATATATAATATATATATATGATCTCTATCAAAATGTTGAAAATTAACCAAACATCATATCAAATTTAAAAACCATAAGTATGTTTAAAATATAAAAATAAAATTCTGCATCATCACAACATTTAACCTCATCCAACATTTGTCAACTATACAATATCAGAATTAAAAAAACATTCTTTATTCCGTCAACTATATCAATTTCTACAAATCTCTTATACAATGACCTACGGCAAGTTCGCTTTTAATATGACTCCCATAATTGAGAGATTTCATACAATATAACAAATTTAAAATACACATTATTTATTGACTCAAGTGTGTGCATTTCTACAAATCTCTTTTAAGATGACCTACAACAAGTTCATTTTTAAAATGATTCGAATAACTGAAATAAATATATGGAATGTGAAGATAAATAAACTATATATAATCTAAAATGGCATAAATATAATGATATTAAGTCCTTTTTATCAAAATGAATCCTATGATGTTATTTGCATGGAATTCAGATTGCCAACAACCAGATAACTAGTGCTTAAATCATAGCCAAAATCAGCATTGCCAAAACTCCATATGAGATGTTCCAACGCACTGTAATTTCATACCTGACTGCTTGGATACATTCTATTTATCTAGTTGAAGGTCTACGACTGGATTTTGCACACCTTGAGTGGGCTAATCAGCTACTTACACACATCCAAGATTATTCTTGACCCAGTATTTATTCATATTTTCTTAAGTGTTAGATAACTTTCACATACACAATATAATCTTCATGTAAAGACTTGACATCAATTACATTGACATAACAATATAGATTGATTAATGTAGTTCATCAATACAACATTATTTCATAAACCCATTATTCATTACACCTTAAAGCACATTATAACAGAAGTAAATGAATAAACACAAGAATTTCTATAATAATCTTCTTTATTGACAATCAGTTAATCTTACAGAATCAAGAATTCCGTGTGCACTCAGTTGTAGGGATCAGCACACTCAGCTATAAACACTACTCTAATCCTTTGTGCACAAAACTGCATAGGCTTTCTTTTACCTTCTGCGCTAACTTAGACTCCTTCTATTGTACACAACTTATATTCTTCTCCTATCATTATTATGCCTTAGAGTGTCTAAAACATGCCTATTTATACAATCCCATGGTCATTTTTTGACACTTTACTTAACTATGTGCTCAGCTACCACAATTTCCGGAGACATTACATCTTTTTACATAAAAATTTTGATTTTGCCCCAAAACTTAGGCTTTTGCCACAAAATTGACTCAAGGGACCCCATGCCAACGATTAAATTAAATAAATATAATTAATTAGTATTATACATAAAAAAGAAATATTAAAAAATATAATAAAATACTATAATTTAAGGAAATAGATGACTATCTAAAAGCATAAAATCCAATTGGAAAACTTTAAGTTCTAATTATAACAATGAACTTCAAAGCATTTAGCTTCATCAAATATCATCCATTCATAACGCATTAAAATAACACTATTTATTTATTCAAGTGTATCTAGTTGAAAAGAACTATTAATCCATTCAACTACTTCCACTTCTATAAGCCTCTTATACAATGACCTACCACAAGTTCATTTTTAAAATGATTCAAGTAAGTAAAATAAATATGTGCAATTTGAAGAGATAAACTATCTATTATCTAAACTATTAAACATATGTTAATCCTAAATTAATTCACAAAGGTTTTAGTTGGTTATTAGAGTTAACTAATTTTTTTAACTACAGGTCTTTGTCACAAACAACCCTATGGAAACTGTAATCAAATGTTGCTTTTCTTCATTAGTAGTTCTCTATAATATTCTCTCGTCCTTGATAGAAAGCAATCTATTACTATGCTATTTCCAAGGACTAAAGATGGCCAACAACCAATTAGCTTCACTCATCAAAACTTAGCTTCACTCATAATTAGTTTATGTGCTTTTCCTTTTGATGGTATATAAATTTTTTTGTGAAACTGTAATAAACCATAATTATCCAATGTGTATCTCTCATACTTTAGTATTGTCATTTTATTTTGTTCTCATTCCAATTTTACCTTTTTATACCATTTGCCTTAAGCTTGCAATTCATGTAGCTTCTATCTTAAATTGTTTTTTCAAGGGATAAAAAATAAAGAAAAAACCAAAATTAAAACTTACACATCAATAAAAAAAAATAGATATAAGTTGAGATAAAATAAATAATAAACATCACACTTATAGATAATGTTTCCCAAAAAATAAAAAGCTATAAATGTAAATATAATTTTATAAATAAATAGATAAATATTGTAGATGAAGAAAAAACATACAAATATACTATATATATATAATGTTGAAACTTAACCAAAACTCATATCATATTTAAAAACCATAAATATGTATCAAGTATAACAATAAACTTAGGCATCATGACAACATTTAGCCTCATCTAACATTTGTCAACCATAAAATATCACAGTTTAAAAAACATTCTTTATTCACTCAACTCTATCCATTTCTACAAATCTCTTATACAATGACCTACCACAAGTTCTAAACTCTATCCATTTCTACAAATCTCTTATACAATGACCTACCACAAGTTCGCTTTTAATATGATTCCCATAGGTGAGAAATTCCATACAATATAACAATTTTAAAAAACACATTATTTATTGACTCAACTCCATGCATTTCTATAAATATGTTATGTTGTGACCTACTGCAAGTTCATTTTTAAAATGATTCAAGAACTTAAATAATCATATGAATATAAATATATGGAATGTGAATATAAATAAACTATCTATAATCTAAAATGGGATACATATACTAATATTAAATCTGTTTTATAGAAATGAATCCATTATGATGTTATTTGCATGGAATTCAGATTTCCAACAACGAGCTAGTTGAAACTCCATACGGGACGTTCCAACCCATGGTAATTTCATATACTGTTGGGATACATTCCATTTATCGTGGTGAAGGTCTACTACTAGCTTTTGCAAACCGTGAACAGTCACCTACTTACACACATCCAAGATTAGTGTTAACCCAATATTTATTCAGATTTTCTTAAGTGTTAGATAAATATAACATACACGAGATAATCTTCATGTATATACTTGACATCAATTACGTCCACATAACAATATAGTTCGAGTAAAGTCACTCATCAATAAAACATTATTTCATAAACTCATTATTCATGAACATAAAGCGCATTATAAGAGAAGTAAATGGATAAACACATGAATTTCTGTAATAATCTTCTTTATTAATAATCAATTAATCTTATAGACTCAAGAATTCTCCACCCACTTAGCTATAGGGGTCCGCGCACTCAACAACGGACACTACTCTAGGCTTTTGTGGACATAGCTGCAGAGCCTTTCTTTTACCTTTTGTGCTAACTTAGATCCTTCTATTGTATGCATAAACAACTTATATTTTTCTCCTATCATTATTATGCCTTAGACTGTCTAAGATATGCCTATTTATGCTATCCCATGGTCGGCATACCATGGGTAGATCTTCAAAAAGATGACTTAACTTACATAAAAGAGGGTAAAAACCATTTTTTGACTCTTTACTTAACTACATGTTCTGAGGCCACAATTTCTGGAGACTTTCCATCTTGTTACATAAAACATGGGCTTTTGCCCAAAACTGACCCAAGAGACCCCATCCCAGCAATTAAATTAAATAAATATAAGTGATTAGTATTGTACATGAAGGAGAAATATAAAAATATATAATAAAATATAAAAATTTAAAGGAAATAGATGACTATCTAAAAGCTTCAAATCCAATTGAAAACCCTTAAGTGATAATTATAACATTTAACTTCAAAGCATTTAGCTTGTCAAATATCGTTCATCTATAACGCATTAAAAAAACATTGTTTTTTTTGTTCAAATTCATCTAGTTGAAAAACACTATTTATCCATTCAACTACTTCCACTTCTACAAGCCTCTTATACAATGACCAACCACAAATTGATTTTTAAAATGGTTCTAGTAAGTAAAATAAATATGTGCAATTTGAAGAGATAAACTCTCTATTATCTAAACTATTAGAGATATGTTAAAGTTAAATCAATTCACAAAGGTTTTATCTAATTATTATGGTTAACAAGTACTTTTTTTAACTACATGCCTTTGTCGCAAACAACCCTATGGAAACTATAATCAAATGTTGCATTTCTTCATTAGTAGTTCTCTATAATATTCTCTCATCCTTGATAGAAAGCAATCTATTACTATCCTATTCGCAAGCACTGAAGATGGTCAACAATCAACTAGTCAAGCTTTGATGTTAGCTTCACTCATCAAAACTTAGCTTCACTCATAATTAGTTTATGTTCTTTTCCATTTGATGGTATATAAATTTTTTTGTGAAACTGTAATAAACCATAATTACCCAATGCGTATCTCTCATTCCTTAGTATTGTCATTTTATTTTCTTCTCATTCCGATTTGACCTCTTTATATCATTTGTCTTGAGTTTGCAATTCATGTAGCTTCTATCTTAAATTGTTTTTTTAAGATATAACAAAAAAAACCAAAATTAAGACCTACACATCAATAATAGAATAGATATAAGTTGATATGAAATAAATAATAAACATCAAACTTATAGATAATTTTTTCAAAAATAAAAAGCTATAAGTGTGCTATGGATTATATATATATATATATATATATATATATATATATATATATATATATATATATATATATATATATATATATAAATGAATGGATAAATATTGTAGATGAATGATAAAATTACTTATTTATAGATGTGTAATCTAGGTACGAGACAATTGTGTCTCAGTAACTTATTAACCGTAAAAACAAAATGTAAAACTAATTACATATTATACAATATACAATAACAATCTGAAAGGATTAGTTAACATTCTCCCATTAATCTCAAGGGACATCTCAGTAACATTCTGAACTTTTCAAACTTTTCACGTCATAGTGGCTTCGTAAATATGTGTGTAAATATGTCTAGGATATTCTCTGAAGTAGGAAAATGTGTGAGATGAATAACTTTGACCTCTACCTAATGTCAAATCAAGTGATATTTGGTGTTAATACGCTTGGTTCAATCATGAAGCTTGGGATTCTTGTCCAATTGAATTGCATAGGAGTTATCGACGAGTGGTGGAGTTGAAGGCTTTTGTTTCTCCTCCAAGTCTTTAAGTATTTTGTGAAGCCCAATTATTTCTTTTGTAACTTACCCTATTGCAACATATTTGGCTTCGGTTGTAGAATCAGCAAGAATAGATTGCTTGCATGATATTCAAGTGATCGTTGATGATCCAAACTCATCAAATAACCAGAAATAGAGACTCCATTCTCCTTACCTCTATCAAAATGAGAAATCTAAATAGCTAGTGAGATGGAGATCTAAAACTTTAGAATATTTGATGTATGTTCAAGTGCCTCTCAAATACTTGAGCACTCACTTTGTTGCATTCCAATGACCTTCAAATGGCTTATGCATGGACCTCGAAAGTATCCCTACAATAAAAGCTATGTCAGGTCTAGTAGTAGTTAGAAAACTAAAACTACCAACAAGTTGCATTTACTTGGTTGGATCTTGAAACATACTTTCAATGGAAGTAAGCTTCAAACTCTGCTCCATAGGATTAGTCACAGAATTATAATAATGCATCGAAAATCTATCCAATAGCCATCCAATATACTTTTTGTGAGAAATGAAAATATATTTGAGTTTCTGATCAACTTCAAACCCTAAATAATAATGTAATAAACCCAAATATGTGACATCAAAATCTTTCAATAATTCTCTTTTAACTAATGCTATATAGTCATAATTGTTTCCTATCATCATCAAATCATCTACATACACAACCAAATATACAACTGACTTGTAGAATATGAAATGAATTATTTCAAGCCAATTGAGAAGCCAACACTACGATCAATAAAAATACATAAAAAAATAAAACAATTAAGAAACACAGTTACTGTGTGAGCTAAAAAATGCTGCAAATCTCATATATTAATTCAACTATTAACTACATTATTAAATAGTAAAACTATTACTAAAATCAACTCTGAAACAAATCTACTAACATTACAGCTAATTTCCAGCACTACTACAGCTAACAATTTGCTGCCTTAATTTTGCAGAGAACACTAAATAGAAATTTACATAACTAATTAAGCATTATTCCCAACACTCCCCCTTAATGATTAATGAGGATTTACTATCTTATCTCGTAGTGCTAAAAACTGATCTTTTGCAACTGCTTTGGTGAAGATATCTGCTAGTTGATGCTCAGTCTTTATATGCTTCAATTCAATATCCTTCTTCTGCACCAAATCTCTAATGAAGTGATATTTCAGGTCAAAATGCTTTGTCCTGCTGTGATGAACTGGATTCTTTGCTAACTTGATGGTACTTACATTATCACAATAAATCACTATAGGCTGAACTTGTTTTTCTCCAATTTCTTCCAAAATTTTTCTGAGCCAAAGAGCTTGTGTACCTGCTGAGGTAACTGCAACATACTCCGCTTCTGTGGATGAGAGGGCAACAATGCTTTGTTTTTTTGAGCTCCATGTAATCAAACCAGAACCAAAAGAGAAACAATTTCCAGATGTGGACTTACGGTCATCAAGACTACCTCCCCAATCTGAATCACTAAATCCAACAAGATTGAACATTTCAGAAGAGTAGTAATGAATACCAAAATTTAGAGTGCCTTTCACATACCTTAAAATCCTCTTGGCTGCCTTCATATGTATTTCAGATGGATTTGTCATATACCTTGAAACAAGTGAAACTGAATATGTAATATCGGGCCTCGTGTGGGTTAGAAATATCAAGCTCCCCACAATACTTCTGTAAGTTTTCTCATCAACTAAATTAGCACCATCATCTCTACATAACACCTCTCCATGAGCACTTGGAGTAGGGGATGCATGACAATCAAGCATATCAAATTTATTTAGCATATCCTGTGCATACTTTGTCTCACAAATGAAAATCTCATCCTTACTTTGATAAACCTCCATTCCTAGAAAATATTTCATGATGCCTAGATCTTTCATCTCAAATTCATTCATCATAGCAACTTTGAATTTATCATTCATCTTAGAACTACTACCCATATACAATAGATCATCAACATACAAACTTATGATTAAAATATCAATACCTTCTTGTTTGTAGTAAAGGGTAGGATCATTCTTACTTCTCTGGAAGCCATTTTCCTGAAAGTATCCATCAATATTTTCATACCACACTCTTGGTGCTTGCTTAAGGCCATACAAAGCCTTCTTCAACTTGTAGACATTATTCTCCTTTCCTTCCACTTCAAAACCTTGTGGCTGCTCCACATATACTTCCTCTTCTAAGTACCCATTCAAGAAGGCACTTTTCACATCCATATGATGTATGCTCCACTTTTTATGAGCTGCTAATGAAATCAACATTCTAATGGTCTCTTGTCTTTCCATTGGTGCAAATGTCTCTTCATAATCAATTCCATACTTCTGTGTGAATCCTTTAGCAACTAATCTTGCTTTATGTCTTTCAACACTCCCATCACTATTAAATTTAGTCTTATAGACCCATTTGGTGCCAATCTTTTTCTTGTCATGTGGAGGATCTCTTCTTGCATGGCTTGCATCAAAACCTCATTAGTACATGCATCTTCAAAACATGATGGTTCAAACTCAGCCTTGGCTAATAAAGCAAAACTGACTATCTCACCTATTGGGATTTCTTCATGCGCTTGATTTGCACTCCTTTCATAAATATCACTCAATCTTCTTACCTTCCTTGTAGAACTTGGAGAAGAAGTTGGACTTGAACTTGATGTTGAAGAAATTGATGAAGGGCTACTTGGTGGAGTTAAGCCACTAGTTACAGAAACATTAGTTGGCTGCTCATGATCATTATCAACAATTATATCATCATTCAAAACAAATTTTGTCTTCTCAACATGGCCTGTTTGATGACCATAAACTCCCCCTTCATCAAAAATTACATCTCTTGAGACAATAATCTTGTTAGTTAGAGGATTATACAATTTATAAGCCTTACTTGTCTCACTATACCCAATAAAAATACATAACTCACTCTTTGCATCTAACTTTTTTCTATTCTGATCAGGTATATGCACATAAGCCAAACAACCAAAAACTTTGAAATGATTAACATTAGGCCTTTTTCCATAGCAAGCTTCATAAGGAGTCATATTTTCCAGTGCACTGGGGGGGCTACGGTTGACGATGTATAGTGCTATAGCAACTACATCTCCCCAATAAGTGTTGCTCAATCCCTTAGTTTGTAGCATGCATCTTGCCATTTCAACCACAGTATGATTTTTTCTTTCAGCTATGCCATTCTGCTGGGGTGTGTATGTTGTAGTATGCTGCCTCTTGATGCCATTCATATCACAATAACTCTCGAAAGCTTTTGAGCAGAATTCTCCCCCATGGTTAGTCCGCAAACATTTGATCTTCCACACTTTATCATTTTATACAAGGGCTTTGAACTTCTTGAAGGTATCCAGGGCTTCACTTTTGGCCTTCAAAAAATATAACCAACAATTTCGTGAGTAATCATCAATAAAAGTGATGAAATATGATGACTTACCCAAACTCTTAGTCTGCATAGGACCACATATGTCTCGATGAACAAGCTGAAGTGGGTAATGAGCCCTCCATGCACTTCCCTTTGGAAACCTTTCCCTTGCATGCTTTCCTTTAGCACATCCTTCACAAACCTCATTATGCTCTTCTACCTTGCGCAAACGAGAAACTAATGCATGTGAGGTTAGAAACTTCAAACTTTGAAAATTTAAATGCCCATACGTGAGATGCCATAACCATCTTGAATCCTCATAAGCCATATTAGCAAGATTGCTGTTATGTTCATCAAACCTCAAGGGAAACATCCAATTTCTTGTCATAGGCACAATAGTTATCACCCTATTTCCCTTATTCTTATCATAGATAGTACATGTCCTATTTTCAAAGACTACTTTATAATTTTTCTCACAGAGCTGCCCAATACTCAACAAATTATGCTTCAATTGTGGAGTATAATAAATGTTATGAATACTCTTTATACCTTCTTTTGTTTGGACCTCCATAACTCCTTTTGCATCAACCTCCAATGACTTATCATCACCAAGCTGGATCTTGGATTTGAAACTTCCATCCTTTCTTGAAAACAACTTCTCATTCCCTGTCATATGGTTAGAGCATCTAGAATCTAGGTACCAAACATCTTTAGCAGTATTTTCACCTTTGGCATAAGATAAAAATAAGTGATCTCGAGGATACTCACCATTTTCTTGAGCATAATTAGCATTTTTACCTTCTTTCAATCTGCATTCTCTTTCAAAGTGACCATACATGTTACAATGGTAACATTTAACATTTCTCTTATCAAATCTACCTCCACCTCTTCCTCTGAAACTACCTCTTCCACTTGAACCACCTCTTCCTCTACCTCTTGAATAATTTTGGCTTTGCCATTTACTTTGACCTTGATTGCTTTTGGTATTGCTGCTACTTGCATCTTCATTCTCTGTAATTTGTAATTTAGAGGAAAAATCTTTGTCTACAGCTTCAAAACATTCCTTCAATCTTTCTTCATGAGACATCAAAGATCAAACCAATTCATCAAAGTGTAGTTTTGTCAAATCCTTACTTTCTTCCATGATTATTGCAACATGATTCCATCTATGTGTTAAAGATCTCAAACTTTTTTAATTAAAACTTCATTACTTACAGCTTCTCCAAGTGTAGCCATTTTATTGACCACATCTTTGACTCTCACGCAATAGTCACTCATACTTTCACCTTCTTGCATCTTCGAATTCTCGAACTCTCGCCTCAGTGTATCAAGCTTCACCACCTTAACTTGATCACTACCTTGGTAAGCTTCTTGTAGAGTCTCAAAGGAAGCTTTGGCTCGTGATATTATTGGAAATAAGCTCTTATCAAGAGCTATCTGAATGTGAAACAAAGCTTGAGCATTCTTCTTCCTTGCTTCCTTTCTTGCTCTTCTTTCATTAGTTGTAAGAGCATTCCAATCAACAATCTCCCGCAAATCTTTTCCAATCAAAAAGGTTAGCATCTTAATGCATGAATAATCTTAATCATTGCCATCAAATTGTGGAACTAGCATCTTGTTAGAATTCGACATCATTAACTTTGGCGAAATTCCAACAATACAACTTAAACCCAAAAATAATTTTACGTGCTCCCATACCACTTGTAGAATATGAAATGAATTAGAGAAGCCAATAGTACTATGAATAAAAATACATAAAAAAATAAAACAATTAAGAAACATAGTTACTGTGTGAGCTAAAAAATGATGCAAATCTCATATATTAATTCAAGTATTAACTACATTATTAAATAGTAAAACTATTAGTAAAATCAACTCGGAAACAAATCTACTAACATTACAGCTAATTTCGAGCACTACTACACCTAACAATTTGATGCGTTAATTTTGCAGAGAACACTAAATAGAAATTTACATAACTAATTAAGCATTATTCCCAACATGACTTTCCAATTTCTTAATAAAAAGAGTTGCATCATCCACATCAAATAACTTATAATTCAACTTGAAAAAGTATTAAGTTAAGTTTTCATACCATGCACAAGATGGTTGATTAAGTCCATACAAAGCCTTAACCAATTTAAAAACCATAAATGTGTGTTAAGTATAACACATGCATCATAACAACATTTAGTGTCATCTAGTATTTGTCAACCATAAAATATAACAGTTTAAAAACCATTCTTTATTCAATCAACTCTATCCATTTCTACAAATATCTTATACAATGACCTACTGCAAGTGCGCTTTTAATATGACTCCGGTAACTGAGACATTCCATACAATATAGCAATTTTAAAAAACAAATTATTTATTGAATCAACTGCGTGCATTTCTACAAATCTCTTCCTACTACAAGTTCATTTTAAAAATGATTCGATTAACTGAAATAATCATATAAATATAAATATATGGAATGTGAAGATAAATAAACTATCTATAATCTAAAATGGGTTACATATACTAGTATTAAATCCTTTTTATAGAAATGAATCCATTACTATGTTATTTGTGTGGAATTCAGATTGCCAACAACCAGCTAACTGGTGTTTAAATCACAGCCAAAATCAACCTTCCCTATTTCTTTTCCATAATCTTGGACAAGCAAGATATTATCACTGAATCCATCTGACTTATCAGGGGGAGCTAATTCTTTTCCTTTCTTTATGGCTTTGTTTCCCTTTGCACGTAAATCGCTGCCAGATCCAACAGATCCCATTCCACGAACAACTAAAAAACTAGTGGTAGTTTCCATGTTTCTTTTGTCGATAGAATCTGGAGATCGATATGATCCGAGCCCTGGGTTTCGACCTTCATTAGATATAGTGGTTAGCCGTGCAACTGGAATCAAACAGAGCCCTTTACTTTATAAGTACTCCGTAGCTCCATTCATATCCCTCTCCATGAACTTCACAATATTGTTCTCAAACTCTCGGCCTTCCTTAAATAGCGAGCCACCAGGTTGAGGCAGACCTGCTGATGCCTTGCAAACCGAAAAAAGATAGCATTAGCGAACAAAGTAAAACACACGTGGCTGTTCCAGTAACTTATATTACTGGGACAAGTAAAAATCAACAATGAGGCGTGTACCTCAGCTGCAACATTCGAAGTTAGAGGCCCAAATGAACCAACAGTGCCAAGCTTACTGGCACTCACAACCTGTAGAACAAGCACTGAGCTTATAATCGGCTGCAGAAATTCAATCTTGCAAGAGATTGGGGAACAACATTTATTTGCATCTGCCGAAGTTCGACATACTCAATTATTTCATCCAGCATGGATGCTCTGTTAGTCTACATATATAACAGCAAATTTAGCAATTCGTTCCATCAATGTAATATAAAGAACAAAATCAAAAGAACTTAAAACAACACAGTACCTTGGATTCATATCGATCACCAACATTCCAGGTGCGGAATGAAATATAAAATGCATTTCACACTTTACATGAGTACACAACAGGCAAATATTAACATTTGGGTTGCCACGTGATCCCCTGCACTATGTGATCCCATAGCATTATGGTGAATTATTATCTCCTTCAATTTATATATATTATTTTCTTTGAAATGTTATGAACTTTGTTTCTTTATCTTTTTTTAATTTATATATATTATTTTCTTTATTAATTTATATATATTATTTTCTTTCTTTCTGTGTAAAATCACTAAAGGTTGAGCCTAGCAGTAGAAGCCACAATGTTCATCCATAAATAGGGTAGGAATTACATTAAGAACTGACAACTATCAATGTATGCTCTTACCATCACGGATTTGCTATTCTAATACTTAAAAAACCAATCACTAAATTAATACCTCATTTAGGAATGCCTCTTTTACTGTACCTTATTAGCATTTGGAACAAGCTCATGCAAAGCTTTCATGTTTTGTGCAATTCTCTCTCCGTTGGTGCCAGATAATTAAAAAAAAGTCAAAATCGTCTAGAGACTGAATGATTTGTAGCAGAGGAGTTTCATATCAGCTACACTGTGAGGATCCATAGCTTAACCTGGACAAGCCTTTACAAGGATCCTCGGAGCAACAGTCAAAGCTTCTCCACCAGTTGACCCGTCAACATCACCCATGTCTTGCACATGATTTCCGATATGTTGTTTCCAGCGATAGACTTGCAGAGCTTCTGTATCACAAGCTACCGAGAGACATACAGAGCTTGTGATACAGCTACCCGAGACAGTTCTCTTCTTACAGAGCTTAGTTCTCTTCTTATAGCATTGGCTGGTCACCGTTAACAAAGCCTCACTTTCGAATGAAGGAAAAAGTTTGTAAGGACAAAGTCAATATGTTTTCCGGTAAAAACTAACTTTTTGTTGAGAATATTTAACTACTTATTACACATAGTAAACAGAAAAGTAGGTTTTAGGGCGAAATAATTCGTCTATTTTAACTTAAAATTAAAATAACTTTTATTCTTATCTAAAGATTGACCCTGTCAACCATTAAAAAAAGAGAAGAATATATATTTACTTCAATCAATATAAAAAAACGATATACTTTGTATATTTATTGTTAATTAATAAAATAAAGATCGACCAGCTAACGATAAGAAAAAGATATTAAAAAAAGATACTTCCTAGAATCATTGGCATGTGCAGAGAAAGATTAGAAAGTAAAATATAGTTATATATATATATATATCTATATATATATATATGTGGGGTTATAATTTACTTTTTAACGTTACACTCTAGGGAAGATAGAAACTGAATTGGTTTATGAGTTTTTTTTTAAATAAAAAAATATTTCTATTATAATTTTTTTATTTAAAATTATATAATTTCTTTTTTTTAAATCATAAAATAAATTTCATTATAAAACTAATTATTATTTTAAATAATTAATTATAAAAATTTAATGTAATCATCTATCAATATTGTGTAATAGTTTTTCAAAACATTATAAATTTTATTTTAAAAGTATAACAAAAATATTAGTGCTCTACCATTCATACATTCCATTATCATATTTTCCTACGAGATGCCTTAAAGTGAAACATAGGTTTAAAGTTATCTTCATACTCGGGTTACAGGTTTAAAATTAATGCCTAAAATTTTATTTCACATATAAATTAATTTTAATTGTATTTCACATATAAATTAATTTTAATTTTATTTATTTTTTATTTTAAAAAATAAATTAAGCATAGCAAATCCTTGGTTGTGTCTTAATTTAAATTTATACTTTAACACACACTCTCTCTATATATATATTTTAAGTTTCAATTTATGAAATGCTAAATTTATTAGATGTAGATTATTATATTATTTTTTATTTTTTTCAAAACATTTTCACTTAAGATTGGTTTTACAATCTTTAAATAAATTAAGTTTATTAATGTTTTGGAAAAAAATAAACATTAAACAAAATCTTTTCAAATAACTAAATAAAAACAATTTTTATGTGGTTTTAAATTGAATTGTGTTTATGTTGTTTTAAATTGAATTCTAAAATATAAAACTTATATTAAAAAATAAAAATTTAAAAAAAAATCCTATTCCCCAAGCATCATCATAATTTTCAATCTCTTACAATATATGAACAATACCATGCTTATCACTACCACATGCCAAAAAACATAAGTTATATGAAAATCAAAATATTTTATAAATGTTTTACTTTGATTTTATTTTACAACATTTTTTAGATTAACACTTAATATTTAGAGTATAAGAATTACCCCCATTTTATGAGGGTTATTGTTAACTTGTAAATATGGTTTGTTACAATACAATGACTAAGTACCACGGCTTATCAATACCATTTCCCAAAAAAACTAGAACTCATTTCAAAATAAAAATATTTTATTTTAATTTTATTTCATAACATTTTTATACTCATTATGTTCCTCACCAAATAGGTAAACAATCTATGACATTGTGTTTATTATTAGACACATTTCTTACAATACCATAGGCCAGTACCATGTCTTATCAATACAGTTTTCCAAAAAACCAAAACACATTTCAAAATCAAAATATTTTAACTTAATTTTATTTCATAACATTTTTATACTCACTATGTTCGTCACCAAATGGGTACACAATCTATAACCTTGTGTTTATTGTTGGTCTATTATATGAGAGATCATTTTTTATTTAATTTAAAACAAAGTTCATAAAATTAAATTGAAAGTAAATTTTGAAATACATAAACTCAATCGAGTTGTACATAAAAGTTGTTGCAAAATATTATGAAGACCTTGTTATGTTAAATTTTTATATTGTGTTACCTTAAATTATATTAAAGTATGCTTAGTTTAGATCTAAGATTTGTAACCCAATGACGATTAATATCCACTAAGGCTGATATGGTCTATCATATCTTAAGAAAGAAGTGGTTAATTGGGATTGTTTAAAATTGTATTTCTGTGATAAAAAATGAGGCAAAGAAGCGTTTTCAGGTCATTGTAGTTTTGTTGATTAAACAAGTTGAGGATGTTGGTCATGGGGAAAATGATCTTCAGATGAGAGTGGATGTGAGTAAGGGTTGTACAATCCAAGAGAAAGTATTTTTCATATTCAACTCTCTAACTTTCGCAAAGAAGGCATATTCTCTCATGCCGAGGTATGTTGGGAATAGAACGACGTCTAGTTTTACTTCGGAGATCATGAAAATTAGTTTTAATCCTTGAAATATTCATTCTCTTCTTAACACACATTAAGATATAAATGTAATTATGGTTAGCAACTGTGGGGTTGATAACCTCCTTATAGTATCTTAACTTTTTATTCTCCCCTAACTCCTTATCACTCCCCAACTTGTCCTTGAATTTGGAAGTAATGATGTTTTAATATTATCCTTATTCCCCAAGATGATCTCCTCCTTTATCTCCCAATGGTGGATCTAGGACTTGGCATCCTTATGCCACCCTCAATTGAGTCAAAGGTAGTTTTGACTAGAGTTATAAGAAATTCTTGGCAGTCTCTTGGCTTCCATGTTGTACAACCTCTTCTTACACATCAAATACCTAAAAATAGTCATGCACTCAACACAGGAAAGGATATCCTCAGTTAAGAGAATAGGGTATATAGTGGTACCTTTAGTCTTGAGGTTTTAGGTCATGAGTTGCTTTCTATCATTTCAATATTTCTCCATGGCTCTCTAGATATAGTGCAACCCCATACTCATATCCATATAAAATAATACGGGTGACAAGAGTCTCCAAGGAGAATTTCTTTTACTACATACCCAAAGATCAGTCATCTTACAATATTTTTGAAGCACATGGTAAGATTTCCAACCTCCTATAATCGTTTTCTTAATGCTATAGTTCGAGTTGATCTAATAGTGGATGTACATACATAAATATTGTGTTAGGGTCATATGATTGATATGATGAAATGATGATTGAATATTTTCTTTCAATATATCAAATTGTAAATAATATTGCATCTTGCAAATGCTTTTTTTTCTCTGGAAATGATAATTCTATTAACTGTAAAACAAACTGAGAATACAAGGGGGTGAGGCCTCGGGAATCATCCGACGAGGACACTCAGAACAACACAAACAATCCCTTGTGAGGGAAGAACCAGATACAAAAGCAAGAGAACAGATATTGCCACCAAGAATTAACCAAGGAAACATGAAGAGGAGGAGAAAACCATCTGTCAAAAGCATATGACCAGAGCATGATACCATTACATTGCTCAAAATTCCAGAAACCATTACAATGCTCAAAAACCAGAAGAGTTTTACATTGCTAAGCCACAAAGAGAGAATTGAGTCCGCATGTCTGAAGATAGCCTACATGAGCCGCGTCCAAAACAACTTGAGCTTGATCATTTTAGTCATTTAAGAAACAAAAAAACGAGAAGGCCTAAATGGCCTTAAATTGCATCATCTCCATGCTCAGTTTCCTCCACCACGAGACAAACATTATCCTTCCATGCATCCTCATGTCCAGCATCTTCCTCATTTGGGTGCCTCATCAGGGGGCGTGTGTCACTATCCATCTCTTCCCGAATCCTTGAGACAACAGTATCCGGAGGCCGAGAGGCAGTCGGAGCCTCACTCCTTTGAGGTCTCTCCCCCTGATCTTTCTCTAGAGTTTCCACTGCATTGTCCTGTCTATTTCTTTGACTGTTGACTCCTTGGCAGGCTTCTGGAGAGGGTTCAGACATCAGGCACACACAAATTGGGGGCGGAGATTCTTCATCACAGAAGAGAATGGCGATATTGGCAGTAATTACAGGCCTATGAAAATTGCTCTGAAAAGTGAAATGAGTTGTTTGGAACCCATGATACGAAATTGGATTGTGAACAGGATCCACAAAGCTGGTAGCTTGCTGCTTTTCACACCCTCCCCGACTTCCCCCCGAACGACTCCTCTTGTTGTGGTGCACCATGTTGAGGGGAGTCCAAAAAGGCCGAGACTAGAGGCAGGAAAAACAATCCAAGAAACCAAAAGCAGAGCCTAGAGATAGGTTACACAGCACATGAAACAAATTAAGACACTGGCGGTCAGACTATAATTGCAGGGAGAGCGACCTAGGTGAAGTAGGAGGGGTAATCGAAAGCTTACCCAAGTTTGCAGAGACGAGACCGCTAACTAAATGTCACACTTTCCCAAGCCAGAGATGAACTAGAAACGAAATACATGGAGGAAACTCACCTTTGTTTGCAAGGAACAACCACCCTTCGAGACCCACTTCCAGCTTTAACCAGACACAAAGGCAGGGCACTTACAATGGTAATGAAATCCCTGGACGCCATGGATAAAATAACCAAAGCCATACCTTGAACAGAACAAGCAGTAAATGCAAAGAGCGTGCCAAATCTTCTACTCTACAAATGATCCTTCAAGAACTGAGCGAACCACGTGAACATCACTCCCATCAACCGAATTAGCTCCTCGATAATCGCGAAGGTCTGCGTCTGGCAGTACCTAGCGCCCCCACCTGTCCTTTGAACCATAATTACAGATTGATATCACCCGCATTTGGGTGTGCTTCTCCTTCCTGATGCATTTCATTTTCCATAAGCTTTTTATAGTCCAGGAGTTGTGATTCAGAGGCTGGCCTGGATAAGGATCCAGCATGAAGGTTTACCCTACAATCAACTCCAATGTTCCTTTGGCCTCGATAAGGATCCAGCATGAAGGTTTACCTTTTCTCGGAGATCCAAGATTTTTGAAATCTTTCTACCTCCGAAAAAATAATCCACCATATCACTCCTCCACTTTCCCATACAAAGCTAATCAAATCATTTCCTTACTCTCATGTTTACTGGGGTATTATTCAGATGAATGGGTAGATGAACCTATTTTAGGTTTTCTATACATTTTCTACAATGAAGAAAATCCCTTAGTAATTTTCAATGTTAGCCAGTTCCTTCATGACAGAATTAATGAACAATTCCTTAAGATTCAAACTAAAGGAATGTTTAAATATGCCTCTATTCTTGTGTATATGTTTCTATTTTATCAAGTAGGAAAGTTCCCATTTGTAGTACAAGAACTGAAAGAACAAGGGGAGTTACGCTCAATCATTTCTTGGACTTCCATGCCAAAAAGTGATCTAGATGGCTCTAGGGAAACACACATGACAAAAAGGGCTTATGGAAGCTAGAAAATCACATTAATTAGAATGATTTCAAACCAAGACAAAAGCATAGATATTGTTGCCCTAACCGCAATAGTGTGAACGGTTTATCAATCCGAGCTTGTAGGAGGGAGAATGAGTGAGTCAGTGTTTTGGTGAAGGTTGGGTTGTGGGCCAGGATTAAGTGTCCTACAATTTGACTGACCTCGAGGAATGAAACCTAGCTCCCGAAAGCAGGTGAAGTTGTTGGATCGTTAAATTTTCTAATGTCCCCTATATTAGACAAATTCGAAAAATGTCTATTATTTAGTAAAAATAAAAAAAATTATTATACAAGTGGCGAGCCATGACCCCTACCACCTCCACGAGAATCTGAAACCACATATCAAAATTTTTATTAAAAAACTAGGGTTGGCGGCCATGACCACACCGGATCCTCCAACCGCCATACCCATGCATTATATAAATGCATGAGTCGGCGGCCATCACCTCATCAGACCCCAACCAACTCTTCATATACGTTAAACAATTATTAAGGGGCTAGGTGGGCCAGCTATGGTGGACGTCGCCCACGCCCCAACAAACATATATGACATTGCATTAAGGATGAGGCCATTGGGAGTTGAACCCATGGCCGACAGGAGGGCTGGCCCCACCCACTGGGCGGCCCCATGCTAAAATCAAACCTCACACCCCATTAATACAAAAACAAACTGTAACAAAACATAATACAAACGATTCCCACAAACTCTGCTCCACTTGAATTCATCAACACATGTTTTGGTAATAAAAAGAAAATCAAATGAGATGTATTTTTAGTGAGGTCAGAATTCGATCCCCCAACCTCCGCGTTACTAATGGTCCTAATTCGATAATTTTCCCACGGAGAGGTATATTAACCCTCATTTTCTTATTGTGCTCAAGGATGGAGGAGGTGGGAGCACCCACAAAAATCAGGACAATAATGTGGAACCATGAGCCCATAGAGGAGGCATGCAAAACCATGATTGGGTGAAATTCTAACAAGGGTGAAATTTTTGCAATGTCCAAATTGCACAAATCTATGCCAATCTTACACCTCTCAGTGACACAAACCTCATGGTGTAGTCAATTTCCTGATCTGAGAAGCTGGTTTTTAAAGGACCCGAAGGAGGGAATCTTCAAGGAATCTAAGGGGAATCTAAAATATTCCTTAAGCCTTAGGTTTTCACTTTCTCAGAATTTCGAAATTTGATAGTCGATTTTACCCTATTCGACCCAACATATCTGATGGTGCATTCAAATTTTCCATTTTCTGATTTCATTTTTCGGCCACATTTCTATGTGGATTGCAGGTGTCAGCATTCGTGTGCGAGCAATAATTTCCATGAGATTGGACACTACGATATTGATGGTACAACCATCTTCAGCAGTTTGACATCCTTTTCTTTAGATCAACTTCGAATGTGAGGTATATCTAGTCTTTTCATCTACTTCATTTTTCTACGAGATGCATTGTGTTGCATAGATCCCTGTTTGATACTTCATGTGGGATCTTCTTTCTTACTCTTCTCATGATTCCTGCTTGATGTGATGTAGAATCATTTGTGGGATGTACTTGTTGTCATGATTATTCATGTGTTGGTTGAGATCCCTTTGTTGTTATGTTGATGGGATACTCATGTGTTGCCATGTATGTTTGCCTTGAGATCCCTTTTACACAATGTTGGTGGGATGCTCGTTAACATCATGCATTAATTTTAGGTCATACTGATAGGAGTCCATTTTTTACTGAGAGTTCCTATACTGGAACATCTATTGGAGCCACTCCCGCATGAGGGAATTTTCCTTGTATGATAGTGAAATCTCCTCTCATGTACATTGTCACTATTGAAAATAATTAATGCAGTGGCCTACACCATCTTGACACCATGCCCCAGAGATGTCATCCATCCTCGATGAACTTCGATATCAACGTCTTGTTATTTTATGTTGCTGGTGATTTTCGTGTTCCCTCTTCTTTACAACATGCATATATGTTCAAGTATGCTAGTTTAAATGCAATTCTATTAGGATGACGAAAGCAAAAGATCTTGTTTAAATATGGGATTTGAGTCAACTTGAATCAATTTTTGTATCAGAGTGGCCTTTGCGCAGATGTGAATTGCATGCATGAACAATGGAACGTGGAGTGATAGAGGATGAAAAAGAGATGTACGAAGCCATGCTCAAAAGTTCCCAAAGGGCAAAAATAATGTATGAAACTCTACAAAAAGAGATAGAGGAAATGAGTGATTGCAGCTTCAGTTGCAAGCCATGGAAGAGGCCCTAGAGGAACTAAAGCACAACAACCACAATCTTTAAATAGAGAATGATGAATTGAAGATGCTTTTACATGAAGAGAAATAGGAAAAAAAAGTTTGCTACAACAGCTGCAAGCTAAGGAAAATACCTTAGAAAAGCTATAGCGTGACCCATGTGAGGTAAAAACTAGTTCTTCGAATTCATGTATGTGTCCCAATGATGATTTCACTACTTTTGAAAATCATACCATAGGAATTGGCTCCAAACTGTTGAAGAAAATGGGGTATGAAGTAAAAGGCTTGGGATTAATGGCCAAGGCATTGCAACCCCAACAAAGTATAAGAATTACCCTATTGAACAGGAATTGGGTATGTCAAAAATGAAGTTGGGTAATTCACCGAGACATCCGATGAACCACCCACAACAAATGATGAGAGACCCTCATCAGTTCTTTCCAAATCGACAAAGGAGGTAAAAGATGTTGATTTCGTTTCAATTTCCTCTTCATGTAGTATGATTTCCGTTGGACATTTGGAGATCCCAAAAATAAGGAAAAACATGGGGCTCCTTACGAAGACAAGGCACAAGGAGGAAAAAGAACTTGTTGTTAACAACAAAGGAATAACTCAACCATTGGTGGTTGTGTAGAGACCTCAATTTGTATGCTTGAGATACAACAATGGTTAATGCTCGAAGGTGTCAGATTCTTCTGAGACATCGTTGAAATTGTCAAGGAAAGATAATGATGGGCACACATCCCCATCATCCCATTGCAATGCCCATTGCAAGGAAGGAGTTGAGGCAAGCTCCCATCGCCATACTTAAACCAATGACGACAAGGAAATGTACAACAACTCTCGACATTCAAATATTCATTTCAATTATAATCACGTTGTTAATGATGAACATAAAATATGGCATCGAAAAACATATACCTTTTGTGGATTACATAATCATAAATTTTCTAAGTGTTGGAACACCCAAAATGAGGAGGCATGAAAGACCCTCTCAACAAAAGGTAAAGAAACGTGTTAAGGAGATCTAGAGGAAGAAAATGTATTGCAATCATTGCAGTAGAGGTGGCCATCAAAGGGCCACATGTTGGAGGCTCCATCCAAAGTAGCACCTTAAAGACAAAGTGTGGGTGCATGAACGAGGTGAAGAAATTGTTCGAGAAGCAAAACCATTGCAGGGGATGAGCCATTCATAGGGATAAGTGGAAAATGGTTTCTAGATATGTTAGCTTGTCATGGTAGTGATTTTGTAATCACTTGTTGCATTTTAAAATGTAAAAGTGATGATGTGTTTTCAATCACTTGCTAAACAACAATGATGTCTTGTCTTGTTTTGAGCTGCATGATAAACTATGAAAGTGATATTGTGTTTCCACCACTTGTTAAGGAAACAATACTGTTTGGCCTTATTTTTGTAAATCATCTCATACAGTGATGATGTGTTTTCCATCACTTGTTGAAGTAGTAATGATATGTTGGCCTTGTTTTCGTAGCAGAGGTATTGTCTCCATTTCGAAGTAAACTTGACCACTAGGTATGTGTTATAAAATTGTGGAAAGTATGAGATGCTTGGGTCATTAGTTGGTCATCAAACTCAAGCATGTAATTTGTAAAAACCACCACAAATTGAAATATAAAATGTGTTTCACAAACAAATATTAACAAATATAAATTGGTTAAAGGGTTGTCTTCATCTCTATCCATGAGTGGGTTGCCACTTGATCTCCAGGACTATGTGATCCCATAACATTATGGAAAATCATTATCTCCTTCAATTTATATATATTATTTTCTTTGAATTGTTATGAAATTTCTTCATTTACCTCTTTTCAATTTATATATATTATTCTCTTTATTAATTTATATATATTATTTTATTTCTTCCTTTGTGAAAACACTATAAGGTTGAGCCTAGTTGTAGAAGCCACAGTGTTCATCCACAAATAAGGTAGGAATTACATTTGGAGACCATCAATCAATCATGGCAGGGTATTACAATCATGGATAAATCGAGGTATGCTCCTACCAAAAAAACAATCACTAAATTACCTCATTTAGGAACATTGTACCTTATTAGCATTTGGAACAACCTCCTACAAAGCTTTCAAGTTTTTTCCAATTCTCCCTCTTAGTTCCTGCCAGATAATTAGAAAAAAAATGTCAACATCTTCTCCAAGACTAAAAGATTTGAAAGAGAGAAGGAGTTTTAGAATATTTTGTCACCCGTTAAACTACACTTTGAGGATGGTTTGCTTGGCCTCAACCAACGCTTGAGCTTGACCAACCCTTACACGGATCCTTGGAGCATCATTGAAAGCTTCTCCATGAGTTGACCTCTCAACATCACCCATGTCTTGCAAATGATTTCTCATATGCTATTTCCAGTAATAGACCACCAAAGCTTCTGTATCACAATCTACCAAAGACAGTTCTCTTCCTACAGAGCTTCTCTATCAAAAGCTACCCAAGAGAGTTCTTTTATTACAGAGCTTTTGTATCACAAGCAAGCTACCCAAGACCGTTCTCTTCTTACAGTGCTAGCTGGTCACCATTAACAAAGCCTCACTATCAAATGAAAGAAAATGTTTGTTAGGACAAAGTCAATATGTTTTTCGGTAAAAGCAAAGCTTTTCTTAAAAATATACAACTACTTATTGCAAATAGTAAATGGAAAAGTAGGTTCTCACGCGAAACAATTCATGTATTTTAAATTAAAATTAAAATAATACTTATTCTATATGAAATAAAAATTGACCCTATCAACCAAACATATATATATATATTATTTCAATTAATAAAATAAAGATTGACTCTGTTAACAATTAAAAAAAATATTCAAAAATATATACTTATTATATTTATTGTTAAAATAAAAATAAATATTATTTTTATGTATAGTAACTGAAGATTCACTCCGTCAAGCATTAAAAAAAATGTTTTAATTAATAAAATAAAGATTGACCTATGAAGGATAAAAAAGATATTTGAAAAAAATATACTTCGTATATTTATTGTTTGAAACAGTGGCGTCTGGAGGGAAAGATTAGAAAGGAAAATATAGTATTTTATATAGTTATAATTTATTTTTAACATTACACTCCACGGAAGATAGAAACTAAATTGGTTTATGAGTTTTTTTGTTGGTTAAATGATAAAATATTTTTATTATAATTTTTTATTTTTTTATTTAAAATTATATAACTCAATTTTTTTGAAATTTTGAAAAATACTTATAAAATAAACCCAATTATATAATTAATAATTATTTTAAATAATTAATTATAAAATCTGATTAAAATATTGCAAACATCTATCAACATTGTGTAATAGTTTTTGAAAATATTATAAATTTTATTTTAAAATTATAACAAAATATATGATATTGGTGCTCTATCCATTGATACATTTCATCATCATATTTTCCTATCTAATTGGCTAAAGTGAAACATGGGTTTAAAGTTATCTTAGTACTCACGTTACATGTTTAAAATTAATGCCTATAATTTTATTTCACATACACATTAATCTTAAATTAATTTATTTTTTATTTTAAGAAAAATAATCATGAGTGTCTTAATTTAAAGTTATACATTAATTCTATATACATATCTTAACTTTCAAGTTATCAAACGCTAATGTATATTATTATATTATTATTATTATTATTATTTTAATGTTTTCACTTTCAATTAGTTTTGCAATTTTTAACTAAATTAAGTTTATTGATGTTTTCGAAAAAAATAAACATTGAACAAAATATTTCGATATAAATAATAAAAACCATTTCTATGTGGTTTTAAATTGAATTGTGTTATGTTCTTTTGAATTGAATTGTAAAATATAAAGCTTATATTAAAAAATAAAAAATGTAAAAAAAAAATATTATTCCCCAAGTGTCATCATAATTTGCAATTTGTTACAATACATGAACAATACCATGATTATCAATAACACATGCCAAAAATCCATAACTTATATGAAAATCAAAATATTTAATAAATGTTTTACTTTGATTTTATTTTACAACATTTTTTAGAATAATACTTAATATTTAGAGTATAACAATCACCCGCATTTTATCAAGGATATTGTTAACTTGTAAATAGGGTTTGTTACAATACCATGACGAGTAACATTGCTTATCAATACCATTTCCCAAAAAAACTAGAACTCATTTCAAAATCAAAATATTTTATTTTAATTTTATTCATAACATTTTTATACTCATTATGTTCCTCACCAAATAGGTAAACAATCTATGACATTGTGTTTATTTTTAGTGGTGTTTCTTTCAATACCATAGGCAAGTACCATGGCTTATCAATAATGTTTTCCAGAAACCAAAACTCATTTCAAAATCCAAATATTTTTATTTTATTTTATTTCATAACATTTTTATACTCACTAATTTCCTCACCATATGGGTACACAATCTATAACCTTCTATTTATTGGTGCTCTATTATATGAGAGATCAATTTTTTTTTTTAAGTTAAAGCAAAATTCATAAAATTATATTGAAAGTAAATTTTGAAATATATAAACTCAATTGAGTTGTAGATGAAAGTTGTCGCAAAATTATTATGAAGACCTTGTTATGCTAAATTTTTATATTATGCTACTTTAAATTATATTAAAATATGCTTTATTTAGATCTAAGTTTTGTATGACGATGACGATTGATGTCCACTAAGGCTGATATGGTCTATCAGATCTTAAGAAAGAAGTGGTTAATTGGGATTGTTTAAACTTGTATTTCTGTGATAAAAAATGAGGGAAAGGAGCACTTCTAGGTCGTTGTAGTTTTGTTGACTAGACAAGTTGAGGAGGTTGGTCATGGGGAAAATTATTTTTGAATGAAAGATTGTAAGGGTCATACAATCCTATATAAAGTATTTTTCATATTCAACTCTCTTAGTTTCCTAAAGAAGGCATATTCTCTCGTGCCAAGGTATCTTGGGAATAGAACAACGTCCCGCTTTACTCCAGAGATCGTGAAAATTAGTTCTAATCCTTGAAATATTCATTCTCTTCTTAGTACTCATTAAGACAGAAATGTAATTATGGTTAGAAACCATGGGGTTGATAACCTCCTTATAGTATCTTAACTTTTTTTTCTCCCCTAACTCCTTATCACTCCACAAATCATCCTTGAATTTTGAAATAATGATGTTTTTAATATTATCCTTATTTTCCAAGATGATCTCATCCTTTATCTGCCAACGATAGATCCAGGACTTGGCATCCTTAGGCCACCCTAGATTGAGTCAAAGATGGTTTTGACTAGAGTTATAAGATATTTTTGGGAGTTTCTTGGCTACCATGTTGTACAACTTCTTCTTATACATCAAATACCTAAAAATACTCATGCATTTAATACAGGAAAGGCTAGCCTCAATTAAGAGGATAGGGTGTACAATATTACCTTTAATCTTGAGGTTGTAGGTTATGAACTGCTTTTGGATCATTTCAATATTTCTCCATGACTCTCTAGATATACTTCAGCCCCACAACTCACATCCATATAAAATAATAGGGGTGACGAGAGTCTCCAAGAGGAACTTCTTTTGCTCCAAACCCAAAGGTCAATCATCTTACAATATTTTTGAAGCCCATAGTAAGATTTCTAACCTCCTCTAGTCCTTTTTTTGATGCTATAGTTCGAGTTGAGATGATAGTGGATGTCCATACCTAAATATTTGTGTTAGGGTCCTATTATTTATAGGATGAAATGATGATTGAATATTTTCTTTCAGTATATCAAATTGTAAATAATATTGCATGTTGCAAACATTTTCCAAAAAGAAAAAAATAAAAATAAAAAATGAAACGAGGGTATATAAAGATAAAAATAGATTAAAAGAATTAAAAAAAAAAAAAGGATGAAAAGAACCCCATGAAAGGAATAAGAGTGAAAGTTATGCAAATTCAAATGCCACTAGGACAAAAATAGTTTTGCTTTGAAAAATAAATTAGGATTGTGTGCATCTTGTTTTAAATTCCACAATCACAGATATTTGTTTGAATCATACAATATAATCATGGTCAAACACATTTGAATTTTTGTTCTTAGATTAGAGACTAATTTAATCAAATTGTTTAAACTTGGTTAAAATTATGTAGATAGGTGAAGAAATTGATCCAATTATTTAAGTTGGATTAATAAGTTAAGCTTGAAGGTTAGAAATTAGATTAGGATAAATCTCTCCTCCAAAGGAACATAAGAAGGGTCTGCACATTTAAATGTACCCTTGGTTTGTAGAAGATAGGCCTTTCTTTAAAAAATTAGGATGAAAAAGATTAAAATTTTATTATTCATGCTTTAAAGAGATATAGGATTTACCCTAACTTTTGGTGCCTATAAACAAAAGTGAAAAATGACATGTTATTTCATCTCGAGGATAAATGGTGGGCTTAATCTATTTTGTGTGTCCTTTATAATGGTAATCCATAGTCCACAAGGCTTTTCGGTCCCCGTGCACTTCCTAACTTTATCGGCAGAGGGGTGGTCCAAAAAGGTAGTTTCACTCATCGTGACCCCACCTTATTTGTCACTCTCTCATTCCTTCGCAACCCCCCTCTAAATAACGTATACCACCCTCCACCCCTTAGAAAAACAACCAAACCCTCTGATTCCACCCAACACTTTCCTACACCTACACCACTAATCCCTCCACGACACATGTCTAACAGTTTTCCTTACCTGTTATGCATTTAATCTTCCTCTAAGTTACCATTAAACCTCCTCACGTTCCTCCACCTTTAATGAATGATTACTTAACCATAAAAACCTTTTTATGCATTACTATTAGAGCCTTTGCTGAATTTGATCTTGCGATGTTTAGTTATATTTTCTTAATCTCAATTAATAGAGTTAAATTGTCTCCATCATCACGAACCTCCATTGTCAAATGTTTCCCGAGTAAATTGCAAAAATATTTAGCCTTTTCCAAATTGCTTCAAAATTCCCAACATGGATCCCAAGAGAAAAACCAATGTTAATAATGAAAATCCTACAATTCTGCCATTAGTTGACCTTGATCACTTCCCCTCGTTGACAAAGACTGTAAAATCTAAGAGCTGAAGTGTGAATTTGATTGATTCGAATTACACACCTAGCTCAAAGACATCTTCCTCAACTAGAGCAATGAAATTGTCCTATGGGAATCCAATGCACCCCTCTATATGTTTCCCCAAACCCATCACTTCCGCGAATTTTTCCTCAAATGCGAAGCTTGTTACTTGCCAAACTAGAGAGGCAATGTGGCCTGTAATGGTGGGATTCTATTCACAATCACACTTCAGTCAATTAAGCAACTGTTGTAGATCCCTCAAAATGATTCCACTATTCCTTTCTCAAAGGAATCCCTGAATGAATTATATCAGAAGTTGACCTTTTCCTAGAGATCCAAGATTTTTGGAATCTTCCTACCTCAAGATGTCCACCTACCAAAAAACAATGCACCATTTCCCTCCTCCACTTTTCCATACAAAGCTAATCAAATCATTTCCTTTCTCTCATGTTTACTAGGGTTTTATTGGGATGAATGGGTAGAGGAACATATTTTATGTTTCCTTACAATTTTCTCCAATGAAGAAGATCCCTCAGTAATTTTCAATTCTAGCCAGTTCCTTCATGACACAATTCATGAAAAATTCCTTAAGATTCAAACTAAAGGAATGTTTAAATATGCCTCTATTCTTGTGTATATGTTTCTATCTTATCAAGCAAGCAAGTTCCTATTTGTAGTACAAGAACTCAATGAACAAGGGGAGCCACACTCAATAATTTTTTGGCCTTCCATGACAACAAGTGATCTAGGTGGCATTAGCGACACGCACAAGACAAAGAGGGCTTATGGAAGCTCAAAAATCAAAATGGTGAGAATGCTTTCAAACAAAGAAAAAAATGTAGATCTTGTTGTCCTCATCGCAACTGTGTGAACGGTTTTTCAATCCGAACTTGTATGAGGGAGAATGAGTGAGTCAAATTTTTTGTCAAAGTTGGGTTGTGGGCGAGGATTAAGTGTCCTACAATTTGGCCGACCCCGAGGCATCAAACCTAGCTGTTGAGAGTGGATGAATTTGTTGGATAGTTAAGTTATCTAATATCCCCTATATTAGACAAATTTGAAAAATGTCTATTATTTAACAAGAAAAAAAAATGTACACAGGGCGGGCCATGACCCCCACCACCTCCACCAGAAGCCGAAACAACATATCAATTTTTTTATTACAAAAATAGGGGTGGCGGCCATGACCCCGCTAGACCCTCCAACCTCCATACCAAACATTATATAAATGCCTCATTTAGGAATGCCTCTTTTGCTATACCTCATTTAGCAATGCTTCTTTTACTATACCTTATTAGCATTCGGAACAATCTCATGCAACAGTTTCAAGTTTTTTCTAATTCTCTCTCTATGTTCGTGCGAGATAATTGGAAAAAAGGTCAGAACCATCTCGAGAGTACTAACAGATTTGAAAGAGAAAGGGAGTTTCAGAATGAAAAATATAATATTTTCTCGGTTGTTTAGCTACACTGTGAGGATCTGTAGCTTGTAGCTTGACCTTGACGAGCCCTTACATGGACCCTTGGAGCACCATTCAAAGCTTCTCCACCAATTGTCCTGTTGACATCACCCATGTCTTGTGAATGATTTCTGATATGCTTTTCGAGTGATAGACTTACTGAGCTTTTGTATCACAAGCTACCCAAGACAGTTCTCTTCTTACAAAGCTCCTATATCACAAGGTACCCAAGGCAATTCCCTTTTTACAGAGCTTCTATATGAGAAGCTACCCAAGACAGTTCTCTTCTTACAAAGCTTCTATATCACGAGCTACCCAAGGCAGTGCCCTTCTTACAGAGCTTCTATATCACAAGCTACCTAAGACAGTTCTCTTCTTATAGCACTCACTAGTAACTATTAGCAAAACCACAATTCCAAATCAAGGAAAATGTTTGTTAGGACAAAGTTAATCTCTTTTCCTATAAAAACCATCTTTTTGTTGAGAATATTCAACTACTTATTGAAAATAGTGAAGAGAAAGGTAGGTTTTGAGGTAGAACAACTCCTCCATTTTAAATTAAAATTAAAATAATTATCATTCTTAGATATACAAAATAAAGATTGACCCTATCAACCATAAAAAAAGATTAATTTATTTCAATTTATAAAATAAAGATTGACCTTGTTAACTAGAAAAAAAGAAAATATTAAAAAAGGACATACTTCTTATGTTTATTATGAAAATAAAAATAATTAAGTGGTAAGGCATTTCCCTCTGAAATGAACTCCCCTTCCATGCCACTTGTAATTTTATGGGTCTTTGATTTAAGTGTTAGATGATCAAAATAAGCTCTACCATTAAATTGAAAACTAGTACAATTAGTTATGTGATAGTTACAGTCAGTTATATAGGATAGAACCAAGATATATCTACATAAACCCATGGTCACGTGATAGTTATATGTGATAAAACCAAGACATATCCACAATCAGTGTTCACGTGGCATCCTCGATAAACTCTTAAAGAGTATGGAAACAAATCTCAGCAATAATGGTTGTATTTATTTTTAGAATGAAATTTCATACTTGTGGGATCGATGTGAGGGATCGACGACTGTCGTGTTGGTCTCTTGGGCGGTCTGGGTTTACACAGGGGCCAAAGAATTTCGAGCTCTTGTCCGATCACTTTGAGGGATCGGCTGTTGGGGGTCTTGTGCTTTTTGTGTTGTCTCGATGCTCACAAGAATTTCAAGCTTTTTGTCCCGTAGTTGGGAGCTATTTTAAATGCTGTGTCTCATCAGCTTGGCTGGTGGGTTGCAAATGATTTTTTTGGGATCGAATGGTCCTATTATTATTATTGATTTCATCTCAGAAATTTTGAGCATTTCTCATTACTCTAATCCATTTTAAAAGTGTTTATATGCTCATGTATTATTGAAATCCACATTTCAATGTCTAATTGAATTTTGTTCCCACGATTTGCATCAGGGTGAATCGAAGTTTCTTCATTACATATCTATTGTTTCCAATTTTTATCTATCACCCTGTGTTTGGATAAATTTTGGCTACTTTCACCAAATCGACTCGAATATTTTGCTATCCTTAATATATTAGCACCAAAAATCATCGAGTTCTCTCTCGCTATTGATTAGTTATGTTCTCTTATAATTAAATGGCCAACCTTTTCAACTTAACTATTTCCAGTGTAAATATGCACAAAAGGAAATAGAAATTATGATCTTAATTTTGATGTAAACATAAAGGGAAGGAAGTATGTTTTTCCTCAACAAAATTGCTTTGACATTTTAATATTGAGCCATATTCAAAGGTTTAGGATATAGTTATCACATTATATGGCCACCCTTTTCAACTTAACTATTTCCAGTTTAAATATGCACAAAAAGGAAATAGAAATTATGATCTTAATTTTGATGTAAACATAAAGGGAATGAAGTATGCTTTTCCTCAACAAAATTACTTTGACATTTTAATATTGAGCCATATTCAAAGGTTTAGGATATAGTTATCACATTATATATAAATTCTTTGTATTTTGTAACAGTGAAAAGATGATGTCAATTATATATAAATTCTTTGTATTCTGTAACAGTGAAAAGATGAGCGATGACATGGAAATATCTTTAACTTTGTATTCACATTAATGGTATTAACACCAATCCCTTCCTCCAAAATTATGGCCATCATGAATCTGCACACCCGTGACAAAGGGCCTACAGTATTTGTCATTTTTAGGGGTTAAGAAAAATAGGTTAAAAGTTTCATTGTGATGGAAGATTGGAATTTCTTTGAAGCCACTCATCTTTTTGATGACGTTGAAAGTGTCCACCAGTGCGAATGAAAAAAATACATTGCACATAACTGGAATTCGTCGTAACTACCGGAATTCGTCGTATCTACCACCGATTTTCCCTTATTTTGTTGAATCCTCGCTGCACAGCGAGCTGAACCATTGTTAGCTTTAGGGTCGTAAGTAACCATTAATTAAAAAATATTCTAAGGTCTCCATATGAAATTAGCTAGGGTTGAGTATCATTTAATTAAAAAATATTCTAGGGTTTCCATATGACATTAACTCTTAGTTTTATTGAAGCATGATTTAATTTACAAACAGAAACCAATTTAATCACATAGGGTTGTGGGTGATCATTAATTAAACTAGCATATAGGGTTATGTGATTAATTATTTTTTAATTAATAGTAAAATGATAATTTAAAAGATAATTGTAATTTAATTAATTGATTTGTTTACCACTTAACCACATAGGGTTATGGGTGACCATTAATTAAACTAACCTATAAGGTTATGTAATTAATTAATTTTTAATTAATAGTAAAATTATAATTTAAAAGATAATTGTAATTTAGTTAGTTTATTTGTTTACCACTTAACCATATAGGGTTATGGGCCACCATTAATTAAACTAGCATATAGGGTTATGCAATTAATTAGTTTCTAATTAATAGTAAATTGATAATTGAAAAGAAAGTTATAACTTAGTTAGTTTATCTATTTTCTTTGAACTCATAATTTTTTTTTATTTTTTTAAAGATCATACCATGTTTATTTATTTTTTTAAATAGATTTGCATTATATTTAATTTTTTTGTTTTAGTTAGTTATCTTTAAATATTTTTGAAATTGTGTGACTTTTATAACATATTTTTCTCTTCTATAATTTTATTTTATTAATTATATATAAACCATAATTTTTTAACATAATGTAATTTTTATATTTCATTTTTTAAGAAAAATTTAAACTTTAATACCAATTAAATGGGATACCAATTAAATGATTCCTATTTTAGGTAATATACAATCTTTCACCTTTTATGTCTTTTTAATATCACATTTTTTTATTCTTTTATAAATAGATTTCATGGCTCTAAATTTATTTTTAGTTCTGCATTCTTATTATCTCTCTTGTTATGTTCATGTGTATAACTTATGATTGAGTCAATTTTACTATTTTTATTTTCTTTTATAAAAAAACTCTTTTCAATTTCCTCTTTTATTAATTAGGTTTATTTTGTCTATTTTTATCACACATTTACATTCATTTGTATGACTCATTATTAATTCAATTTAACTATTTTTAGTTTTCTTTTATAACAAAATGTTTTTAACTTTCTCTTTTATTATTATCTTATACATACACCTTTACACTTATATAAATAAAAATTAAAAATTAACTAAATTATAATTTCATATTACTATTATTATAAAATTAATATCACCTTCTTTACTTGTCATCTCCACATTGTTTACCAATCATGATTGCTTTCATCTTGATAATGCCTACATGAATACACACAGGATCATTAAAAAGCTCCAAAAATTGATTGACTAATTCATAGAACTATTGATCATTCGTTAAATTGATTGAGTAATTCATAGAACTATTGATCATTTTGCTTTTTTTTTTTTTTTTAATTCAAAAATAAAGGCCCATCAGCGCAGGTTACTCTGCCAAACCCAACTAGATCTTATCGCTTCAAAGAACAAGGGAAGGCCTATATGGCTAACCAAGATCCCCAGTTTCATTGGTTATAAACACTTGCATTACGAGAGGAAAAGAGAAAGGTTTCATTACATCGCCTCATTAGTGCCGACCTACGGGAAAGAAAGAGGTTGGAAAGTTAGTTGGGCTTCACATCGAGCATGAGGATAGGAGGACCTGGGATAGTGAAGTTTAGACTAAGACCCCTCAAAGGCCTAATTTAATTTATAGACAAAATAACAATTTTCACATACATATAATTTCAATTTCAATTAAGAATATAATTTTTTGTCTCTTTAATACATGAATTAATTTAACACCCTTAAAAAAATAATCTTTGCAGGATTTTGATTAAAATTAACTAGAAAAATGTCTTGGAAAATGTCATTTGATATAGACTATGTCATTTTTAAACATTCATCTCAATTTCAATTTCAAGCAAGAATGTGATTTTTTGCATTTTTAATACATAAATTAATTTGATACCCTAAAAAAATATATATTTGCCCAATTTTGGTTAAAATTAACTACAAAAATGTCTTGAAAAATGTCATTTCAGGTATAAGCTTTCCTTGTAAACATTGTATTACTAAATATATCTTTAAACTCTATTTTTCATGGTCAAACATTAAATATAATTTTTTCACGCAAACCATTCAACATTTCACTTTCCATAATTATTATTTAGCCTAAAATCATAAACTCTAAACCCTTAGTTTTAAATTTTGTCCTATAATTTTTAAAATTAGATAGAAAAATGTCTTGAAAAATGTCATTTCAGGTAGAAGCTAGACTATGTAATTGTGTAAATATTGTATTACTAAATATGTCTTTAAACTCTATTTTGAATACTCAAACATTAATTATATTTTTTTCACCCAAATCATTTAACATTTCACCTTCCATCATTATTATTTAATCTAAAATCATAAACTCTAAACCCTTAGTTTTCCATTTTATCCTATAATTTTTGAAAACTAAAATCATTGGATTACTAAAAATATCCTTAAACTATATTTTGAATCCTCAAACATTAACTATAATTTTCTCACCCAAATCATTTAACATTTCGCCTTCCATCATTATTATTTAACCTAAAATCATAAACTCTAAATCCTTAGTCCTCCATTCTTCCATCATTATTATTTAACCTAAAATCATAAAATCTAAACCCTTAGTTTGGGGAACCCTAACTCCTAACTCCTCTACATGCCAAGGGAACCTTTGTTGGCTTTAGGGTTATGAGTATCCATTAATTAAAAAATATTCCAAGGTTTCCATATGACATTAACTCTTAGTTTTATTTAAGCATGATTTGATCCACAAGCAGAAACCAACTTATCCATATATGGTTGTGGGTGACCATTAGTTAAACTAGGATATAGGGTTAGGTAATTAATTATTTTTTAATTAATAGTAAAATTACAATTTAAAAGATAATTGTAATTTAGTTAGTTTATTTCTTGACCACTTAACCATATGTGTGGGTGACCATTAATTGAACTAGCTTATAGAGTTATGTAATTAATTAGTTTTTAATTAATAGAAAATTTATAATTTAAAAGAAATTTATAACTTACTTATTTTATTTGTTTTTAATTAACAGTAAATTTATAATCTAAAAGAAAGTTATTATTTAGTTGATTTATTTGTTTTTAGTTAATAGTGAATTCATTAGTTAAAAGAAAGTTATAACTTAGTTAGTTTATCCGTTTTCTTTCAACCTATACAATTTTTTTTAAACATCATACCATGTTTATTTATGTTTTAAAATAGATTTGGATTATATATATATATATATATATATATATATATATATGTGTATGTATGTATGTTTTAGTTAGCTATATTTAAATATTTTTGAAATTCTGTGACTTTTATAACATATCTTTATGTTCTATAATTTTATTTTATTAATTATATATAAATGAAACTTTTTTAGCATAATGTAATTTTTATATTTCATTTTTTTCCTAAAATTTTAACTTTAATACCAATTAAATTGGATACCAATTAAATGATTCCTATCTAGGTAATGTACAATCTTTTATCTTTTATGTTTTTTTAATATCAGATTTCTTTATTCTTTTATAAATAGATTTAGTGGTTCTAAATTTATTTTTAGTTTGGCATTCTTATTATTTCTCTTGTTATGTTCATGTGTAGAACTTATCATTGATTCAATTTTGCTATTTATTTTGTTATGCTCATGTGTATGGCTCATCATTGATTCAATTTTACTATTTTTATTTTAAGTGTTTTTATTTTTCTTTCTTATTAATTAGGCTTATTTACTCTATTTTTATGACACATTTACATTTTCACTATTCCTTTGGTTATGTGCATGTGTATGACTCACCATTTATTAAATTTTACTATTTTTAATTTTCTTTTATAAAAAGTGCTTTTAATTTCTTTTTTTATTAATTAGGTTTATTTTATCTATTTTTATCACACATTTACATTCATGTGTATGCCTCATCATTGATTGAATCTTACTATTTTTAGTTTTCTTTATAAGAAAGTTTTTTTAATTTCCTCTTTTATTAATTAGGTTTATTTTATCTATTTTTATCACACATTTACATTTTCATGATACTATTTCTTTTGTTATGTTCATGTGTATGACTCATCATTGATTCAATTCTACTATTTTTAGTTTTCTTTTATAAAGAAAGTCTTTTTAATTTCCTCTTGTATTATTATCTTATACATACACCTTCACACTTATATGAATAAAAAATAAAAATTAACTAAATTATAATTTCATATTATTATTATTATAAAATTAATATCACCTTCTTTACTTCTCATCTCCCCATTGTCTATGAATCATGATTGTTTTAAGTGTAGGATATTCATTATTGTCATCTTCATAATAGTGACATGAATAAAGAAAGGATTATTAAAAACTCCAAATATTGATTGACTAATTCATAGAACTATTGATTATTTTCTTAAAATGGTGTTTTTTAAAATCCAAAATATGATTTTTATAATATTATTTCATCATAATTTTTAATTCATTACTCTCACATTTAAATCTAATTTTTAATTTTATTATGTAAGATTAATTTTTAAATACCTAGTTTAACTTATAGACAAAATAACAATTTTCAAGAAGACACAATTTCAATTTCAAGCAAGAATGTGATTTTTTACATTTTTAATGCATACATTATTTTGACACCCTAAAAAAAAAAATCTTTGCCTTGATTTTGATTAAAATTAGCCAAAAAAATGTCATTTAGGGTATAAGATAGACTATACAATTTTTGAACCTTCATCACCCTAAAAAAAAAGTAACCTTTTGGTGATTTTGATTGAAATTAACAAGAAAAATGTCATTTAGGGTATAAGATAGACTATGCCATTCTTAAACCTTCATCTCAATTTCAATTTCAAGAAAGAATGTGATTTTTTACAATTTTAATGCATAAATTAATTTGACACCCTAAAAAAAATATCTTTGCCAGATTTTGATGAAAATTAACCAGAAAAATGTCTTGAAAAATGTCATTTCAGGTATAAGCTTTCAATGTAAATACTATATTACTAAATATGTCTTTAAACTCCATTTTTAATCATCAAACATTAATTATAATGTTTTTCACCCAAATCATTTGACATATCACCTTCCATCATTATTATTTAACCTAAAATCATAAACTCTAAACACTTTGCTTTTCATTATATCCTACAATTTTTTAAATTAGCAAGAAAAATGTCTTTAAAGGTGTCATTTGAGGTAGAAACTGGACTATGTCATTTTTAAACCTTCATCTTTATCCTTTCAATGTAAATACTATATTACTAAATATGTCTTTAAACTCTATTTTGAACCCTCAAATATTAATTATAATTTTTTCACCCAAATCATTTAACATTTCACCTTCCATCATTATTATTTAAGATAAAATCATAAACTCTAAACCCTTAGTTTTCCATTTTATCCTATAATTTTTCGAAACTAAAATAGCTATTACTAAATATGTCCTTAAACTCTATTTTCTTTCACCCAAACCATTTAACATTTCACCTTCCATCATTATTATTTAACCTAAAATCATAAACTCTAAACCCTTAGTTTTCCATTTTATCCTATAATTTTTTAAAACTAAAATCATTGTGTTACTAAATATGTCTTTAAACTCAATTTTGAATCCTCAACCATTAATTATAATTTTTTCACCCAAATCATTTAACATTTCACCTTCCATCTTCATTATTTAACCTAAAATCTTAAACTTTAAACCCTTAGTTTTCCATTTTATCCTATAATTTTTGAAAACTAAAATAACTGCACTACTAAATATGTCTTTAAACTCCATTTTAAATCCTCAAACACTAATTATAATTTTTTCATCCAAACCATTTAACATTTCCCCTTCCATCATTATTATTTAACATAAAGCCATAAACTCTAAACCCTTACTTTTCTATTCTACCCTATAATTTTTTAAAACTAAAATAATCATAAAATAAAAAATGAAAATGAAAAAGAAATTCTCAAAATTCTGACTTTGAACCCTTCACATTCCATCATTATTCCTTAGTTTAAATCCATTAGCTCATAAATCTTATCACATTTATTTTTAGTTTTCAAAACAAATTGACCATATAAAATAAATAAATAAAAAATAGTACACAAATTATAAAAATCTAATATTGTGATATTTCTTAAATATAAGCAACTGAAAGAACTTACACTAAAATTTATCAAATTTTAATTTGCAACATTTCATAAATATATCAAAGGATATTTCAGAAAACACATAATTAAACGAAGAGTTATTAGGAAGTCCTCTGTGGATGCAGGAGACAGAGAAATTGTCGGGATTGCCAAAATTGACAGCAATCGGGGTAAAAGAATCTGAAGCACCATGAAAAATGTTCACACATAGGAGTTTAACAAATGGAACAACGATTTACAAAAAAAACCTCAGCACATAGAAGTTTAACAAATGTAATAGGGATTTACAAAAAGCCTCCTCACATAGAAGTTTAACCAATGTAACAATTTAACAAATGTAAGAGGGATTTACAAAAATGAACTGTAACCAGGATTTACAAAAACTTGATATTTTTTCAAAATATGGGCACAATTTTCTCCGCAAAAAAACATTATGGTTAGACTATGATGTCATCAGATTGCTTCTCTTATGTCATCATTTTTCCTTTCAAGTTAACATTCAGTTAGTTATGTTGTTCACTCAAGATTGATTCAGGCATGCCCTTAAGCTCAAGAGGTCCAAATATTCTCTATTAGGGTTACGGTAAAAGATTTATCTTTGTTATCCAAGCCAAGCAAAATATACTAAAAAATTATGCCTTACCAACAGTTGAGACTCAACCAGGGTGGGGAAGACTATAGTTGAGAATTATCACATTTTCTGGAGGTCCTTAAAGGTTTGTGTGTAGTATAACCATGGCTTCCCCACTAGGATGTATTAGTCTATAGCTTGTACTTCTATCTGTGACTCGAAGTCACCAATCTTGGTCCCTCTAGATCCGAAGATGGAATCCCATGTGCATGTAGATGCCAACAAGATAGGGGATAGGCACCATTCTAACCGAGTGGGGATGTGTATAACCCCATAGACTTTGATAACAGTAAGGGAGAAGCTATTCACAAATTAGAAGGCCCTAAAGTATATGATCCCCCAACAATATAGTACCTCATCACCCAAGGCAGGATATTACTTGATACATATGCATCTCTAAGTAACTAACTCAATCATTTTGCAGCATGTTTTCACATATGCATCTCTAAGTAACTAACTCAATCATTTTGCAGCATGTTTTCACACTAAGCTAGTCACAAAACAGGGGGCCCTAAAGTAATGATCATTGAACAAGGCATGATATTAGGTTAATGTTGTTCAACTACAAGGCATGTGATACATATGCATCTCTAAGTAAGTAACTCAATCCTTTTCCCCTTTCTTTTCACAGTTCACTTTTCTCACAAAACCTTATCAAATTTTCATTTAAATGTTAATAAGTTAAGACATCCCAAATCTTGTTTATCTCTTTGATGGTGCCTTTACAAATGAGGATGCATTGTTTTTGGGAATCAGATACTACAATATGACATGCTTTTCGAAGTTGAACCAAGGGGAATGCTAGTAATTACTGGTTCAGAACCACTCCCACTGAAGAATGTACTTTGAGGATTCACTCTTTATCTATGCTCTTTTTTCATACCCTATCCACTTAGGGCTTCTCATTGCAACATTTGGTACAATTGCTAGTTATTATTTTTATCTAAACAAACTAAAAATTGACCCTATCAATCATACAAAAAAATAAATAAATTAATAAAATAAAGTTTAACCTAAGCCATTTAAAAAAAAATATTTTTAAGAAGATAAAACAAAAAGATATACTTGATATATTTATATTATCCATATATATATATATATAACATTACACTACATGGAAGGTAGAAACAAAATTGGTTTATGAGTTTTTGTTGTTTGTTAAATAAAAGAAATATTTTTATTATAATTTTTTTTTATTTAAAATTATATAATTTATTTTTTTGAACGGTTAGAAAAAGATAAATCATAAAATAAACCCAATTACATAACTAAGAACTATTTTAAATAATTAACTATAAAAATTTATTTAAAATATTGCAAACATCTATCAACATGTAATAGTTTTTAAAAAATTTATAAATTTTATTTTAGAAGTATAAGAAAATATATGATATTGGTGCTCTGGGCATTCATATATTTCATTCTCATATTTTCCTATGAGATCCATTAAAGTGAAACATGGCTTTAAAGTTATCTTGTTACTGAGGTTACATGTTTTAAAATTATTTCCTAAAATTTTATTTTACATACAAATTAAATTTAAGTTTATTTATTTATTTACTTAAAAATAAATTAAATATTAGGAAATCTCTCCTTGTGTATTAATTTAAAGTGTTTATATATATATATATATATATATATATATATATATAATTAATTTCAATTTAACCAATGCTAAATTTATTAGATTTTTATTATTAGATTTTATTTTTTTTTGCAAAGAATTTCATTTTCAATTAGTTTGTCAATTTTTAAATAAATTATATCTATTGATGTTTTAGAAAAAAATAAACATAATAAATTGAATTGTGATTATGTTGTTTTAAATTGAATTGTTAAATATAAAACTTATATTAAAAAGTAACAATACCATGTCTTATGAATAGCATATGCCCAAAAATCATAACCTACATGAAAATCAAAAAATTTTATAAATTTTTACTTTAATTTTATTTTATAACATTTTTAAATTAAAACTTAGTACTTAAAGTATAAGTATTATACCATTTTATCATGCAGGTAAATAGGGTTTGTTAAAATACCATGGGCAAGTACCATGCGTTATATCATTTCCCCAAAAACTAAACTCATTTCAAAATAGACATTTTATTTTAATTTCATTTCATAACATTTTTATACTCATTAAGTTCCTCATGAAATAGGCACACAATCTATGACATTGTGTTTATTGTTAGTCGAGTTTGTTACAATACCATAGGCCAATACCATGGCTTATTAATATGGTTTTCCCAACAACCAAAACTCATTTCAAAACCAAATATTTTACTTTAATTTTATTTCATAACATTTTTATACCCACAAAGTTCTTGACCAAATAGGTACACAATCTATAACCTTTTGTTTATTCTTAGTCTATTATATGAGAGATCTAGTTTTTTCTAATTTAAAATAAAATTCGTCAAATTAAATTGAAAGTAAATTTTGAAATATATAAACTCAATTGAGTTCTAGGTCAAATTTCTCGCAAAATATTGCGACGATCTTATTCTGTTAGACTTTTATATTAATTTTTAATATTACAGTACTTTAAATTATACTAAAGTATACTTAATTTAGATGTAAGTTTTATATGATGATTATGATTAATGTCCACTAAGATTCATATGGTCTATCAGATATTAAGAAAAAGATGTTAATTGGGATTATTTAAAATTGTATTTATGTGATAAAAAAATGAGGGAAACAAGAGTTTTAAGGTCATTGTAATTTTATTGACTAAACAAGTTGAGGAGGTTGTTTGTGGGAAAATATTTTTCAAATGAGACTGGATGTCGTACCATCCAAGAGAAAGTATTTTTCATATCCAATTCTCTTAGTATCACAAAGGTGGCATATTCTCTTGTCCCAAAGTATCTTCGAAATAGAACAACCTCTAGTTTCACTCTCGCGATCATTTAAATTATTTCTAATCCTTTCAATATTCATTCTCTTCTTAGCACTCACTAAGACATAAATGTAATTGTAGTTAGAAATCGAGGGGTTGATAACCTCCTTATAGTATCTTAACTTTATTCCCCCCTAACTCCTTATCATTCCACAACTTATCCTTAAGTTTGGAAGTAACGACGTTTTTTATATTATCGTTATTCCCCAATATGATCTCCTCCTTTATCTCCCAATGATGGAACTAGGACTTGGCATCCTTATGCCACCCTCGATTGAGTCAAAGGTGGTTTTTACTAGAGTTATAAGAAAATTTTCGGAGTCTCTTGGCTTCCATGTTGTACAACTTCTTCTTATACATCAAAAACAAAAACCTAGTCGTGCATTCAATGAGGGAAATGTTATCATCAATTAAGATAATAACTTATATAGTATTACCTTTAATCTTGAGGTTATAGTTTATGAATTGCTTTTGGATAGTTTCAATATTTCTCCATGACTCTCTAGATATACTGCTGCCCCACACCTCACATCCATATAAAATAATATGGGTGATGAGAGTCTCCAAGGAGAACTTCTTTTATACCAAACCCAAATATCAACCATCTTACAATATTTTTCCCCATTAACGGTCTAGATTGGAGAGGCGAGATGTGGGTGTCAGAAACATTTCCCAATTTACTACTCTTATTACAAATAGATGACCAAGATATCGAGGTACTCAATCCATTTCAAGATAACAAGTACCATGCAAAAACATATCCCCTCGGGACAAAAAAATTTCAATACAATGGTCTAAACGAAGGCCTAGTCTTACAAAAGAGGAAATACTATGAGAAGAAAAGTTTAAAGAGTTTTTGGAAAATGTGGAAAAAAAAATGTCAGGATTTGTCTCAAAGGCAACAACACCTTCAAACCAAGGTCTTACAATGTCATCACCAAGCCTTTATGGAATAGGTGGCAGTAATACAAATCGTGTTCCAAATTTAGGATCTTTCTCTGGAACTCCAAGGAACACCTCCCTCGGGACAAGTAGGATGCCTCCAATCTCACAAAATCTTAATGCACCACCTAAAAAAGGATATGGTGACATGCCCCCATTCGATGCCTTTCAAAGCTTTGGTGCTTAACCTCATATTGAGTAATGGAGCAACCAGAGAAGGCAACACTTATGTCATGTTTTTCTTAATCCTCTTGTTCAAAAACGTGAAACCAGTCATAGCCAAGTAATATATTTCTCAAAATATACTTACTCTGAAATACATGATTTTATTTTTTTACATATCAAATTTTATTTTTAATATTTATTTGTGTTATTTCGAAGATATGTTATGCAACCGAGAACAAATCTTGGGATTTATATCACCTTAAAACAAGTAGGTAGTAATGTACCAAATTCTGGAGTGTCTTCTTTTGCTTCATCTGATAATTTTGCTAATGAGTGGCAAACAATATTTACCATTGATGAGGATGTAGTTCTTCATCAATTTTGTGCCACTCTCATACAAGCACAAGATGGTCATGCTATTAAGTTACATTACATAAAAGTGTTGGGTGTGTATTTTATGTTGTTATTTAAAATGTTCTATTGCTTTTAAAATTCTGCAAATCCTATTAGGCACCTAGATTTTTACCATGACTTAGTAGTTCTGCTCCATAGGCACCATTTTAACAGTGTTGTGGAAAATAAATTAGGAATTATGGTTTAGAAATTCCCTATTTTATCATTTGTGATCATTGTTTTCTATACATAAATATCTATGCTCATACATTCTGTGATGACTTGGAGCATCTTCATTTTGTGTTTTCTAGTAATTCCACCCTACCGTTGCATTATATATTAATCATGTGCTTCTATTTTGAGAAACAATTCCTAATAAAGTACTTTAAATTTTATATTGGTAGCAATAATCCAATGACCAAGGACCATACTACTATAGGATTGAATATCTACTTCTTACACATCACCCCAAGCCACCTAACTCAGGAAATTATCTTCTATTTTTACTTCCTAGATTATGTCTAGGAATAATTGTGCATATCAAAAAAGCTCTTGTTATGGATGGATTGTTCTTAAAGGTTAGTAACTTTTCAAGTGTTTATGTAACAAAGTAATTTTCATAAATTATTGTAGGGAACAAACGGTTGTTGAATTGATAGCAGTTGTAGGAATTCTACAAAAATTGCTTCTTAGTTCACTATTTTGGCGTCCTATCTTATACCTTTTAAACTTTTTCAGGTTTAATAGAATGGATTGTAAGTTGAAATATGACTAATATTGTTCATTTTTCTAATATTAGGTTTATTGTTCCTCGTAGGTATTTTTTCTATGCTAAAAGCATTTTTAATGTAGTGAATGATAGATTCAAATGATTATGATGTTTTGCAAATCCCTCCTTGAGATTCAGCAACAAGATCAACATCAAACAAACCTACACAATCATTTTGTTTCGTAGAACATCAACAAGAACTTTAGGGGTTAAGGAAGAGGAATATTGAGGAGGGAAACCCATTGGAATATTGGTAGTAGAAAATAGCCACAAAGATCAATGAAATCATCAACTCCATCCTCCCCATTTCTATTAGCAATTGTACAGCAATCATGTTCTAAAAGTTCTTGTGGACTAATGCCTAGTTAATATCAATGGTGTAGATTGGAGAGGTGAGATGTGGGTGTCCAAAACATTTCCCCATTTACTACTCTTGTTACAAATAGATGACCAGGATGTCAAGGTACTCGATCCCTTTCAGGATCGCAAGTACCATGCCAAAGCACATCCCCTTGGGCTAGATAATTTTCAATACAATAGTATAAACCAAGGCCTAGTCTTACAAGGGAGGAAATACCATCAGAAAAAAATATTAAAGAGTTTCTAGAAAATGTGGAAAAAAAAATGTCAGAGTCTATCTCAAAGGCAGAAACACCTTCAAACCAAGGTCTTACAATGTCATCACCAAACCTTCATAGAATAGGTGGCAACAATTCAAATCTTGTTCCAAATTGAGGATAACTAGGATGTCTCCAATCTAACAAAATCTTAATGCACCACCTAAAGGAGGATATAGTGATGTCCTCCCTTCAATTTCATTGGAGAAATTTGTCGAAGCGTTTCAAATCTCAGGTGTTTAACCTCATATTGAGTAATGGAGCAATGAGATAAATAAGTGGTTATCTCAAGTTTTTCTCAATTCTCTTGTTCAAAAAATTTGAACCAGTCATAGCCAAGTAATATATTGCTCAAATATACTTACTCTCAAATCTATGATTTTAATTTTTTACATATCATATTTCATTTTTAATATTTATTTGTGTTATTTCCAAGATAGGTTATGCAAATAGCAGCAAATCATGGGATTTTTATCACCTTAACACAGGTAGGTAGTAGTGTACCAAATTCTAGAGTCCCTTCTCTTCCTTCATCTATAATGTTGCTAATGAGTAGGAGACACTATTTACCATTGGTGCAAATGTAGTTCTTCATAAGTTGTGTGCCACTCTCATACAAGCACGAGATGATCTTGCTATTAAGTCACATTACATAAAAGTGTTGGGAGTGTATTTTATGTTGTTATTTAAAATATGTTATTGTTTTTAAAATTCCACAAATCTTATTAGGTGCCTAGATTTTTACCATGACTTAGTAGCACCATTCTCACAGTGGCGAGGGAAACCAATTGGGAATTATGTTTTAGCAATTACTTATTTTATTGTCTTTTATCATCGTGTTCTATGTGTTAATAGCTATTCTCATACATGTTGTGATGACCTGGATCATTTTATTTTTGTGTTTTCTAGTAATTCCAGCTTACCATGGCATTATATATTAATAGTATGCTTCTATTTCGAGAAACAATTCCTGATAAAGTAATTTAAATTTTAAATTGGTAGCAATAATCCAATGACCAAGGACCATACCACTATAGGATTCAATATCGACTTCTTACACATCACCCCAAACCACATAGCTTAGAAAATTATCTTCTACTTTTACTTCCTAGACTATGTCTAGGGAGAACTCTGTATATGAAAAAAGCTCTTATTACCTATGGATTTTTCTTAAAGGTTAGACAGTTTTCAAGTGTTTATGTGACAATACTTTTCATAAATTATTGCAGGGAACAAACAGTTGTTGAATTGATAATAGATGTAGGAATTCTATAGTACATTGATTATGAGTTCACTATTTCAGCTTCCTATATTATACCTTTTAAACATTTTTAGGTCTAATAGAATGGATTGTAAGCTGAAATATGACCAGTATTGTTCATTTTTCTAATTGTTGATGGGGTTGTCAATGTGCTACAGATAATATTAGGGTTATTGTTCCTCTTAGGTATTTTTTCTAACTTAAAAATTATTTTTGTTGCAGTGAATGACACACTCAAATGATTATGATGTTTTTCAAACCCCTCCTCGACATTCAACAACAAGATCGACATCAAAGAAACCTACACAACCATTTGGTTTTGTAGAACATAAACAAGACTTCCCTTGGAATATTGTTAGCAGAGAATATCCACAGAGATCAAAGAAATCATAACCTCCATCCCCCTCGTCTCTATTAGCACTTGTACAAAAATCGCCTTCAAAAAGTTCTTGTGGACTAGGGCCTCGTCAATATCAATGGTTTAGATTGTAGAGGTAAGATGTGGGTGCTAAAAAAATGTCCCCATTCACTACTCTTGTTACAAATAGATGAGGGGCATGTCAAGGTACTTGATCCCTTCCACGATCACAAGTACCATGCCAAAGCACATCCCCTTGGGACAAAAAATTTTCAATATCATGGTCTAAACCAAGGCCTAGTGTTACAAAGGAGGAAATACTATCCGAAGAAAATATTAAAGAGTCACTAGCAAATATGGAACAAAAAAATGTGAGAGTTTGTGTCAAAGGAAGAAACACCTTCAAGCCAATGTCTTACAACACCATCACCAAGCCTTCATGGAATAGGTGGAATGAATCCACATCTTGTTCCAAATTTAGGATCTTTCTCCAGCACTCCAAGAAACACCTCCCTGAGGACAACTAGGATGTATCCAAACACACAAAAGCTTAATGCACCATCTAAACAAGGATATGGTGACATCCCCCCTTCGATTTCATTGGAGAAATTCGTTGAAGCCTTTCAAAATTGGGGTGCTTAACCTCCTATTGTGTAATGGAGCAATCAGATAAGGCAGTGATTATCTCAAGTTTTTCTTAATCCTCTTGTTCAAAAAATTAAAAACAGTCATAGCTAAGTAATATATTGCTCAAAATATACTTATTCTCAAATGTATGATTTTAATTTTATACATATCAAATTTGAATTTTAATATTTATTTGTGTTATTTCGAAGATAGGTTATGCAAATAAAAGAATAGCTTGGGATTTCTATTACCCTAACATAAGCAGGTAGTAATTTACCAAATTCTACAGTCTCTTTTGCTACTTCATCTGATAATGTTGCTAATGAGTGGTAGACAACATTTATCATTGATGGGGATGGATTTCTTCATCAATTGTGTGTTACTCCCATACAAGCATGAGATGTTCCTAGTTGTAAGTTACATTACTTAAAAGTATTGGGGCATATTTTATGTTGTTAAATGGCTGAAATCTAGGTTATAAGTTACTCTAAAACCTCAATGTTTCTATATATGATGAGTTCTTGGCAAGCTCAATGTTTAAGTCCTTGTTGTTGGGTCACTTTTAGGTTTGAAATGTTTAGGTCTCAAATAAATAATGCAATGATCCACCTTTTAACATGTTTTTTTTTTTTAATATTTGAAGAATTTCTATTCAAATTCTATTCTTTGTAACTAAAATTATTGTGTGTTGCATTCTATCTTGAATGCAACTCCACAACCATCTTTATTGGGTCTTCAACCTCCAAGAGAGAAACCTTTCAATCCTCTTATTCAAGAATGTTTGGATTTCCTTACTAAGCAACAAATGTTGTGTGCATTGATGAAAGGAGAGTAGGTTAAGGGGTTGTTACCCAAAATTAGTGTTCGTGCATATTACACAGTACAACAGATTAAAGGTAAAAACATATTTAAGTGTGATTTTGTGTAATATTAGTCTCTCTTGCTAGTTCTGTCAATCAAGTGGTAACTTCCAAAGTACATTTCTAATTTGTATGGGAAAATGTGTAGAGCTTGCAGAAGTAACATATTTGTGAATTTAAGAAAATAAGGGAATTTTATAAGAAATTAAACAAAGGATGGACTCTAGAACTGCCCACATATTCACAACTTCTTATGTACCTTTTCTATTCACTTTTGGAGCATCCATAGTGGATGTTGCATGTGGAAACTACTTCTTATCCAAATACATAATTAATTAATAATCCTTTATTTTATAGTATCCTGCCACCCAAGGAAACATTTCTGGAGAATTATGTTGAAGTTTTTCCGTTTGTTACTATTATTTTTCTATCTTCGAGAATGTGTGCTAGTAATGGGAAAGCAGAGTCGTCGTTTTTTTGCACTACACTGGGATGAAATGTTGTAGTTCTCTCTTCTAGTACATTGACAAAAGCTAAATTACCTAGTTTGAATGAGATCAATTTTTTCACATATAATTGGAATAAATCCTTGTTGGATTTTGTGTAAATTCTACGAAAAAATATGCCCAGAGAAGCTCCAAAACACATAACAGGTAGACTACCACATGTATATATAGGGTGAAGGTAAAAGAATTGACAATGATGTTAAGGTTCTTATGTGAAACTACAACACAATGATTTTAATTGAGCATGAAATGATAAATAGATGAAATTTCATTTTTTCTTTATTATTTTTATCCTTTCTCATATCAGTTACATATAAGCATTGAATTTGAACCAAAGTACAAATTCAAGAGACCAAAGTTTATAAACATTTCTATTTATGATACGCATGAAATTGATACATATGAAACAACGATATAGAAGTTAATGAAAAAAAAGATGCATAATATTTGCAGAATATGGTTGAAACAAGGAGTTTGTTCACGTAGGCTCATTGGAAGATTGCTTCCACGAAGAGAAAAAGGTGATAGGATGACTCCTCCAACACAAACATATATACCCATCCTCCAAATGCATCTCCCAATTTGAATCATGTTTAGGAAAAATGTGATGTAGGGTTACCACCACTTACACCCATAGTATGAATGTCAAATGCATAAGCACATTTGTCCGAGGAATGTTAACTCTCTAAGTAGTCAAATGTTCATTTAGAATATGGTTAAGGCCCACTTTATTACAACTCTATGCGGAATGCCATAGTGTGACCCTTAGTTAATGACATTCCTATCAGAACTCATTAACCATTTTTAACCTTCATTAACCCTTAGCCGCATATATATATATATATATATATATATATATAACCATACCCACTCTTAACTCTGGTTAATGTGGACTTAACCACTAAACCATATTAGTGCTTTGTTTCTATTATAATTATTTTATAATAGAAATTCACACAAACATTCATAAACTTACCTTTTCCACATTCTTTAAAGTCCTTGCATAGTTTTTGAGGTTTCCATTTATCGTTGATCACAATCGCATCTCCGCGGGTCACTTTAACTTGTGATCCCCATCTCCTCTGATATACAATTAAACTGTGGAACTCAAAATATTAGACCTACATCTATAACTTCGTCAGGTCCGTCTCGTGGCTTCAGTCCTTTTTTTTGCGCTCCGCCTTCTCTGATATCTGATCGTGCTTAATGCTTAAGCTAGACCTCAAAAGGATTACTTCCGCATCTATAGATCATCAGGTCTCTACTCCCAAGCCATTTCCGCAACGCTTTCCATTCTCCTTCCGATCGCAAATCAAACCAGGACTGTTCATAAAGATCTCGATCCAACAGTTGTCACTGGCCTGATCAATCAAAATCGCACAACAATCCTCAACGATCAATTAACTCACGACAGATCTGATGGTTCACAAAGATTTCGGGTGAGAAACGTGCACGAGGATTAATGCCCAAAAGGCAGTTTCCTCTGTATTGATAAGCAAACTGATTACATATCGAGACTCTCTATCTCTTAGGCTTGATATTCAATATGAGTGGCCTCCTTCCCCTTGCCCGTAATCAAACCTATATCACCGATCTAACCTATCTAACTATGCCTTTTAGGCTTACATTTATACATAAGACTATATAACCAATTTCTTGGTTTAGATGCTTAATCTACTGACCTGAATCCTAAATGTCCTCTCTAGTTTGTCGAATCACGAAACTACTGTAAGAGTTATAATTGACTTCTAGCTCTCTTGTCATTATTAACCACTCATGTTCTCCTTTATTCGAGACAATTTACAGACATCCCCACAACATCTAATTAAATCCTATTCTAATCACTTAAATATTAATGATTACAAACAGAGGGATCCAACTTCCTTGAAAATACAAGACCCCTTATGTCTACTAGAATACAATTGAATTGTTGAGCTGAATGCTCCTGCATCAGACTTTGAAGGTTAAAATAATTATGATCTCTTGATCATGTGTTTTTGATCTTTGACTTCTGATATCCCATACTTTGTTTTGTAACTTGTCTTTGGTTGCTGCTGTTGTTTTTTACTGTTCTCCAGGTTTCCATACTTTATTTTTCCGTGTCCCACTAGCTATGCTCTCATAGTTTATTCTACTCTTGTCCTTCTTTTCTTGTTGCTCCTTTGCTTTGTTGTTGCTATCTTCTTTTGAGACATTTTTATGATTATTCTTCTTATGAGTTTGATCTCTATATCTAGTATATATTCTTACTAATAATTTTTGTCTTCTCTTTGAAGTTTTTGGATTCTTACTACCACCCTTCTCTTCCTTACCCTCATGTTATGTTCTAAAGAATCTCCCTTCCATCTCTATAAATTTACTTCCAAAATGTAAATAGTCCTCCAATTTCCTTTCTACTTGACTTCTTGCAAGTAAAACACTATGTTGTTCATCAATCCTAGCATATTTCCTTAGTAGTATAATATATTTGTTCCATGGATTAAATTCTTCCACAAAATCTTCTTCTTTCATCTTTATTTGGCTACTCATATGTGCCAAATTTCCTCTAGCATCTACATCTAAACATGCGCTCACAAAACACTTGTTAAAATCAAAAACATAAGGCTTATGTGCCTTATCTTCCTTCGGCAACAATTCAGTTTGATGATCTATTTCTTTCTCCTCTGTCAGCACTTCAGTATGTTGTTTTGAATTCTCAAAAGAATTCATGAGACTGTCAACTAGTCTCTCCTCCACATCATCTGCCTTAATGATGTCTTTATATCCTTGTTCACTGTAGTGAACTTCTTCCTCTGTAATCCCACTATCATACTCTAAAATTCCCAGCAAATACCCTAGAAAATCAATTTCTCTGTGACACTTTGCAAGTACTTCATCATCGCTTATAATCCCTACATTTATAAATGAATTGTTAGTTTAAAAATTACAAGGCCCAATAGTTTCAACTATTGTTTCATGTATCAGTTCTTCAAACTGAACTTCATCTATTTTTCCCACAAGAAATTCTCCAGGTGGGGTAACTGTTTCACTACTAATTTCTTTCTATTGCAATAAGTCATTGTCTTCCTCATTCAAGATATATTATTCCTTATCCTTTACTCTAGAGTATTCATCTTCTGAAAGATACTTTTCATACTTTTGACAGCTTCAAAAAATTGCTCATCTTCTGCAAAAACCTCCTTTATTAGTGACCAATCATCATATGTCCTTTCTCCCAAGGTTAAATCGTTTGCATAGGTCTCTTTCTTCTTAACATCTTTCAGTAGATGTCCTTCTTTTTTATTGTCTGTCTCAACAACTTCCATGATTATTTCCATTGTGCCTATCATCATGGTGAACTCATGATCTTTTACTATGTTTTCAACTAACATAGTCTCTTCTTCAAAATTGTCTTTAATCTCTTGTTTTTTACCTTCTCCAAGAGCTATCCTTGTCTCGCCATCTCCATTAACATTCTCATGCATTTGTTCTGCATCCACAGACAAACTATTAGTCTTAAATAAGACCCTGTGGTCCCACTTGATGTTTCACCCATCATATCTATGTGTTGTTCCAAGTTCTCTTTATGACTCAGAAATTCTTTGATGGTCTCCTCAAGCCCTTTACTTGGTTGCTTGATATCTTTCCCCCACCAGGGAAAATTTTAGGGGCTAATATTCTCCCATGGGCTAATTTTCTATATTTTTTCCTAAAAAACGATTCTCTAATTTCCATTTTTTTTGTAAAAATGATTCGCCCAAATCTTATAGAATGAAATTATTTTACCCTAAAAATTGCCAAAAAATTATATGTAGACTATATAAAAATATTATAAATTTGAATATTTTTACAAAAATATCTCCAAACATTTTATAGATTTTATATTATGGACAAGTGGGATTCGACAAGGTTTCTAAACAATAAGATAAATTTCTATCCTTAAAATTTTCCTTGTCCAACTATATAGGAGACCTATCTATCTCATCTTCTTCCATAACATAATTGAGATTATGCTTCTCTTCTTCCTCCTTAATGAAAATATTATCAAATTGTCCTTCTTTACATGTTTCACCTGCAAGCATACACAAATTGTCATATTTAAAACCATGTGACCCTTTGGCCTCACTTGAGGTTTCAGTCTTCAATTCTTCATCTTCACTCATAACTTCACCCAGTTCTGCTTCACAAATGGACACTCCCATCTCCAACTCAGCTTCTTTGCGTTTTTCCATCAGCCACCTTACTTGCCTCTATTGTAGCCTTCTCTGCAACTTATGCCACTTCACTGGATTCTTCCTTATGACCCAACCTAATCTTTGGTTTTCCTCAAGTACCCTTATCAATACACTGAGTTGTTCTTTCATCTCTACAATTTCTTTGTCAAGATCCTCTTGACTCGTTCTCTTTTCATTTGCCTTGGCAGACCTCCTTCTTCACCTTTCTTGTACTGCGGTCTTCCTCAGAACCTCTGCTATGACTATCGGTAGACATCTTCTTCTTTTGTATCTTCATGAGTGCCTTACACACTTACTATGAGCTACATTAAAGCCTCTGCAACAACAACTCCTCCTTGTTGCAACTTACCTCACCAAGCTTTTCTTTGTACTTAGTCCTTTGGCAAGCACTTGGTTCTCGATCTCTGGAACCTCCTTTGAGCACTTTTCTCCGGTCCATCTAGGCTTCAACTCTTTTGCATCTCCTAGGAACACAATTGTCCTCTTGTATTTCAGTCACAATGAAATAGTTCTGTCTGAACACCTCTTCTTTGACTTATAAAGTCTAACCAGCTTCCTTCATCACCTTGGCAATTCTACCCACATCCTCTATGGAATTTCCTTTGTGAGCTGCAATAATACCTCCGAAGTAACAAGTCTCCTTCTTGCTACATATGCTTTACTAATCTTCTCTCCTCTGAGCTCAGTATCTTAGCATTTCTCTGGTTCTTTCCTCTGGAACCAATTCAAGAACTCTTTTCTCTAGATGTTGCAACCTTCTCACCTTCTTTTGTTGTTATCTATGCATCAATGTACAAACACACATTCTTAAATGAAATCAAAACAAAACATATCAGCTCACTTTCAAGAGCTCTACATAATGTTGTTCCACCATTCCACCTATACCTTTGATGCATTGTCCTCTGTTTCTTCCATCTGTAGGTTCTGCTACACATCACCTCTATGTGCCCACTTCCTATCATATTAGAATCTAATCCTTCGTTTCCTACATGAAAATCTTAAAACACATCTCTATTATAAGTCCTTTTATACAGAATTCCCTTATTTTGTTCTGTTGTCAATTGTTTTAATTAAAATTTTGCTCTTATACTAAATGACGAAGGGTTACCCCCACTTACACCCACAGTATGCATGTTAAATGCATAAGCACATTTGTCCCAGGAATGTTAACTCTCTCAGGAGTCAAATCTTCAATTAGAATATGGTCAAGGCCCACTTTAAGACAACCCTACATGGGATGCCATAGTCTAACCATTACTTAATGTACTTTCTATCGAGACTCATTAACCCTTCCTAACCTTCATTAACCTTTAGCCGGATATATATATATATATATATATATATATATATATATATATATATATATATATATATATATATATATATATATATATATAGCTATAGATATATATCCATACCCACTGTTAACTTTGGTTAATGCAGACTTAACCAATAAACCCTCTCTTGGCGCTTTATTTCTATTATAATTCTTTTAGAGTAGAAGTACACACAAACATTCATAAACTTACCTTTTCTACATTCTTTAAACCCCTTGCACAGTTTCTAAGGTTTCCCTTTATCACTGATCGCAATCGCATCTCTGCGGGTCACATTAACATGTGTTCCCCATCTCCTCCGATATGCGATTAACCTCCGGAACTCAAAATATTAGCCCCTCATCTATAACTCTATCAGGTCCATCTCGTGGGTTTAATCCCTTCCACTGCGCTCCGCCTCCTCCCATCTTCGATCACACCTAATGCTTAAGCCGAACTTCAAAAGGATTAATCCTGCATCTATAGATCATTGGGTCCATACTCCCAAGCCATTTCTGCAACACTTTCCATTCTACCTCCAATCACCAATAAAACTAGGATCGTTGATTTAGATCTCGATCTAACAGTTTTCGCTCGCCTGATTAATCAAACTCACATGATAGTCCTCCACCTTTGATTAACTTGCAACAGATTTGATAGTTCACAGAGAATTTGGGTGAGCAACGTTCACGAGGATTAATCGATTGAGAAGTAGATTCCTCTCACCTCCTCGCTAGTACATGTCACTTGATGAGTGGAATTGGGGGCTCACCCTTCAATACCACTTATGGGTTTGACGCCACCTAAAATACGACTTTACTGTATAAAAAATTCTTTGTCACCGACTATCTTCTGTGCTCTTCCACCATGCATATTGATCCTACCTGTTGTTCCATAAGATCCAATGGTTGTTGTGAATCACCTCTTCACTTCTCTCCTATTCTCTTTACTTATGTTTTATGCCATTTCTTCAGCGTTTTATCTGTGGTTTAGGTTTGTTCAGAGGTTCTTTTCCTCTCGCTATTCTGCTACTCAATTCACTCCTGATCTTGACTTCTGTGAGTCCTCACATCGTTGTCTCTCTAGAGCTCTACTCCAATCCTCCAATTGGATTCAAAGACCCATTATGATTCATCTGAATCATTCTCTCCCTCTTCTTATTCTATAGAACACTCTCTACAACCTCCGTTATAGAGCCTACAAATTCACACACAATTCGATCTTTCAGTACCAATAACACACACACACACATATACAGTTTAGATAAGCCTTTATATTGATAGACAAACAACTGATTACATATCGAGACTCTCTGTCTCTTAGGCCCGATCTTCAATATCTGTAGCCTCCTTCCCCTTTATCGTAGGCTTACAGTCAATCCTATCTCACCGATGTAACCTATCTAACTATGCCTTTTAGGTTTACATTTATACATAGGACACTATAACCAATTTCCTAGTTTAGATCCTTAATCACCTGAATTGACTCCTAAATATCCTCTCTAGTTCCTCGAATCATGAAACTACCTTAAGAGTTATAATTGACCTCTAACTCTCTTGTCATTATTAACCACTCATTTTCTCCTTTATTCGAGAGCATTTACAAACATCCTCACAACATCTAATTAATTCCTATTCTAATGACTTAAACATTAATGATTACATGCATAGGAACCCAACTTCCTTGAAAATACAAGACCCCCTATGTCTACTAGAATACAATTGAATTGTTGAGCTGAATGCTCTTGCATCAAAATGGTTCTTGCACAATGAGTTATTTTGTCACTAGTGATATAACACATAACTCCCCATTCCCCAACTCTAGTGACCCACATCAATTGCCTTTGTTTTCTCTTCATATGAAGAACACCATCATATTGCACATTATTAACTAACCCCATGCCAGCCTTGCCTTCAATGATATGCCTCTCCTTTCACTCTTTCCCCTTAAAACATACATTGTTGGAACCCAAGAATCTTTTCAGCCTTGAGATTATGCACTGTGCTCTCCCATATCCAGTGGGAAAACTTGCGAAAACCAAAATTTTTTCAAAGTTTGGAAGGTAAGTGGTGAGAAAACACACCGAGTTTGGAGCTTAAAAAGTGCGACAAAAAACAAATCAATAGTATAAATTAGATAGGACTCAATACTAAGAAGTATATATAAAAACACCCGTTTAAAAAGTACTCTCTAAGTATAACAAACAAACTACGTACGATTGCGACGAAAAGTGTTGTTTTGTGACTAACAAGTGTGCTAAGGCTGTGGAGTTCATTATAGATGTTATTAATGATGCGAAGAAACTTAGGAAACAAAAAAGACACTTCGAACATATAAAACGACAAGAAATCACACTTGGTGACAGAAAGTGACACTTTATATGATAGTATGTAAGATCCAAAATTCAAATGTAGAAAAAATTTAAAGGGTGTTGTAGCAATGACAAAACTTGGCGACACACTCGGTGAATTTGAGCTTCTGTGCTTGGGAATTTATTTCATTAAAGTGTTGGCATTATGATGAATTTGCTGTACTTGATGGCAACCCTCTTGTACCAGAACAAATCACCTATACATGGTAACTAAATGAATCCTCACAAGAGATATTAGATGTGAAATTAATGCATGGTAGTTGTGTTAACATATGTGATGCAGGGCAGTTCAAAGGAAATGAAAGTTCACAGTGTAGCAAGATAAAATTATGACACAGGTGTTGTCCTAGTTGATGAAGATGAAAGTACTACAGGTTAATAGTATTGAATCACAGTTCAGGCTCACAAAATGAAAGAAAAAGAGGTATACGGAGGTTTACCTTGACCAAGCTGTGTATATACGCAGGTTCATTGAGTAGAAGGCATGTATGTGTATACACACATTCATGCAAGGAAAAGCACATACATGTTGGAAACTAAGTTTTTGGTCCACGGTATTTGGACCATGGTATTTTGGTATTGGTCCATGCTATTTGGTTGGAGGTATTGAACCCAAGTATTTAGACCAAGGTATTGGTTCTAAGGGGTTTTGGACCATGGTATTGAGTAAGGCTAAGACTATAAAAGGAGGAGAAGATCATTAGGCAAATTCACTGAGAAATTCTTGAATATCTGATGAAGTGTGAGTATGTAGGTTATGGGTTTATAATGCTTTGCTTGATCTAAGCCAAGGAGGAATCTTAGTAGGTGATGGAGTACAAGGTCTAATGATGGATCGAGATCTTATGGCTTGGAATGAGTCATATCTATATAGTTTGATCATGATTGTTCTTGATCTGTATACTGACGCATGTAATGTTTTGTAAATACTATGATCTGGGTATAACTCAAGTCTGGAATAGCTACAAATTATGAATGAATATTTACAGATGTATACATTCGTTGACTTTGATAAAAGCATGTATATCTGTAGGTTAGATACATATAAGTAGCGTATAACATATGAACTATGATGTTTGAAGTTACAGGTGGTTCTGGTTGTTGATGCAATGTTCTGAGTTCTGGTGACTATTTACTGGTGTCAGTATTCTGCATATTCAGATTGGTTAATTGTGATTAGCTTCAGGATTGATGGATGAGATCTAATAATGGATCAGAATCATAATGACTTATCTTTATGTAATCTAATAGATTTTATTTGATTGCTAACACACGTATTATCATGTTGTATGTAATGATTTGGGTATGTCTGAAGTTGGGAAATGAAGTGAAGTTATAGGTAACTATTTGATGACATATATGCTGGTTCTCTTTGGTGAAGTTGCGTATACACGCTGGTTCGGATATTCCAAGTAGCATATGTACTTTGATGCATGATTTTTGATGATACAGCTGGCCCTAAATATTATTGCAGAGTTCTGTGATCTGCTCTGTGTTTTGGTAACTGTGTTTTTGTTGATAGAGTTTCATTGATTCAGTGTCGAGTGATTCAGAGATTGATGATTGTTTGTATCTCAGTGGTAATTGATATTAAGCTTCAATATGGTTAATGGGTCTAGTATGAAAATTGGATGAAACATGGCCTTTCAGATTATGGTGTTGTGCTTCAGGAGTATCTAGTATGAAATTTATGAAACCTGGTCCCTGGAGAAAAAAAAAACTAGTAGCCTTCTGTAGGCCAGTGACTATGTATTGGTAAACATATTGGCTAGTACAAGAGCCAAGGGGTCGTAGCTTCCGTCGAGAAGCAGCTGGAAAATGAGTGAAGGTTGGAGCCTTCAGTAGGCTGGCACCTACGTGCTAGTAAACGGATCGGCAAGTACAAGAGCTAAGGGGGTTGTAGCTCCCTTCCAGGAGAAGCTGGAGAATGAGAGGAGGTTTTACCCTTCTACAGGTAGAAGCCTGCATACTAGTATAATACTTCTCCAATATCGAAATATTGTAAGAAGAAGTTTCTTATTAAAAGAATATAGAGACGAATTGCAGCACGCAGTTTTCACCCACATTGGGTTTCCACCTTACATCATGGTGTTCATGTGTGCCTCTTGTTTGTGATGATGTGTTATATTTTACTGCAATTGTTTACTATTCATATGGTTAATGAAGTTCTAGTGCACTAATTAAAGATCAAAATTTAATGGATTAACTGAATCATAAGTTTACTGGATATACGCTAGTTGCATTGGACACAGTTGCGTGTACACGCGAGTTCCATTAACTGAAGTAGCGTATATGAATCTGAAAATGGAAATGAAAAAGTTATTGATTTGGTAATACTAATTCACCCCCCCCGCCTCTCAGTATCATTTCCAACAATTGGTATCAGAGTAGGTCCTTTCGTAGAAGCTTGATCGCTTAAAGGAGATCCATAGAACAATGGGAAAGAAGCTAAAGAAGAAAGTTCCTCAGAAGAAGAAGACATCTCTGAGGAACTTTGATGGTGGGAGAATCGATTGGGGAATATGTGGAAGCAACACTTCAGATTTAGACTCACCTCAAAATGAAGATGAACAAGCAAAAGAACTCTCGGGTATGAATTTGTTATCCTCTGGTGATACATTTCTCCATCCATTTGAAGATGATGAAAGTGATAGTGGAACAACTGAATTTGCTCTTATGGGTGAGAAAGAAAGATATCAAATGGAGGCAGAATTTAAAAGCCTTACAAACAAAACTAGAGATCAAAAAGATCTTTTGCACAAAAGGGAATGTATCTCCAAAGAATAAGTTACCAAACTAAAAGCTTAACTAGAGGAAGGAGACAAGGTAAGGAAGCTATTCAAGGAAAAGGAAGATCAATGTCAAAAGCTACTAGATGAAGTTACATCATTAAGAAATGAAGTAAATGAAAGGAGCACAATAATGAAGAAACCCAAAGAAAGATCCAGTTACTATGAAAGTATTGAAGCTAAGATCCTCTCGCTAAAAGAATATCTTGAAAAATCAAATAAGCAGAATAAAGAACTACTCCAAGCTCTTGAAAAACAAGAAAACGAAGTTCTTGAATTAAGACATCAGTTGGAAGAAGGAAGAAAAGCTGAAGGAAACATGAAGAAGCAATGTCTTGAAAAGGAGGATCAACATTAGGCTGAGGTAAATATTCTAAAACATAAATTAGAAGAAAAGGATAAATTGTTACGATTTCAAGATAGTACTAAGATTTTGGATGATATTCTTAGTAGTCAAAGATCCCCTACTATCAAAACTAGTCTTGGTTTTTATGAATCTGTTGAAGATGAATCTAGCTCACAAGGTGTGGCAAGGAAATCTAATGATAAATCTAAAATGATCAACAAGCAGATGAGAGGATAACCCCATCAATAGCGAAAGAAATAATTTCCTCCAAGAAAATATTTTTCTCCTAACTGTGGAAGTGATAGATGATTATTTCCTCCGATGAATAATGTTGAATGTTATGTATGTCATAATCTTGGACATGTTGCATCCAGATGCATAAGTACAATGGTTCAAGACCATTGCACAGAAAGATCATCACATTCCAGGTACTTTAAGGGATATTGTTTTACTGCAATATGTTTGGTCACAAAGCCATTGACTACTATAGAAGGAATATGAAACATTTTAGATGTTATGCATGTAACAAGCTTTGACATATAGCAAAAGAATGCAGGAACAAAGTACATGCACCATACCAAAAGGAGAAGACATCATCAGACTTGAAGATAGGGAAGAACAAGGAAATACAGTCAGAAAGATCTGGCACAGCACAATGTATAGACATAACAGACTCAGAGGGAGCTGAAAGTGTGAAACTTCAGTATTCTAAATCTCATATGCAAGTTTCATGAAGAGAAGCCACGTATATATGTGAGTTAGACACTGCATAGTCGCGTATATGTTAGTTTGAGGAAAAGCAGTGAGACAAGCTCAAGAAGAAGGGTCCGATATGCTTCAGTCCATTATTTTCTTTGTTTGATAATGGTAACAATATGCTAATAATGTGTAGAAATATCTTGATACTCATAATATGTTTAAAAGTGTTTTTAATCCTAACTTGATGATGATGATGCCTTGATACTTCTTGCTGATATATGCATGATTAGATCTGACAGTAAATAGATGGCACAGGTTTAGGGGGAGCTTATGCTTTGAATAATGCATTGTTGGCATTATGGTTAGAATTCCTTGGTGATGATGCTTATATAGCTAAATGATACATCTTGCTTTGATATGGTTATGTGTTGTCCATGACAAAATCTCATATTATTTTTGGGGTTACATAGTTGTAGTTCAAATCAGATTTGTGGTTGATTCTATGATGATGCATATATGTTTCTTACATGGTGATCTTCATAAGGATAAGGAGAAGTAAAATGCTTGAATACACATCTTCATTACTTGATGATGACTCACTCATATGTTGTTGTCGTCATATGCATAAAGATCATATAATACAGGTATGATGAAAAATTCCTATAGTTCTTAGCTCTCACATGGTTGAGGATTGTTGCTATTGATATCTTGACTAATGTCTATAGGATCATGGTTTGCTAGATATTGCTTTATGGATATACAGTATGATGGATGCATGGATGATTACTTAAGTTGCATATTGTTGGTTAGCCAAGAGAATGGTGTTATTGCAGGTCGCATGGAGACATAGCTATTCAAAGACATGGCTTACTTAATCACTTTGAGTTCTCACCTTATGGTGATAGGCTGATACTCACCTATGTTGATTATCATGGTTGATTCTTGTCAGATGTGGGATCTTCCCTAGTGATGATACATTGTTGATATATTGAATGCTCTTGTGGAAATATCGTACTGTTATTGATGATAATGTTATTATCATACATGATGACCATGGTGTTTTTCACATATAGATGATATGATGTGAATGCTTGAAGATATGACATATGCTGAGGTTATGATAAGTCCTTTCTACCAAGGAAATGAAGCACGCTTATCTTGATGAAATAAATAGGATAAGTTGATATCTATATGCAGACATACCTTGTCACAGATTGATGATATCTACACTAAATAGACATATACAGGTCGTTGGTCTGGATGGTGTTGACAGATACTTATGGAGCAGATCATACATCATGTATGATAGTTGTTGATGACTACATGGTCTTGTTTGGCTATTTGGTCTCTGTTATAAATGGCATGTATGTCATTCAATGTAAAGGTCATATCAAGACCCATGATCTAATAGTTTGTCTCTGTCTATTGTAGTCATGTGTTGAATCCCTTTTGGTCATATTATGTAATTTCTACCCCCACTATGCATGGGAAGGATGACGTAATATTTTAGTGATGTATAAATAATTGGTGTCTGGTATATCCCCACTTGGTTGGGTGGATGAGTCATGTGTATCCCCACTTGATTGGGAGATTGATGTATGTATGAGTCATTGGTGATAGGAAGGTCATACTCACTTGGTTGAGTTGTAGAGTCGTGTTATTCTCTTGAAAACTATCTTTGCAGACTTGACATGTGCTCAGGGGGAGCATGGATGGATTGGTATATCTTGGCATGTACAAAGGGGGGCTCAATCAGAGATTTCAGCATGCACTCACGGGGACTATGGACAACAAAATGCATATCAAGGGAGATAATATCTTGGTCCACCCTTTGCCCTTGATGTTAAATGGGGAGATTGACTTGGTGTTGTTGTTTCCATCAGGTCCAAAGGGGGAGATTATTGGTGTTATGATGAATGTGTTGTACTTGATGGCAACCCCCTTTTAGCAGAACAACTCACCTATACATAGTAACTAAATGAATCTTCACAAGAGTATCAAATGTGACATTAATACATGGTAGTTGTGTAACTTAATAGATGTGATGCAAGGAAGTTCAAAGGAAATGATAGCTCACAGTGCAGCAAGAAAACATTATGACACATGTGTTGTCCTAGATGATGAAGATCAAAGTACTACAGGTTAACAGTATTGAATCACAGTTCAGGTTCACACAATGAAATAAAAAGAGGTATACACAAGTTTACCTTCACCAAGCTGTGTATATACGCAAGTTCATTAAGTAGAAGGCGTGTATGTGTATACATGTACTTTCACGCAAGGAAAAGTTTGTACATGTCGGAAACTAAGTTTTTGGTCCATGGTATTTGGACCATGGTATTTTGGTACTGGTCCATGGTATTTGTTCTAAGGTATTGACCCCAGGTATTTAGACCAAGGTATTGGTTCTAAGTGGTTTTGGACCATCGTATTGAGTAAGGCCTAAGACTATAAAAGGAGGAGAAGATCATTAGGCAAATGCACTGAGAAAGTCTTGAATATCTGATGAAGTGTGAGTATGCAGGTTATGGGTTTATGATGGTTTGCTTGATCTGAGCCAAGGAAGAATCTCAGTGGGTGATGGAGGACAAGGTCTAATGATGGATCAGGATCTTATATCTTGGAATGAATAATCTTTGTATAGTTTGATCATTCTTATTCTTGATCAGTATGCTGACGCATGTAATGTTCTATAAATACTATGATCTCGGTATAACTCAAGTTTGGAATAGCTGCAAATTATGAATGAATATTTACAGATGTATACACTGGTTGACTTTGCTAAAAGCACGTATATATGCAAGTTAGATACATCTAAGTACCGTATACCATATGAACTATGATGTTTGAAGTTATAGGTGGTTCTAGTTTTTGATGCAATGTTATGAGTTTTGGTGACTGTTTACTGGTGTCACTATTCTGAATATTCATATTCTTTGATTGTGATTAGCTTCAGTATTTATGGATGAGATCTAATAATGGATCGGGATCATAATGCCTTATCTTTATGCGATCTAATATAATGGATCTGATTGCTAACACACGTATTATAATGTTGTATGTAATGATCTGGGTATGTCTGAAGTCGGGAAGTGTAGTGAAGTTATAGGTAAGTATTTGATGACATATATGCTGGTTTGCTTTGGTGAAGTTGCGTATACACGGTGGTTTGGATCTTCCAAGTAGCGTATGCACTCTTATGCAAGATTTTTGATGGTATAGTTAGCTCTGAATATTATTGCAGAGTTCTATTATCTGCTCTGTGTTCTGGTAACTGTGTTTCTATTGACAGGGTTTCAGTGATTCAGTGTTGGGTGATTCAGAGATTGATAATTGGTTGTATCGCAGTGGTAATTGATTTTTAGCTTCAATATTGTTAATGGGTCCAGTATGAAAATTCGATGAAACGTGGCCTTTCAGATTGTGGTGTTGTGCTTCAACAGTATCCAGTATGAAAATTTATGAAACATGGTCCCTGGAGGAAGAAAACAATAGTAGCCTTCTGTAGGCCAGTGCCTACGTACTGGTAAACATATTGTCTAGTACAAGAGCCAAGGGGTCGTAGCTCCCCCCAAGTAGTAGCTGGAAAACAAGTGAAGGTTGGAGGCTTCAGTAGGGCGACATCTACGTGCTACTAAATGGAGCGGCTAGTACAAGAGCTAAGGGGGTTGTAGCTCCCTTCCAGGAGAAGATGGAGAATGAGAGAATGTTATACCCTCTTGCAGGTAGAAGCCTGCGTACTAGTATAAGACTGCTCTAGTATATAAGTATTGTAAAAAGAAGTTTCTTATTAAAAGAAGATAGAGATGAATTGCAACAGGTGGTTTTCACCCACATTGTGTTTCCACCTTACATCATGGTGTTCATGTGTGCTTCTTGTGTGTGATGATCTGTTCTATTTTACTACACCTGTTTATTGTTCATATGGTTAATGAGGTTCTGATGCACTAATTAAAGATCAACATTTAATGTATTAACTAAATCATAAGTTTACTAGATATACGCTAGTTGCATTAGACATAGTTGCGTGTAGACACGGGTTCCCTTAACTGAAGTAGCGTATATGAATCTGAATATGGAAATGAAAAAGTTATTGATAGGCTAATATTGATTCACCCCCCCACCTCTTAGTATTATTTCCAACATAAAGGTTTAACCCTTCAAGGAGTATTGATTCAATAATAAAATTTCCTTTGCCTCCCCATTCAACCTAGCAATAAACATAATATCCACCATTCCTTACCTTTGTTTAACATACATAAGAGATTATGCCACATCACAATTATTTTAATCTAGGAAAGGATAAGATATAATCATGAGTTTAAGATATTTTAGATTATGTGCTTTCATCTCCGGTGTTTCTCTGCTTCCTATAGGCCTATATAATACCTTGCCAGAGTCACTACATGAATATAAGCATTTCTTCACTTCCAGTGGACCTGTTCAATGCCCTGACAAAGTTACTTGCCTCACCTCCGTCCACATAAGGCCTTTCTCTTCTTCACCATTTATCTCTTTTATAAAGTAAATTGAGCTTTGTCACTTATTGTTGAAATGGGGTTTAATAAGGATCCTACCCGATATAGAACATAAGAGGTTTCTCCTTCAGAGAAGTATATATATAACCTCTAATATAGGTTTGGAAGCTTATGGATTTTCCCCTTATCCTTTTCTACTTGATTGGATAAGCAAGTGAAACACCAAATTCAGGAATCATAATTCTAGTATAGATATGAGTATCATAGGTTCACTTCCAAGTTATCTTCTTGAACGTATCATATTTTCCATATGGACCTTACTTTACCTAAGGCACATTCTTAGAAAAATAAGGAGAACTAACAAGCAACAAGTATTAGAGTCATCAAATCCCTTATTTATTTCACCACGTAGTCCTCCAAATCCATACACACTTTCATTAATAGGTCTTATTTATGTACAAAGACCACATAAAGGGACACAATAGAGGACATGATTCAACATAAAAACATAAACAATGAAGAAAGAAAATTGTTCAAAGGAATGCAACTTAGAGCTACTATTGAGAGTATTTTTTAAGGTCTCAACCATTAACGAGAAGAGTGTCACACCTCTCATCTAGATATTTCAACATTAAAGCATTATCACTGAACTTTTATTCCATGGTAAAGAGGATAATCCAAAAATATTGAAACTTTGTGTGTTTTCCTTTTTGTTTGTGGGCTTTATCCCAATTCAAACCTAAGTGACACACCCCAAAATTCTTAGTCCCTATGGATTTCTTATTCAACCAACAATTGATGAAGTTTTGGTGCATGAAAAATATTTCTTTGTCTCTCAGCCTTTCTTCCTTAATTTTAGTTAAGCTAGATATGGTACTTCGAACCAAAAGACATGGTTTTCCTTGGGACTCTTGGGAGAGTTTCAAGGTCGGGAGATACATACTGGGTGAGAGGATAATTTTCTTACCATTTATGAAGAAGCATGGAGGGTTTTTATGAGGGGGTTTGGGATTTAAAAGGTTATCCCATAATTCATTAACTAAAGCATTGTGTTAGTTCCTTTATTTAGAGAAATAATTTTCTTGATTATGCAACTGAGATTTTTATTAGTTGATTCTGCTAGATTGTTCCTATGTGGGTAATAATTTGATGCTTGTTTCAAAAATACCATTTTCTAATGCAAAATTCCCCCACTTTGTCGTGAAGGTGGTGTTTATATGATCTGGTTCTTCTATTATCACTTGATCATATCTTCATTCATTACCAAGCTCGAATGTTCCATAAAATGAAAAAGAAATAATGGCCATGTTTTCCTATTAAGGTTGGTCAAACGGATTTGAAAGATACATTTTTTCATTGCATTAGAGAAGTTACAAAAAATTTAGCTGCATTCCTTTCCTACTTTGGATATGACCCCAAAAATTTTATTATAAATCAATACAAATTGATAATCTTATCAAAATCTTTTCAAAATCAACAACCTTTATATTATTATGTTTTTATTGATGTTGTCATGCTAATAATTTTGATCCAAAAATCTTAAGGAACTAATTTCGTGGATATTGAGGTGAAGGCCAATTTACAAGTGTTCAGGGAGGATAATTATGGTTTTTATCTTAAACAAAGGATTCTCTATACTTTAGCCCCTCTTCAAACTTTAAAATCATCTAAAAATTTGAATTTATGATTTACTGATATTCATGTAGAAACTTCTTCTCCATATATGTCAGGGAAAAGTGTTGAAGTATCAAAGTATATAGTTTCATTTGATATTATCACTTTATGACCATCTTATGTTTCATCTAGTGTAATTGAAAAAGACAAGGAAATCAATGTATAGAAGCTAGTAGAAAATTCTCCAAGCACAAAGAAACAATGGTAATTGAGGTTGAGTCACCTAACTAACTAGATCAACCAGAGACATATATAGGCATGGATTTTTCAAAAGAAAAATGTTCAAAAATCAACTAAATCCCAACAAACCATTCAAACAATTGTTCAAGGTATCAATAAAGAAGTTTAACAAAGTGTAATGGAAATCATCCATGAAAGTCAGAGAATTGATAAGGAGATAGTTTAAGATGTTTCATGAAATTGTAGATCAGCAATGAAGATTTCAAAAGAATAGTCTCTATGTATTCCATGTACTCCTATTTCAACAAACATTCCAATTGTTTCTTCTATTTTCTGACCATTAATTCAATTGAACCGGTGAGTGAAACAATTTTTTCATTAAGTGAGTATTATTTCAACTCAAAAACAAAATTAGTGGTTAAGAGAACCAAAAAGAGGAAGAACGATGATTCTACTGAAATTGTTAAAAAATTAAGTTAGCAAGCTTCAATTCTCACAAAGATAAAACTAAAGAGTCATCATGATTCGTTAGAGCTTTCATGAATTACACTAAGCACATAGTTTATAATGTCTTTGATGTATATGATTTTTTTTTAATAAAATCAAATAACTTGAAGAAACTAGAAAGGAAAAAAAAATTCAATGAAGAAGAATGTAAGAAACATTTAAGAGTGCTTAGACAAGGCTTCTATTTAACTATTCAATAGATAAAGGAAAAGAATAATTGTGATAATTCAAATCTAGAACTATTATGGAAAACAAAATTAATAGAATTGAGTAATCAACCTGCAAAGCAAATTAAATGTTTCAAGGAAACTCAAGAGAATCAAATTTCATTTTTTGAGAAAATTTTTTAATCCTTGCAACAACAATTACGGAGAAGTCAACAAACTCTTGCAAGTATCAATTTCTTGAAATAACAAACATTATAGGTAAATCAAAGTTAAAAAAGATTCAACATAAATTTTACAAGAAGATGGATAAAATATACAAGTTTTTCCCAGAGCTATTATCCCTTAATGAGAAAAATAAATTAATGATAGAAGATGACAAAATGATAAACAATAAATTTGGTTATAATATTGATTGGTGAAAGAAATTTAGCCTCAAAGATTTTGAAATTATATAAAAGGGATAAAAAGCTTATGGTTGCATCATTAAACTAAAGATATTCAAACAACACGAAAATAAAATGATGGATTTAAGATACATTTAAACTTTGTGACTTTATTTGGGATTTAGGATTGGATATTATAGAAGAATTTGTTATTCCTTAGAAAAAGTTATTATCAAAGCAATGCTATTAAGACTTAATCACGAAGAAGTTGAGGATAACACATCATCAGATGAAAACAAAATTAAATACATTGGTAGATGGGATGAACAATTTTTTCAAAAGTTCTTGAAAATTCGTCTTGAACAATTGAAATAGATATCCATGTTTTCAAAAAAATATAACCGTCAAAAGAGGTATATTGAAAATACATTATCTAGTTCTCAATTCAATATTGATAATTTCACACTACTTCATATTCAACATATTTCTAATAATGATTTGAAATGGACTCCATTCATCCAAAGAATTGCGCCTAAAAAGATGTTAGTCGAAACAAAATTGGGCTCCCAAATCTAGGAAGATGATTAAAATGGCCCTCTCTTGTCCGAAAAAATATATTACGATTGAATATGATTTTTATTTTAGTATTATCTTTATTGAAGAAAATATCTAAATATTTTATATCTTCAGTTGAAAGATGATCTTATCCTATATGTTTTTCTTATTCATACAACCCTTTATGTCGGTGTAGAGGTTGGAAATTGTTAAAACTAAAGACCTATTTTCAAACTTTTGAAAGACCATTTTATAGTTTAATGTGTTTCTTGAGTTATTAACTTCATATATTTTTATCTATTTAATTATTTAAAAAACATTACTAGTATTTTTCTTCTTTTCTCTTTTACATGTCTATTTATGTATAATATTACAATTTGTTTGTGATTAATTCTTTTGAAATTATTTAGCATATATTATTGTCAAAATTACTTGTCATTTCATATTTATTATCTGGTTTTGTTATATAAATTTATTTCTGATATTTGAACTATAATTGTATGGTTTTGTCTCATTTACGAGATAGATCTATTTTTTTTATTTGGTTGTTGGCTTAAGGGGTCCTAGCCTAGGTTTGGAGTTGATTAGCCAAACAAATCCCTACACTACTAGCCCTTTGAGCAATAGGTCGCGGAGCGTGGTCTGAGGTCTCACCTGAAGCAGTATGGGAGGATGTTGGAACCAAGTTTCCACACCCTTGAGATTTTGAGTGGCTGGTTTAGTCCAACTGTGAATAGCTTCGTTCATGTTACTTCGCGCACCACCCTAACCTATGAGGCCTTCGCGATTTTTTATAATCACCTTCGCACAACCCTAACTAGGCGTTGGGATGCTTTCACGCTATAAGGCAGCGATCTACACTAATTCCCCAAGTTACACCGTAGATCTTACTTATCCTCTTATAATTGTTATTTAACTTCCCATAAATAGATACTTTGTCCTATATTCTCTTAGTCAACATAATCATATAAGTTCGTGCATATAAGTAGGAAAAATGTAATTCATACCCTATATACTCAATGCATAAAATAGGAAAAGATACACAAAAATGATATGAAACTTCTCTTCATTACTTCTCCAAAGGTTTTAGACTTGAATTTGCCTACACACTTAATTATAGGGGTCTGTGCACTTAGCTGCAGACTACTAGGCCTCTGCGCACTGAGTTGTAGAGACTTCTCCTACTCTATGAGCCAAGACTTGACTCTACACTTAGATAAGACTCAATTCTTCATCCTTCATTTATTTATTGTCTCCTTCTTTGGTTGTTTACAACTTAGAGCCTCGCTCTATTTATACCTTCCCATGATCCATGGAGCATGGGTGGATCTCTCAAGCCTACATTACATTTACAAAAATCAAGGTGGACAACCCTATGACTAATTTACAAGTTCGCACTCCGCGCCCACAAAATGTAGAGACTTTACATTGGATTTGGTCAAAATCTGGGCTTTATGTCCCAAAACATCCCTCACGGGATCCCGTGCCCAACTAACCCCCAACACAAACATTGTGACTTTCCCTCGAGTCACATTGTTAGTGCAGAGATCTTCATGTGGAGACCTCCCAAGTCTGCTCGGACCACTGCAAGATTGGTAGCGCACTAAGCAGTTGCCTGCTATAGCTCTTGCATGCATTTTTTAGAGACCGTAGTATTTGAACTACTTCCTTACATATGCTCGTGCATTCCCTGCATTTGTGCGAGCTTGGATATGATCGAGGCTGTAATGATGAGTTCCTCATGCATCCGAGGTTGGAGTCATGCCTTCAAAATCGCTTCTTTGTGTCACGCCGCCTCTACTTGCTCCTTAAGTGCTTTTTCCTGTTGCATCGGCGTGAGCCTTTGTGTAAGGACCACCATCTGTGCGGTCCCTTTTATATCATCATATTGTTGCTACAACTCACACGCCTCTATTTCTAAGCATTATATGTTTGGGTCATCCTGTAGAGTGGTGAGGACCTCGAACAACTATTCCAAAATTTTTGTGGAGTCCTTCACTGCACTGTTGATCTCTTCCATCCCCGATTTAATGGCGCTAGTGCATTGTTCCCTCACCCCTAGAGGAGTTGAAGGTTGTTCATTCAACCATAGCTCTGTTATTTGAAGGTTCATCTCTAACTACACCTTAGACATCTCTTCACGTGCTTCGTGCACGCCTATTGCAAACCTCTCGATGCATGCCTCTGCTGTTGCCTCTACTGGTATGGCCAACATAAGGACCATATGGCAGGCCTCCTCAGCCACCTGCATTATCTGTCGATCCTACACCACTACCTCATCACGCTGTAGGCACAGTTGTTCCATATTAATTTTCCGCTCGCTCAACAACTCTAGTGTGTGGCCTTCCCAAGGCTACAGTTCTATAGTCTCTCCATCTTCCAGGACATAGAGTGTCTCCCAACGGAGCGTAGCCATGTTGATCCCTACTCCCTTCAACGCAGTGACCATAGGCCCGTCAGCCTCATTGTTTGTATCCAATGTCCCCTCTAGTAACACTATGGTGTTGTTCATGTGGCCGTGGAGTATTTCCTAAGTCACAGTCGTTCCTACTGCAAGGCTAGTTGAGAGAGTACTGGCCTGAGAAGTGTGCAACTACAACTCATGTGTCTCTACCTCGAGGGTCCCCAACACAATTTGATTCTCCTTTGCAAACTGTTAGAGAGCCTCCACGGTGACATTGCACATCGTCTCTCCTATTTCATGGAGATCTCCTTCTGTGAGGGTGATCGGGTTGAAAGAAGTCTTAGAAGCTTTTGACTCCTTTCACAGCCCCACCTGGTCTCTCAGGCACTGGCACTTCAACTCTATAGATTTTGTTTATGGGTATGCACCACCTTCTTCTATCTTGGGCTCTTTCGTAGGTGCGTGTGACTTATGGCCTTCGTTCTCCTTCTCTGCTGCTTATTGCTGCTTAGTTTTTTCCTTCTACTACTTTGCTTCTACCTTTGCGACGTCCTACACCTCTGATGACTTTGCTCTTGTTGCCTCTTTTCTTCTCTTCTCTTCCAACTGCGCCATCCATAGTTTTTCCTCCTCCCTCTTGTTCTCTGTAACCGACCTCTCCGTTTCCAACACAGAGATGGTTGGAGTACGCCACTCCGATGGCCACGACTCAAGTATGGTGAATATGACATTGTTCGTGGCTAGGTACAGGAGCTCATTCAATTTCGTCATGGAGTCCTTGCATGCCCTAACATAAACATGGTGGAAGTCTTCCTTAAAATCTGTGAAGCTTTGTAGACTATTATAGACAGTGGGCGATAACTATAGCTTACAGTTAATCACCATCCTGATGTTCATCTCCGTTAACGCCAAGAATATCTTACTAACTTGGATCCTCTTTGCATCTTCAGTGGCCCACAATGAAGTGTACTTCGCTCCCTCCATAAGATCGCTGAGGGGAATTGGCTATACTCTGGTAATTACCAAGCCACCAACACCATGGAAGGTAGAAGCCATGCATAGTGGAAGGTCTTCCCCTCTTTCTGTGCCTCACGGAAGTTCTCTAGGAACTCGTTGCATAAGTACTCAGACTAGTTAAATTGGACCCCCTCTACAGACTGCGCAGCTAGTGCTACCACTGGCGTCGGCACTTCATCCACACGACACTTCCGCATAACCTTGCCAGGCAGTATCTGGGTGGAACCTCTGACTTCCTTGTTGTTGATACTATAGATCTCGTACCCTCTCTTCTTTTCCTCTAGCTTGAATTTTTCCTTCATGGCCTCCGTGATGGAAAAATCATTGCTCTTACCCTCTGAAATGTCCGTTGGGTCCTCCCCTTTGCAAGAAGTTGAATAATTCTATGAATAATGTGGTCCATGATGGGGATGGGCTCCTCCTACCACAAACACCCATCATGCACCAAGAAACGTAGCTACCGGATGACAAAGATAGTTATTAGGGCGCGATGGTAATGTGGCACCCAGATCTAGTTTTACAACCCTGCTTTCCCGAATTCGTGCAACCACTTGTGCGGCTCAAACTCTATTAATCTCGCAATATTGTTTTTCTTCCCCCTCATGAGCTGTGAGGTTGCGAAGTGTGGGAATTTCTCATGGTCCACAAGATCCTAGTCTTCAAACTTTAGACCCGACACCCGTCCCAAGAGTGATCCTTCAAAAACGATATCATCAGGTAATAGAGGAGTCTACATAGAGCTCTTTCTCTCATCTAGGTCCTTAGGTACCCTTGCTTTCGCTTTTTGCGGAGAAACATACACAGACAGCCTAGTTAGAGTGTCCACACCCTTGGTTTCTTCCTCCATTTCTTTGTCCTCCTCCTCTTCGACCAATATTTCCTCAAGGTCTTCCTCATCCTCTTCGGTTTCCACATTATTTTCTTTCCCCTTTTTTTCCATGGTCAGTTTACTTCGAGGTGGGTTTCTAGCGGACAGGCGCATCGGAATCATGGGCTGCTTATCTTTCTTGGCCCTCGGTGTGCGTGGTGATTTACAGATTTTTGCGGCTATCTCGTCGCTCCCAGGGGTATTTCTTTGTCATGACCTACATGGCCTCTTCAACGGTCATTTTGCTGATACCCATGGCTTCCTATAGTGTGGTCATATTGTTGTTCCACAAATATCTCAACGGCTTAGGTACGTGCTCAAACAATGCCTTCGACTTCAAAAAATCTAACATATTTGGATTCATACATCATGAACAGTGACTATAACAGTCACTTTCCAGCTGACCCATGCAGCCGTGCAACCATCCTTGCACTAGCGTGGACCCCATGACACTTCACTCTTGCACGCATCCCTGACATCGCGCAACTCCTGGGTAGAGTAGTTAATAGTCCCACACCTCCTTTCAACTACCTAGGGAGCTAATACTGTGCTTCCTATGACTAGTTAGGTGGTCGGGCCACCTGTATATAGCTTCAACTACTATCGCTTACTTCTCCTACGAAGGGTTCACCATTTGACTTCACCAACTGCATCGCGCCACCATATATGATCCCCTTAGTAACATATGGTCCAATCCAAGGCATTAAACTGATCAACTCTTGGTGGTAGTCCCCAAATTCATCAATGTAATTGTGTTCATCCTATTTTATCACCATGATTTTCTTATCAAGAAAATACCTCTATATTCCTTCCTTAACCTTCTTGACTTCTGCTTCCACCATGGTGCTTTTCTCCCTCAACCGAACTCTTTCATTCATGAGTTCTTAGAGCCTAAGATTACTCTATTGGATCTCTTCGTTAGGTCCCAAGAGTTTTTCTTTGAGCTCTTCGAACTACACGATCCTTTCTTCCAAGGCTCCATCGGCATTACAATGTTCACTCCATAGGTTAGCCTAGAAAACGTTTGTTCCGTCAGTTTTTTGCACGTTGTCCTATAAGACCATAAGACAACTAATAGACACACTTCCCAATCACTTCGTTGCGTATTACATACCTTGTTCAGTGCTTCACACACTTCGTTAAATGCTTCCGCATGGATAACCTTGTGCGTGCTCATATTCTCCACAGTTTATTGTTCCAACTTGACGAACCATTCACACATTTGTCCACCCAATACATGCTTATTGACCATATTTCCCAACGCGTAGTTGATGTGTATCCACCCATGTTGTTTACCATATGCTTGTACCCACCTGGATAAACGTGCACGCACACCATCCTGTCCATTGAATTTATCTTCCAATCACACTATAGGCTTTGGAAACCATGTGCACATAATTTTTCTACATGTATGCTAATCTTCAAAGCTTCCTCTGTGGGTACCCCACTACCTTGTGGGCGAAGTGCACAATACCCAATTGAAGTCCTTGAAACATTACTTTTTCGGCACCTCCCTTTCAAATCTATCCAAGAAAGCATCTACTTCAACTAACCCATCATAAGTAGGGAGATCTCTCACCTTTGTTGATACGCAGCATAGTGACCTTGTCATTATGTTACAATTAAGTTTGGTTACCTCATGTAATTGGTTCTGGCATCATTCTATCTCCTCATCCAAATCTAAAGTGTAGGATCTTTTGCGCTCCCATGATATTCGTCCATTCGCGGTGGGATTTACCCAGTCTTCCTCTCACGTGGTTATCTTGTAGATGCATTCCAAATAGTCAACGCTTTCATAGTCGTGAATAGGCTCTGTATAGCATGATTCCTCAATAGGGTCCAAGGGTATAACTACACGCAAAGACTTCCTCTCAAAAATCATCTTGCACTTCTTTAGATTAATCACCCTGTTCATGTTAGTGACCCAATCAATTCTTAAGAGCACAGGGTAGGGATTGTTGTCATCAACAATCTCTATCACCTCAAAGTCTTCTAGCGCACTCACTCCCTCAATATCCACGGTGATTTCCTGCAGTTGCACCAAGGGTATTATCTTCTATTGGTTTGCCATTCACAACTAAATAGGAGACCATTGCAACATAGGCCTGCCCATGTGCTCCCATGTCTGCTTTGGGAGAACGTTCGCCTATGTAAAATCCAAATTACTTGGTCCATCTCATATTCTAAAATCTACATGGTTACCCTCATTTCACTTCCTATCCTTGTCTTATTCTTTCGAGCCTTTCGAACTATTCACGGTTCTCCTCGTGTAGTCCCAACACATCAGTTAATGAGTTCTTGCAATCCTTTTACAACTTTATTGTCACGCAATAGCTTCATGCATGTTTCCAGGAATGTCGTAAGCATAGATGGGTCCATTTCCAGCTCAGGTCTATCTTTTCTTCCTAAATTTGAGGCATCAGTGAAGCTCTTCTTTACTTCCATAAAGGTTTCTCGAGTGTGCTCCAAATCAAACTCTGCTTCCTTTGCCAGAGCTTTGCAAACCTAGGTTCTATCTTCGGGTTTTCTCTCTTTACCATCTCTGGTTGTAATCCCACTTCAGAGCATAATATTCACATTCGAATATTCCTTGTGTGGCTTAGACCTTATCATCTCTAGGTTCTGAGTTGAGGGAGGTGGTAGCACTCCCTTGTCGCTTATCCTAGCTATCAGCGTAGGAAAATCCTCCTTCTCATGATCAAACAAGGTACAATACATACATGATAGGCATGTTGGATTTGTACAATCGTGAGCACAATGTCCTAACCCTCCACAATTGTAGCATATCAGCTATCTGTGACCTCTTCTAGGTCCTCCTCCACCTCGGCCTTGTCTGCGCTCCTGAAATCGTGTTCACACCACTCTTGCATTCGGCTCTAGGGGACACCATTCAGCTTGAAATTTGTAGGTGGGAGTTCTATCCATCATTAATTTATAGCTTCTAGAAGTGTGCTCATCATGTCCTACTCATCTAAGAAAACTACATAACAACTGTTCTGAATTCTGCGTGTACTTCTATACCAAATGGCAATTGTTTGTACCATGTTTCCCTCCTATTTGAGAAACCACACACCAAGAAGTAGGTGTTGCACTAGGTCCCGCTTGTGCTTCTAGCCTTAACGTCATCGGTCCTCCTCCCACGAGGTAATTTTCTAACACTCGATAGTGGTCTTTGTCATGACCCTAACCCTTAAATTTAATGCACCATACCTCTTCACGCACTTCTGGTCAAGCTACCTTGTCGTGTTTTAGACTCTGCATTTCAATGCATAGTTTTTAAACTGCGCATCGATCTACTGAACTGCCAAGTTAGGATACTGTATTGGGGTCTCATGCAGCCTCATCGTGATCTGCAATGCCTCTTCTTAAGTCATTAACCTCTGTTACAACAACACGTTCCTCAAATGCGATGTTAGCAATGCTACAAACCATTTGTGGTGTTGTCCATCTGTCAAAGTCATATTCGGTTCGTTAATTGTACATTTGAGCCTCTGATCCAACTCCGAATGGGTCTCGCTTAGTAGCATTGTGATCTCTTTGAACCCAATGATCAACTGTGCTTTTGATTTTGGCCTGCTAAATTCCTCATTTAGTGCAGGTTGGATATCTGCGATCCCTGCATTCGGATTGTAATTATAATTCTTAATATACCGTGTCAGTGCGTAGTCCTCCAGGGAGCTAACTAGTGTCTCTTTCTTTATATTTTCATCTATAACTCTGTATGATTTCCATACGGATGTTAGCATGAACCAAAACTACTATGGATCCTCATTTCCTACTCCCTTGAACACAGGCAACTTTAGCACGCTTGCGATGTTGACTCGCGGTGGTGGTGGTGGTGGTACGGGTGAAGATGGAGGTGAAGGTGGTGAAGTTGGTGGCAGTGTAGGTGGGCATGGTATTCATAGAATCCTTTGCCTTATCAAATGGATCACACTTCGTGGAGAGACCTTAGCAAGCTCTTCCTCATCCACTCATGGAGGTGAAATCAAAGGGTTATTCGAGGGTCCCTTACTTCCTTTGTTTCTGTAGGTTTTTCCACTGTACGAAGGTCTGAACATCAAGGTAATTTTATAACCCTCTTTTCACACAATAGAATTTTAATCCAAGTATTTAGAGACTTTACATACATACCTCGCAGTCCTTTGAGGAAGCGTTGCTCTACCCCAATATAGGTAAATGAATTATCTACCGCGAACTTAATAATAAATCATCCTATAATCTGATTGAGCCAGTGATCAACAACGTGCACGATCTTATCTTCCGATGCTTCCAATGTGTGCACCAACTCTCGGGTCCATAGAATAGGACCGTTAAGCTTCCACCTTCCTAGGCTATCTGCTGGCTTCACCATCCACTCATAGAGCTCAATAGGGAAAGGTGTGAAGAATATTTTGTGGATCTCTATGTACAAGTAGTATTCTAACCACTCTTCCTTTGATAGTCGTGGATTCATGTTCTCTGATGCCGTGAATTCATGATTTCTTCTGTCCAACCAACCTTCAATTTCCTTCTTAGTTGGATTCAAATGATACAACATTAGACATATATATGCAGATTTTAGTCTCGGCAACGAAACCATTTTTTGGCTTGAAGGGGCCTGACCGAGGTTTGGAGTTAATTATCCAAACAAATCCCTACACTACTAGCCCTTTCGACAATAGCCCACCGAGCACGGACTGAGGTCTCACCCAAAGCGGTATTGGGGGATGCTAGAACCAAGTTTCTGCACCCTTGAGATTTCTGAGGGGTCAGTTTAGTCGAACCCTAAATAGCTTTGTAAAGGTTACTTCACACACCACCCTGACCTACGAGGCCTTCGTGATCTATTATAATCACCTTCGCACAACCCTAACCAGGCACTGGGATGCTTTCATGCTACTATGGCAGTGATCTGTGCTAATTCTCCAAGTTACACCATGGATCATACTTATCTTCTTATAACTATAAGTAACTTTGCATAAATAGATATTGTCTTATTTTCTCTTAGTCAACATAATCATATAAGTTCGCTCATATAAACAAAAGAAAATTCAATTCTTACCCAATATACTCAATGCATAGAACATGAAAATATACACATAAATGATATGAAACTTCTCTTTATTACTTCTCCAAAGGCTATAGACTCAACTCACCATGCACACTCAACTATAGGGGTCCGTGCACTCAGCTGTAAACTACTAGGCCTCTGTGCACCTAGCTGCGAAGCCTTCTCCTATCCTATGACCCAAGACTCAACTCTACACTTACATAAGACTCAATTCTTCTTCCTTCATTTACTCATTGATTCCTTCTTTGATTATTTACAACTTAGAGCCTTGCTCTATTTATACCATCCCATGGTCCAGAGACCATGGGTGGATCTCTCAAGCCGACATTTCATTTACAAAATGAGGTCAGACAACCCTATCACTCATTCACAGGTTCGTGCTCCGCGCCCACAAAATGTGGAGTGCTTATGTCAGATTTGGTCAAAATCAGGGCTTTAAGCCCCAAAACTTCCCTTGGAGGATCCCACACCCAACATTAATTTCATTTAATTTTCATGTGATAAAATATAAAATATAAAGAAAAAATCTTTTGAAAGTAGAGCTCGCAAAACAAATATTTTTTGTGGCTAACTCAACCCACATTCCAGTTAAGGTCAAACATCCACAATATTTTTCTTGGTATTATGTTTGAATGATTCCCCATCCCGTCAACCCTCCCGTTGTTAGATTTGTCGAGCCATTTCCACACACACACAAGAATTTGTATATTTATTTTTACTAAATTGTAAATATTAATTTACGTCATATATTTTCTCTAATTTAGTTTTAATTTTAGCATTTATCTACTTTATATTAGGAGTAGAACATGAAACCGTACTTTTGTTCCTCATAGTAAAGAACCAATGAAAATGAACATGGGTCTAGGTGGCACCCTCATTGAGCCAATACTCAATTGTTGCAGTAAGCAAGTTTTCCTCCTATTAACAACAAGATATGCTAAGAAATAAAAAACTAGAAGAATATGTTAGAGAATAAAATATTAGCATGAGAAAATAATGAACTAAATCCAGTGACCATGGGATGAGTAGGCCAATGGATAGGGACTTAGAAGAGATTTTGAAAAGCCTACAGATGAAGTTTGTTAGTTTTAAAGTTGATAATGACAAAATGATTCAAGAAAAACAAAAACTCAACACCTAAATTCTATATGTTTTGAATATAATTTGTTGAGAATTTTACTAGCAATCTTAGACTAGATAAAGGGGTATCAAAAGTTTGAGGAGAGATAATATTGGTGACTTGCAAAAATTTTATGGTGAAATGAGGTCACATAAGTGGGAATACACTAATTCATAGTTGGATATCACCCATAATGTGTCACCAATGAGAAGGACTATAAAATGGAAATTTTATGGGAGTATTTTGCAGGGACAAATATGGAATATTAATCCACCCAAATTTAATGCAGAACATAAATAGGGTTGAGAGATTGAGGCTTAGATGTTAGAGATGTGAGGTTATATACAATCATTTAGCTATAGTTCAAATTTAGAAGCTTGATTATTATTTACCACCTGAAACGTATGGCTAATCTATGATGGGATCAACTGAAGGAAGTAAAGTATTTCGATAAGAGGAATTTGACATGGAGGAAATTTGAAGAATACTTAAAAACATAAATACTTATCTAAGAGCTACTATGAAATGAGGATGCATGAACCTTTTGAATGTAATTTTAGTAACATGGCTATGGAAGAAAATGACGGAATGTTCATAGAGTTGTTGAGATATATGAACTTTATCAAGGTTGAAAAAAATCAAACTTTAGAGGCACATTAGTGGAATACCCTCATACTATGCAAATAGGCTGAAATTTGATGAGCATAAGACTCTAGATGCAACAATGAAGAAGGAAAAATAATTATATGAGTATAATAATAATAAATGAGTTGTATAGAAGGGATGGGATAGTAAGAAAAATTGCTTCGTGGAACAAAGAAAGAAGTGGTTAAAACCATCACATTTAAAGAATGGAACACAATACTTGAAGCAACAACTAGCTTTGATTTTCAGTGAATGCAAGGGGGGTGACCTTTCCAACAATAAAACCTAGTTTCAACATATCAAATGTTGGGGTTTTTGGGGATATCACGGATATAAGGACTACCCTCATAAGTTTGGGAGTGAGGGGATTATACACATCATGGAGATAGATGATAAAATGAAGAATGTGGGCAGAGGCAAGCCTGAGACCTATGTTGTGTTGGATAAAAATCAAGATGATCACCAAGAACACATGTTTGAAATTGAAGTTAACTTACATAATCAACATATTCCACTTTTAATTAACTCTAGACCTAGTCATAGTTATATTGTCCTGAAATTGGTAGATAAATTTAATTTGGAGAAGACAAAGAACTGAAAGGCATGGTTGGTTCAATTAGATATAGGAGTAAAAATAAGAACTACAAAACTAGAGAAAGAAATTCAAATTGAGTTGAATAAACTAAGTACTAATATTGAATCGAATATAATCACATTTGGATCTTGTGATTATTTAATCGACATATGTTGCCCAGAGAAGAACCATGTGGTTCCATAATACTATATCATGCATTTTACCTATGGTAATGAGGAAGATCAATAGAGGAAGGTATAAGGACTTCTTATATCTATATATATTAGAGAGATATTAGGCTTTTATTTAAAGGATTATAGAAAATGATGGTGAATATTAGAAGCTTATCTTGAGAAACACAATATATACCATCCATTTAACTTGGAGGATTATCCTATGATGCAATATTATGTTGACATATTTGTGGAGATTCCACGATTACCTCCAAGGAGAGATAAGAATTTCACTATATATCTAGTACATAGAGCTGCTCCAATTTCTAACACACCTTATAGGATGAATACATTGTAGATAAAATAATTGTAGATGTGGTCAGAGGAATTATTAAAGAAATGGTACATATGACCAAGTTTATCACCACGAGGCACTCTAGTATTGTTTGTGAAGGAAAAGGATGGAATATTGTGATTATGTGTGGATTTTCAGTACTTCAACAAAATGACTATTAAGAATAAATGTACATTTCCAAGGATAGATGATTTGTTCGATCAACTTTTGGGAGGAAAGGTACTTTATAAGGTTGATAAGGTGGAGATATTCTCAACTACAGATTAAAAAATAATATTTTATTAAGACAAATTTCCAAAATCATTATGGAAATTATGATTTCATGATGGTTCCTCTTAGATTAACGAATTCTCTAAGTTTTTTTATTTTCTTAAAGAATGATATCTTCAAGAAATATCTGGATACATTTCTCATTGTCTGCCTAGATGACATTATGATAGCTTTTAATCGTAAGGAAGAGCACGAGAAACATATAACGTTATTTTTACAAGTGCCTAGGGAGAATTAGCTATATTATAAAACCAACAAATGCTCTATTTATCAAGGAATTTCTAACATCACAGAATGTTATAGAAGTCAAGTATTTTATATCTCTAATTGGTTATTTTAGGAGGTTCATTTGGGGATTTCTCAGGATTTCTTATGCTACTACTTCATTGCATAGGAAGGGTGTAAAATTTGAATGGATTTATGTGTGTGAAAAATCCTTCCATCACTTGAAGGATTTTCTAAAAATTTCTCTAGTATTGAAGATTTAAGACCAAAATGATGATTTCATTGTATGCAATGATGCATATAAAGAAGACATGAGAGGATTTCTTATGAAAAATAGATACATAGTGTGCTATGAGTACAAGAAAGTTGAAGGAACATGAAATAAATTATGTTGTACATGACTCGAAATTGGAGGTTATCATTCATGCTCTTAAGACATGGAGACATTATCTCATGGCCCATATATTTCCATTGTAGATTGATCACTATGGTTTGCGGAATTTGTTTAAACCAAATCTAAATGCTTGGTAGATCAGGTGGCTAGAATTCTTATTTGAATATGATTTCAAGATTAAGTAAATTAAGGGAAAGGAGAAAATTGTGGTAGATGTTCTTAGCTAAAGAGTACATTTGATGCATGCTTCAATAGTAACTATATATAAGGCAAATATAATACCTATAGTTAAAAAATAAAATAAAATTGATTAGCCATATTTGGCCATCAATAATAGTTTATAGCAAGAGGAGAAGTAGGAAACTTATTTAGATTATCATCTTGAAGAATATGGAATTATTCTCTCTAGAATCCATATATATGTACCATATGTATAAGAGGTGAAAGAGTTGATTGTGAAGAAAATACATAGGGTTCCTTATGCACGACACTTGGGTTATTAAAAAACTATTATAGTGGCCAAGAAGCAATATTTGTTGTCAAGATTAAAGAAGGATATATAAAATTACATAGTAGGGTGTTTGTAATATCGAATAGCTAAGGATGTGCGTGAACACTCAATGGGCTTGTTTCATCCCATACCCATTCTTGAGTGGAAGTGGTTGAAAATATAACCAGATTTTCTCATTTGATACTCGTGAAATCAACATATAAAGTAGCTAACATATTTGATGCTTTTATGAGATAAATTTTTAGGCTACATGATGTGCCTTTAAAAATTATCTTAGACAGATATATGAAGTTCACATCTAACTTTTGGATGTGATTATTTAAAGGGTTGGCTACTAATTTGAATTTTAGTACTATCGACCACCCATAGTCTAATGGAGAGACTGAGCACATTAACAAGATGATTGAAGATATGTTACAAATGTATGTAATGGATAAACCATCCAAATGGGAGGACTAATTACAATAGGTAGAGTTTGATTATAATAATGGATATCAAAATTCACAAAAAATGAGTTTGTTTGAAGTGTTATATTGGAGGTGGTGTCATATTCGTCTGAGTTGGAGAAATATGGTAGATAGAGTCATGGTTATTGCGAAATTACTCAGAGAAATGGAAGATCTGTTTGTGAAAATCAAGAAAAATTTGAAATTACCCAGGACAAGAAGAAAATCTATATAGATAAAAATAGGATGCACCGGGCATTTAAAATTAGGGATCATGTATTTCTAAAAGTTAGACCACAAAAGAGCTTAGTAAAATTGGGTAGTTGTGCCAAACTGGCAGGACATTATTGTGGTCCATTCGGGATTAAAAATAGGATCGATTCTCTACATATAGACTTGCATTACCTACATCCATGCATGCTCATGATGACCTCCATGTGTATTTTCCCAAAAAGTAGGTTCGTAGTTTTGATTAGGTAATTTATTAGCATATGATTTAGGTGGAAATGGAAGGATATTTATATGTACAACCAACATAGATGTTAGTCCAACGATCCACATGCATGTAATGATTAGGAAAGTGTGTTGGAATCATTTTTGCAGGTCTACTTGCATATGTATATATGTACATGGATTATGGAGATATCTTATTAGGGACATATATGTTGTTCATTCAAAGTGGCAGGAGGGACAAGATTGTAAGTATTGTAATTATTGAACATATTTCTATATTAAGAAAATAAGTCCACTTCATGAAAAAGGAGTACGGGGGTAGTGGAATTCCATGGTGATAGGTAATGGATGTTGTGATCGGTGTTGGGGAAATGACACATAGGGCCCACATGGATTCATCGAGTGCCACATGGCATAAAAAGGCCATGCATATTTAAAAGGAATATATTTTCTTGAGATGGATGGAGGAGTGGATTATGGATTTCACACTTTATTATATCCCATTTTGGTCTAATTAGCTATGGTGCAAATGGTTGGCGAGCCTTGTGCTTGGGATTCTAGGCTAGCTAGAAAGTATTTTGATTTATGATTGTAAAGGTGCTAAGAGAGCAGAAAGAGCTCTTGTAAGGCCAGGCTTGGACCATCTCTGACTAGATATAAGGTAGCTTTAAAGGTGGGCACCACAAAGGGACTAGAAAGTCATATAGAAGGGGTGTGCCACTATTGTAGGATTGCGAGAATGAGAGCTCATGGTAAGGAACATTTTTGGTGGATACGTTCCTTGTCCAATAGTATGTTTCTCTTATTTGGTTTCTACATAATCGACTGTGGATTTGTAACCCCAACATAGGGTAACTCATGGTTGAGACTAGCGAACCACGAGGTCTATTGTTTTGTGGAATGTCGAGAGCCCTCAACCAGTTTCTTATTTCATTCTAGATAATTGTTCATGTTTATGGTGTGATTTTATATTCAAGTAATGAATGTGTGTTGGAAACCCTATTTTTTTGGACTATATGCATTGCTATCATTAATAATGCATCTATTGTTAATATTTCTCCAATGTGAAATTATGTTTTATGGTGTGTAATGGTTTGTATATCTGAATATTGTTGCATGTCTCCTTTATATAGTTAAATATCGGAATTATGAAAGGTTTGGTTGTGCTAGAATTTCATAACAAGTATTTTGGGACATTACATCAGCTTTTCTATGTCAATCTCAAACACTAATACTTTTTTTTCCTACCCCTATTCTAACAACTTTAACTTTTTAACAAGATTTGGATCTAAATCTATTTTATATTCTACTCTCTCCTTTCTAATAGATCTATATGATCGTAAAGACTATCTAGGGTGAGCTTGTTGACCCTTCCCTTACCAAGTTGAGGTTGTGGCATGTAAGGTAAAGTTTTCCTCGTTGAAATAGAATAGAAATTGGCGCTAGCATTGAAATTGAAATTAAATAAAAGCTAACATGAATTAGAAGTAGAAATTGAAATTGACATGGAAGTTGAAACCATTGTGTTATAACTTGAAATGTATACTCAAATCAACACATTAATTTCATTTCAATTTTTTCACCATTGAACATTGTTACTTTATTTGTAGTGTCACCCTTAAAGTATAATCCTTAATAATGAAAACTATGTTCTCAACACACTAAGGCAAATGAGTAAATTTACAATGACTAGATTCATCTCAAACACACACACACACACACACACACACACATATATATATATATATAATATTTATCATCTACAAAATTGTGTCACTAAGGAAGGTGAGTAAATATCTAATGATTAAATTAATGTTAGACAATATACATATACATAATATTGATTATGTATAAATTTTGTGTGATTGTCCATTAGTAAAAGTAGCTCACATCCATTTGAATTTTGGGCTTATCAAGCATCTAAAAATATCAAATGTGTGAAAGTATAAACTATCTCCAAATTTTTATAATTGCAAATAATTCTACACTTTCAAATAGTTTTACACTTTCAAAAAGTTAACTCTTCTTAACATTTTGAATTTCAACAATATAATAGATATTAGTTAATATAAAGTAAATAATGAACATGATACTTATAAATAATGTTTTGGAAAAAAATATTAGATATATGGATGCATAAAAAGAAAAAAGAAAAATATAATTAGATTAAATACATATAACTGATTAATATTGTACATGAAGGAGAAATATACAAATATGCAATAAAATATTAAAATTTAAAAGAAAATAGATGACTATTTAGAAGCTTCAAATCCAATTGAAAGACCTTAAGTACCAAGCACAACATTTGGCCTTGTCAAATATCGTTCATCCATAATGCATAAAAAACACTATTTATTTATTCAACTTGATCGAGTTGAAAAACACTTTTTATTCATTCAATTACTTCCAGTTCTACAAGCCCTTTATACAATGACCTACAACAAGTTCATTTTTAAAATGACTCTAGTAACTGAAATAAATATGTGCAATGTGAAGATATAAACTATTTATTATCTAAAACATTAGAGATATGTTAATCATAAATCAATTCACAAAGTTTTTAGTTGATTATTACTGTTAACAAATACTATTTTTAACTACATGTCTTTGTCACAAACAACCCTATAGAAACTGCAATCAAATGTTGCATTTCTTCATTAGTAGTTCTCTATAATATTCTCTCATCCATGATAGAAAGTAATCTATTACTATGCTATTTGCAAGGACTTAAGATGGAAAACAACCATCTAGTTAAGCTTTGATGTTAGCTTCACTCATCAAAACATAGCTTCACTCATAATTAGTTTATGTGCTTTTCCATTTGATGGTATATAATTTTTTTTGTGAAATTGTAATAAACAATCATTACCCAATGCATATCTCTTATACTTTAGTATTGTCATTTTATTTTCTTCTAATTCCAATTTGACCTTTTTATACAATTTATCTTAAGCTTGCAATTCATGAAGCTTCTATCTTAAATTGCTTTTCCAAGGGATAAAAAAGGAAAGAAAAGTCCAAAATTAAAACTTACACATCAATAACAAAATAGATATAAGTTGATATAAAATAAATAATAAACATCATACTTATAGATAATGTTTTGCAAAAGATAAAAATCTATAAATGTGCTATGGGTAAAAAAAGTAAATATAAATATAATTCTATAAATGAATGGATAAATATTGTAGATGAAGAAAAAAACATATAAATATACAATAAAATATTAAAATTTAATATATATTTCTATATATATATCATCTCTATCAAAATGTTTTTTTTCTCAAGCAAGAATTAGATCTTCTATTTATATGAAGCTAAAATTGGTTACATAAAGTACAACATGTCAAAGAGTTAACATATGCCCTATGTTGGGGATCTGAGCCAAATGCTCGAGAACCAAGCTAAGGGCCCACAAAACCATACAACTAACAAAACCAAAGAGTGGACCCAATGGTGAAATAGAGACCGCAGGGAAAATAAATCGGTTCTGCTAGGTAGATATTCCGAACCCCCTAACAAGCACGACAAACCTTAGCCGTAGATCTGCTTCCATAAGATCAAATGGTTGTGAATGATATCAGGCTAGAAAGATGCACGAGGACTACTCGGTCGATGAAGGCGGTATTCTCACTCTTCCTAGAGCCACATGTTACATTGTTAGTGGCATCGATGGCTTTTATAAAAAACCGCTTGTGGTAATGCGGACGCCTGATAAACACGGAAATAGTAGTGAAACCATCATGGTCCCACCAACAAGCACGAGAAACCTCAGCTCTAGATCTACTACCACAAGATGTAATGGTTGTGAAGGATATCGGGCCGGGGAGAAGAGTTAGGAATACCCTCCCAATGAAGGCAGTATTCTCTCTCTTCCTTGAGCCATGTGTTACACTGTTTGTGGGATCGGAAGCTTTTCTGAAAAACCCCTTCTAGTAAAGCGAACGTTTGATAACCATGGTAACTGTTGCAAAACTACGCGGTTCTGTTTTGAAGCTTTTGGAGCCATTTTCTAGTTTTGTGCTCCTTCTCCTCTACCTACCATTCCTCTGTGAAACCTAAATGTACCAAATCTTAGGCTGCCTATTAGTTAAACCCTTAACATCCATCATCTTAGTGTTCTTTAGGTTGTTTCCCCTTCAAGTACTCATAATGTTCCCTGCCTGCATGAGCAAGAGTGTTGTAGTCTTCGTGTAGTTGTCCAGTCTGAACCAACTCCCATTAGTAGCACTCATTATCACCCCTTCATTGGACAGTTGGTCCGCCACTCTATTGGCATCTTTGTGCACGTGAATAAAGCTTATAGTTCTAAGTGTTCTGAGGTGAGACTGGATTCGATGATATACTTGCGAAAGCCTCCAGTGGTTTGAAACTTTGTCTCGTGTTGTGCCAGTGCTTATCCTTTTGACCGAATAAATCGTTAATTCTGAGTCTGCCTGTATGATTGTGTTATTTAAATTGTAGTCCATCAAGATTTCTAAGCCTTGCTCAATGGCCATGATTTCAGCCATATTGTTGGTTGCCCTCCCCAAATGACTATGAAAGATGACTTTGATATTGCTCTCTTCATCACTTATGACTCCTCCATAAGTAGCATCTCCATGGTTTCCTTGTGAGACTCCATCTATGTTGAATTTTAGGAAGCCGTGGGGAGGGGGTTGCTAGAAATCCTTTCACTATGATGTGTACTTTGTTTTCCTTTCTATGCCTGGAGGGACATATTACTGGAGTCCCAACTGTTCAAGAATGTGAGCATCCCTTTGACCAGGGGGTTTCTCAGGAGGTTCCTTCAGAAGGGAATTAACTATTTCTTTGAGCTATTTGAGGATCTAAGCCATGATGCTTTGGTTTGAACCAGATTTAGCTTCGAAGATCTTGTTGTAGCATTCTTTCCGAACATCCCAGATCAAAAATCCTCGAGTCAGAGTCCAGGCTAAATTGACTATCTCATTATCTGAGAAATCTTTCCTCCAATTCTTTAAAGTAACATTAATGTCGTTTTCTCTCCTCACTGTTTGTTTGAAGATAGAGGCCACATAATTCCATATGGAGGAGGTGAATGAGCATAGTTTGAGAAGGTGATCAATGGTTTCCTCTGGCGTACCACATAACTAGGATTTTGAAGGACCGACAAAACCTATTTTTCTAAGATTTTCCCAAGTCATAAGCTTTTTATGCTGAACTAGCCACATGAACAGTTTGATCTTCATCGAGTGTGGGTTGCTCCAAAGGTCTTTCCAAGTCTTGTCAGGGTTTGGACGGTCAAGTCGAGTGACTATTATTTTGTCTTCTTTGAGGTTAAAGATGCCCTCATTTTTTCTACCCAATCATAGTAGATCATTCGAGGTTGAAGTTAAAATTTGCCTCTTTTCCAAAATCTCTTCTAGAACTTTAGCTTGTACTTTCAAAGGGGTATCTTCACTGTAATATTATACCCTTCAAATTCTCCATTTCCGTTTGTCTCTTGACTGATCCCAAAAATAACTTACCCATTTTACTTTGTTAATGGTATCATTTTTTATTATGTCTAGACATTCTCTACGGAGGTTGTGTTCCTATTGCTAGTTGTCCTCCCAAAACCAGGCTAGGTTCCCATTTCTAATCTCCAAGAAACTATGCTTTTGAACTAAGGCTCTGTTCCCCCAAGCATTGTTCCAAATGTGGGAACCCCTGATGTGTCCTGTCATCCGAATGTGGTCCTTTTCCTGCCAATCCATTGCATATTTTTGTTTCCAAATCTTAACCAATGGGTTCTTTGTTTCCTTTAGCCATCTCCACCAAAGAGCTTCCCCCTAAACTTTGATTAGGGTGTCCGGGTCGTGGAGACCTAAACCACCATGGGTTTTAGCTTTATAGATCTTGTCCCATGCTACCAGGGCTGATTTATTTTTCTCTTCCCCTTTACCCCAGAGAAATTTTCTTTGAAAAGTCATTATCTATTGTAAAACTCCTTTTGGTACATGAAGGGAAGAAAACATGAAAACTGGAACGGTTTGTAGTACAACCTTTGTAAGAATTAGCCTTCGTGCTAAATTCAAAGATCTGCTAGTCCGGTTGTTGACTTTATCCTTCAATTTGTTTGTCACTAACTCCCAAACTTCCTTACTGAGAGGTTTTTCAGTGAGAGGCATTCCCAGATATTTGGAGGGAAAATGGTCTCTTTGAAATCCAAGAATTCTAGAGAGATGTCTTTCAATAGAAATATCAGTATTGAAAAAGAAAACTTTTGATTTTCTAAGGCTTACCTCCATGCCAACAGTCATTGCAAAATCATACAATATTTGTTTGAAGGCTTTTTCTACCTTGAGTGTGGGTGTGCCCTGTGACATAGTGTTGTCCACAAATTCTTGATGAGTCAATGTGTCCCCATTCTCAGTGAGTTTTAGTGCCTTGATTCTTCCTTCCATCTTGGCTGAATTGATCATTTTCCCCAATCCTTCCATCATCAGAATGAAGAGAAGTGGGGAAAGAGGATCTCCTTGCGTGAGGCCCCTTGATGGCCTAAAGGTTCTTGATGGAGAGCCATTGAGAAGGATTGAGCAACTTTTTGTGGTAATGAGTGCCATGACCCACTCTATCTAGTTGTGGTTAAAGCAAAAGATTTAAGAATTTCCCTAATGTAGGGCCAACTTAGCTTATCATAAGCTTTCACTATTTCAAGTTGTATTATCATACCTCCTTTCTTATTGGAATTGAGGGAATGAACCACTTCGTTGAGATTGGATGATATTATTGAGAATTTGTCTAGCTTCCACATATCTAGTTTTCTCCTCTGACACGAGCGTTGGAAGTAGAGGTTTGAGTCTGTTCGCAATAAATTTGGAAATGATTTTGTACACCACATTGCATAAAGCTATGGGTTTGAATATATCTGGTGTCATGGATTTTTCCTGTTTAGGAATTAATGCTATGAAGGATTCATTAATCAATCTAAGAACTATTCTTTATTTTTTGAGTCCTCCACCACATCTAGAATGTCATGTTTGACTATTTCCAATCATGTTTTGAAGAAGTCTACTTTGAAACCATCCAGGCCTCGAGCTTTCCTGTTGTGCATCTCTTTGATTACTTCATTGACTTCTTCCTCCATTACTGGCCTGTTGAGATTATAATTATCTTCCCTGGTCACCAGTTTTGAAATATGCTTTGTGAAGATCTTAATGAATCGAGATCTGTCTGCAATGGTCTCCTCTACTATGCTTTGAAAATGTTGTACCAGAACTGATTACATTTCCTTGTGAGTGTTTAACTATTTCCCTTGAGGATCTATGAGTTTTCTGGTGATCATTTTATGAGTTTTGTGGTATTTCTCTCTCCTTCTTTCATCCATTGTACTCTTGATTTCTGTCTCGAGAAGATTTTCTCTTGCTGACATCTATTGTCCCATTCCTGTTGCAAAGAGTTTCCTACATTTTCTTTCCTCTGTGAATCCTCCTATGATGAGAATCTAATTAGTTTCCTGTAATTTTCTTTCCACTTCTCTTTTGGATTCAAAAATGTTGCCAAACTCACTTTTTTTCCATTCTTTGAGCCTTTGTTTGATGTCTTTGACTCTCTGATGCAAGAGGAACATTTTTATGCCTTCGGTGGGCTTGTCTTCCACCCACCAATTTCCAATATTGGTGATTAAGTCAGGGTGAGCGAGCCAGGCATTTTCAAACCTAAAATTTCTATTTCTAAGGGTTCCAATAAAAGAATCTTCCAACTGGACGAGCCAGTGGTCCGAGCCCCCAAAAGGAAGGATCAAAGCTGTCATAGTGTGATTGGAGAGCAAGAGATCCTCAGAGATTATGAATCTCTCTAATTTTGAGGCAACTTGGGAGTTCCCCCTCTCCTCTTATTCCATGTGAAGGAACATTTAGTGTGTTCATATTCACCAGTCTCATGTTGTCTAAGAGGTTCTGGAAGGCAAGTGAGTCTCGTCCCAGCATTCTGCTCCCTCCTTTTTTCTCTGTGACAGATCTAATCATGTTAAAGTCCCCTCCCATAATCCACGGGATAATCGAGTGTCTCTATCTCAGCTCCTCCAGAGAGGTGAGGAGCTTGAGTTTCACTTCTAGAAGTTGAGGGCCACAGACATTTGTGATCAAGTAACAATTTTTGTCCCCCAAAGGTTGTATTACAATTGAAAGATGATTTTTGGATGCCTCAACATCCATGATCTCAAATTTCTAAGGATTCCATAGGGTGAGAGTTCCCCATGTTGTGTTATTTGCTTTGACTTCAATGTACTCATATTTTCTAAGCCAATTGCTATGTATTTCTCTAATCTTATCTATTGAGCATTTTGTTTCCTGTATAAACACCATGTCTGGTTTTTCTTCTTTTATTCTGTTACTAAGATTTCTTTGCTTTCTTTTACTACCTAGCCCCCTAATGTTCCAAGTTATGAGCTTCATAATGATGTGTTTGTGAAAGAGTAATAGGTGAGACCTTTCATCTTACCTGAATTAATCAGGGGTTTCCCACATTCTGACAGGAGAACATCCTGTCTCATTCTTCCTCTTTTCTTACCTGGGTGTTTAGTGGAGTGTCTTGATGTAATCTCCATTTGTTTGACCCCATAATTTTCCTTGTTCTGGTAGTTCCTTTTGACTCCTGTAGCCTTTGTTTGAGACCTTCAAAGGAATAGTTGTTGAACTCTATCGAGCTCCTCTTGAGTTAGAGAGTCAATCCCTTTGTTAGTTCCTTGTTCTAGAAACTTTTCTAGTTCAAGGTTCTCCCTTTCGAGAATCTCATATAGGTCTTGGTCCTCCATTCCTTCCTTGCTTGGGGTCTTCTCCTGGTCCCTTCCGAGTCCCATAGTGCTTGGTGGGTCGTCCTTTAGTTCATTTTTTACCTGTATGATATCCATGATATCCTCTTTTTCTTTATCTATATGAATGTCCTTCGGTTCCTTATTCTCTCCATTCCCCCCCACCCCCCCTCTTCTTCTAAAATCTCAAAACTATTCTGACTTGGTAGATTGTTCTCGCTAGGTTTCTTTTGGTGCTCTTTCCCCCTCCTTTACCTCTGCCTCCTACTTTGGTGAAACCTTTAGGGTTTTCCTGTGTTGTTTTTCAAGTTGTCCTCTTTTTTTCAGTGGGCAGTCTCTGAAGAGGTGCCCATGATTATGACAGTTACGACATCTGAATGGGATGTGTTCATAGTCAATTTCCTGTACCCATTCCTCATCATATACCTCTAGGATGACTTCATCCGGGAGTGCTCCCGATAAGTCAATTTCTACACATATGCTGGTAAAGGATGTATACTTACCTCACAGATTCACCTTTGATATCTTTATAAAATGTCCTAATTTGTTACCTATAGCTTTTAAGGATTCTGGCATCCAGTAATCTAAAGGTGAGTAGTATAATCTAATCCATACCAGGACCAATGTGAATGTTTCTCACTCCGGAACAAAGTTCATCATCCAAGGTCGCATGTAGAGGCCTGCAATAGCATAGAAGTTGGGTCATCCTTCGAATACTTTGTCTTTATTCTCCATATTAGTCAAAATCACTATAAAAAACCCTTGGACCCAAGGTGTATATTTATTTCTCCTTTTGGTTTCCAGGTGTTTCTTATCCATCTGTACAACGCTTTCTCTTTGGGCCAAATACCCATAAGCTTGCATATGACTGCATAGGTTTCCATGTGATCTCTGTGCACCTGTAGTGTAGGATCATTTAATACCACCCGGGGTTTGATATTAGACTTGGGCTTGCAGGGTCCCGTTGTATATCTACCCTCCATTCTCTGACTATTGTCTCCAACTTGTGTTTCCTTTTGCGTCTCCTTGTGGGTCCCTTCCTTTTCATGGGATTTGCTACTTTCTGGCTTTTGGGTACCAGTTGTCTTTGTCTCTACGTCCGTTGAACTCCAGAGCTTGTCCAGACTCATCTTTGTGCCTCTATTTGAAACCACATTGCTATATGAAGGAGTGGAGCTCCCTCCACCATGCCCCTCCATAGTTACCATCTCACTTCTGTCATCCCCTGTTCAAAACCCTAGTCGCTTCTCCTAGCATCCTTCCAACCACTCCTCAAGAAAGTGAATTTTTTCATTTTCATCATCTCTATCAAAATGTTGAAATTTAAACCAACCATATTTGATCTCTATCAAAATGTTGAAAGTTAACCAAACCTCATATCAAATTTAAAAACCATAAGTATGTGTCAAGTATAAAAATAAACTTCTGCATCATGACAATATTTAGCCTCATCCAACATTTGTCAACCATACAATACCACAATTTAAAAAACATTCTTTATTCACTTAATTGTATCCATTTCTACAAATCTCTCATACAATGATCTGCCGCAACTTCGATTTTAATATGACTCCCATAACTGAGACATTTCATAATATATAACAATTTTAAAAAACACATTATTTATTGACTCAACTGCGTGCATTTCTACAAATCTATTATGCGATGACCTATTGCAGGTTAACTTTTAAAATTATTCGAGTAACTGAAATAATCATATAAATCTAAATATATGGAATGTGAAGATAAGTAAACTATATATAATCTAAAATGGGATAAATATATTAATATTAAATCCTTTTTATAGAAATGAATCCATTATGATGTTATTTGCATGGAGTTCAGATTGCCAAAAACCATCTAACTGGTGCTTAAATCACAGCCAAAATCAACATGCGAAAACACCATAGAGATGTACAACCCATGGTAATTTCATATCTGACTGCGGGGATACATTCCATTTATCCTGCTGAAGGTCTACGACTGGCTTTTGCGGACCATGAGCAGGTTAATTAGCTACTTACACGCATGCAAGATTATTCTTAACCGAGTATTTATTTAGATTTTCTTAAGTGTTAGATAACTTTAACATACACAAGATAATCTTCATGTAAAGATTTGACATCAATTATGTCCACATAACAATATAGATCAAGTAAATTCGCTCATCAATACAACACTATTTCATAAACCCAATATTCATCACAGCGTAAAGCGCATTATAACAGAAGTAAATGGAAAAACACAAGAATTTCTATAATAATCTTCTTTATTGATAATGAGTTAATCCTACAAAATCAATAATTCCTTGTGCACTCAGCTGTAGGGGTCTGTGAACTCAGCTGCAAACACTACACTAGGTGTTTGTGCACACAACTCCATAGCCTTTCTTCCACCTTCTGCGCTAACTTAGACTCCTTCTCTTGTACACATAGACAACTTATATTCTTCTCCTATCATTGTTATGCCTTATACTATCTAAGACATGCCTATTTAAACAATCCCATGGTCCGCACACTATGGGTAGATCTTCAAAAAGTCATCTTAACTTACATAAAAGAGGGTTAAAACCATTTTTTGAAACTTTACTTAACTAAGTGCTCCGCAACCACAATTTCTGGAGACTTTACATATTTTTACATAAAACATGGGATTTTGCCCCAAAACTTGGGCTTTTGCCCCAAAATTAACCCAGGGGACCTCATCCCAACAATTAAATTAAATAAATATAATTGTTTAGTATTGTACATAAAGCAGAAATATTAAAATATATAATAAAATATTAAAATTTAAAAGAAATAAATGAGTAATCGAATTGAAAAACATTATGTTCTAATTATAACATTGAACTTCAAAGCATTTAGCCTCGCCAAATATCGTCCATCCATTACGCATTAAAATAACACTATTTATTTATTCAACTGCGTCCATCCATTACGCATTAAAATAACACTATTTATTTATTCAACTGCGTCTAGTTGAAAGGAACTATTTATCCATTCAACTACTTCCACTTCTACAAGCCTCTTATACAAAGAAATACCACAAGTTCATTTTTAAATGGTTCTAGTAAGTAAAATAAATATGTGCAATTTGAAGAGATAAACTATGTATTATCTAAACTATTAAAGATATGTTAATCCTAAATCAATTCACAAAGGTTTTGTTTGATTATTATGGTTAACAAATACTTTTTATAACTACATGTCTTTGTTGCAAACAACCCTATGGAGACTATAATCAAATGTTGCATTTCTCCATTAGTAGTTCTCTATAATATTCTCTCATCCTTGATAGAAAGTAATCTATTACTATCGTATTTGCCAAGACTGAAGATGGTCAACAACCAACTAGTGAAGCTTTGATGTTAGCTTCACTCATAATTAGTTTATGTGCTTTTCCTTTTGATGGTATATAATTTTTTTTGAAACTATAATAAACCATAACTACCCAATGCGTATATCTCATACTTTAGTATTGTCATTTTATTTTCTTCTGATTCCAATTTGACCTCTTTATACCATTCGTATTAAGTTTGCAATTCGTGTAGCTTCTATTTTAAATTGGCTTTTTAAGGTATAACAAAAGAAAAACCAAAATTAAGACCTACACATCAATAATAAACTTGATATAGGTAGATATAAAATAAATAATAAACATCAAACTTATAGATAATTTTTTGCAAAAATAAAAAGCTATATGGATTATATATATATATATATATATATATAAATGGATAAATATTGTAGATGAAGAAAATAAAATATGAAATAAATGTATAGGCCCAAATAAATTCAGCAATGAAAGATCACAATGAAGGAGGGTAATATATATATATATATATATATATATATATATGGATAAATATTGTAGATGAAAAAAATAAAATATGAAATAAATGTATAGGCCCAAATAAATTTAGCAATGAAAGATCACAATGAAGGAGGGTAATATTAATGATAAAATTACTTTTTTATACATGTGTAATCTAGATACGATACAATTGTGTCTAAGTAACTTATTAACGGTAAAAACAAAATGTAAAACTAATTGCATATTATACAATATACAATAAGAATCTCGAAGGATTAGTTAACATTCTCCCATTAATCTAAAGGGACATCTCACATGCCCAGTAACATTCTAACTTTTCAAACTTTTCAAACTTTTCACGTCCATGATTTTCTCTGAAGTAGGAATAATGTGTCACATGAATAACTTTGGCCTCTACATAATGTTGAATCAAGTGATATTTGGTGTTAATATGGTTGCTTCATAAAACTTGGGATTCTTGGCGAATTGAAATGCATAAGAGTTGTCCATGAGTAGTAGTGCAGTTGAAGGCTTTTGTTTCTCCTTGAAGTCTTTCAGTATTTTGTGAAAGCAAATGATTCCTTTTGTAGCTTGGGCTATTGCAACATATTCAACTTTGGTTGTAGAATCAGCAAAAAAGATTGCTTGCACGATACTTAACTGATGGTTGAGGATACAAGACTCATCAAATAACCAGTACGATACAATTGTGTCTAAGTAACTTATTAACGGTAAAAACAAAATGTAAAACTAATTGCATATTATACAATATACAATAAGAATCTCGAAGGATTAGTTAACATTCTCCCATTAATCTAAAGGGACATCTCACATGCCCAGTAACATTCTAAACTTTTCAAACTTTTCAAACTTTTCACGTCCATGATTTTCTCTGAAGTAGGAATAATGTGTCACATGAATAACTTTGGCCTCTACATAATGTTGAATCAAGTGATATTTGGTGTTAATATGGTTGCTTCATAAAACTTGGGATTCTTGGCGAATTGAAATGCATAAGAGTTGTCCATGAGTAGTAGTGCAGTTGAAGGCTTTTGTTTCTCCTTGAAGTCTTTCAGTATTTTGTGAAAGCAAATGATTCCTTTTGTAGCTTGGGCTATTGCAACATATTCAACTTTGGTTGTAGAATCAGCAAAAAAGATTGCTTGCAAGATACTTAACTGATGGTTGAGGATACAAGACTCATCAAATAACCAGAAGTAGAGACTCCATTCTCCTTATCTCTATCAAAACCAGAATCTCAATAGCTAGTGAGATGGAGATCTACAATTTTAGAATATTTGATGTCATATGTTCAACTGCCTTTCTAATACTTTAGCACTCACTTTGCTGCATTCCAATGACCTTCACATGGGGGTTATGCAAGGACCTCGAATGTATCCCTACAATAAAAGATATGTGAGGTTAAAAATTAAAACTTCCAACAAGTTGCATCTACTTGGTTGGATCTTGAAACATACTTCCTTCAATGGAAGTAAGCTTCCAACTCTGCTCCATAGGAGTAGTGATACGCTTACAATACTGCATCCCAAATCTATCCAATAGCTGTCCAATATAATTTTTTTGATAAATGAAAATATATTTGGGTTTGTGATCAAGTTCAAACCCTAAATAATAATGTAAGAAAGGCAAATATATGAAGTCAAAATCTTTCAATAGATCTCTTTTAAGGAATGTTATATAGTCATAGTCATTTCCTATTATCATCAAATCATGTACATACACAACCAAATATACAATTTCCAATTTCTTAACAAAAAGAGTTGCATCATTAATTCAAATAACTTATAATTCAACTTGAGAAGGTATTCAGTTAAGTTTTCATACTATACGCAAGATGGGTCCATACAAAGCCTTAACCAATTTAAAAACCATAAATATGTGTTAAATATAACACATGCATCATCTAACATTTGTCAACCATAAAATATAACATTTTAAAAATCATTCTTTATTCACTCAACTCCATCCATTTCTACAAATCTCTTCCTACTACAGGTTCATTTAAACATGATTCTAGTAACTCAAATAATCATATAAATATAAATATTTGGAATGTCAAGATAAATAAACTATCTATAATCTAAAGTGGGTTACATATACTAATATTAAATCCTTTTTATAGAAATGAATCCATTACTATGTTATTTGCATGGAATTCAGATTGCCAACAACCAGCTAACTGGTGTTTAAATTACAGCAGGTTGAAGCAGACCCGCTGATGCCTTGCAGACCGAAAAAATATAGCATCAGCCAACAAAATAAAACACACGTGGCTGTTCCAGTAATTTATATTACCAGTACCAGTAAAAATCAATGATGAGGCATGTACCTTAGCTGCAGCATTCAGAGTTAGAGACCCAAATGAACCAACACTGCCAAGCTTACTGGCGCTCACAACCTTCAGAACAACTGAGCTTTGAGAACAAGCATTGAGCTTATAATAAGCTGCAGAAATTCAATCTTGCAAGAGATTGGGGAACAACCTTTATTTGCATCTGCAGAAGTTCGACATACTCAAATATTTCATCCATACTCAAATATTTCATCCAGCATTGATGCTCTGTCAGTCTGCACATATATAACAACAAATTTAGCAATCGTTCCATCAATGTAATATAGAGAACAAAATCAAAAGAACTTAAAACAACACAGTACCTTGGATTCTTATCGATCACCAACATTCCACGTATGGAATGAAATATAAAATGCATTTCACACTTTACATGAGTACACAACAGGCAAATATTGACAAATCTAGATCGGTTGAAGGACTTTCTTCATCTCTGGCCATGAGTGGGTTGCCATTTGATCCCGAGGACTATGTGATTCCGTAGCATTATGGCGCATCATTATCTCCTTCAATTTATATATATTATTTTCTTTGTGTTATGAACTTTATTGCTTTATCTCTTTTTAATTTATATATATTGTTTTCGTTATTTCTTTTTGAAAACACTAAAGGTTGAGCCTAGTAGTGGAAGCCACAGTGTTCATCCACAAATAGGGTAGGAATTACATTAAGAACTGACCACTATCAAGGTATGCTCTTACCATCACGGATTTGCTATCCTATTACTTAAAAAAACAATCACTAAATTAATACCTCATTTAGGAATGCCTCTTTTACTGTACCTTATTAGCATTTGGCACAAGCTAATGCAAAGCTTTCAAGTTGCTGCCAGATAATTAAAAAAAAAAAAGTCAAAACCGTCTCGACACTGAAAGATTTGAAACAGAGGAGTTTCAGACTATTTTCTCACCCATTCAGCTACACTGTGAGGATCCGTAGCTTGACCTCAACCAGCCCTGACACGGATCCTTGGAGCACCATTCAAAGCTTGTCCACCAGTTGACCCATCAACATCACCCATGTCTTGCAAATGATTTCCGATATGCTGTTTCCAGCTATAGACTTACAGAGCTTCTGTATTACAAGCTACCGGAGAGACTTACAGAACTTGTGATACAGCTACCCGAGACAGTTCTCTTCTTACAGAGCTTCTGTATCACAAGCTACCCGACAAACTTGCAGAGCTTGTGATACAGCTACCCAAGACAGTTCTCCTCTTACACAACTTCTTTATCAAAAGCTACCCGAGAGACTTACAGAGCTTGTGATACAGCTACCCGAGACAGTTCTCTTCTTACACAGCTTCTGTATCACAAGCTACCCGAGAATCAGAATCTACCGAGATTGTTCTCTTCTTATACCACTGGCGGGTCACGACTCACCACTAACAAAGCCTCAGTTCCAAATGAAGGAAAAAGTTTGTAAGGACAAAGTCAATCTGTTTTCCGGTAAAAACTAACTTTTTGTTGAGAATATTTAACTACTTATTGCAAACAGTAAACAGAAAAGTAGGTTTTCAGGCCAAACAAGTCGTCTATTTTAAATTAAAATTAAAATCATCTTAATTCTTATCTAGAGATTGACCGTGTTGACTATAAAAAATATATATATTTAAAAATGGATATACTTTGTATATTTATGGTTAAAATAAAAATAATTATTATTTTTTATGTATTTAAACTAAAGATTGACCCCGTCAACCATTAAAAAAAATATTTTAATTAATAAAATAAAGATTGACCAGTTAACGATATAAAAAAAATACTTCGTATATTTATTGTTTGAATCATTGGCCTGTGCAGGGAAAGATTAGAAAGTAAAATATAGATTTTCTATAGATATAGTTATAATTTAACTTTTAACCTTACACTCCATGGAAGATCCTAAATTAGTTTATGAGTTTTTTTGTTTGTTAAATAAAAAATTTAGTTCTATGATAAATCTTTTTTATTTAAAATTATATAATTTATTTTTTAAGAAAAAATCATAAAATAAATTCAAATACAGAACTAACAACTATTTTAAATAATTAATAATAAAAATTTAATTACAATATTGCAATCATCTATCAACATTGTGTAATAGTTTTTCAAAATATTATAAATTTTATTTTAAAAGAATAACAAAATATATAATATTAGTGCTCTTTTCCATTATCATATTTTCCTATGAGATGCCTTAAAGTGAAACATGGCTTTAAAGTTCTCTTCGTACTCATGTTACATGTTTAAAATTAATGCCTAAAATTTTATTTCACATATAAATTAATTTTAAATTTATTTATTTTTTTTATTTTGAAAATAAATTAAGCATAGCAAATCTCTCGTGGTGTCTTAATTTAAAGTTATACTTTAACTCTCTCTCTATGTATTTTAAATTTCAATTTATCAAATGCTAAATTTATTAAATGTATATTATTATATTATTTTTTATTTTTTTCAAAATGTTTTTTTTTTGTTGATAAGTGGGTGAATCTTGAAAATCACTCTTATCCTATGGCTCAGAGGCCACGACTCATCTAAGCCGTCAAAGTCACCTGGGGATCGCACACGGCCTGAGCCTCACCAGCCGAAACCATGCCGGACTTTTAGTGTCGATGAGACTAGAACCGGTGACCTTTGCTTATGAAGCGCCTTTGCTTCTTCACTGTCTGTTCTATATCTCTTTGATACTTTTTACAAAACGTTGTCACTTTCGATTGGTTTTACAATTTTTAAGTAAGTTAAGTTTGTTAATGTTTTGGAAAAAAATAAACATTAAACAAAATATTTTGAAATAACTAAATAAAAACCATTTTTATGTGGTTTTAAATTGAATTCTAAAATATAAAACTTATATTAAAAAATTAAAAATTTAAAAAGAATATTATTCCCCAAGCGTCATCATAATTTTCAATTTGTTACAATATATGAACAATACCATGCTTACAAATATTGCATGCCAAAAAACCATAACTTATATGAAAATCAAAATATTTTATAAATGTTTTACTTTGATTTTATTTTACAGCATTTTTTAGATTAACACATAATATTTAGATTATAACAATTACCCCCAATTTATCATGGGTATTGTTAACTTGTAAATAAGGTTTGTTACATTACCATGACCCAGTACCGTGGCTTATCAATACCATTTCCCAAAAAACCTAGAACTCATTTCAAAATCAAAATATTTTATTTTAATTTTATTTCATAACATTTTTATACTCATTATGTTCCTCACCAAATAGGTAAACAATCTATGACATTGTGTTTATTGTTAGTCGTGTTTCTTACACTACCATAGGCCAGTACCATGACTTATCAATACTGTTTTCCCAAAAACCAAAACTCATTTGAAAATCAAAATATTTTAATTTTATTTTATTTCATAACATTTTTATACTCACTAAGTTTGTCAACAAATGGGTACACAATCTATAACCTTGTGTTTATTGTTGGTCTATTATATGAGAGATCAATTTTCTTTTTTAATTTAAAAAAAAATCATAAAATTAAATTGAAAGTAAATTTTGAAATACATAAACTCAATCGAGTTGTAGATAAAAGTTTTCGCAAAATATTATGAAGACCTTGTTATGCAAAATTTTTATATTATGGTACTTTAAATGATATTAAATTATGCTTAATTTAGATCTAAGTTTTGTACGACAATGACGATTAACGTCCCCTAAGGCTGATATGGTCTATCAAATCTTAACAAGTTGAGGAGGTTGGTCATGGGGAAAATGGTTTTCAAATGAGAGTGGATGTGAGTAAGGCTTGTACCATCCAAGAGAAAGTATTTTTCATATTCAACTCTCTTACTTTCACAGAGAAGGCATATTCTCTCGTGCCAAGGTATTTTGGGAATAGAACAACGTCTCGTTGTACTCCGGAGATCATGAAAATTAGTTTTAATCCTTGAAATATTCAATCTCTTCTTAGCAAACATTAAGATAGAAATGTAATTATGGTTAGCAACTATGGGGTCAATAACCTCCTTATAGTATCTTAACTTTCTTTTCTCCCCTAACTCCTTATCACTCCACAACTTGTCCTTGAATTTGGAAGTAATGATGTTTTTCATATTATCCTTATTCCCCAAGATGATCTCCTCCTTTATCTCCCAATGATGAATTTAGGACTTGGAATCCTTATGCCACCCTCGATTGAGTCAAAGCTGGTTTTGACTAGAGTTCTAGGAAATTTTTAGGAGTCTCTTCGCTTCCATGTTCTACAACTTCTTCTTATACATCAAATACGTAAAAATAGTCATGCATTCACGGAAAGGCTATCCTCAATTAAGAGAATAGGGTATATAGTGGTACCTTTAGTCTTGAGGTTCTAGGTTATGAATTTCTTTTGGATCATTTCAATATTTCTCCATGACTCTCTAGATATAGTGCAACCCCATACTCACATCCATATAAAATAATAGGGGTGACGAGAGTCTCCAAGGGGAACTTCTTTTACTCCAAACCCAAAGATCAGTCATCTTACAATATTTTTGAAGCCCACAGTAAGGTTTCTGACCTCCTATAATCCTCTTCTTAATGCTATATTTTAAATTTATCTCATTGTGGATATGCATACCTAAATATTGTGTTACGGTCCTATGATTGATAGGATGAAATGATGATTGAATATTTTCTTTCAATATATCAAATTGTAAATAATATTACATGTTGCAAATGTTTCCGAAAAAGGAAAAAACAAAAATAAATATAAAAAATGAATAGAGTGTATGTAAAGATAAAAATATAATAAAAGAATTAAAAAAAAAAAGATGAAAAGAACCCCGTGAAAGGAAAAAGAGTGAAAGTTATGCAAATTCAAATGCCACTAGGAGAAAAGTAGTTTGTTTTGAAAAATAACTTAGGAATTGTGTGCATCTTGTTTTAAATTCCATTATGACATATGTTTGTTTGAATCATACAATATAATCATGGTCAAACACATTCGAATTTTTTTTGTTAGACTAGAGAATAATTTAACCAAATTGTTTAAACTTGGTTAAAATTAGGTAGATAGGTGAAGAAATTGATCCAATTGTTTAAGGTGGATTAATAATTTAAGTTTGAAGGTTAGAAATTAGAATAGGACAAATCTCTCCTCCAAAGGAAAATAAGAAGGGTCTGCACATTTAAATGTACCCTTGGTTTGTAGAGGATAGGCCTTTCTTTCAAAAATTAGGATGAAAAACATTGAAACGTTATTATTCATGCGTTAAACAGATATAAGATTTGTCCTAACTTTTGGCACCTATAAACAAAAGTGAAAAATGACAAAATGTTATGTCATCTAGAGGACAAATGGCGGGCCCAATCTAATATCTGTGTCCTTTATGATGGAATTCCATAGTCCGTAATGCTTTTCGTTCCCCCCGCCATTCCTAACTTTATTGATGGAGGGGGGGTCCAAAAAGGTGGTTTCACTCATCCCTACCCCGCCTTATTTGTCACCCTCTCATTCTTTTGCAACCCCCCTCTCAATACCGTATACCACCCTCCACCCCTCCGAAAACTACCTAACCCTCTTCTTCCAACCAACAGTTCTTTGCACCTACACCACTAATCCTTGCACAACATCTGTGTAATATTTTTTCTTACCCGTTATGGATTTAGTCTTCATCTAAGTTATGATTAAACCTCCTAAATATCTTGTTCCTTTAAAAAATTATTACTTAACCATAAAAAGCTCGTTATCCATTACTATTAAACCCTTTGTTGAATCTGATCCTACGATGTTCAGTTCTATTTTCTCAATCTCAATTAATAGAGTTAAATTATCTCAACATTGAGCAGAGAACCAGGGTGCAATAGTAGTAGCTTCTCCATCATCGCGAACCTCCATTGTCAAACTTTTCTCGAGTAAATTGCACAACTCTTTTGCCTTTTCCAAATTTCTTTCAGATTCCCAACATGGCTCCCAAGAGAAAAACCAATGTTAATAATGAAATTCCTATGATTCCCCCATCAATTGACCTTAATCACTTCCCCCTCGCTCACAAAGACTATAAAATCTTATAGCCAAAGTGTGAATTTCATTTATTCGAATTACATAGCTAGCTCAAAGACATCTTCCTTAACTAGAGCAATGAAATTGTCCTCTGGGAATCCAATGTACCCCTCTACATGTTTCCCCAAACCCATCACTTCGCTGAATTTGTCCTCAAATGCCAAGCTTGTTACCTTCCAAACTAGAGAGCAACCATGGCCTACAATGGTAAGATTATATTCACAATCACCCCTCAGTCAATTAACCAAATGTTGTAGATCCCTCAGAATGATTTCACTATTCCACCATATTGCTCCTCCACTTTTCCATACAAAGTTAATCAAATCATTTCCTTACTCTCATATTTACTGGGGTATTATTCGGATGAATGAATAGATGAAGCTATTTTAGGTTTTCTATACATTTTCTCCAATGAAGAAAATCCCTCAGTAATTTTCAATTTTATCCAGTTCCTTCATCACAGAATTCATGAACAATTCCTTAAGATTCAAACTAAAGGAATGTTCAAATATGCCTGTATTTTTCTCTATATGTTTCTACTTTATCAAGTAGGAAAGCTCCCATTTGCAGTACAAGAACTGAATGATCAAGGGGAGTCACACTCAGTCATTTCTTGGACTTCCATGCCAAAAAGTGATCTAGGTGGCTCTAGGGAAGCACACATGAAAAAGAGGGCTTCTGGAAGCTCGAAAACCACAGTGATTAGAATGATTTCAAACCAAGACCAAAGCATAGATCTTGTTGTCCTCATTGCAACGATGTGAAAAATTTATCAATCTGAGCTCGTAGGAAGGAGAATGAGCCAGTCAAAGTTTTGGTCAAAGTTGGGTTGTGGGCTAGGTTTAAGTGTCCTACAATTTAATCGACCCCAAGGCATGAAACCTAGCTCCCGAAAGTAGGTGAATTTGTTGGATCGTTATTTTTTCTAATATCCCCTATATTAGACAAATTCAAAAAATGTCTATTATTTAATAATATATATATATATATATATATATATATATATATATATATATATATATATATATATATATATATATATATATATATATATTATACAAGTGGTGGGCGATGACCCTTGTCACCTCCACCGGAATCTGAAACCACATATCAAATTTTTTATTAAAAAACTAAGGTCGGCGGCCATGACCCCGCCGGATCCTCAAACTTCCATACCCAGACACTATATAAATGCATGGGTTGGTGGCCATCACCCCGTCAAACACCAACCAACCCTTCATATATGTTAAAGAATTATTAAGGGGCTAGGCAGGCCACCTCTCGTGGACCCAGCCCACACCCCAACAAACATATATGAAATCACATTAAGGATGAGGCTGATGGGAGTTGAACCCATGGCCAGCGGGAGGGCCGACCCCACCCATGTGGCAGCCCCATGTTAAAACCAAGCCTCACACCCCATTATTACAACAACAAACTGTAACCAAAACATAATACAACCGGTCACCACAAACCTCGCTCCACTTGAATGCAACAACACATGTTTTGGTAATAAAAAGAAAATCAAACGACATGTATTTTTAGTGATGTTGCGATTTGATCCCCCGACCTCCATGTTACTAATTTTCCTTCCTACCAAAATGCCAAATGGTCCTCGTTGGATAATTTTCCCACCAAGAGGTATATTAACCCTCATTTTCTTACTGAGCCCAAGGATGGAGGAGCTAGGAGCATCCACGAAAATCAAGATGATAATTTTTAATTAATTTATTGCATGTGGAACCATGAGCCCAGAGAGGAACCACGTAGAACCATGATTGGGCGAAATTCTGAGAAGGGTGAAATTTTTGCAGTGTCAAAATTGGACAAATTTTATGTTGATCTTACACCTCTTAGTGACACAAACCTAACAGCGTATTTAGTTTCCTAATCTGAGTAGCCCACATTTAGAGGACCCGGAGGAGGGAATCTTTGAGGAATATAGGGGGGATTTAAAAGATTCCTTAAGCCCCAGATTTTCACTTTCTCAGAATTCAGAAATTTGACAGTCAATTTTACCCTATTCGACGCAACATCTTATGGTGCATTTAGATTTTCCATTTTCTCATTTCATTTTTCAGCCACATTTCTAAGTGGATTGGAGGTGTTACCATTCATGTGAGAGCACTCATTTCCATGAGATTTGACAGTGCGAGATCGATGGTACAACCAGCTTCAGCATTTTGACATCCCTTTCTTCAGTTCATTTTGCTATGAGATGCATTGTGCTGCATAGATCCCTGTTCGATGCTTCATGTGGGATCTTGCTTCTTACTTTTCTCATGATTCCTGCTTGATGTGACACAGAATCATTTGTGGGATGTACCTGTTATCATGATTATTCATGTCTTATTTGAGATCCCTTTTTTGTTATGTTGATAAGATACTCATGTGTCACCATGTATGTTTGCATTGAGATGCCTTTACACAATGTTGGTGGGATGCTCCTTATCATCATGCGTGAGTTTTAGGTCATACTCATAGGAGTCGTTTTTTGACTTAGATTTCCTGTAGTGGAACATATCTTGCAGCCACTCCCGCATGAGGGCATTTTCCTTGTATGATAGTGAAATCACCCCTTATGTACATCATCACTATTGATAGCACTTAATGCAGCGGCCTACACCATCTTGACACCGCGGCCGGAGATGTAGTCCCTCCTCAACGAACTTCGTTATCAATGTCTTGTTATTTTATGTTGCTGGAGATTGTCATGTTCCTTCTTATTTACAACATGCAGATATGTTCAAATATGCTATTTTAAATGAAATTCTAATCACATGAAGAAGGTAAAAGATCTTGTCTAAATTTGGGAGTTGAGACAACTCGAATCAATTTTGGTATCGAATTGGCCTTTGCATAAATGTGAATTGCAATTGTCAACAATGGAACATGTAGTGACAGAGGATGAAAATTCTATGTATGAAACCATGCTCAAAATTTCCCAAAGGGCAGAAATAATGTATGAAACTCTACAGAAAGAAACAAAGGAAAAGGAGTGATTGCAACTTCAGTTGCAAGACACAGAAGAGGCCCTCGAGGAACTAAAGCACAACAACCACAATCTTGAAACAGAGAATGATGAATTGAAGATGCCTTTATGTGAAGAGAAATAAGAAAAATAAAGTTTGCTACAACAGGTTCAAGCTAAGGATGAGGCCTTAGAAAAGTTGCAGTGTTACCCATGTGAGGTAAAAACTAGTTCTTTGAATTCATGTATGTCTCCTGATGATGATTTCGTTGTTTTCTAAAATCATACCACAAGAGTTGGTTCCAAACTATTGAAGAAAATGGGGTATGAAGTAAAAGGCTTAGGTGCTAATGGGGAAGGCATTACAACCCCATCAAAGTAGAGGAATTACCCTTTTGAACATAAATTGGGTATGTCATAAAAGAAGTCAGGTAATTCACACAGAGATCCAGCGAACCACCCACAATAGATGATGAGAGGCCCTCATTAGTTCTTTCCAAATCGAAAAAGGAGGTAAAAGATGTTGATTTTGTTTCAGTTTCATCTTCACATAGTATGATTTCTATTGGAGATTTTTAGATCCCAATTATAGGGACAAACCTGAGGCTCCTTCCCAAGATGAGGCACGAGGAGGAAAAAGAACTTGCTATTAACAACAAAGGAATAACTCAACCATTAGCGATTGTGGAGAGACCTTAATTTGCAAGCTGAGATGCATCGAGGGAGATGCTCAAAGGTGTCAGATTCTTCTTATATGTCATCGAAATTATCGAGGAAAGATAAATATGGGAACACATCCCCATCATCCCATTGCAGTGCCCATTGCGAGGAAGGAGTTGAGGCAAGCTCTCATCACCATACTTACACCAATGAAGACAAGGAAAGGTATAATAAATCTCGACATTCGAATGTTCATTTCAATTATAATCGTGTTGTTAATGATGAACGTAAAACATGGCATCGAAAAACATATACCTTTTGTGGATTACATAACCATAAATTTTCTACGTGGTGGAAAAGAATAACAACACCCAAAATGAGGAGGCATTAAAGACCCTCTCAACAAAAGGTAAAGAAACATGTTAAGTAGATCTGGAGGAAGAAAATGTAATGCAATCATTGCAACAGAGGTGGCCATCCCAGGGCCACATGTTGGAGGCTCGATCTAGAGCAACACCTTAAAGACAAAGTGTCAGTGCATGAACTAGGTGAAACAATTGTTCAACAAGAAAAACCACCATAGGGGGATGAGCCATTCACTGGGATAAGTGAAAAATGGTTTCTATATATGTTAGCTTGTCATGGTAGTGATTTCGTAATCATTTGTTGCATTTTAAAATGTAAAAGTGATGATGTGTTTTCCATCACTTGTTAAGCAAAAATGATATCTGGTCTTGTTTTGAGTTGAATGATAAACTGTGAAAGCGATGTTGTGTTTTCAGCACTTGTCAAGGAAACTATAGTGTTTGGCCATATTTTTGCAAATCATGTGATGTAGTGATGATGTGCTTTCAATAACTTGTTGAAGCAACAATGATATGTTGGCCTTGTTTTCGTAGCTAGGGTATTGTCTCCATTTCGATGTAAACTTGACCATTGAGTATGTGTTATAAAATCATGGAATGTTTGGGACGCTTGGGTCATTAGTTGGTCATGACACTCAAGCATGTAATTTAAAAAAAAATGTACTATAGGTTGCAAATATTGCAGGTGTCACCTCATCACATAGGGCTCCGATGAACAGAGGAGAAGGAGATGGAAGCATGACCTTTTTCAGGGCACTTGTGATGCAGAGAAGGTACAGAGAAGTTGCAGATTATTTTTCATGCCTTTGGAGGACCAAAAGCTCCATAGTGAGGACGACTGATCTAGATGGCTCCAGGAACACACACAGGGCAACGAGGGCTTATTGAAGCTTGAAAATCAAAGTGATCAACATTCTTTCGAGCCAACAACAAAGCATAGATCTTGTCATCCTCATCACAAGAGTGTGAAAGGTTTTTCAATCCAAGCTTGTATGAGGTAAAATGAGCTAGTCATATTTTTGGTTAAAGTAAGGCTATGGGCAAGGTTTAAGTGTCCTACAATTTGATCGACCTCGAGCCATGAAACCTAGATCCCGAAAGTAGGAAAAATTTTTGGTTTATTAATTTGTCTAATATCCCCTATATTAGAGAAATTTGAAAAATGTCCATTATTAAATAGAAAAAAAATATTATATAGGTGGGCAACCATGACCCTTGCCACCTCCACCGAAATCCAAAACCACATATCAAAATTTCTATTGAAATAATAGGGCGAGTGGCCTTGACCCTGCTAGACCCTCCAACCTCCATACCCAAAGATTATATAAATGCATGGGCCGGTAGCCATGACCCCGATGGACCCCAACCAACCCTGCATATACGTTAAAAAATTATTAAGGTGGTGGGCGGGCCACCTCCGGTGGACCTAGCCCACACCCCAACAAACATATATGACATCACATTAAGGATGAGGACAGTGGGAGTTGAACCCATAGCTGGCAGGAGGGCCGACCCCACCCACGTGACGACCCCATGTTAAAACCAAGCCTCACACCCCATTAATACACCAACAAACCGAACCCAAAACATAATACAACCGGCACCCACAAACTTTTCTCCACTCGAATGCTTCCATGCTCATTTTGGTAATGAAAGAAAAATCAAATGACGTGTATTTTTAGTGAGGTCAAGATTTGATCCCCCTACCTCTGCATTACTAATTTGCCCTCCCACCATAATGCCAAATGATCCTCATTGGATAATTCACCCACCAAGAGGCATATTAACCCTCATTTTCTTAATCCGCCCAAGGAGGGAGGAGCCAGGAACATGCATGGAAATTGAGACAATAATTTTTAATTAAGTTATTGCATGTGGAACCATGTGCCCAGAGAAGAGGCAGGCATAACAATGATTGGGAAAAATTCTCAGAAGGGTGAAATTTTTGCAGTGTCCGAATAAGACAAATTTTATGTCTATCTTACACCTCTCAGCGACATGAACCTAATGGCGCAGTCAGTTTCCTGAACTAAGAAGAGGATTTTTAGAGGATCCAAAAGAGGAAACCTTTGAGGAATCTACAGGGAATCTAAAAGATTCCTTAAGCCCTAGATTTTAACTTTCTCAGAATTCATAAATTTGGCAGTCGATTTTATGCTATTTGATGCCACAAATCTATTGGTGCATTTAGATTTTCCATTTTCTCATTTTCTTTTTCGCCCACTTTTCTAAGTAGAGTGTAGGTGTAAGCATTCATGTGTGAGGAGTCATTTCCATGAGATTTGATGCCGCGAGATTGATGGTACATCCAAATTTATTTGTTTGACATCCTTTTGTTTAGATGGCCCCAAGATGTGAGTTATATGTAGTGCGTTCATATACTTGTTTTTTCTATGAGATGCATTGTGCTACATAGATCCTTGTTTGATGCTTCATGTCGGATCTTGTTTCTTACTTTTCTCATGATGCCTGCTTGATGTGACACAAAATTATTTGTGGGATGTGTTATCACCCCAAGAAACTATCCTAGGTTGTAGCTTGAAGATGCTCAGCAACATTACAAATTTAACATTGTTGCAAATGGATGAATGGAAGAGATGATGCTTGTTCAAGCCAAATAACCACTTCTACTATGATTAACTCGAGACATGTGTGAACACCCCCAGACTATAAGGCTTCAAATCACCAATTACTCACAGTTCAGAGATTGGGTGAATATGGAGAATACTGACCACACCAGCAGATGCACAAGACCTTGTGATGGCTGGCTGTAATTAGTAAAGAGGTCTACAAATCTAATTCCCTAATGTATAGGCACGATGACATCTCTCTGTCACTAGGTGAAAATAAACCTGAATAACACATTCACTGATACGTGCAAGATTTTAACATAGAGGTAGGATGACAACTCCTCTAATGCTAAACATCAAGAGTTCATGAAAACTGCATATCAGGAACAGCCTAGAACAGAATAGAAATGGAAAGTTAGCAATTAACAGCAGAAGAAACTTGTACTAGCTGAAAATAAAGACGCGACATTGCAAGTATCAAAGTAGTTACAGTCTCTAGAAGTTGAACCTTATATCAAAACAACAACCATCCACACTGGTTACATCTTGTTTCTGGGTATATATAGAGTTTCAATACAAAGGAACTTGGCCATTCTGAGTATGGAGGGGTCATAATTGACCAGAAACCACATTCAGTTGCCAGATGGATCTTTTGAGTGTGTTTGCTTGTTGCAGTGGATGAATCTGATCTTCTTAGGTGCTCTGTTGTCTTCTCAAGTAGCTGGGGTGTTTGTATTCATGAAGTTCAATAATTTCTAAATGCAGTTACATGCTCAAGCTTTGTCCTTTTCCTCCTCATCCATGCTATATGTTAAATGTGGTTGTTGAGGAGCCACTGCAACGGGTATTGTTGAACCGATCACTTTCGTCCTTCAGGTGCACAGAACAGTCAAGGGACGTGGACTATGTGGTAGATGGACGAGGTGGATGAGGGGGAAAGGTCAGCCATCAGATCAGGAGGATAGATGGTGGAAATGGCTTGGCGAGGGATATTGGAAGAGGCGGTAGTAGAATGAGCGTGGGCTGTTGGATCTTGGCAGAACTGATCGGACAGCAAAGGAGTGATCAGGTGAGTCGCTTTAACGGGCATGACAGGAGTCGTCGGGTCGAGTTTTTGGTAATTTTGGGCCTTTACGTATGGTGATGTGCGATTAAGATCAGATCGCATCACAATATCGCATTGGTGGAAGTAGAGGGGCACAACCTTAATACACACATGGATGTGATTGCGATCAAATCGCATTGCAATATCGCATCGACAGAAACTGAGGGGTGTGGCCTTGATACACACATGGATGCAACTTGCCATAGTGATTAAACCTGGACCCGATAATGGAATCAATCGATTTTTGGGACTGGTGAAGGGAGAATGTGCGGTTCAAGGGAAGGAGAAAATGACCTTTGTGAGCTTCTTTTTAGCGGGACGAAGCAGATCAAGTGTGCCTCAATCTTTAGAAAATCAATGTTATATGGCAGAGCTAACACTGGCTCCTTCTAGGGATGAGATCCTCCCTGTGAGGTCTCAAGAGCCGTAGATCACTGCCTTCTACATCAAAACAAGATTAAAAATATTTCCTAGTATTCCATTGGGCATGGAGTCTAATTAAGTCTACACTAAAACCTGTAAAAAACACATTTACAACATTAAGGCCTGAAAAGATTAAACAACATAAATTTTCAAAACTGCCCATTTACTAGGCCATCAAAATTGTTTCTCCTTCTCTGGGTCAATATGCCTGTCAGCTAGTTCATCGAAGATTTGCAAAATCATATTTATTTGATCATCTACCTCAAAAAGTTTAGGGCATTTGACCTTATCAAGTAGAGATGGTTTAAATTTCACCCCTTCTCTGTATGCTCTAATCCTTGGATGGCTTCAACTGTTACTCCCTCTGTACCAATGAACTTAGGCATGTATTTGTGACATTCTCCCGAATGCATGGCATTCAATGGAACAAGCAATACTAGGGGCCCATACCTAGCAACTATGATTATTTCCATCTTTGTGGGTGCTTGCTAGCCTACCTTGACTGGGATGGGTGGGAGGATACTGGGAGTTTGAGCAGTAGGGGGTAGTGAAAACAGATGACAGAGATAAAGGAATATGATGGATTGTATGGGAGACTTTCTTTGGACTGATATCCAAAGGGGAACTGGATAAACAGGAGCTTTATGAATATCTGAAGGTATTTCTTCACTAACAATGCTAGGCTCTAGATCTTCAAATTGTATATCCTCAGCTATAATCTTCTCTTGTAGAGATACATAAGATTTCTTAGGCTTACCTGATCTTGCTGCTCCTTTTTGTGATGTTTTCCTTTGCTCAACAATCTTCTCAAGGTCAGGCACTAGGTTAGCTAGCAATTTCTAAGGATTTCTCCAGGTATGCCTCATAAACTAAGCCAGAACTAAAATGTGGAGTTCCCACCAGGTTGGTTCTCCTGTAGAGTCGCTAGATAGATGATTACAACCAGAAATGTGTCTAGACTTTGTCTATCATCAAAGCTAGATCTATGTCATTCTCCTAGGGAAGCTGAGCTTCAATCTCCTCTCCCTAGCAACGACGCCAATTAATGTTATCACCCCAAGAAACTCTAGTAGGTTGTAGCTCGGAGATGCTCGAGAACATTACAAGTTCAAATTATTGTTGCAAATGGATGAATGGAAGAGATGATGCTTGTTCAGGCCAGATAACCACTTCTACTATGCCTAACTCCAGACATGCGTGAACACCCCCAGACTACAAGGCTTTAGAACAACAATTACTCATTGTTCAGAGATTGGGTGAATATGGAGAATACTGACCACACCAGCAGATGCACAAGACCTTGTGATGGCTGGCTACAACCAGTAAAGAGGTCTGCACATCTAATTCCCTAATGTGCAGATAGGATGCCAGCTCTCTGTCACTAGGTGAAAAGAAATCTGAATAACACATTCACTAATACGTGAAAGATTTTAACACAGAGGTAGGATGACAACTCCTCTAATGCTAAACATCAAGAGTTTAGGAAAACTGCATGTCTGGCACAACCCCGAATAGAATAGAAATGGAAGGTCAGCAATTAACAACAAAAGAAGCTTGTATTAGCTTAAAATGAAGATGAGACCCTGCAAGTACCAAAGTAGTTACAGTCTCTATAAGTTGAACCTTACATCAAAACAACAACCATCCAAACTGGTTACATCTTGCTTCTGGGTATATATAGAGTTTCAATACAAAGGCACTCAACCATTCTGAGTATGGAGGGGTCATAATTGACCACCAACCACATTTAGTTGTTGGATGGAGCTTCTGAGTGTGTTTTCTTGCTGGAGTGGATGAATCTGATCTTCTGAAGTGCTCTGTTGTCTTCTCAGGTGGTTGGGGTGTTCGTATTCATGAAGTTCCATAACTGCTAAATGCAGTTACATGCTCAAGCTCTGTCCTTTTCTTCCTCGGCCATGCTATCTGTTAAATGTGGTTGTTGAGGAGCCACTGCAAATGGTATTGGTGAGCCAATCACTTTCTTCCTTCAAGTGCATGGAAACATCAAGGGACGTGGACTACGTGGCAGATGGACGAGTTGGATGAGGGAGAAAGGTCGGCCATAGGATTGGGAGGATAGACGGTGGAGATGGCTTGGTGAGGGATATTGGAAGAGGTAGGAGCAGAATGAGTGTGGGCCATTGGATCTTAGCGAAAATGATCGGACGGTGGAGGAGAGATCGAGTGAGTCGCTTTATAAGGCGCAACAGTAGTTGTCAAGTTAGGTTTTTGACGATTTTGGGTCTTTACGAGAGCCGTCAACTTGGGGTTTTGGTAATTTTGGACCTTTACGTAATCACATTGCAATATCGCATCGACGGAAGGAGAGGGGCACAACCTTAATACAAATGGATGCAATTATGATCATATCGCATCGCAATATCACATTGGCAGAAGCCGAGGGGCGCGGCCTTGATACGCACATGGATGCAACTTGCGATAGCAATTAAACCTGGACCCAATAAAGGAATAAATCGATTTTTGGGACTAATGAAGGGAGAATGAGCGGTGCAAGGGAAAGAGAAAATGACCATTGTGAGCTTCTTTTTAGCGGGACCAAGCGGAACAAGTGTGCCTCCAGCTTTAGAAACTCAATGTTATATGCCAGAGCTAACATGACGTACTTGTTGTCATGATTCTTCATGTCTTGTTTGAGATCCCTTTGTCATTATGTTGATGGGATAGTCATGTGTCGCCATGTATGTTTGCATTGAGATCCATTTGATGCCATGTTGGAAAGATGCTAATTATCATCATGCATGAGTTTTAGGTCATACTAATAGGAGTTCTTTTTTACTGAATTCCTATAGCCGAACATCTCTTGGAGCCACTCCTATGTGAGGGAATTTTCCTTGTATGATTGCGACATCACCTCTTATGTACATCATTACTATTGACAAAACTTAATGTAGCAACCTACACCATCTTGACACTGGGGCCCAGAGACGTAGTCCCTCTAGTACGAACTCCATTATCAACATCTTGTTATTTTATGTTGTCGATGATTTTCATGTTCCTTCATCTTTACAACATGAAAATATGTTCAAATATGCTATTTTAAATGCAATTCTAATCATGCCATGAAAGTAAAAGGTCTTGGTTAAATCCAAGAGTTGAGACAACTCGGATCAAAAAGGAATTCAGAAGAATGCAACTTCAAAGACTTTATTGGTCTATTTATTCATCTAGATACATGTTTGTTGAGGAGTGAGACAGAACTGAGGGTCAATGAAGAGATTCAAGACATTTTACAGCTAAGTGAGCAGGTCAGAATAGGTAACTAGTATTTATACCAGAATTACAATGGAATAAGAGAATATGGTTGTGAGTTGCCACCTTATAAACTGCCCAGTTATCTCTGAATGAATTTTTTCTTTAGAATACATCAAGAAAATAATATACTCATATGAGGTCCATTTTATTTCACCTAAGAAGAAATAACAATGCAGAATAAAGGCTCAGATAGGACCATTTATTTGCAACCACTCGACAATGGGAGAGGAGGCATATATCCTCCTAAAATAAATGAATTTTCCCTTGAGCTTCATGTGGTCATATGACCCTTTTGGTATGATATCTAAACTAAGAGTGGAACAAAAAACCACTCCATATGTTCACATTCAGAGGCCTAAAATCAATAAATACATGACCCAAGATGAGTGGGAAGAAAATACTCTATAGGAAGCAGAGGACTAAATGTTGTCTACTGTTACTTCACAAACTCCCACACCTTGGGAAACAATAGAGAAAAGGCCATGGGTAAAAGTCTCTCCTTCTGTCACAGAGGTTTCAACCAAATAATTCAAAACTTACACCAAGAAAGCAAGGAAAAATCCTAAGATAGATTCTTTAAAAGGAGTAGGGAAAGCTCCTATAGTACTCAAGGGTCCACATTTTCACATTTTTGGGTACACCTGCTTAGACATGCCCCTATTCACCAAATTCAATTCCTATAGTTCCCACTTCTTTTCCAAGTTCAAGTTTACCTATGAATAAGATTCTTATTACTCCACCTGCAACTTCTCCACCTATTAGCTCACCACCTAAAACATATCCACCTAGAATTTCACCATTTACAGGTTATCTGCCTTTATTTCTGACTATGGTTGTTCAACCTTAATTATTAATAGGTGTAGTTAATAATTTTGGATATCAACATAATTTTCCTTAACATCCTGAAATATTTCTCCCAAAGTTTAATCATGTTGGACTTATACTCCCAAAGAGCATATTAAACAACTTATGTTATCTCTAAAGTTAGGAGCAATATAATATGAATATCACATCTGTAAAATTTTCCCTTACAAATATGAAGGAAAATCATCATGCCAATACTTTTCATTAGTATATGGTTCTATTACTAGCGAGGATGTATGTCAAACTCAATTTCTTAGAATATTGTGGTGATGATAAATCCAAGGCATCCTTCATGTTAGAAGTCTCTAATATTAAAATGAACAGCAATGAATCTATTAAGGATTTTAATTAGAGTTGTGTGAAAATGTGAATTTGGGTTATACTTTTAGCCCCTTTTTGAGAAAAAAATATCATTTTTATAAAATTTTCAACTTTCGATAAGCTAGTGTAATTTTTCTATTTAGAATTTTATTTTAAAGTAAAAAGAAAACCTATCAGCAATTTTATTACATTTCTATTACTTATTTTTTAGATTTATTTTATTCACATTTGATATTTCAACTTAGAAATTGTTTGATTATATGTTCTTTAAAAATCAACAGATTCATAAAATGTGAGGTTTTTTGGCCCCAATGTGTTCTTTTTTAACGTTGCAGTTTTGAAAAAAAAATGTGTCGCAACAATATAGAGAGACTGTACTTCAAAATGGCTATATATATGAATCTAATAGATGAAAATCATAATTAGTGAATAGAGATAGCTGGCCTATGAGTAGGAGTACCCAAATATGAAACAACATAAGGAATATCAGAAGGAAGAGAATATGTAGGACTTACTGGAGGCTCTTAAACGTCTTTGATTTCTACTCCATATCGTGATTGGAAGAGTACTCTAGCAAGCACCATAACGTTACTATTTGGATTATGGACTAGACTAGGTTCACCTTATGAAATGAGAGTCCTTGGAGAAGGATTTCTCTCCAATACATTCGATAATACTTGATCAAAATCACTAGTAGAATAAATCTGATGCCTTCTAGGTGAAGGCTCGACACTCATGGGTGAAATCCCATGAAGGCTTCTAGACCCTAGAACTAATCAATCAACCACATTTATATACTAAAATAATTTGAATACTAAAGACACCTATCGTAAGCTAGGATCAAATAAAATGCACCAAAAAAATATTAAAGATACGACCAAGAAAACAACTTTCACGTATTTCTTCTTAGTGTGTCTAGGACTAGACACAAAAATACAAGAAACTAAAGATAACGATCTCCCTAAATTAGTTTGGGATGATGAGGTCCCAAGCCTACGAGTGAAGATATTAGACGCAGTTACATTAAACTCCATACAATAGCCTTTAGTGGTGGAAGTACCCAAGCTTCACAAGGGCACCCTACAGAACTTCCATGAATGTGATGCAATGTATACCTCAGGTACCATGGGGTTCCCTGCTATAGTCACATACGTGGTCCCTAGGAGGCAAGTAAGGACTCCTGTTCATAATCAGAAGCTGGGTAGAATAGTTTTGACTGCATGATACAAAAAGTAGGAGAGGGCTTATCTCTCAATCCTTATCTTCACACATCCTTGGGCTTAACTCATGTGTTAGAAGATATTTCTTGGATAGCTTAACGAGATTATGTTTCCACTCTTTAGTAAACTTATGTACTTTCAATTCAATTGGCCTTGGAGAGTTTACTCCCATCACACCTATTCCAAGTCCCCAATGTCCTAAACTAGTTCATGTTTCTATGACAATACTAAAAGTCTATTTCATTTTAATTAAGTCCTTATTTTAATTGGTTGTTATTTAGGAGAAAAGGTAGTGGAATTAAAACTCATGATGTTATGATGCAAAAGAAATCAATAGAAAACATAGGCTACATGCAAATGCAACAATTATTTTTCTTCAATAAAAGTGATTTCTACATGGGTTCTACGACAAAACTAAGAAATAAAAACTCTTTCTTTTCCTTTTAGTCACTCACACATGCAACACCTGAGGAAAAAATAAATTATGTCTATAATGAAAATTACCCTAATGCACACTAGATGTAAATGAAAGATTTAACTAAAGTTCTAAAACAAGCAAAGGTGAATTCAAAATCAAAAGTCCATTAATCAAGCAATAAGAGGCAAATCCCAAAGCATAAACACTTATAATGCAAAAAGAATTTTAGCCCTAAAGCAATAATTCACACCTTTGTAAGATATTCAAAACGAAAAAAATCAAAGAAAAAAACTCAAAGCAAATGTTTTTCTTTTTCTTCAAAGGATTTAAAGGCAAGAAGTTTCAGAAAGTGAAATAAAGTATCAAATTCAAGAACAACAATAAGAAAGAGACTCAAATATCACTAGCCACTAATAAAAACAAAAATTAAAAGACTAATTTGAATAAAAAAAAACAACTCAAGTGATTTGGTTAAGAGGATAGAGGATATTCTAGAAATGAGAAAGATTTTAGAGAAGTGAAATCCCTCATTTACCCAAGAATTGTGAACACTTTTCTCAAAAAAAAAAAACAGACAATTTCAAGAGTTTATAAGAAGAAATCAACAAAACTAGATTACAAGTGAGTTGCAAGAGCAACCAACTGTCCTAACAACAAAGAAAATTTAAACACTTCTCAAATAAAGTATGAAACTCAATTTTAATTATAAAAATCTTCAAAAATCAGAAACCATAGGTTGACATAGGATTTCACCAAAGAGAGGGAAAGAATTGACAAAAACTGCTAAAAGGATTATTCCAATCCTCATTCAAACAAGAAGGGCACATGCAAACATGGCCAAACACCCAGAAAAATGTAGAAATGAAAAAATTCAAAATTTCCAATCTTTACATGACTGTGTAGTTCCAGAATTGTGTATGTGCATCACTTTTTCTAAATAAAATAGTGTATATGCGAGTTCTTTCAAAATAAAACATGTATGTATGCTTTTGTTTAAAAAAAAAGGAGTATAGAAATGGAAAACTAGGGTAAAAAATAAAATGCATTCCTAATCCAAGAAATCAGACTGATTGACCATATTTCCTAGGCGTCACGAAGGATAGAAACAACAAGAAAAATCAACTGAAAAACCTAGATCAAAGAATTACAACACTTCTAGGAAATACTTGATGGTATTCCCGAGTGGAGTCACCAATTCTCTTCATTGGAAAAGTTCCCTAAGGTGATGTTTGACAACCTCAATAGAGCAGAACAAGAAAATCAATAATATGTAGTTGAGAAAGCATGCCAAACCTGTGAATTATTAAATGTGGATTTGGAAACTTACCCACGGGTCTTACGTTTGATCAGGCCTCCAAATTAATTCCAAGAAGCATATATATGATATATATTTCAAAGTGAATACATTAAAGGTATGGTATATCATATGAGGAACAAGACATGAGATTCTTTATTAATTATCAACATTAGATACAGGAAAGGTACAACTTGATCCAAGCCAAATCACCAATGAAGCCTTCCTCTAGATCCGTCCAGCCTGAGGCATGGAGACAACCTATCTAAATAATGCAATGATATGTTACAAATATGAATAATGTCTCTACAAAGGAATCAATGGTTTCCATAGAGACTAGGAGTGTAGGAGGCATGGGAAAATAAAACTTGATTTGGGAAAAAAATTGGTATAATGTCGATAACAATTTACTTATGTCTTTAGGAATACACAAGATATGTATATATACCACTTGAAATTAGTTAATTCAGTGGTGCTAGGAGCTCATGTAGTTTTTATGTCAGTAAAACCCATGAACCCCAACAAAAAAATAACATTATATTTTATTTTTTGATATTTAAAAAGGTATATGTAGTTATGGAGTTATAGATCTTGCGTATGTACATGCTTTTGAATGGGCAAATTCACACATGGAATTTGAATTTTTTTTTTAATTAAGGATCAAGTCTACATAGGAAAAGGTTTCCCAAGGCCATAAGAGAGTGTCAGGTCTACATGAGTGTTAAATGATGCTACAAAAATGGAAACAACCCATACTAGCTACTGCACCACTTCCTCAAATGAGGATTGCTAAACCTCTACACACTCTCACATCAGAGCCATGTATCGAGTGCATAGATCTGGTGACCTCCACTACCTGCATTTTGATGTGGGTGCTCCAACATTCTCTTTAGCATCATGCATCAATATGTCAAACTCTTTAGTAAACTTCCATCAATATCTAGAATTCTATGCATGAGTGGGTGCCTCCACTCTCTGCTCCTCTACATGTGGTTGTTCCACGTCATCCCGGGGTTCTTCCTTTGGAGCTAAAATCTCCTTGTCTACATGTAACTAAATCTCCCTCTCAAATGAAAATCTCATGGCCTTATCTTCATTGAACTTGACATCCGTATTGACCACTATCATCCTATGAGATGACAGGTACACCTAATAGTTGTGAAGTGTATCCATGTACTCCACAAATATGCCCAAATCAGTTGTTGGCTCTGTCGTTTCTTTGCATTGTGAGTAACATGAACGTAGAGTAATGAACCAAATATCTTGAAGTGTTCCACATCTATTTTGTTACCTCAGAAAGCTTCTTCTGGTGTACTCATCCCGAGAATTTGATGGGGACTTATGTTCCTACATGTAAACAATTATGTTGCATGATTGAACCCACAAGTGCATCAGTAGGCCCTGATCATGTAACATCAGCCGTGAAACTCCCACAATACAATTGTTCTTCCTTTTAGCCACCCCATTCTATTTTGGGTTATCGGGTGCTATTAATTCCTGTCAAATTCCTTCTAATGCACATAAGTTCTTGAATTCATCTCACACATATTCTTCACCATTATCACTCTTGAGATATTAAACCTTCCTACTAGTATCTTTTTCCATAAGTGGTTTAAATTCACAAAATTTAGCGAACGTGTGATCTTTCATCTACATGAATAAAATCTAGTACTTACGAGAAAAATCATCTACAAATATTACATAATACCTATTCCTGGTCATTGAGGCTACTGAGAATGATCCATACACATCTATGTGAACTCTTTCAAAGATCACTTGTGCTCGACTATCTTTATCATGGAAGGAAGATTTTGTGTACTTCCCAAATTTAAACCCTTTGAATCTGTCTCTCTACCCTAGTGTACCCTTGGGATGTCTTGTAGAAATTTTTTGCATGATCTTCAAAGCTCCATTATCTAAGTGACACAATATTCTATGCCACAACTCATTGACGTCTCCACTCTACAACTTCTTTGTTTTTTATCAAAGAAGCACAATCTTATACATCCAATTTTTAGATTTTTTTTGCTTGAACCTTGATCTGATTCACTTTTCTTGAGGCTATGTGATGAAGGGAATCCTTTGTCTTTATAAATATGATATTGTAGCCACGGTCCTCCATCATGGCAGCTAAAAAAAAAATCTTCTTCAAATGTGGAACATACATGACATCTTTTAATTTGAGGAGAAACATTCTCCCTCTGAAAGGTAACAATACCAATGTTAGTCCTACTATACCTCCCATCATCTATAATTTTGATGTACATCTAGAGGCCCTTCTCCTCCAACAGACTAAATAACTATTTTCTTCGAGTCATATGGAATGAGTCTCCACTATCTAGGTACCACACAGTACTGATCACTGATATCACCATGCAAGCAATGAGGGTGAAATCTAACTCAAGTTATGAAGCAAGAGCTTCACATATTTCTCCTCTTGAGGAATTCTTGTTGGCCTTCTTGTTTGGACACTTTGTCGCATAGTGTTCCAGCTTGTGACAATGAAACCATTTAGTCTTTGACATGTCCTTCCTCTTTCTGCCATGGTTGGAATCTGATTTAGGATTTGATGACCTCCCATTCCCTTTCTTTATCTTTCCATATAAAGCACAATTCTCCTTATGATCATTCTCACATGAGGATCCATATTTGGTGTTGCATTAAATCTCTTCTTGCACCAATTCAAACCAAAAATAATCCCACTTTAGTAACTTATCCTTCCCATTAACTGAGTCCTAGTGGGTATGCCAACTCTTGGGAAGACCTAGAAGTGTGAGGCTCACCACCTCGTCTTCAAAAATTGTAACACTAACACTTACAAAAACATACCCACATTGGGTGAAATTAGTTAAGTACTTTGGTATTGTGTCTCCCTTCTCCATCTTGATTTTTCTAAGCTTTTCCTACACTACCAACGTCCTATGGTCACTATTTATTTGAAACAAGTATATCAAGGCATTCGAAATCACAAATGGAGTTTCATTACCATGAAGTTTCGAGACAATATGATCTCGAACTCCTTCTAGGATAATCTTTCTCACCTTTGCAACAAATTTTGTATACTCTACCAGATCTTGAACATTAGCTGGCTTAGGATATAGTTTTCTATGAGTTCCTTAGGCATTTTGCCTTCTAGCACTACCTCCATCCTTCTCTTCCAGGAAATATAGTTAGAACTACCCTCAAGGGAATACTTGAGTCTCAATGAGTAGAATGACATCCTATTGGCTCTTAAGTATGATACTATAAATTCAATTTTTCTTGAAAAATACAAGCTTGTATTCTCCTCTTCTATAGTGATTTTAGCTCTCATACCATGTACAAATTCCTTCTATATTCCAACTATTAATTTTAATATGCTAAAAAAATTGACTTGAATTTACTCTACCCATCAGTGGAAACATTAAATGATCGATGAAATTAGGGAGCATACAAGAGAAAGAATTTAATCACACATAACACAATGATTTGTTGGGGAAAGCCACAACTAAAAATCCTTGATATCTATATATTGCATTAGTTAGAAAATATGAGAATATTCCAATTCTTTTCTCAAGATTGACCAATTGCTACATTATCTCTACGTGTCTTAGAGTCTCCTATACAAGCCTATACTAATACGTAGCAAATTCCTACTTTCCCAAGTCCCTATTTCCCTGCATTGTTCCTCAAGGAATTATCCCCTATTTAATTAGGAAATTCCTCAGTTATGAATTACACAATCCTCATAGGCCTTTCTTTGACTACATGCATCATCTGTTTAATTTGGGTGATTTTACAACTGAGATTAAGCTTTCCCTGACCTTTAATATCAACTAGCTCTTTCTCTGATCTGACATGCATGAGTTAGTTATGAGTGACCACTCATTTTACTGCTTGATCACTGTAGGAAGCACCACACTACACTTCAGGCAGCAAAACAATATACCTCAAGGAGAACTCTATTATACTTCAGGAAGCACCACACTTCAATTCAAGAAGAACCCCACTATACTTTAGGACACACCACACTCGACTATAGGCAACACCCCACTAGAATACAAACAGCACCACACTACTATACCACCCACTAATTCCTCCATCTGTTGAAACTAGTTTAACTAATTTTAACTTAGTTATATTGAATTGATTAATTACAACTCAAAATAAACTCAACTAGTTCTCCTAATTGTAGGAGACACTCTACATGACTCTAGTTTGACCCTCGAATCGAATTAACAGATCCAATTAAGTCAAATTAACTTAGTTAACTATTCAAAGTTTTCATGAGATGTGGAATTACAATTTTATTTTCAATTTAATTCAAGGAAAAAATTAAAATAGGATTTTCTTGTTCCATTTTCAAAATTTTCCCTCCTTGATTGTCCACCATGCCATCCCAACCAAAATTTTCCATCTTACACCATGTCCAAGTTCCCTTCATTGTTAGTAGATACTCTATCAGTTAAAGAATTAAAAAGTTACCATGTATTCCCTATTACCCATTTTTTTCAAGCATACATCCATCGAGCCTCTATGTGGTATGTCAAGAATAGACATGTTGAGGGTCTCGATAGACTATTGACCCTCTATACAGTCTCCTAGTTGTGGTATCTAGTCCTTTTAGCACATTACTTCCATAGTTAGTAAAAGATCAAATATTTTCTCTATATACCTTGTTTTCCAAAACTTCTTCTTTGTCCCATCTTCGCCACAAAAGTTATATAACTTAATGAGAAATTCTTTTCTTTCTTAACACTTTAATAAGTTAGAAATATATTTGAACTCTTAGATACAAATGTCTTCAAGGGATTCCTAGATGGAATCTACAACTGATAAATCATAATAACCATAACATTGTTAAGTTTTCCCTATGCCTAAACTTACCAAATTCTATAGAATTATACTAAGAGTCTCAATACACCCAAATTTGTACTAGAACTTTTATTTGTCTTGTACATTGAGGATTTCACTCTTTATAGGTAATATATATCTATGCACTTGTTAATGATTTATTATTCAATATTTTATTTTAACCATAAAGACATTATCTCTAATTTTTCAATTCCTATCAATTCCATGGCTATGGTCTATTCGTTAAAGCTCTACATGAATCCATCCAATAGTTCGATTTTGATTCTTCTATTCGAAGACGTTTTAATTAGGTTGTATCTATATATTTTCAATTGAAATGTGTACACGCACACACACATAACAATATACACATTGTTATTATATGTGATGAGTGTGTTGACAAATTGTTTAGTATGTTTTGCCATTGATAGCATTGAAAGCTTGTTGAAATGTGGTTAATTATTTCATTAGTTAAAGTAAATTCCTAATCATATATGGATCTTTTCTAACTCCCATAAACTCAACAGAAAATTAGTTTTGATGTGATGTAGCACACAAAAGTTTCTATACTATTCATGGTTCTATACAACCCTAATTGTGTAGTGTGGTCCCCTCTTACTAAATCGACATGAGTTATCAGCAACCAAAGCCTAAGACACAATGTTTGGTTGTAGAGATGATGAGGAACAAGATAGGCCTTTGATCAAACCCTGCAATCATGAGTGCTAGGATATACATGAATAAGGGCATGTTTTCCATCAACAAATCAAAGTGGTGCAATGAAATAGTGGTGTACCCTAGAAGATAAGGAATCCAACCAAGTTTCCCTCATTAATTATGATATTGGATCAGGTTTCTTTGGAATATATATGACATGAAGGGGCCATAGCTCATCTAAAGTTACCATGGAGGTGCCCCTTATGGTGCAGACCAACATCATTTACTGTGAGATACAGAGTGTTACACTAAAATTTGTCACCATGACTATTTGCAGTCAGTATGGCTCCATCAATAACCATACTGTCCTCCTTGGCAAGTCTTATACCTTTGCTCCTCATGTCAAACTCCAAAAAAAGGAGAGAAAGCCTTTAAAAATCAATATAACTCTGGTTCCGCACTTTCTCTTACTCTTACCTGTGGGCCCGCACCTCAAGTACATAATACTTGCGTACTTGTACGCTTTTTCTGTAAAGGGGTGGGTGCATACCCCTGTAAAAGTCAAAAGGCGCAAGTTTTACTTCAAAAAACTTACTTGCGGTCGATTCTGGAGCATTCTAGAATATGGTTTGACGTGGATTGAGTGCCTCCAGATGGTTCATGCATCCCAATGAAATAGGAACATATCCCATGAAGAGGGGAGTTATCCCTTTGAAAGAGGGGCTTATCCCATTGATGGTGGACCTGTTTAACTTCCTCCAAAGCATTATAAATACAAGCATTGGGCCAGAGGAAAGGGAGGTTGAAAGCTGAACATTCCTAAGGGTAGATGCTGCTGAAATTAGGACTCCCTTATAGAGCTTGAGAGGAGAGATCACATTCCTTTCTTAGCTTCATTTGGAAGTGGGTGAGCTGACTAAAGTAGAGGAGAACTCTTGCTGGACCCTGGGAGGGACCTGCACAACACCAAGGCGTTGGTTGTAAGGTTTCTTTTGTTTCCAATTAATACAATTAAGTTCGTTTTTCTCAACAAGTTGTTATATATAATTTGTTTCATAAACACCTTGGTCTTTATGATGAATATGTTTTATTATATGAGTTATTCAGGTGCTATGTAATCGTTTGCTTGTTTGTGTATGCAGGCTTCAAGGAGAGGAGCTCATCTGGATCGAAGAGGCTTGGCCGCTACAAACAGCGTTGGAACAAAGTTAAGCCTTAAACACCTGGTTGCTTTTATTTTAAATGCATATTTAGGGAAAGACAAAATGGCGACTATGCTGGGGAATCCATGGATTTTATTTATTTCTCTTTTGATTGATACTTTGATTTGAGAAACGTTGATTTCTTTGTAGTTTTTGACTGATTGACTTTGAATTTGGGTAGAATAGCTTAGGATTGAGTTAGGTTTTTATTTTTCTTGTTTTTGAGAGAAGTACGCACCCTCTGAGTTAAGCACAGTGCGTACCTGTACGCACTTCTGTTTTGCACACAGAGCGGGGCCGCACCTGTGCAAACGGGCTGCCTGTGTACCCTGTCAAAAGTTTAGAAAATTTCAATTTTTTTTCTGTTTTTACCTATTAGATATTGTTTATAGCTTATTTATTGCTCCCTAGATCCACTGGTTACCTGTCAGAAGTTTTCATCTAGGCTTGTTTCATTAGCATCAAGGGTTTTAGTGAAGTTCATAGAAATTCTAGCCCCAGGTTTGATTTTTGTATTGATCTTGTAGTGACTCTGGATTTAGAAGTTGTAGAAACCTTGGATATCCCTGGTATTTTCAGTCTTCTTAGGAGTTAGACCATTCGTAAAATCCACCTTTGTTTGAGAAACCTACCGTTGTGTTGTCTCTTTGCGGAATTTCGAGAAGGCTTGTTTGTTAAGTTGTGAATTTCATTCTTAAGAAAAAGAACAAGAGCTTTTTATTTTTGTTTTTGAATGATTTATGATTCTGCATGAATTAGTCCTTGGTTGAATTGTAACTGAGTAAAACAACCTGGAATTATATTTTGTAGGCTTTTACCTCATTGGATTTGCTTTTAGATAAATTTCTCTTAGATTTTCATAGATCTTAAAATTGATTTTTGTTAAGTATTTTTACATGCTTTGTTAAAATAGGAAAAATACAAAATCTCTTTTGAAGAAAGTTTGTTTTAGTAGTGTTTGAAGTCTTTGAAAAGATAAAGGAAGTTTTCATGAAATAATTAGTGGCCTTGTGTTGTGTGCTTTGGAAAAGATAAAGAGATTTTTTCTTTGATTTTCATTGCTAAGAAAGTTGTCTTTATAAATTTTGCATTCTCCAACTCTCTTAGCTAGGGAATTCTTTGAAAAGGAAAGATTGTTTTCATCCTAGGTGCATCTTTTTAGTGGATTTGAGTCGAGTCTACACATCATAAGTTTCATCTCTCCTACCTTTTGTCCTAAAGAAAAGCCATAAAAAATAACGCTTAAAGTAAAATTAACTTAGTAACTTTTTATTTACTAGGGCTCTAATACACCAACATAGATCAGGCTAGTGTCTTGGAGTAGGAGAGTAATTAACTCTCCAAGATAGTAAAAACAAACAAGTAGCTTATCTTGCGGTAGGATAAATCCAATTGTTAAATTTATGCTCTGGGAAAGCTCCTCTTAAAGGAGAAGCACGAGATCGTGTCCGAACGAGTGAGGGGATCAATCCTCCTTCATTGGGAAGGACGCCAGATATGCACGTACTACAAACGGTAAACCTCGGATTAACCATTGTCGAGGAGCCTGGGGTCACTTGTCGGTAAACCTTGGATTATTTTCAAGGAGCCGGCAAGGGTATTGAGCTTGTTACTCTGCCCTTGCATGCATATCAGATCGTAGACTGTTCCCCCAGGTATATTTGTTGTTGTTAGTGACCATTCCACCATTGGGATGGTCTTAGTTCAGGAAGACGAATTCGGAAATGAACATGTGATATGTTACCTTAGTATAACTTTAAATCCTATTGAGCTAAAATACTCACATGTGGAGAAATTGGCACTGGCAGCTATTCAAGTTGTCCAACGTTTTCGTCACTACATTTTACTACGTAAAACTACAGTCATTTCGGATTGCAACCCTATGACCTATATCTTGACTAAACAATTGCTAGGGGGCAAGTACTCTAAATGGATCGTTATCCTGCAAGAGTTCGACTTGGAGTTTGAAAAATCTAAGTCTAAGAAATCTTTAGTCTTTGCGGAGTTAATGTGTGACTTCCCGCGTGCTGATACAGAAACTGTGGCGGAGGAGCCCATCGCGGACGAATCCTTGTTTCTTATCAGTACTTCAGATCCGTGGTATGGAGATATCATCGTTTATCTCTAGACCCAATCCTTTCGGCCAGAGCTTTCAAAGTCTGAACGTCGAAAAATACGATTTCAATCCCAACAATTCAAAATCATTGGAGATACTCTTTATCGCCGTGGGGCGGACTCTATTTTTCGTCGTTGTTTAACTCACGAAGAAGCTGAAAGGGTTCTAAATGACTGCCACTCTGGAGCATGTGGCGGTCATATGTCTGGGTTTGCCACAACCCAAAAGATATTGCACGCTGGCTATTTCTGGCCATCTTTGTTCAAAGATTGTATCACTGCGGTCCGAAAATGCCACAACTGCCAAATCTTTGATCGAAAGATGCGCGCTCCAGCTGCTCCTCTCCACCCTATAATTGTCGTTGGTCCTTTTGCCAAATGGGGTATCTACTTTATTAGATGTAACTCTCACTCCGCCTTGGGGCATGCATATATCATCCTTGCGGTAGATTATTTTACTAAGTGGGCCGAGGCGATGCCTACATTTGACGCAGATGACAAAACAGCTGCAATTTTTGTGTTCAATCATATAATTACTAGGTTTGGTGTCCCACAAGCGATAATCACTGATCATGGGCGTCATTTTTGAAACGTTATGATGACTGAACTTACAGGCCAGCTTGGTTTACGTCACGATAGTTCAACTCCTTATTATCCACAAGCGAATGGTCTGGTTGAATCCATCAACAAAGTTTTAGTCATCATGATTCGACGAATCATTGGGATTCATCGATCGAACTGGCATAACATGCTATTTTCAGCGCTTTGGGCGTACCGAACTTCAGTAAAAACATCAACAGGGTTCACTCCTTTCCAACTAGTTTATGGTTTGGAAGCAGTGTTGCCCATTGAATGCGAAATCCCATCACTGCAAATGGCCGTCGAGTTACTTCCAGCCACTTCCGAAGAGGAAAAACGTTTGTTATACTTAGCTCAATTGGATGAGAATCGACGTAATGTTGCATTACCGATTGAGACTCATGTAAAACGCATGAAAGCTCAGTATGATTGAAATGTGACCCCTCAAAATTTTTTGGAAGGCGATCTAGTCTTGGTTTACGATCAAGCTAATGATAAATTAGGAGCTAGAAAATTCGTTCCTATGTGGCATGGTCCCTTTGTTGTCAAACGAAAGTTAGCCAAAGGGGCTTATGAACTGGTAGACTTTGACGGGGACTCTTTGGGTAAACCCAGAAATAGACTTTACCTAAAGGGGTATTATGCTTAAAAGATGGGTATGGAGAATTTTTAGTTAGGATAGTTTTTCTTTCTAGCTGGTGTGTTTGTTAGTTTAGACACTGTGCTTAGCTTAGAGAGTGTGTTTTCGTCGTTATTTCTGCTTATCTTGTTTTTACTCTTGATGTTGCAGATGTCGATGCCTCTCCAAACATACATTGGTTTCGCTGATGGTGCTTGTCGTAGTACACAGAATATCTCTTCTACAGCTTGGGTTATCTATTCGCCCTCTGACGAGTTAGTATCTATGCATGGGGTGAGCCTCGGTCAAACAACGAACAACATTGCCGAATACAGTGCAATGATTGAGTTATTGTCTGAATCTATTTCATTTGGGATTCGGAGTTTGATAGTGAGGTTAGATTCTGAACTCATTGTATTACAGCTTAATAGAGTGTATGCCATTAGAAATCCAGTGTTATTAAGGTTGTTTTTGAGAGTGCGTCTCTTGGAATGTGAGTTTGATTATATTGAATATCAGCATATTCCAAGGTCTTTAAATACATTAGCAGATGCAATTTCTTCTCGAATGTTAAATAGACATGTTAAATAGACATTTGCAATAATCATACATGTAAATTTAAAACCATTCCATAACATGATTTACAAGATAAGCCAGTAATAATGATATATATATATATATATATATATATATATATATATATATATATATATATATATATATATATATATATATAGGAGTGTGTCAAAAAATACATTGTCTTCGATCATAGGTTGAAAAACGCCTTATGATCGGCAAAAATGATAAGTACAAAAAACCAAAATGTCACATGTCTCTACAAAACGACCATCCAATCACTGGTGATGATCTCTATATGACACCACTGTACGGGCCACCCTACACAAGAACCTCCTAAAAGGTCCTGGGACCCCGACTACATACCGCTGAAGCCTGATTGGAATATCATCTATGGTAGTCTCCGGTATATCTGCTGTAAGATGCTCCAGGTGACTTTCCAACTCAGCCAAAGTCTTTGTGGCCTCGTCTTGTGGGGCCGGTGTCTCTGCAGCTGGTAGTCTCCTCTCATAAGGCCGGAGATTGGCTGGACGTCGTGGGCCTACATCTGCATTTTGAAAATTATTACTATCAGTTTTGAGACGATATAAAACAAACAAAAATAATAGATAGTTTAAAAAACTTGTGAAAAATGAAGTTACCTGTATCATCCCATTGTTCTCCCGATGGAAGAACCATGTCCGGATCTCCACGAAAATCAACTCTGGCATAAGTAAAATCCTATATAGCAAAGACTTGGTTTTCTAACTAGCGAAAGTACTATGGAGTAAATCGGATGACCTCCGTCCCCTCATCAGGATGACGGGCCATAACCACAACCCATCGCATCAATTTGGGCTCTCGAGGAAGCCCACCCTCAATAGTGAGCTGTTGTGGGATCAGCATCGGAACCCTCTCTAAGCAAAAACTCACCACTAAAGCCCCATAACCAAAGGTCTTTAGCTGTCCGTTTTTGGCTCTAGTCAGTTGGCCTTTTACAGCGGCCAACATAGCATCACACCAGTTGAAAATGGTACCTCGATAGCAATCAACTGCCATCCGCATCTGGATCCAGTGGCAATGTGTAAAGCGGCAGCCCCACAAAGTCTGGTAACTGTAAAGGAAATCACCATAAGTTCAGGACGGGATATAGTTTTGATTTCTATCCCCTTCTCCTGAGATTGAGTGTTACACCACTCTAGTCGGAGACTAGCGACAGACTGGCCACCTGGCCTAGTCCCGAACAGAGTCAAGTGTTCGCCTCTCTTGGGCAAACCAGTGATAAAGTAGATATCTGCCAGCTCCATCTCAAGCTGGTGCCCTCCAATATAAAAACACTGGTCCTGAACGTTCCATCTTTCTACCAGCCACTCTAGAAAGCTCACTTGGGCCCTCATGCCAGGTATGGCCCAATATTTATAAAGGCCGCATACCTTCAAAGCATCAATTGACAATTGATGATTAATGGCGGCCAAATCAAAATCTTCGTGCTCTCTCTCGTGCTAATCGAGCATGGTGAACAATCTACATGCCATAAAACATCCATTAGATTCCATAAAATAAAAAAAATTGCTCCATTTTGGAGAATTTAGGCTTTAAAAACTCGTTGCGCGGGGTACGCACCTCGCCTTTAGGAACAGAGCGTAGGTACGCAGGGTCCCTGAAGGCAAGGTGTGGACCCCTGACATTTTTCCAACTAAGAAAATGTTGGGGTCCATGGGTCCCTAGTGTGGCGCCTGCGTACCCCGAGAGGTGGCTTTTGAAACCATAAAACCTCCCAAAAATGAAATCTGGGGCCTAAAAAAGAATTCTAAACGGATGAAATTGAAGAGGAGGATGTTGTAGATTACCTGGAAGAGATGGCGTTCGATTTCGACGGTCGGATTCTCCGCAATGTCCATGGGAAGTTTCTTGCCAAAAGCCCTTTTTCTCTCCTCAAATAGTAAAATGGTAAAAATGAATTGGTAAAATCCCTTTTTATTGGTTTTTTGGGTAAATAAATGGTAAATTTGTTTATTTTTCACCATGAAAAGGTATTTTTCAAAGTATTTTTATCTATCTTCAACAGGTATGAGTAATGTGTTTGTTTTTGTGCAGGATAAAGGATTTTCAGGGAAAATTGTCATTTTTTACAAACAAAAACATCAGAGTCATCTTTAAGCTCTTTTCTGGCTCCTAAAATGTGAAAAGATTGCCTAGTTTTCTTTTTAGCTCGTTAAAACAGAATTAAAAAGACGGTCCTCTTACAACCCTTTTCTGACCGTAAAAACATGAAAAGATTGCCGGATTTTTGTCGTTTCAAATTCGATATTGGAAATAAAATGACGTGTCCTTGATCGCTTTCTACTTTTCAGATCAGAGACACTAATCATGAAAGTACTCCCTGGTCGTAAAGATCAAGCGGTTCTCCCAAGTATTATTTTATACTTTTTCGGGCTTAGGAGACACAAATTTACGAAAAAGGTCAACCCTGGAGTCTTCTTAAGTTTTTCAGACTCTCTAAAATTGAAAAACGTCGAGTTTCTCCTATACTGGACTCGTTAAAATTTAACAGTAAAGGACCTGTTCGATTACAAACAGGAACGGACAACTCCTTCTTAGGGTTCGAATCTAAACTAAGTTGGACTCATCCGAAGGATGAGCTTATAGTCAAGCAAATGTTATCCTCCTCAAGCTTGTAAAAAATAAAGAGATACTTGCCAGAAATGGTCGATTGTTATACTTTGTCTCGAAAAAAATCACCTTGTCAATTCTCGTGGAAGAATGGATGTCCCAATGAAAGAGGAACTTCAGCTATCCCTTTGAAAGCTGTTATCCTCGCTTAATCCCTCCAAAAGGGGAAGACAATTTCCTAAGGAGCACCTCGAGATGGTTCATGCATCCCAATGAAAGAGGAACTTATCCCATGAAGATGGGAGCTATCCCTTTGAAAGAGGGGCTTATCCCATTGATGGTGGACCTGTTTAATCCAAAGCATTATAAATACAGGCATTGGGCCAGAGGCAAGGGAGGTTGAAAGCTGAACATTCCTAAGGGTAGATGCTGCTGAAATTAGGACTCCCTTATAGAGCTTGAGAAGAGAGATCACATTCCTTTCTTAGCTTCATTTGGAAGTGGGTGAGCTGATAAAAGTAGAGGAGAACTCTTGCTGGACCCTGGGAGGGACCTGCACAACACCAAGGCGTTGGTTGTAAGGTTTCTTTTGTTTCCAATTAATACAATTAAGTTCATTTTTCTCAACAAGTTGTTATATATAATTTGTTTCATAAACTCCTTGGTCTTTATGATGAATATGTTTTATTATATGAGTTACTCAGGTGCTATGTAATCGTTTTCTTGTTTGTGTATGCAGGCTTCAAGGAGAGGAGCTCATCTAGATCAAAGAGGCTTGGCCGCTACAAACAGCGTTGGAGTAAAGGTAAGCCTTAAACACCTGGTTGCTTTTATTTTAAATGCATATTTAGGGAAAGATAGTGCTTGATTGTTTTTTTTGTCACTAGAAAAGCCTTAGTTTCTAGGGAGGTCGGTTTTGTCCGCAAAATTGACTCTTTTCGCATGACACATAGCAACTAGTAATTGGTTGTAGTACACCCCTTAACTCTCTACCAAATCTAGGAGGGGTCCTTGCTACAAACCAATAGTTTTCTTAACAAAAATGAGTAGGTAAACCCCAATGACATGGTAAACAAGTGGCAGTAGACGTGGAAGGGAGGTGGTAGTTGATGATGTGGAAAATTAAGAGAGTGACATAAGGAAAGTAGATTTAGAATTTCTGGGTGGGAAAATGGATAATTGGAAAGTCGAATATGGTAGGAACATGTGTGCTAGTGGACATACAGACATTTATTATTGGCTGCAACAGATAATGTGGATTCATGGTTTGGCAGATGACTTAGGTAAGTTGGTCCCATATCAGACCACCCTATTAATATAATTGAGCTGACAGGTCATCATCGATACAATAATCCCAATTTTACAATAGGTCATCAAAAGGGGCTTATAAATATGTACCCATGGATCTATCATACCTTTCACTGGAGGACCTTGCAAACCATAGTGAATTCATCCAATAGGAAGTTGTTGGCTGAATGAGCCTAAGTTTATAGTGCATAGTCACAAGGGGCTTAGAAATAAGTTTCTAGGGGTCCATTAGACTACGTTGTTAGAAGGTCTTATGTACGAGAGAAATTTTTTCCAGTGAAGTGATTGGAAAGAAACAAAACCATCTGTATCCATCTATGGATTATGAATGATAAGTCATAGAACGTAGATAGGAATTGATCAAATGAATTAATAGGAAAAATACATGTTAATTCACATCTATGTCTATCAAATCACTCTAGGAAGGAAGGACAATCAGTTTCTAGACACAGATGTCAATGGTTGGTGTTATAAGAGAGCACCATCCAAAGGCTACACCTCTTAATAAAATCAGGTTTTGTAGATAAGCATTGAAGGGCCTAATTCCCATCGAAACACAACTTTAGAACCTAGTGCTCATGCATTAATGGTGGCTGATCTATTGATTCGTTAAATAGGACAAGGGTTAACCTTGATTGTTAATACTTAGTCATGTGCCAATAATAAATAGAGTTTTCTTTCTAAGGCCAAATTAAATTGAGGTCTCTTGTGCCAAATCTATTATAAAAAGATTAAAACGGGCCAAAATAGACTGGTGCCAACATTTATAAATGGAAACATAGAAGGACATGAATACATGTGTGCCCATGCAAATCACAATGTGTGTAATTTTGGTCAAAGCAGAAGATAGTGGAATTTCTTCTAGATAAAAGTTAAGAGATATGAATGGCAATTTAAATATATAGAGTGAGAAAAAAATTGTGCAAATTACAAAGTTTGAAGAGTAGAGTTCGTAACTAAAATAGTGTGTAACTGAAGGTATCCTTTTTGTTCTAAATCTCTTTTGTAGTAAAGGAAGACAAACTTTTAAGAGTTTGATGGAAAATTTTATTGATATGCTACTATTTATGTGAAGAAACGTGACAACCCACCACACATTTACCTCCAAATGGGATGGTTTTCACCTATAATGGTGAAATAGAGACCACGGGGAAAATAAATCGGTTCTCCTAGGTAGATATTCCGAACCCCCTAACAAGCACGACAAACATTAGCCGTAGATCTGCTGCCACAAGATCCAATGGTTGTGAATGATATCAAGCTAGAAAGATGCACGAGGACTACTTGGCTGATGAAGGCAGTATTCTCACTCTTCCTAGATCCACGTGTTAATAGTGGCATCAGTGGATTTTCTAAAAAATCGCTTGTGGTAATGCAGACGCCTGATAACCACAGAAATAGTAGAAAAACCATAACGGTCCCACCAACAAGCACGAGAAACCTCAGCTCTAGATCTACTACCACAAGATGCAATGGCTGTGAAGGACATCGGGCCGGGGAGAAGAGCGATGAATACCCTCCCGATGAAGGCAGTATTCTCTCTCTTCCTTGAGCCATGTGTTACACTGTTTTTGGCATCGGACGCTTTTCTGAAAAACCCTTCTAGTAAAGCGAATTTCTGATAACCATGGTAACTGTTGCAAAACCACCTTGTTCTGTTTCGAAGCTTTTGTAGCCACTTTCTAGTTTTGTGCTCTTTCTCCTCTACCTACCATTCCTCTGTGAAACCTAAATGTACCAGATCTTACGCTGCCTATTAGTTAAACCCTTAACATCTGTCATCTTAGTGTTCTCTAGGTTGTTTCCCATTCAAGTACTCATAATGTTCCATGCCTGCGTGAGCAAGAGTGTTGTAGTCTTCGCGCAGTTGTTCAGTCTGAACCAACTCCCATGAGTAGCACTCATTTTCTCTTGTAAATATCACCCCTTTATTGGACAGTTGGTCTGCCACTCTATTTACATCTTTGTGCACGTGAATAAAGCTTAAAGTTCTAAGTGTTCTGAGGTGAGACTAAATTCGATGATATACTTGCGAAAGCCTCAAGCGGTTTGAAACTTTGTCTGGTGTTGTGCCAGTGCTTATCCTTTTGACCGAAATAATCATTAATTCTGAGTCTACCTGTATGATTGTGTTATGTAAATTGTAGTCCATCAAGATTTCTAAGCCTTGCTCAATGGCCATGAGATCAGCCATATTGTTGGTTGCCCTCACAAAATGACTATGAAAGATGACTTTGTTATTGCCCTCTTCATCCCTTATGACTCCTCCATAAGTAGTATCTCACTGGTTTCCTTGTGAGACTCCATCTATTTTGAATTTCAGGAAGCCCTGGGGAGGGGGTTGCTAGATATCCTTTCACTCTGATGTGTGCTTTACTTTCCTTTCTGTGCCTGGAGGGACATATTACTCGTGTCCCAACTGTTCAAGAACGTGAGCGTCCCTTTGACCAGGGGGTTTATCACAAGGTTTCTTCAGAAGGGCATTAATTGTTTCTTTGAGCTATTTTAGGATCTGAGCCATGATGCTTTGGTTTGAACCAGATTTAGCTTTGAAGATCTTGTTGTAGCATTATTTCCAAACATCCCAGATAAAAATTCCTGGAGTCAGAGTCCAGGCTAAATTGACTGTATCATTATCTGTGAAATCTTTCCTCCAATTCTTTAAAGTAACATTAATGTCGTTTCCACTCCTCACTGTTTGTTTGAAGATAGAGGCCACATAATTCCATATGGAGGAGGTGAATGAGCATAGGTTGAGAAGGTGATCAATGGTTTCCTCCAGCGTACCACATAACTAGAATTTTAAAGGACTGACAAAACATCTTTTTCTAAGATTTTCCCAAGTGAGAATCTTTTTATGCTGAACTAGCCACATGAACAGTTAGATCTTCATCCAGTGTGGGTTTCTCCAAAGGTCTTTCCAAGTCTTGTCAGGGTTTGGATGGTCAAGTCAAGTGACTATTCTTTTTTCTTCTTTGAGTTTAAAGATGCCCTCATTTTTTCTACCCCATCTTAGTAGATCATTCGAGGTTGAAGTTAAAATTTGCCTCTTTTCCAAAATCTCTTCTAGAACTTTAGCTTGTGCTTTCAAAGGGGTATCTTCACTGTAATCTAATACCCTCCAAATTTTCCATTTCCATTTGTCTCTTGACTGATCCCAAAAATCACTTACCCATTTTAGTCCTTTGTTAATGGTATCATTTTTTATGATGTCTAGACCTTCTCTACAGAGGTTGTGTTCATGTTGCTAGTTGTCCTCCTAGAAGCAGGCTAGTTTCCCATTTCTAATCTCCAGGAAACTACGGTTCTGAACTAAGCCTTTGTAAACCCAAGCATTGTTCCAAATGTGCAAACCCTTGATGTGTCCTATCATCCGAATGTGGTCCTTTTCCTGCCAATCCATTGCATATTTTTGTTTCCAAAGCTTAACCCATGGGTTATTCGTTTCCTTTAGCCATCTCCACCAAATCTTTTCCCCCAAAACTTTGATTACGGTGTATGGGTCGTGGAGACCTAAACCATCATGGGTTTTAGGTTTACAGAGCTTGTCCCATGCTACCAGGGCTGATTTATTTTTCTGTTCCCCTTTACCCCGGGGAAATTTTCTTTGAAAATTCATGATCTATTATAAAACTCCTTTTGGGATAGGAAGGGAAGAAAACATGAAAAATGGAATGGTTTGTAGTACAACCTTTGTAAGAATTGGCCTTCCTGCCAAATTCAAAGATCTGTTAGTCTGGTCGTTGACTTTATCCTTCAGTTTGTTTTTCACTGACTGCCAAACATCCTTATTGAGAGGTTTGTCAGTGAGAGGCATTCCTAGATATTTGGAGGGAAAATGGTCTCTTTGAAATCCAAGAATTCTAGCGAGATGTCTTTCAATAGAAATATTGGTATTGAAAAAGAAAACTTTTGATTTTGTGAGGCTTACCTTCGTGCCAACAGTCATTGCAAAATCATGCAATATTTGTTTGAAGGCTTTTGCTACCTTGACTATGGGTGTTCCCTGTGACATAGTGTTGTCCACAAATTCTTGATGAGTCAATGTGTCCCCATTCTTAGTGTGTTTTAGTGCCTTGATTCTTCCTTCCATCTTGGCTGAATTGATCATTTTCCCCAATCCTTCCATCATTAGATTGAAGAGAAATGGGGAAAGAGGATCTCCTTGCGTGAGGCCCCTTGATGGCCTAAAGGTTCTTGATGGAGAGCCATTGAGAAGGATTGAGAAACTTGTTGTGGTAACGAGTGCCATGACCCACTCTATCTATTTGTGGTTAAATCCAAAATCTTTAAGAATTTCCCTAATGTAGGGCCAACTTACCTTATCATAAGCTTTCACTATGTCCAATTATATTATCGTACCTGCTTTCTTATTGGACTTGAGGGAATGAACCACTTCGTTAAGCTTGGATGATATTATTGAGAATTTGTCTAGCTTCCACATATCTAGTTTGCTCCTCTGACACGAGCATTGGAAGTAGAGGTTTGAGTCTGTTAGCAATAAATTTGGAAATGATTTTGTACACCACATTGCATAAAGCTATGGGTCTAAATATATCTGGTGTCATGGATTTTTCCTCTTTAGGAATTAATGCTATGAAGGATTCATTAATCTCTCTAAGAACTGCTCTTTATTTTCTTGAGTCCTCCACCACGTCTAGAATGTCATGTTTGAATATTTCCCAACATGTTTTGAAGAAGTCTACATTGAAACCATCCGGGCCTGGAGATTTCCCGTTGTGCATCTATTTTCTTACTTTATTGACCTCTTCCTCCATTACTGGCCTGTTGAGATTATAATTATCTTCCCTGGTCACCCGTTTTGGAATATTCTTTGTGAAGCTCTTAATGAATCGTGATTTGTCTGCAATGGTATCCTCTACTATGCTTTGAAAATGTTGTACCAGAACTGACTCCATTTCCCTGTGAGTGTTTAACTATTTCCCTTGAGCATCTATGAGTTTTGTGGTGATCCTTTTATGAGTTTTGTGATATTTCTCTCTCCTTATTTAATCCATTGTACTCTTCATTTCTGTCTAAAGAATATTTTCTCCTGCTGACATCTATTGTCCCATTCCTGTTGCAAAGAGTTTCCTACCTTTTCCTTTCCTCTGTGAATCCTCCTATGATGAGAATTTGATTAGTTTCATGTAATTTTCTTTCCACTTCTCTTTTGGATTCAAAAATGTTGCCAAACTCACTTTTGTTCCATTCTTTGAGCCTTTGTTTGATGTGTTTGAGTATCTGATGCAAGAGGAACATTTTTGTGCCTTCGGTGGGCTTGTCTTCCACCCACCAATCGAATATTGGTGATTAAGTTAGGGTGAGCGAGCCAGGAATTTTCAAACCTAAAATTTCTATTTCTCGGGGTTCCAATAAAAGAAGCTTCCAACTGGACGATCCAGTGGTCCGAGCCCTCAAAAGGAAGGATCAAAGCTGTCATAGTGAGACCGGAGAGCAGGAGATCCTTCGATATTATAAATCTCTCTAATTTTCAGGAAACTTGGGAGTTCCCCCTCTCCTCTTATTCCATGTGAAGGAACATTTATTGTGTTCATATTCACCAGTCTCATGTTTTGTAAGAGGTTCTGGAAGGCAAGTGAGTCTCGTCCCAGCATTCTGCTCCCTCCTTTTTTCTCTGTGAGAGATCTGATCATGTTAAAGTCCCTTCCCATAATCCAGGGGATAATCAAGTCTTTTTATCTCAGCTCCTCCACAGAGGTGAGGAGCTTGAGTTTGACTTCTAGAAGTTGAGGACCATAGACATTTGTGATCAAGTAACAATTTTTGTCCCCCACAGGTTGTATTACGATTGAAAGATGATTTTTGGATGCCTCAATATCCATGATCCCAAATTTCTGAGGATTCCATAGGGTGAGAATTCCCCCTGCTGTGTTATTTGCTTTGACTTCAATGTACTCATATTTGGTAAGCCAATTGCTATGTATTTCTCTAATCTTATCTATTGAGCATTTTGTTTCTTGTATAAACACCATGTCTGGTTTTTCTTCTTTTATTCTGTTACTGAGATTTCTTTTCTTTCTTTTACTACCTAGCCCCCTAATGTTTCAAGTTGTGAGCTTCATAATGATGTGTTTGTGAAAGAGTAACCGGTGAGACCTTTCATCTTACCTGAATTAATCATAGGTTTACCACATTCTGACAGGAGATCATTTTGTCTCCTTCGTCCTCTTTTCTTTTCGAGGTGTTTAGTGGAGTGTCTTGATGTAACCTACATTGGTTTGACCCCGTAATTTTCCTGGCTGTGGTAGTTCCTTTCGACTCCTGTATCCTTTTTTTGAGACCTTTAAAGGAATAGTTGTTGAACTCTATCGAGCTCCTCTTGTGATAGAGAGTCAATCCATTTGTTAGTTCCTTGTTCTAGAAACTTTTCTATTTCAAGGTTCTCCCTTTCGAGAATCTCCTATAGGTCTTGGTCCTCCATTCCTCCCTTGCTTGGGGTCTTCTCCTGGTCCCTTCCAAATCCCATAGTGCTTGGTGGGTTGTCCTTTAGTTCATTTTTTACCTGTATGATATCCATGCTATCCTCTTTTTCTTTATCTATATGAATGTGCTTCGGTTCCTTATTCTCTCCATTCCCCCCCAGCCCCCCTCTTCTTCTAAAATCTCAAAACTATTCTGACTTCGTAGATTGATCTCGCTAGGCTCCTTTTGGTGCTTCTTCCCCCTCCTTTCCCTCTGCCTCCCACTTTGGTGAAACCTTTAGGGTTTTCCTATGTTGTTTTTCAGGTTGTCCTCTTTTTTTGAGTGGGCAGTCTCTGAATAGGTGCCCATGATTATGACATTTACGACATATGAATGGGAAGTGTTCATAGTAAATTTCTTGTACGCATTCCTCATCATATACCTCTAGGATGACATCATCCGGGAGTGCTCCTGATAAGTCAATTTCTACACATATGCGGGTAAAGGATGTATACTTACCTTAGAGAGTCGCCTTTGATATCTTTATAAAATGTCCTAATTTTTTACCTATAGCCTTTAAGGATTCCAACATCCAATAATCTAAAGGTGAGGAGTATAATATAATCCATACCAGGACCGATGTGAATGTTTCTCACTCCGGAACAAAGTTCATCATCCAAGGTCGCATGTAGAGGCCTGCAATAGCATAGAAGTTGGGTCCTCCTTCGAATACTCTGTCTTTATCCTCCAGATTAGTGAAAATCACTATAAAAAACCCTTGGACCCAAGATGTATATTTATTTCTCCTTTTGGTTTCCAGGTGTTTCTTATCCATCTATACAACGCTTTCTCCTTGGGCCAAATACCCATAATATTGCATATGATCGCATAGGTTGCCATGTGATCTCCGTGCACCTGTAGTGCAGGATCATTTAAGACAACCTCGGGTTTGATATTAGACTTGGGCTTGTAGGGTCCCGTTGTATACCTACCCTCCATTCTCTGACTATTGTCTTCAACTTGCGTTTCGTTTTGCGCCTCCTTGTGGGTCCCTTCCTTTTCATGGGATTTTCTGCTTTCCGGCTTTTGGGTACCAGTTGTCTTTGTCTCTACCTCCGTTGAATTCCAAAGCTTGTTCAGACTCATCTTTGTGCCTCCTCCATGCCCCTCCATAGTTACCACCTCGCTTCTGTCACCCCCTGTTCAAAACCCTAGTCGCTTCTCCTAGCGTCCTTCCAACCACTCCTCAAGAAAGTGAATTTTTTCATTTGCATCATCTCTATCAAAATCTTCAAAGTTAAACCAACCATATTTGATCTCTATCGAAATGTTGAAAGTTAACCAAACCTCATATCAAATTTAAAAACCATAAGTATGTGTCAAGTATAAAAATAAACTTCTGCATCATGACAACATTTAGCCTCATCCAACATTTGTCAACCATACAATATCACGATTTAAAAAACATTCTTTATTCACTCAATTGTATCCATTCCTACAAATCTCTCATACAATGACCTGCCGCAACTTCGCTTTTAATATGACTCGCATAAGTGAAACATTTCATACGATATAACAATTTTAAAAAACACTTTATTTATTGACTCAACTCCGTGCATTTCTACAAATCTCTTATGCGATGACCTACTGCAAGTTCATTTTTAAAATTATTCGAGTAACTAAAATAATCATATAAATATAAATATATGGAATTTGAAGATAAGTAAACTATATATAATCTAAAATGGGATACATATATTAATATTAAATCCTTTTTATAGAAATGAATCCATTATGATGTTATTTGCATGGAGTTCACATTGCCAACAACCAGCTAACTGGTGCTTAAATCACAACCAACATCAACATGCCGAAACACCATAGAGATGTTACAACCCATGCTAATTTCATATCTGACTGTGGGGATACATTCCATTTATCCCGCTGAGGGTCTACGAGCTTTTGCGGACCCATTAATTAGCTACTTACACGCATGAAAGATTATTCTTAACCCAATATTTATTTAGATTTTCTTAAGTGTTAGATAAATTTAACATACACAAGATAATCTTCATGTAGAGATTTGACATCAATTTCGTTCACATAACAATATAGATCAAGTAAAGTCGCTCATCAATACAACACTATTTCATAAACCCAATATTCATCACAACATAAAGCGCATTATAGCATAAGTAAATGGATAAACACAAGAATTTCTATAATAATCTTCTTTATTGATAATGAGTTAATCTTACAAAATCAAGAATTCCTTGTGCACTGAGCTGTGGGGGTGTGTGCACTCAGCTGTTGACACTACTCTAGGCCTTTGTGCACACAACTGCATAGCCTTTCTTCCACCTTCTGCACTAACTTAGACTCCTTCTCTTGTACACATAGACAACTTATATTCTTATCCTATCATTGTTATGCCTTAGACTATCTAAGACATGCCTATTTAAACAATCCCATGGTCCGCACACTATGGGTAGATCTTCAAAAAGTCATCTTAACTTACATAAAAGAGAGCTAAAACCATTTTTTGAAACTTTCCTTAACTATGTGCTCCGCAACCACAATTTCCGGAGACTTTACATCCTTTTACATAAAACATGGGATTTTGCCCCAAAATTAACCTAGGAGACCTCATCCCAACAATTAAATTAAATAAATATAATTGTTTAGTATTGTACATAAAGGAGAAATATGAAAATATATAATAAAATATCAAAATTTAAAGGAAATAAATGAGAAATCGAATTGAAAAACATTGAGTGCTAATTATAACATTAAACTTCGAAGCATTTAGCCTCGTCAAATATCGTCCATCCATTATGCATTAAAATAACACTATTTATTTATTCAACTGCATCTAGTTGAAAAGAACTATTTATCCATTCAACTACTTCCACTTCTACAAGCCTCTTATACAATGACGTACCACAAGTTCATTTTTAAAATGGTTCTAGTAAGTAAAATAAATATGTGCAATTTGAAGAGATAAACTATCTATTATCTAAACTACTAGAGATATGTTAATCATAAATCAATTCACAATGGTTTTGTTTGATTATTATGGTTAACAAATACTTTTATAACTACATGTCTTTGTTGCAAACAACCCTATGGAAACTATAATCAAATGTTGCATTTCTCCATTAGTAGTTCTCTATAATATTCTCTCATCCTTGATAGAAAGTAATCGATTACATAGTATTTGCCAGGACTAAAGATGGTCAACAACCAACTAGTCAAGCTTTGATGTTAGCTTCACTCATAATTAGTTTATGTGCTTTTCCATTTGACGGTATATAATTTTTTTTTGAAACTATAATAAACCATAACTACCCAATGCGTATATCTCATACTGTAGTATTGTCATTTTATTTTCTTGTGATTCCAATTTGAGATCTTTATACCATTCCTATTAAGTTTGCAATTCATGTAGCTTCTATTTTAATTTTCTTTTAAGGTATAACCAAGAAAAAACCATAATTAAGACCTACACATCAATAATAAAATTGATATAAGTTGATTAAAATAAATAATAAACATTAAACTTACATATATTTTTTTGCAAAAATAAAAATCTATAAATGTGATATGGATTAAATCTATATATATATATATATGAATGGATAAATATTGTAGATGGAGAAAAAAAAATATGAAATAAATGTATAGGCCCAAATAAATTCAGCAATGAAAGATCACAATGAAGGAGGGTAATATTAATGATAAAATTACTTTTTTATACATGTGTAATCTAGGTACGATACAATTGTGTCTAAGTAGCTTATTAAGGGTAAAAACAAAATGTAAAACTAATTGAATATTATACAATATACAATAACAATATCTAAGGATTAGTTAACATTCTCCCATTAATCTAAAGGGACATGTGACATGCCCAGTAACATTTTAAACTTTTCAAACTTTTCAATTGTTCTTTGAATTAGGAAAAATGTATCACATGAATAACTTTGGCCTCTACATAATGTTGAATCAAGTGATATTTGGTGTTAATATGGTTGCTTCATAAAACTTGGGATTCTTGGCCAATTGAAATGCATAGTAGTAGTGCAGTTGAAGGCTTTTGTTTCTCCTTCAAGTCTTTAAGTATTTTGTGAAGCCAAATAATTCCTTTTGTAGCTTGGGCTATTGCAACATATTCGCTTTGGTTGTAGAATCAGCAAGAATAGTTAACTGATGGTTGAGGATACAAGACTCATCAAATAACTAAAAGTAGAGACTTCATTCTCCTTATCTCTATCAAAACCAGAATCTGAATAGCTAGTGAAATGGAGATCTACAATTTTAGAATATTTGATGTCATACGTTCAACTGCCTTTAGAATACTTGAGCACTCACTTTGCTGCATTCCACGCACTCACTTTGTTGCATTCAAATGATCTTCACATGGGGGTTATGAGTGGACTGGAAAGTATCCCTACAAATAAAAGATATGTGAGGTTAAAAAATTAAAACTTCCAACAAGTTGCATCTACTTGGTTGGATCTTGAAACATACTTCCTTCAATGGAAGTAAGGTTCCAACTCTGCTCCATAGGAGTAGTGACAGGATTACAATACTGCATCCCAAATCTATCGAATAGCTCTCCAATATAATTTTTTTGAGAAATGAAAACATATTTGGGTTTGTGATCAAGTTCAAACCCTAAATAATAATGTAATTGAAGTCAAAATCTTTCAATAGATCTCTTTTAAGGAATGCTATATAGTCATAATTGTTTCCTATTATCATCAAATCATGTACATACACAACCAAATATACAATTTCCAATTTCTTAACAAAAAGAGTTAGATCAATTCAAATAACTTATAATTCAACTTGAGAAGGTATTCAGTTAAATTTTCATAGCATAAGTCCATACAAAGCTTTAACCAATTTAAAACCCATAAATATGGGTTAAATATAACACATGCATGATGACAACATTTAGCATCATCTAACATTTGTCAACCATAAAATATAACATTTTAAAAACCATTCTTTATTCACTCAACTCCATCCATTTCTACAAATATCTTATACAATAACCTACTGCATATTCGGTTTTAATATGACTCCCGTAACTAAGACATTCCATACAATATAACAATTTTAAAAAACAAATTATTTATTAACTCAACTGGGTGCATTTCTACAAATCTCTTCCTACTACAAGTTCATTTAAGAACGATTCTAGTAACTGAAATAGTCATATAAATATAAATATTTGGAATGTCAAGATAAATAAACTATCTATAATCTAAAGCGGGTTACATATACTAATATTAAATCCTTTCTATAGAAATGAATCCATTACTATGTTATTTGCATGGAATTTAGATTGCCAACAACCAGCTAACTGGTGTTTAAATCACAGCCAAAATCAGCCTTCCCTATTCCTTTTCCATAATCTTGGACAGGCAAGATATTATCACTGAATCTGCTCCATCTAACTTATGGGTGGGAACTAATCCTTTTCCTTTCTTTATTGCTTTGTTTCCCTTTGAACATAAATCACTGCCAGATCCAACAGATCCCGTTCCAAGAACAACTGAACAACTAGTGGTAGTTTCTGTGTTTCGTCTATCACTAGAATCTAGAGTCCGAGATGATCCGAGCCCCCCTGGGTTTCGACCTCCATTACATATGGTGGTTACCTGTGCAACTGGAATCAAACAGAGCCCTATACTTTGCAAGTACTCCGTAGCTCCATTCATATCCCTCTCCATGGACTTGACAATATTGTTCTCAAACTCTCGGCCTTCCTTAGATAGCGAGCCACCAGGTTGAAGCAGACCCGCTGATGCCTTGCAAACCGAAAAAAGGTAGCATCAGCCAACAAAGTAAAACACACGTGGCTGTTCCAGTAATTTATATTACTAGTACCAGTAAAAATCAACAATGAGGCGTGTACCTTAGCAGTAACATTGGTAGTTAGAGGCCCAAATGAACCGACACTGCCAAGCTTACTAGCGCTCACAACCTGCAAAACAGCTGAGCTTTGAGAACAAGCACTGAGCTTATAGTACGCTGTAGAAATTCAATCTTGCATGAGATTGGGGAACAACCTTTATTTGCATCTGCAGAAGTTCGACATAGTTAATTATTTCATCCAGCATTGATGCTTTGTCAGTCTGCACATATATAACAACAAATTTAGCAATGGTTCCATCAATGTAATATAAAGAACAAAATCAAAAGAACTTAAAACAACACAGTACCTTGAATTCTTATCGATCACCAACATTCCACGTATGGAACCACGTATGGAATGAAATATAAAAAAACAATCACTAAATTAAAACGTCATTTAGGAATGCCTCCTTTACTGTACCTTATTAGCATTTGGCACAAGCTCATCCAAAACTTTCAATTTTTGTGCAATTCTCTGTGTCCGTTGCTGCCAGATAATTAAAAAAAAAAGAAGGTCAAAACCGTCTCGAGACTGAAAGATTTGAAACAGAGGAGTTTCAGACTATTTTCTCACCCGTTCAGCTACGGTAGGAGGATCCGTAGCTTGACCTCCACCAGCCGTTACACGGATCCTTGGAGCACCATTTAAAGCTTCTCCACCAGTTAGACCCGTCAACATCACCCATGTCTTACAGAGCTTCTGTATTACAAGCTACCCTAGAGACTTACAGAGCTTCTGTATTACAAGCTACCCGAGAGACTTACAGAGATTGTGATACAGCTATCCGAGACAGTTCTCTTCTTACAGAGCTTCTGTATCACAAGCTACCCAACAGATTTGCAGAACTTGTAATACAGCTACCCGAGACAGTTCTCTTCTTACAGAGCTTCTGTATCACAAGCTACCCTAGAGACTTACAGAGCTTGTGATACAGCTACCCGAGACAGTTCTCTTCTTACAGAGCTTCTGTATCGCAAGCTACCCGAGAATCAGAAGCTACGGAGATAGTTCAAGCTACCGAGATAGTTCTCCTCTTATAGCACTGGCGGGTCACCACTAACAAAGCCTCACTTTCAAATGAAGGAAAAAGTTTTTAAGGACAAAGTCAAAATCTGTTTTCCGGTAAGAACTAACTTTTTGTTGAGAATATTTAACTACTTATTGCACATAGTAAACTGAAAAGTAGGTTTTCAGGCCAAACAATTCGTATATTTTAAATAAAATTAAAATCATTTTTATTCTTATCTAGAGATTGACCCTGTCAACCATATATATATATATATTATTTCAATTAATAAAATAAAGATTGATCTTGTTATCGATATATATATATATATATATATATAAGGATATAGACTCCATTTTCCTTATCTCTATCAAAACCAGAATCTGAATAGCTAGTGAGATGGAGATCTACAATTTTAGAATATTTGATGTCATATGTTCAACTGCCTTTCGAATACTTGAGCACTCACTTTGCTGCATTCCAATGACCTTCACATGAGGGTTATGAGTGGACCTGGAAAGTATCCCTACAAATAAAAGATATGTGAGGTTAAAAAATTAAAACTTCCAACAAGTTGCATCTACTTGGTTGGATCTTGAAATATACTTCTTCAATGGAAGTAAGGTTCCAACTCTGCTCCATAGGAGTAGTGACAGGATTATAATACTGCATCCCAAATCTATCAAATAGCTGTCCAATATAATTTTTCTGAGAAATGAAAACATATTTGGGTTTGTGATCAAGTTCAAACTCTAAATAATAATGTAATAAAGGCAAATATATGAAGTCAAAATCTTTCAATAGATCTCTTTTAAGGAATGCTATATAGTCATAATTGTTTCCTATTATCATCAAATCATGTACATACACAACAAAATATACAATTTCCAATTTCTTAACAAAAAGAGTTAGATCAATTCAAATAACTTATAATTCAACTTGAGAAGGTATTCAATTAAGTTTTCATAGCATGCACAAAATGCTTGATTAAGTCCATACAAAGCTTTAACCAATTTAAAAACCATAAATATGTATTAAATATAACACATGCATCAAGACAACATTTAGCATCATCTAACATTTGTCAACCATAAAATATAACATTTTAAAAACCATTCTTTATTCACTCAACTCCGTCCATTTCTACAGATATCTTATACAATAACCTACTGCAAGTTAGGTTTTAATATGACTCCGGTAACTAAGACATTCCATACAATATAACAATTTTAAAAAACAAATTATTTATTGACTCAACTGGGTGCATTTCTACAAATCTCTTCCTACTACAAGTTCATTTAAGAACGATTCTAGTAACTGAAATAATCATATAAATATAAATATTTGGAATGTCAAGATAAATAAACTATCTATAATCTAAAGTGGGTTACATATACTAATATTAAATCCTTTTTATAGAAATGAATCCATTACTATGTTATTTGCATGGAATTCAGATTGCCAACAACCAGCTAACTGGTGTTTAAATCACAGCCAAAATCAACCTTCCCTATTCCTTTTCCATAATCTTGGACAAGCAAGATATTATCACCGAATCTGCTGCATCTAACTTATCGGTGGGAACTAATGCTTTTCCTTTCTTTATCGCTTTGTTTCCAAGAACATCAGAACAACTAGTGGTAGTTTCCGTGTTTCGTCTATCACTAGAATCTGGAGTCCGAGATGATCCGAGCCCCCCTGGGTTTCGACCTCCATTACATATGGTGGTTACCTGTGCAACTGGAATCAAACAGAGCCCTTTACTTTGCAAGTAATCCATAGCTCCATTCATATCCCTCTCCATGAACTTCACAATATTGTTCTCAAAGTCTCGGCCTTCCTTAGATAGCGAGCCACCAGGTTGAAGCAGACCCGCTGATGCCTTGCAAACCGAAAAAAGATAGCATCAGCCAATAAAGTAAAACACACGTGGCTGTTCCAGTAATTTATATTACTAATACCAGTAAAAATCAACAATGAGGCGTGTACCTTAGCTGCAACATTGGGAGTTAGAGGCCCAAATGAACCAACACTGCCAAGCTTACTGGCGCTCAAAACCTGCAGAACAGCTGAGCTTTGAGAACAAGCACTGAGGTTATAATACGCTGCAGAAATTCAATCTTGCAAGAGATTGGGGAACAACCTTTATTTGCATCTGCAGAAGTTTGACATAGTTAATTATTTCATCCAGCATTGATGCTCTGTCAGTCTGCACATATATAACAACAAATTTAGCAATCGTTCCATCAATGTAATATAAAGAACAAAATCAAAAGAACTTAAAACAACACAGTACCTTGAATTCTTATCGATCACCAACATTCCACGTATGGAATGAAATATTAAAAAACAATCCCTAAATTAAAACGTCATTTAGGAATGCCTCTTTTACTGTACCTTAGTGGCATTTGGCACAAGCTCATGCAAAGCTTCCAAATTTTGTGCAATTCTCTCCCTCCGTAGCTGACAGAATTAAAAAAAAAAAAAAGTCAAAACCGTCTCCAGACTAAAAAATTTGAAACAGAGGAGGAGCTTCAGACTATTTTCTCACTCGTTCAGCTACACTGTGAGGATCCGTAGCTTGACCTCGACCAGCCCGTACACGGTTCCTTGGAGCACCATTCAAAGCTTCTCGACCAGTTGACCCGTCAACATCACCCATGTCTTACAGAGCTTCTGTATTACAAGCTACCCTAGAGACTTACAGAGCTTCTGTATTACAAGCTACCTGAGAGACTTACAGAGATTGTGATACAGTTATCCGAGACAGTTCTCTTCTTACAAAGCTTCTGTATCACAAGCTACCCAACAGATTTGCAGAACTTGTAATACAGCTACCAGAGACAGTTCTCTTCTTACAGAGCTTCTGTATCACAAGCTACCCAAGAGACTTACAGAGCTTGTGATACAGCTACCCGAGACAGTTCTCTTCTTACAGAGCTTCTGTATCGCAAGCTACCCGAGACAGTTCTCTTCTTACAGAGCTTCTGTATCCCAAGCTACCCGAGAATCAGAAGCTACCGAGATAGTTCAAGCTACCGAGATAGTTCTCTTCTTATAGCACTGGCGGGTCACCACTAACAAAGCCTCACTTTCAAATGAAAGGAAAAAGTTTGTAAGGACAAAGTCAATCTGTTTTCCGGTAAGAACTAACTTATTACCAACTTTTTGTTGAGAATATTTAACTACTTATTGCAAATAGTAAACAGAAAAGTAGGTTTTCAGGCCAAACAGTTCGTCTATTTTAAATTAAAATTAAAATCATTTTTATTCTTATCTAGAGATTGACCCTGTCAACCATAATATATATATATATATATATATATATATATATATATATATTATTTCAATTAATAAAATAAAGATTGACCCTGTTATCGATAAAAAAATAAAAATATATATATATATATATATATTTAAAAACGGATATATTTTGTATATTTATTATTAAAATAAAAATAATAATTATTTTTTATGTATACAAATTAAAGATTGACCCAGTCAACCATTAAAAAAAATTATTTTAATTTATTTTAATTAATAAAATAAAGATGGACCAGTTAACGATAAAAAATAGATATAAAAAAAAATACTTCGTATATTTATTGTTTGAATCATTGGCGTGTGCAGGGAAAGATGCGAAAGTAAAATATTGTTTTTTTCTTTTTTATAGATATAGTTATAATTTAATTTTTAACATTACACTCCATGGAACACTGAAACTAAATTAGTTTATGCGTTTTTTTGGTTTGTTAAATAAAAAATATATTTCTATGATAAATTTTCTTAATTAAAATTATATAATTTATTTTCTTGAGAAAAAATCATAAAATAAACTCAATTGCAAAACTAACAACTATTTTAAATAATTAATTATAAAAATTTAATTACAATATTGTAATCATTTATCAACTTTTTCAAAATATTATAAATTTTATTTTAAAAGAATAACAAAATATATAATATTAGTGCTCTACCATTCATACATTCTATTATCATATTTTCCTATAAGATGCCTTAAAGTGAAACATGGGTTTAAAGTTATCTTCATACTCACATTACATATTTAAAATTAATGCCTAAAATTTTATTTGAAATATAAATTAATTTTAAATTAATTTATTTTTTTATTTCAAAAAATAATTTAAGCATAGCAAATCTCTCTTTATATGTATTTTAAATTTCAATTTATCAAATGCTAAATTTATTAAATGTATATTATTATATTATTTTTTATTTTTTTCAAAATGTTTTTTTTTGTTGATAAGTGGGTGAATCTTGAAAATCACTCTTACCCTATGGCTGAGAGGCCACGACTCATCTAAGCCGTCAAAGTCACCCCGGGATGGCATCGGGCCTGAGCCTCACCAGCATGACTTTTAGTGTGGATGAGACTAGAACGAGTGACCTTTGCTTATGGAGCGCCTTAATATCACACTTCTTCACTGACTCTTCTATATCCCTTTGATACTTTTTCCAAAACAGTTTCACTTTCGATTCGTTTTACAATTTTTAAATAAATTAAGTTTGTTAATGTTTTGGAAAAAATAAACATTAAACAAAATATTTTGAAATAACTAAATAAAAACCATTTTTATGTGGTTTTAAATTGAATTTTGTTTATGCTGTTTAAAATTGAGTTCTAAAATATAAAACTTATATTAAAAAATTAAAAATTTAAAAAGAATACTATTCCCCAAGCGTCATCATAATTTCAATTTGTTATAATATATGAACAATACCATGCTTAAGAATACTGCATGCCAAGAAACCATAACTTATATCACGGGTATTGCTAACTTGTAAATAAGGTTTGTTATATTACCATGACCCAGTACCGTGTCTTATCAATACCATTTCCCAAAAAAACTAGAACTCATTTCAAAATCAAAATATTTTATTTTAATTTTATTTCATAACATTTTTATACTCATTATGTTCCTCACCAAATAGGTAAACAATATATGACATTGTGTTTATTGTTAGTCATGTTTCTTACACTACCATAGGCTAGTAGCATGGCTTATCAATACCGTTTTCTCAAAAACCAAAACTCATTTCAAAATCAAAATATTTTAATTTTATTTTATTTCATAACATTTTTATACTCACTAAGTTTGTCAACAAATGGGTACACAATCTATAACCTTGTGTTTATTATTGGTCTATTATATGAGAGATCATTTTTCTTTTTTTAAATTTAAAACAAAATTCATAAAATTAAATTGAAAGTAAATTTTGAGATACATAAACTCAATCGAGTTGTAGATAAAAGTTGTCACAAAATATTATGAAGACCTTGTTATGCTAAAGTTTTATATTATGGTACTTTAAATTATATTAAATCATGCTTAATTTAGATCTAAGTTTTCCACGACAACCAAGATTAACGTCCGCTAAGGCTGATATGGTCTATCAAATCTTAAAAAGTTGAGGAGGTTGGTCATGGGGAAAATGATTTTCAAATGAGAGTGGATGTGAGTAAGGGTTGTACCATCCAAGAGAAAGTATTTTTCATATTCATCTCTTTTACATTCACAGAGAAGGCATATTCTCTCGTGCCAAGGTATCTTGGGAATAGAACAACGTCTCGTTTTACTCCGGAGATCATGAAAATTAGTTTTAATCCTTGAAATATTCATTCTCTTCTTAGCAAACATTAAGATAGAAATGTAATTATGGTTAGCAACTATGGGGTCAATAACCTCCTTATAGTATCTTAACCTTCTTTTCTCCCCTAACTCCTTATCACTCCACAACTTGTCCTTGAATTTGGAAGTAATGATGTTTTTCATATTATTCTTATTCCCCAAGATGATCTCCTCCTTTATCTGCCAATGATGGTTCTAGGACTTGGCATCCTTATGCCACCCTCGATTGAGTCAAAGGTGGTTTTGACTAGAGTTATAAGAAATTTTTAGGAGTCTCTTGGCTTCCATGTTGTACAACTTCTTCTTATACATCAAATACGTAAAAATAGTCATGCATTCACGGAAAGGATATCCTCAATTAAGAGAATAGGGTATATAGTGGTACCTTTAGTCTTGAGGTTCTAGGTTATGAATTTCTTTTGGATCATTTCAATATTTCTCCATGACTCTCTAGATATAGTGCAACCCCATACTCACATCCATATAAAATAATAGGGTTGACGAGAGTCTCCAAGGGGAACTTCTTTTACTCTGAACCCAAAGATGAGTAATCTTACAATATTTTTGAAGCCCATAGTAGGATTTCTGACCTCCTATAATCCTCTTCTTAATTCTATAGTTCGAGTCAATCTGATAGTGGATGTGCATACCTAAATATTACGTTACGGTCCTATGATTGATAGGATGAAATGATGATTGAATATTTTCTTTCAATATATCAAATTGTAAATAATATTACATGTTGCAAATGTTCGCCAAAAAGAAAAAAATAAAAATAAAAATAAAAAATGAAAAGAGTGTATGTAAAGATAAAAATAGAATAAAAGAATTAAAAAAAAAAAGATGAAAAGAACCACGTGAAAAGGAAAAGAGTGAAAGTTATGAAAATTCAAAGGCCACTAGGAGAAACGTAGTTTTGTTTTATAAAATAACATAGGAATTGTGTGCATCTTGTTTTAAATGCCATAATGACATATGTTTGTTTGAATAATACAATATAATCATGGTCAAACACATTCGAATTTTTGTTGTTAGACTAGAGAATAATTTAACCAAACTGTTTAAACTTGGTTAAAATTAGGTAGATAGGTGAAGAAATTGATCCAATTGTTTAAGCTGGATTAATAATTTAAGTTTGAAGGTTAGAAATTAGAATAGGACAAATCTCTCCTCCAAAGGAAAATAAGAAGGGTCTGCACATTTAAATGTACCCTTGGTTTGTAGAGGATAGGCCTTTCTTTCAAAAATTAGGATGAAAAACATTGAAACTTTATTATTCATGCGTTAAACATATATAAGATTTGTCCTAACTTTTGGCACCTATAAACAAAAGTGAAAAATTACAACATGTTATGTCATCTAGAGGATAAATGGCGGGCCAATCTAATATATGTGTCCTTTATGATGGAATTCCATAGTCCTCAATGCTTTTTGTTCCCCCCACCCTTCCTAACTTTATCGGTGGAGGGGGTGTCCAAAAAGGTGGTTTCACTCATCCCGACCCCACCTTATTTGTCACCCTCTCATTCTCTTGCAACCCCCCTATCAATACCGTATACCACCCTCCACCCCTTCGAAAACTACCTAACCTGCTCCTTCCAACCAACAGTTCCCTGCACCTACACCACTAATCCCTCCACGACATCTGTCTAATATTTTTCCATACCCGTTATGGATTTAATCTTCATCTAAGTTACGATTAAACCTCCTAACTATCCTGTGCCTTTAACAAATTATTACTTAACCATGAAAATCTCATTATCCATTACTATTACACCCTTTGCTGAATCTGATCCTGCGATGTTCAGTTCTATTTTCTCAATCTCAATTAATAGAGTTAAATTATCTCAACATTGAGCAGAGAACCAGGGTGCAATAGTAGTAGCTTCACCATCATCACGAACCTCCATTGTCAAACTTTTCTCAGGTAAATTTCACAACTCTTTAGCCTTTTCCAAATTTCTTTCAGATTCCTAACATGGCTCCCAAGAGAAAAACCAATGTTAATAATGAAAATCCTATGTTTCCCCCACTAATTGACCTTGATCACTTCCCCCTCGCTCACAAAGACTATAAAATCTTAGAGCCAAAGTGTGAATTTGATTTATTTGAATTACACAACTATCTCAAAGACATCTTCCTTAAACAGAGCAATGAAATTGTCCTCTGGGAATCCAATGTACCCCTCTACATGTTTCCCCAAACCCATCACTTCCCTGAATTTGTCCTCAAATGTCAAGCTTGTTACCTTCCAAACTAGAGAGCCAACGTGGCCTACAATGGTGAGATTATATTCACAATCACCCCTTAGTCAATTAACCAAATGTTGCAGATCCCTCAGAATGATTCAACTATACCACCATATCGCTCCTCCAATTTTCCATACAAAGCTAATCAAATCATTTCCTTACTCTCATATTTATTGGGGTATTATTCGGATGAATCCGTAGATGAAGCTATTTTAGGTTTTCTATACATTTTCTCTAATGAAGAAAATCCCTCAGTAATTTTCAATTCTATCCAGTTCCTTCATCACAGAATTCATGAACAATTCCTTAAGATTCAAACTAAAGGAATGTTCAAATATGCCTCTATTCTTGTCTATATGTTTCTATTTTATCAAGTAGGAAGGTTCCGATTTGCAGCACAAGAACTGAATGAACAAGGGGAGTCACACTCAGTCATTCCTTGGACTTCCATGCCAAAAAGTGATCTAGGTGGCTCTAGGGAAACACACATGACAAGGAGGGCTTCTACAAGCTCGAAAATAACAATGATTAGAATTATTTAAAACCAAGACCAAAGCATAGATCTTGTCCTCCTGATTGCAACAATGTGAATAGTTCGTCAATCTGAGCTCGTAGGAGGGAGAACGAGTGAGTCAATGTTTTGGTCAAATTTGGGTTGTGGGCTGGGTTTAAGTGTCCTACAATTTAACCGACCCCAAGGTATGAAACCTAGCTCCCAAAAGCGGATGAATTTGTTGGATCGTTAATTTTTCTAATATCCCCTATATTAAAAAAATTCAAAAAATGTCTATTATTTAATAAATAAAATAAAAAAAATATATTATACAAGTGGTGGGCCATGATCCCTACCACCTCCACTGGAATCCGAAACCACATATAAAATTTTTTATTAAAAAACTAGGGTCGGCGGCCATGACCCCGCCGGATCCTCCAACCTCCATACCCAAACATTATATAAATGCATGGGCTGGTGGCCATCACCCCGTCGAACCCCAACCAACCCTTCATATACGTTAAAGAATTATTAAGGGGCTAGGCGGGACACCTCTAGTGGACCCGGCCCACACCCCAACAAACATATATGAAATCACATTAAGGATGAGGCTGATGGGAGTTGAACCCATGGCCAGCAGGAGGGCCGACCCCACCCATGTGGCAGCCCCATGTTAAAACCAAGCCTCACACCCCATTATTACACCAACAAACCGTAACCAAAACATAATACAACCGGTGACCACAAACTTCGCTCCACTTGAATGCAACAACACATGTTTTGGTAATTAAAAGAAAATCAAACGACATGTATTTTTAGTGAGGTTGGGATTTGATCCCCCGACCTCCGTGTTAGTAATTTTCCCTCCGACCACAATGCCAAATGGTCCTCATTGGATAATTTGCCCACCAAGAGGTATATTAACCCTCATTTCTTACTGAGCCCAAGGATGGAGTAGCCAGGAGCATCCACAAAAATCAAAATGATAATTTTTAATTAATTTATTGTATGTGGAACCACGAGCCCAGAGAGGAACCAAGCAGAACCATGATTGGGCGAAATTCTCAGAAGGGTGAAATTTTTGCAGTGTCCAAATTGGAAAAATTTTATGTTGATCTTACACCTATCAGTGACACCACCCTACCGGCATATTTAGTTTCCTAATCTGAGTAGCTGACATTTAGAGGACCCAGAGGAGGGAATCCTTGAGGAGTCTAGGGGGGATTTAAAAGATTCCTTAAACCCCAGATTTTCACTTTCTCAGATTTCAGAAATTTGATAGTTAATTTTACCCTATTCGACGCAACATATCTTATGGTGCATTCAGATTTTCCATTTTCTCATTTCATTTTTCGGCCACATTTCTAAGTGGATTGGAGGTGTTAGCATTCATGTGCGAGCAATCATTTCCATGAGATTCGACAGTGCGAGATTGATGGTAGAGCCAACTTCAGCAGTTTGACATCCTTTTCTTCAGTTCATTTTGCTATGAGATGCATTGTGCTACGTAGATCCGTGTTTGATGCCTCATGTGGGATCTTGTTTCTTACTTTTCTCATGATTCCTGCTTGATGTGACGCAGAATCATTTGTTGGACGTACTTGTTATCATGATTATTCATGCCTTATTTGAGATCCCTTTGTTGTTATGTTGATGGGATACTCATGTGTCACCATGTATGTTTGCATTGAGATGCATTTTACACAATGTTGGTGGGATGCTCATTATCATCATGCGTGAGGTTTAGGTCATATTGATATCAGTCCTTTTTTTACTGACAGATCCTATAGTGGAACATATCTTGGAGCCACTCCTGCATGAGGGAATTTTCCTTGTATGATAGTGAAATCACCCGTTATGTACATCATCACTATTGATAGCACTTAGTGCAGTGGCCTACACCATCTTGACTCCGCGGCGGGAGATGTAGTCCCTCCTCAACGAACTTTGTTATCAACGTATTGTTATTTTATGTTGTTGGAGATTGTCATGTTCCTTATTCTTTACAACATGCAGATATGTTCAAATATGCTATTTTAAATGCAATTCTAATCACATGACGAAGGTAAAAGATCTTGTCTAAATCTAGGATTTGAGACAACTCGAATCAATTTTGGTATCGAATTGGCCTTTGCGTAAATGTGAATTTTAATTGTGAACAATGGAACTTGCAGTGACAGAGGATGAAACTGAAATGTATGAAACCATTCTCAAAATTTCCGAAAGGGAAAAAATAATGTATGAAACTCTACAGAAAGAGACAAAGGAAAAGGAGTGATTGCAACTTCAGTTGCAAGTCGCGGAAGAGACCCTGGAGGAACTAAAGCACAACAACCACAATCTTGAAACAGAGAATGACGAATTGAAGATGCCTTTACGTGAAGAGAAACAGGAAAAATAAAGTTTGCTACAATAGCTGCAAGCTAAGGATGAGGCCTTAGAAAAGCTGCAGCGTTACCCATGTGAGGTAAAAACTAGTTCTTCGAATTCATGTATGTCTCGTGATGATGATTTCGTTGTTTTTTAAAGTCATACCACAGGAATTTGATCCAAACAATTGAAGGAAATGGGGTATGAAGTAAAAGGCTTGGGCATTAATGGGGAAGGCATTTCAACCCCATCAAAGTAGAAGAATCACCCTTTTGAACATGAATTGTGTATGTTAGAAAAGAAGTTCGGTAATTCACACAGACATCTAGCGAACCACCCACAAGAGATGATGAGAGGCCCTCATCGGTTCTTTCCAAATCGAAAAAGGAGGTAAAAGATGTTGATTTCGTTTCAGTTTCATCTTCACATAGTATGATTTCTATTGGAGATTTGTAGATCCCAATTATAGGGACAAACCAGAGGCTCGTTACCAAGATGAGGCACGAGGAGGAAAAATAACTTGCTATTAACAACCAAGGAATAACTCAACCATTACCGATTGTGGAGAGACCTTAATTTGCAGGCTTGAGATACATCGAGGGAGAATACTCAAAGGTGTTAGATTCTTCTTATATGTCATCGAAATTGTCGAGGAAAGATAATTATGGGAACACATCCCCATCATCCCATTGCAGTGCCCATTGCGAGGAAGGAGCTGAGGCAAGCTCTCATCACCATACTTACACCAATGATGACACGGAAAGGTATAATAACTCTCGACATTCGAATGTTCATTTCAATTATGATCATGTTGTTAATGATGAACGTAAAACATAGTATCGAAAAACATATACCTTTTGTGGATTACATAACCATAAATTTTCTAAGTGGTGGAAAAGAATAACAACACCCAAAATGAGCAAGCATGAAAGACCCTCTCAACAAAAGGTAAAGAAACATGTTAAGTAGATGTGGAGGAAGAAAATTGTATTGCAATCATTGCAATAGAGGTGGCCATCCCAGGGCCACATGTTGGAGGCTCCATCGAGAGCAACACCTTAAAGACAATGTGTCGGTGCATGAACTAGGTGAAACAATTGTTCGAGAAGAAAAACCACCATAGGGGGATGAGCCATTCACCAGGATAAGTGAAAAATGGTTTCTATATATGTTAGCTTGTCATGGTAGTGATTTTGTAATCATTTGTTGCATTTTAAAATGTAAAAGTGATGATGTGTTTTCCATCACTTGTTAAGCAACAATGATATCTGGTCTTGTTTTGAGTTGAATGATAAACTATGAAAGTGATGTTGTGTTTCCAGCACTTGTCAAGGAAACTATAGTGTTTGGCCTTATTTTTGTTAATCATGTGATGTAGTGATGATGTGTTTTCCATAACTTTTTGAAGCAACAATGATATGTTGGCCTCGTTTTCGTAGCTGGGGTACTATCTCCAGTTCAATGTAAACTTGACCATTGAGTATGTGTTATAAAATCATGGAAGGTATGGGATGCTTGGGTCATTAGTTGGTCATGAAACTCAAGCATGTAATTTAAAAAAAAAATGTACTATAGGTTGCAAAGGTTGCAGGTGTCACCTCATCGCATAGGGCTCCGATGAACAAAGGAGAAGGAGATGGAAGCATGACCTTTTCTAGGGCACTTGTGATGTAGAGAAGGTACAAAGAAGTTGCAGATTATTTTTCATGCCTTTGGAGGACCAAAAGCTCCTCAGTGAGGAGGATTGATCTAGATGGCTCCAGGAACACACAAAGGGAAATGAGGGCTTATCGAAGCTTGAAAATCAAAGTGATCAAAATGCTTTCGATCCAACAACAAAGTGTAGATCTTGTCATCCTCATCACAAGAGTGTGAAAGGTTTGTCAATCCAAGCTTGTATGAGGTAAAATGAGAGAGTCATATTTTTGGTTAAAGTTGGGCTATGGGAAAGGTTTAAGTGTCCTACAATTTGATCGACCTTGAGGCATGAAACCTAGATCCCGAAAGCAGGCAAATTTGTTGGATCATTAATTTGTCTAATATCCCCTATATTAGACAAATTTGAAAAATGTTTATTATTAAATAGAAAAAAAATATTATATAGGTGGGAAACCATGACCCCTACCACCTCCACCGAAATCCAAAACCACATATCAAAATTTTTATTAAAATAATAGGGCGGGTGGCCTTGACCCTGCTAGACCCTCCAACCTCCATATCCAAACATTATATAAATGCTTGGGCCGACAGCCATGACCCCGCTGGACCCCAACAAACCCTACATATATGTTAAACAGTTATTATGGTGATGGGCGGGCCACCTCCAGTGGACCCAACCCACACCCCAAAAAACATATATGACATCACGTTAACGATGAGGATAGTGGGAGTTGAACCCATAGCTGGCAGGAGGGCTGACCCCACCCATGCGACGACCCCATGTTAAAACTGAGCCTCACAACCCATTAATACACCAACAAACCGAACCCAAAACATAATACAACCGACACCCACAAACTCTGCTCCACTCAAATGCTTCCATGCTCATTTTGTAGCTCCTAGGTTGTAGCTCGAAGATGCTCGGGAACATTACAAATTCAACTTATTGTTGCAAATGGATGAATGGAAGAGATGATGCTTGTTCAAGCCAGATAACCACTTCTACTATGATTAACTCCAGACATGTGTGAACACCCCCAGACTACAAGGCTCCATACCACCAATTACTCACAGTTAAGAGATTGGGTGAATATGGAGAATACTGACCACACCAGCAGATGCACAAGACTTTGTGATGGCTGGCTGCAATGAGTAAAGAGGTCTACAAATCTAATTCCCTAATGTACAGGCAGGATGATATCTCTCTGTCACTAGGTCAAAAGAAACCTGAATAACACATTCACTGATACGTGCAAGATTTTAACACAGAGATAGGATGACAACTCCTCTAATGCTAAACATCAAGAGTTCAGGAAAACTGCATATCAGGCACAACCTAGAACAGAATAGAAATGGAAAGTCGGCAATTAACAACAAAAGAAGCTTGTATTAGCTGAAAATGAAGACGAGACATTGCAAGTATCAAATTAGTTACAGTCTCTAGAAGTTGAACCTTATATCAAAACAACAACCATCCACATTGTTTACATCTTGTTTATGGGTATATATAGAGTTTCAATATAAAGGCACTCGACCATTCTAAGTATGGAGGGGTCATAATTGACCACCAACCACATTTAGTTGTTGGATGTATCATCTGAGTGTGTTTGCTTGTTGCAGTGGATGAATCTGATCTTCTTAGGTGCTCTGTTGTCTTCTCAGGTAGCTGGGGTATTCGTATTCATGAAGCTCCATAACTACTAAATGCAGTTACACGCTCAAGCTTTGTCCTTTTCCTCCTCGGCCATGCTATCTGTTAAATGTGGTTATTGAGGAGCCACTGCAATGGGTACTGGTGAGTCGATCACTTTTGTCCTTTAGGTGCACAGAACGGTTAAGGGACGTGGACTACATGGTAGATGGACGATCTGGATGAGGGAGAGAGGTCAGTCGTCAGATTGGGAGGATAGATGGTGGAAATGACTTGGCAAGGGATATTGGAAGAGGCGGTAGTGGAATGAGCGTGGGCTGTTGGATCTTGGTAGAACTGATCAGATGGCAGAGGAGTGATCGGGTGAGTCGCTTTATTAGGCGCGAAGGGAGTCGTCGAGTCGCGTTTTTGGTAATTTTGGGCCTTTACGTATCGTGATGTGTGATGACGATCATATCGCATCACAATATCGCATTGGTGGAAGTAGAGGGGCATAGCCTTAATACACACATGGATGTGATTGCGATCAGATTGTATCGCAATATCGCATCGGCAGAAACCGAGGGGCGCAATTTTAATACACACATGGATGCGACTTGCGATAGCGATTAAACCTGGACCCGATAATGGAATCAATCGATTTTTGGGACTGATGAAGGGAGAATGAGCGGTGAAAGGGAAGGAGAAAATGACCGTTGTGAGCTTATTTTTAGTGGGACCAAGCAGACCAAATGTGCCTCCATCTTTAGAAAATCAATGTTATATGGTAGAGATAACACTGGCTCCTTCTAGGGATGAGATCCTCCCTGTGAGGCCTCAAGAACCATAGATCACTGCCTTCTAGATCAGAACAAGATTAAAAATATTGCCTAGTATTCCATTGGGCATGGAGTCTAGTTAAGTCTACACTAAAACCTGTAAAAAACACATTTACAACATTAAGGCCTGAAAACATTAAAGAACATAAATTTTCGAAACTGCCCATTTACTAGGCCATCAAAATTTTTTCGCCTTCTCTGGGTCAATATGCCTGTCAGCCAGTTCATCGAAGATTTGCAAAATCAGATTTAGTTTATCATCTGACCCAAAAATTTTAGGGTGTTTGACCTTATCAAGTAGAGATGGTTTAAATTTCACCCCTTCTCTGTATGCTCTCATCCTTGGACTTTCTTCAGCTGTTACTCCCTTTGTACCAGTGAACTTAGACATGTATTTGTGATATTCTCCCGCAGGCATGGCATTCAAAGGAAAAAGCAAGACTAGGGGTCCATAGCTAGCAACTATGATTCTTTCCATTTTCGTGGGTGCTTGCTGGCCTGCCATGACTGGGATGGGTGGGAGGATACTGGCAGTTTTATTAGTAGGGGGTAGTGAAAATGTTATGAAACCAGCTCATGAAAAGATGGAAAGGATAAATCCACGCCTTAGAATTCAGCCTCTTCGAGGGGGCAACCTCCTTTACATTACATAAATGAACAATTCTTCGATGATCCAAATGGAAAAACCTCCTTTCTATATATAGGAGTCTAAGGAGTCACAATATAATCCAGCCGACCTAACAATAATAATATAAAGCCACAAAAATAACAATAGAGAGATTCTATGGGGCACATAAATAACAATATGGGGGTAATAGGGGCACAACGATAAAAATAAGGGGTATAACTATAATAGTAATGGGGTAATCACTAGTATTATAGGGACCCAACATGCCCCTCTCCTTCAAAAAAGTGTTTTCCTCAACGCTTGAGTAATTCTGGATACTTCTGCATAAAATTCTCATCCTCCCATGTGGAATCTTCAGCGGATAAGTTCTTCCACTTGATAAGATACTCTGAAATTGATCGATTTCGTAGCTGTCGAGTTCTTGTTTCTGTGACTGCTTCCGGTTCCAATATAATTTTTCCTTCCTCATCAAGTTATGGCAATTATTGTTTGAATTGGGAGCTTGTTTCCTATAACCTTCTTTAAACATGAAACATGGAAAACTGGGTGCAATCGAGAAGCTGCAGGAATCTCCAATTTGCATGCCATAGTACCAATAGTTTGCAACACCTTGTACGGACCATAATACTTTGGTGATAGTTTATTATCCTTCTTAGCTTGCTTTAGGGACATTTACTTATATGGTTGTAGCCTTAGGAATACCCAATCACCTACATCAAAACTTCTTTCACTGCGATGTTGATCTACCTGTTGTTTCATTCTATTTTATGCCAAGACGAGGTTATCCTTTAAGAGTTGGAGGACTTGTTGTTGATGTTAGATGTGATGTTCCACTGCCTGAACCTTAGAATTTTATCTTAAATATGATGTGATGGATGGTGGTTGATACCCATAAAGTGCCAGAAATGGGGTCATTTTTGTTGCTATATGGAAGGAAGTATTATATCACCATTCAGCCAGAGGCAACCATTTGACCCATTGTGTTTGTTTATGAGATACAAGGCAACGAAGATATCCTTCCAAACATTTGTTTAGTATCTCAATTTTCCCATCAGATTGAGGATGATAAGATGAGCTATGAGCTAACTGAGTACCAAGACAAGAAAATAATTCTGTCCAAAAATTTCCAGTGAAAATGGGATCTCTGTCACTTACAATAATCTTTGGGTTTCCATGTAGCTTTTGAACTATTTCCATAAATGCAGTACAAACTGTATTGTCTTTAAATGGGTGTGATAATGCACAAAAGTGTGCATACTTGGTAAGTCTGTCAACTACCACCATTATGACACTCTTTCCCTCAGACTTGGGTAAACTTGTGATAAAATCCATTTAAACTTCCTCCTTATGTTGGCTTGGAATGGATAAAGGTTGTAATAGACCTGATGTCTTAATTGTTTCAAATTTATTTTGTTGGCAAACCAAACATTCTGCCATGAAGTTTTGAATATCTGATTTAAGGCCATCCCAAAAAAATTCCTTCTTAACCCTGTGGTAAGTTTTTAAAAATCCTAAGTGCCCTCCTAAGGGAGAAGTGTGCAATTCCATAAGAATCTTTTGTTTTAGCTCGGAATTCTTACAGAGGTATAAGCAATCTTTGTACCATAACGAATCATTTTGCCAGCTAAATGTATCAGAAGTACTGGAATACTGTTGTAGCTTTCGAATAAGTGCCCATTTTCTTCATCATTCTTCCATTCCTCCCTTGCTTCGTTTATCCAATCTGGTTGGATAATAGAAATGGCACACAACAATGCTTCCACATCCTCGTCCTTTCTTGAGAGTGCATCTGCCACCACATTTTGCTTCCCTTTTTTGTAGATGATTTCAAAGTCATAACCCAACATCTTTGTGACCCACTTTTGTTTCTCTTCAGAGGATAATATTTGTTCTAAAAGCTATTTAAGCCTATCATGATCCGTTTTTACCTTCAAGTGTCTTCCCATTAGGTAGGGTCACCATTTCTTAAGTGCATGGTGTATTGCCAACATTTCCTTCTCATAAATAGCTTTGCTTAAAAAATTTCCCTTGATTGGACGACTTTCAAAAGCAATGGGTCATTCATCTTGCATTAGAACAACACCAATTCCATTTCCTGAAGCATCACATTCCACAATAAAGGTTTTTGTGAAGTTCGGTGTAGCTAAGACCGGTGCTTGGCACATTGCCTCTTTAAGATGTTCAAAGGCCTTTGTTGCTTCCAGAATCCATGAAAATAAATCTTTCTTCAATAATGTTCTTAGAGGTGCTGCTATTCTCCCATAATTCTTAACAAACTTGTGATAATACCTTGTCAACCCAAGAAATCCTCGCAGATGCTTTATGGATGTGGGGATTTTCCATTTCTTAATGGCTTTAATTTTGCTAGGGTCTACCTTAACTCCTTCATGAGATACAATATGACCCAAATATTCCACCTCCTGGACTCCAAAGAAACATTTGGATCTTTTTGCATATAATTGTTTCTCCTTCAATAGTTGTAGCACCCTGTCAGCATGTTCAACATGATCCTTCCAAGACTTGTTGTATATCATCAAAAAATACTAACACAAATTGTATAAGGAATGGTTTGAAAATTGAATTCATCAAACCTTGAAATGTTGAAGGTGCATTGGTAAGGCCAAAAGGCATGACCAAAAATTCATAATGACCCTCATGAGTTCTAAATGCCATTTTCGGAATGTCTTCAATCTTCATTCTGATTTGATGATATCCCGAACGAAGATCCAACTTGGTGAAGTAAATTGATCCATGCAATTCATCCAGTAATTCATCAATGACAGGAATGGGGAACTTATCTTTAATAGTGATCTTGTTCAACTCCCTATAATCTGGACACATGCGCCATGATCCATCCTTCTTATGCACCAATACTACTGGAGCTGAGAAAGAACTTTGACTTGGTTGAATTATACCAGCCTCTAGCATTTCTGCAACCATACGTTCAATTTCAATTTTTTAGACATAGGGATATCTGTAAGGCTTGATGTTTGGAGGAACACTTCCTGGAATCAGATGAATAGCATGATGATGATCACGCATAGGTGGGAGACCTTTGGGAGTCTCAAATACCTTGGAATGATTGTCCAGGACTTTTTGGAGATCTGGAGAAATAGATGATTCCAATGTGGAAACATCTAGTGAACATAATTGTGAAATTACACCTCTTTGCTCCTTCTTTAGAAGCTTAGTCATGCCATTAGAGCTGATTATCTTTCCTGGCTTCCCTACAATACCCTTTAATTCAACTTCCTTTCCTTCCGCAGAAAATTTTATGAAAAGTTCTTGAAAATTAAAAGCTATTGTACCCAAGGATTGTAGCCATTGGAATCCTAGTACAACATCGACACCTCCCATTGGAATGGAAAGCATTGGGCTAGTCAATACATATTCTCCCATGGATAGCTTGATATTATGGCACTTTCTAGAGAAGTTTATTGTTCCTCCATTTGCAATCATCACTTGACACTCTGGTGCTGGATATAGGAAGCAATTCAATTCTTTTGCTACTCGACAATTCATAAAATTGTGGGTGCTTCCTGAATCAATCAACACTATTACCTTTTTCTTCTTAATTTGTCCTTCTATCTTGATGGTTTGAGGAGTGGTAATTCCCGCCAATGCATTACAAGATATGGTCGGATTTATTTGTTCTTCATCTTGGCTTTGTTCCTATAATATATCCTCTTCTTTTGACCTTTCTTGCTCCTTTTCTTCTTCCTCTTCACAATCTATGTAGAATAATTTCTTCTGAGCATGCTTATGACCTTTTGTGTATTTTCTATCACAATTGTAACAAAGCCCTTTTTCTCTTTTTTCTTCCAATTGCTGTGGTGTCAACCTTGTAGGTTGTGGAAGACTAGGGGCAACAACACTTCCGTCTTTATAGTTGTGAGTGGTATGCTTCCTAGTTGCCATAATTTTGCTTTCCATTTTTCTTGCTAACTTGAATGCCTTCTCTAATGAATCAGGTTCCCAAAGGCGAAGATCATGTTGGATATTATCCTTTAAAGACCCTATGAACACATCAATCCTATGCTCCTCTGGAATATCTTTTACCCTTATGTTCAATTTTTTGAACTCCTCAATGTGCACCATTATTGAACCCTTTTGTTTGAGACTTATGAATTGGCTAAAAAAAGTGTTTCTTTTTGTATCCTCATAATGTGCTATCAATTCTTCCATAAAAATTGCCCAAGTGATAAACTGTTTACGAGAACAAAGCCATTGATACCATACAAACTGATTTGGTTCCAAATATACAGTTGCCATACGTACCTTTTGTGCGTTTTTCACATTATTGAGATCGAAGAATTGCTCCATCTGTAATATCCATGTGGCGGGATCCTTGCCATCAAAACTTCCTCATATCGATTTTTGGAATATGGTGATTCTTCAATCCAACATTAGCATCTATGGAATCATTATTAACATTTCTTTTGTTCTCATCATGAGTTTCCTTTACTACCTTTTCACCATTAGTAAGTATTTCTTGTAGAAAATTTGTCAAATCTGTCTTCAAATCTGCCATGCCTGTCTTCAAATTTGTGTTCAAATCTATCTTCAAATTGTCCATCTTAGCTTCCATGCCATTCATCTTAGCTTCCACGCCATTTATCTTAGCTTCCACGCCATTTATCTTAGCATCTGTTAACTTTTGTGAGCGTGACATTTGTTGCACTTGTTCTTGTAATTTTGATATATCATGTAGCATACTATGCCCTTTGAATTCCTTCAAAATAAATTTTCAAACCAACCTTAAGCAAAAATTTAAAAAAATCTACACACCTTTTTTCACTTTGTAGGAGCTCGATATTTCCTCTGATGTATCTCTATATATTCCAATCATCTAGTTCTGAATTTGTGACCTGTAGTAGCTCTCTGTGTCCTCTTTCCAATGCCACTAGTCTGATCCAAATTGGATTCTCCAAGAAAGAGTTATGCACAATCTCCCAAGATGACCTGACTATAGACCTTTCGAGAAGAGCGAAGTTGTATGAAGTGCCACGTGTACAATTTTCGATATTTGGTTCGAAAAAAGATATACAAGAAACTACAGTCCATCCTCTTTTTGTACCTTCTAACGAAAATTCAATCTGATTCCCAAAGAGAAAGGTATGACAAGTTTCCCCAGGTCACCTCTTTTGAATGTAATTCAAGAGTCTGCAAAAAGACCAACTTCCTCAGATCCTATCTCCGAAAATGTCGCGCGAAAAGCTCTGAAATTTGGACCCAAAGTTCAACGTGATTTCTTCTCAAATGGGTTCTTTTTGTGACTTCTGAAACGCCACAGAAAAAAAGTTATAGCGAAAATGCCACGATGACGTGTTTGGAGCAGCGAAACCCTAGAATCCAAAGCTCTGATACCAAATGTTATGAAACCAGCTCAAGAAAAGATGGAAAAGATAAATCCACGCCTTATAATTCAGCCTCTTCGAGGGGGAAACCTCCTTTATATTACATAAATGAACAATTCTTCGATGATTCAAATGAGAAAACCTCCTTTCTATATATAGGAGTCTAAGGAGTCACAATATAATCCAGCCGACCTAACAATAATAATATAAAGCCACAAAAATAACAATAGAGGGATTATATGGGGCACAGAAATAACAATATGGGGGTAATAGGGGCACAACAATATAAATAAGGGGCATAACTATAATAGTAATGGGGTAATCACTAGTATTATAGGGACCTAATAGAAAACAGATGACAGAGATAAAGGAATATGATGGACTGTATGGGAGACTTTCTTTGGACTGATATCCAAAGGGGAACTAGATAAAAAATGATCTTTATGAATCTCTAAAGGTATTTCTTCACTAACAATGCTAGGCTCTAGATCTTCAAATTATATATCCTCAGCTATAATCTTCTCTTGTAGAGATAGATAAGATTTCTTAGGCTTACATGATCTTGTTGCTCCTTTTTGTGATGTTTTCCTTTGCTTAGCAATCTTCTCAAGGTCAGGCACTAGGTCAGCTGGCAATTTCTAAGGATTTCTCCAGGTATGCCTCACAAGCTAAGCCAGAACTAAAATGTGGAGTTCCCACTAGGTTGGTTCTCCCATATGTCGCTAGATAGATGATTACAACTAGAAATGTGTCTAGACTTTGTCTATCATCAAAGCTAGATTTGTGTCATTCTCCTAGGGAAGCTGAGCTTCAATCTCCTCTCCCGAGCAACGACGCCAATTAATGTTATCACCCCAAGAAACTATGCTACGTTGTAGCTCAGAGATGCTTGAGAACATTACAAGTTCAAATTATTGCTGCAAATGGATGAATGGAAGAGATGATGCTTATTCAGGCCAGGTAACCACTTCTACTATGCCTAACTCCAGACATGTGTGACACCCCTGACTACAAGGCTTTAGACCACCAATTACTCACAGTTTAGAGATTGGGTAAGTTTGGAGAATACTGACCACACCAGCAAATGCACAAGACCTTTTGATGGCTCGCTGCAACCAATAAAGAGGTCTGTAAATATAATTCACTAATGTACAGATAGGATGACAACTCTCTATTACTAGGTGAAAACAAACCTGAATAACACATTCAATAATACGTGAAAGATTTTAACACATAGGTAGGATGACAACTCCTCTAATGCTAAACATCAAGAGTTCAGGAAAACTGCATATCAGGCACAACCCAGAATAGAATGGAAATAGAAAGTGAGCAATTAACAACAAAAGAAGCTTGTATTAGCTGAACATGAAGATGAGACACTGCAAGTATCAAAGTAGTTACAGTCTCCAGAAGTTGAACCTTACATCAAAACAACAACCATCCAAATTGGTTACATCTTGTTTCTGGGTATATAAAAAGTTTCAATACAAAGGCACTCAGCCATTCTGAGTATGGAGGGGTCATAATTGACCACCAACCACATTTAGTTGTCGGATGGAGCTTCTGAGTTTGTTTTCTTGCTGCAGTGGATGAATCTGACCTTCTCAGCTACTCTGTTGTCTTCTCAAGTAGCTAGGGTGTTCGTATTCATGAAGTTCCATAACTGCTAAATGCAGTTACACGCTCAAGCTCTGTCCTTTTCTTCCTCGGCCATGCTATCTGTTAAATGTGGTTGTTGTGGAGCCACTACAACTAGTACTGGTGAGCCTATCACTTTCTTCCTTTAGGTGCACGGAACGGTCAAGGGACGTGGACTACATGGCAGATGGGCGAGCTGGATGAGGGAGAAAGGTCGGCCATAGGATCGGGAGGATAGACGGTGGAGATGGATTGGCGAGGGATATTGGAAGAGGTAGGAGTAGAATGAGCATGGGCCATTGGATCTTAATGGAACTGATCGGACGGTGGAGGAGTGATCGGGTGACTCGCTTTATCGGGCGCAACAGTAGTCGTCAAGTCGGGTTTTTGGTGATTTTGGGTATTTACGGGAGCCGTCAACTTGGGTTTTTAGTAATTTTGGGCCTTTACATAATCACCTCGCAATATCGCATCGACGGAAGGGGGCACAAGCTTAATACACACATGGATGCAGTTATGAACATATCGCATTGCAATATTGCATCGGCAGAAGCTGAGGGGCGCGGCCTTGATACACACATGGATGCGACTTACGATAGCAATTAAACCTGGACCTGATAATGGAATCAATCAATTTTTGGGACTGATGAAGGGAGAATGAGCGGTGCAAGGGAAAGATAAAATGACTGTTGTGAGTTTCTTTTTACTAGGACCAAGCGGAACAAGTGTGCCTCTAGCTTTAGAAACTCAATGTTATATGGCAGAGCTAACAGGACTTACTTGTTGTCATGATTCTTCATGTCTTGTTTGAGATCCATTTGTCATTATGTTGATGGGATACTCATGTGTCGCCATGTATGTTTGCATTGAGATCCATTTGATGCCATGTTGGCAAGATGCTCATTATCATCATGCATGAGTTTTAGGTCATACTAATAGGAGTTCTTTTTTACTGAATTCTTGTAGCGGAACATCTCTTGGAGCCACTCCTATGTGAGATAATTTTCCTTTTATGATAACGACATCACCTCTTATGTATATCATTACTATTGACAAAAATTAATGTAGTGGCCTACACCATCTTGACACTGGGGCCGAAGACGTAGTCCCTCTAGTACGAACTCGATTATCATCATCTTGTTATTTTATGTTGTCAATGATTTTCATGTTCCTTCTTCTTTACAACATGCAAATATGTTCAAATATGCTATTTTAAATGCAATTCTACTCATGTCATGAAAGTAAAAGGTCTTGGTTAAATCCAAGAGTTGAGACAACTCGGATCAAAAGGGAATTCAGAAGAATGCAACTTTTAAGACTTTATTGGTCTATTTATTCATCTAGATACATTCTTGTTTAGGAGTGAGAGAACCGATTGTCAATGTAGAGATTCAAAACATTTTACAGCTAAGTGAGCAGGTCAGAATAGGTAACTAGTATTTATACCAGAATTACACCGAAATAAGAGAATATTGTTGTGAGTTGCCACCTTATAAACTGCCAAGTTATCTCTGAATGAATTTTTTCTTTAGAATACATCAAGAAAATGATATACTCATATGAGGTCCATTTTATTTCACCTAAGAAGAAATAACAATGTAGAATAAATGCTCAGATAAGACCATTTATTCGAAACCACTTGACAATGGGAGAGGAGGCATATATCCTCCTAAAATAGATGAATTTTCCCTTGAGCTTCACATGGTCATATGAACCATTTGGTATGATATCTAAACTAAGAGTGGAACAAAAAATCACTCCATATGTTCACACTCAGAGGCCTAAAATCGAGAAATACATGACCCAAGATGAGTGGGAAGAAAATACTCTATAGGAAGTTGAGGACTAAATGTTGTCTACTACGACTTCAAAAACTCCCACACCTTGGGAAACAATAGAGAAAAGACCATGGGTAGAAGACTCTCCTTCCTTCATAGAGTTTTCAACCAAATAATTCAAAATTTACACCAAGAAAGCAAGGAAAAATCCTAAGATAAATTCTTTAAAAGGAGTAGGGAAAGCTCCTATAGTACTCAAGGGTCCACATTTTTGCATTTTTGGGTACACCTACTTAGGTATGCCCCTATTCACCTATTTCAATTACTATAGTTCCCACTCCTTTTCCAAGTTCTAGTTTACCTATGAATAATATTCTTATTACTCCACCTGCAACTTCTCCACCTATAAGCTCACCACCTAAAACATATCCACCTAGAATTTCACCATTTACAAGTTATCTGCATTTATTTTTGACTATGGTTGTTCAACCTTAATTATCAATAGGTGTAGTTAATAATTTTGGATATCAACATAATTTTCCTTAACATCCTGAAATATTTCTCCTAAAGTTTAATCATATTGGACTTATACTCCCAAAGATCATATTAAACAATTTATGCTATCTCTAAAGTAAGGAGCAATATAATATGAATATCAATTCTGTAAAATTTTACCTTACATATTTGAAGGAAAATCATTCTCCCAATACGTTTCATTAGTATATGGTTCTATTATTAGCGAGGATGTATTTCAAACTCTATTTCTTATAATATTTGGTGATGATAAATCCAAGGCATCCTTAATGTTAGAAGTCTCTAATATTAAAATGAACAACAATGAATCTATTAAGGATTTTAATTAGAGGTGTGTGAAAATGTGAACTTGGGTTATACTTTTAGCCTCTATTTGAGAAAAAAATATCATTTTTATAAAAATTTCAACTTTCGGTAAGCTAAAGTAATTTTTCTATTTAGAATTTTATTTTACAGTAAAAAGAAAACCTATCGGCAATTTTATTACATTTCTATTACATATTTTTTAGATTTATTTTATTCACATTTTATATTTCAACTTAGAAATTGTTTGATTGTATGTTATTTAAAAATCAACAGATTCATAAAATGTGAGGTTTCTTGGCCCCAATGTGTTCTTTTTTAATGTTGCAGTTTTGAAAAAAAAATGTGTTGCAACAATATAGAGAGAACATACTTCAAAATGGATATATATATGAATCTAATAGATGAAAATCATAATTAGTGAATAGAGATAACTGGCCTATGAGTAGGAGTACCCAAATATGAAACAACATAAGGAATATGAGAAGGAAGAGAATATGTAGGACTTACTGGAGGCTCTGAAACGTCTTTGATTTCTACTTCATCTTGTGATTGGAAGAGTACTCTAGCAAGCACCATAATGTTACTATTTGGATTATGGACTAGACTAGGTTCACCTTATGAAATGAGAGTCCTTGGAGAAGGATTTATCTCCAATGCATTCGATAACACTTGATCAAAATCACTAGTAGAATAATTTTGATGCCTTCTAGGTGAAGGTTCGACACTCATGGGTGAAATCCCACGAAGCTTTCTAGCCCCTAGAACTAATAGATCAACCACATTTATATACTAAAAGAATTTGAATACTAAAAACACCTATCATAATCTAGGAGCACATAAAATGCACCAAAAAAATATTAAAGATACAACCAAGAAAACAACTTTCACGTATTTCTTCTTAGTGTGTCTAGGACCATACACAAAAATACAAGAAACTGAAGATAAGGATCTCCCTAAAGTATTTTGGGATGATGAGGTCCCAAGCCTAGGAGTGGAGATATTAGACATAGTTACATTAAACTCCATACAATAGCCTTTAGTTGTGGAAGTACCCAAGCTTTGCAAGGGCACCCTACAGAACTTCCATGAATGTGATGCAATGTATACCTCAGGTACCATGGGATTCCCTACTATAGTCACATATGTGGTCCCTAGGAGGCAAGTAAGGACTCCAGTTCGTAATCAGAAGCTGGGTAGAACAATTTTGGGTGCATGATCCAAAAAGTAGGAGAGGGGTTATCTCTCAACCCTTATCTTCACACATCCTTCAGCTTAACTCATGTGTTAGAAGAGATTTCTTGGATAGCTTAACGAGATTATATTTCCACTCTTTAGTAAACTTATATACTTTCAATTCAATTGGCCTTGGAGAGTTTACTCCCATCACAACTATTCCAAGTCCCCAATGTCCTAAACTAGTTCATGTTTCTATGACAATACTAAAATTCTATTTCCTTTTAATTAAGTACTTATTTTAGTTGGTTGTTATTTAGGAGAAAAGGTAGTGGAATTAAAACTCATGATGTTATGATGCAAAAGAAATCAATAGAAAACCTAGGCTACATGCAAATGCAATAATTATTTTTCTTCAATAAAAGAGATTTCTACATGGGTTCTACGACAAAACTAAGAAATAAAAACTCTTTTTCTTTTCTTTTTAGGCACTCACACATTCAACACTTGAGGAAAAAATAAATTATGTCTACATTGAAAATTACCCTAATGCGCACTAGATGTAAATGAAAGATTCAACTAAAGTTAAAAAACAAGCAAAGGTGAGTTCAAAATCAAAAGTCCATTAATCAAGCAATAAGAAGCAAATCCCAAAGCATAAACACTTATAATGCAAAAAGAATTTTAGTCCTAAAGCAATAATTCACACCTTTGTAAAATATTCAAAGTGAAAAAAATCAAAGAAAAATTACTCAAAACAAATGTTTTTCTTTTTCTTCAAAGGATTTAAAGACAAGAAGTTTGAGAAAGTGAAATAAAGTATCAAATTCAAGAATAAAAATAAGAAAGAGACTCAAATCTCACTAGCCATTAACAAAAACAAAAATTAAAAGACTAATTTGAATAACAAAAAAAAACAACTCAAGTGATTTGGTTAAGAGGATAGAGGAAATTCTAGAAATGAGAAAGATTTTAGAGAAGTGAAATCCCTCATTTACCCAAGAATTGTGAACACTTTTCTCAAAAAAAAAAAAAAAAAAAAAGCCAATTTCAAGAATTTATAAGGAGAAATCAATAAAACTAGATTACAAGTGAGTTGCAAGAGCAACCAGCTGTCCTAACAACAAACATAATTTAAAAACTTCTCAAATAAAATATGAAACTCAATTTTAATTATAAAAATCTTCAAAAATCATAAACCATAGGTTGACATAGGATTTTCACCAAAGAGAGGGAAATAATTGACAAAATTGCTAAAAAGATTATTCCAATCCTCATTCAAACAAGAAGGGCACATGCAAACATGGTCAAACAACCAGAAAAATGTAGAAATGAAAAAATTCAAAATTTCCAATTTGTACATGACTGTGTAGTTCCAGAATCGTGTATGTGCATCACCTTTTCTAAATAAAAATTGCGTATATGCGAGTTCCTTCAAAATAAAACATGTATGTATGCTTTTGTTTACAAAAAAAGGAGTATAGAAATCGAAAACTAGGGGAAAAATAAAAAAAATTCCTAATCCAAGAGATCAGGTTGATTGACCATATTTCCTAAGAGTCGAGAAGGATAGAAACAGCAAGAAACATCAACCGAAAAAACTAGATCAAACAATTACAACACTTCTAGGAAATACTTGATGGTATTCCCGAGTGGAGTCACCAATTCTCTTCATTGGAAAAGTTCCCTAAGGTGATGTTTCACAACCTCAACAGAGCATAACAAGAAAATCAATAATATGCAGTTGAGAAAGCATTCCAAACCTGTGAATTATGAAATGTGGATTTGGAAACTTACCCATGGGTCTTACGTTTGATGATGTTAGTGTAGGGTCCAAACCCTTTGCTTCCTCCATAAGCGATCAGGCCTCCAAATTAATTCCAAGAAGCATATATATGATATATATTTCAAAGTGAATACATTAAAGATATGTTAGATCATATGAGGAACAAGACATGAGATTCTTTATTAATAATCAACAGTAGATATAGGAAAGGTACAACTTGATCCAAGCCAAATCACTAATGAAGCCTTCCTCTAGATCCGTCCAGCCTGAGGCATGGAGACAACCTATCTAAATAATGCAATGATATGTTACAAATATGAAGAACATCTCTACAAAGGAGGCAAGGGTTTCCATACATACTAGGACTGTAGGAGGCATGGGAAAATAAAACTTGATTTTGGAGAAAAATGGGTATAATGTCGATAACAATTTACTTATGTCTTTTAGGAATACCCAAGATATGTATATATACCACCTGAAATTAGTTAATTCAGTGGTGCTAGGAGCTCATGTAGTTTTGATGTCAGTAAAACCCATGAACCCCAACAAAAAAATAACATTATATTTTATTTTTGATATTTAAAAATGTATATGTAGGTATGGAGTTATAGATCTTGCGTATGTACGGGGTTTTGAATGGGTAGATTCATGCATGGAATCTGAATTTTTTTTTTAATGAAGGATCAAGTCTACATGGGAAAAGGTTTCGCAAGGCCATAAGAGAGCGTCAGGTCGACATGAGTGTTAAATGATGCTACAAAAATCGAAACAACCCATACTAGCTACTGCACCACTTCCTCAAATGAGGATTTCTCAACCTCTACACACTCTCTCATTAGAGCCATGTATCGAGTGTATAGATCTGGTGACCTCCTGTATCTGCATTGTGATGTGGGTGATCCCACATTCTCTCTAGTGTCATGCATCAATATGTCAAACTCTGTGGTAAACTTCCTTCATATCTAGAAGTCTCTGCATGAGTGGATGCCTCCACTCTCTGCTCCTCTACATGTGGTTGTTCCACATCATCCCGAGGTTCTTCCTTTGGAGCTAAAATCTCCTTGTCTGCATGTAAATAAATCTCCCCCTCAAAGGAAAATCTCATGGCCTTATCTTCATTGAACTTGACATCCCTATGGATCACTATCATCCTATGAGATGACAGGTACACCTAATAGTTGCAAAGTGTATCCATGTACCTATTGAAGCCCCGAAAATCGGGTCGACAACAAGGGGGATACCCACCCGGTCCGGACCTTGGTTGCCAGCTCCTTACCCGTTTGGTATAGCGGGTCCGACTGGGAATAATGGGACCAGTTTCCCAATCTAAGGGGTGTGTGTGTGTGTAGGGTTGAATGATGCTGATCTAGGAGTATTTTAAGCTAATTTAATTCAAATGTCTAAACTAACTCTATGCTATTGTAATCTAATAAAGGAAAAACAACACATCTAATCTACACTAACCGAGGGTGTATTTCTTCTATTATGCGATCTAAAGAGATTTCGAACAATAACTGGTAATAAAGATCATTCAGCTATCATAAGAATAGAAATCAATTAAGATAAACCATTCTCCATAAAAAGTTAGGCAAAACAGTTGTGAACAGCATATCACATAATAAGTTATTCATATATTAAGCACAAATAAATGACTCCACCGTACATAAGTGCCAAATGGTAACCCACTCATTCATGCAATAACATATAAACAACTGAAAAACTGCATATCACTTTAAGGATATGAACAGAAACAGGTCAAGAGATAAAAGTACCATTTATGACTGGTTCCACTCATAAGCTTCAAGCAATAACAATTTATCTCTACTTGTTCTAACATCTACTAAGAGTACAAAAGTGCAACATCAGTAGCAGACATTAAATGCAAATATTGATAAATGTCGATCCATCCATTCACCAAAAACCCCCTCCGAGGGTGCAAAAGTGCATGTTCTGAGGACAAGGTTTTTGACAAATTTCCGGACCCTTCTCCAAATGCATGAGAAGGGTTCAAATACTGCTAACTAATTAATCTTAATTACATAAATTTAGGACACGGTTTCAAATGACCGCCCTTCTACTAAAGCAAATTATTTCTAAAAATTGAATCTAATTTCTAACTGTTTCTGTATTTGCTCATTAGTGTTGTAAGCAATGCAACATTCGCCTGGGAAGAGTCGGCTCTTTGTCTTCTCCTTTCGTTTGAGTTACGAAAATAGAAATAACAAGCGCTGGCACCGCTTTCTGACAAAATGGAAGGTATTTTCCTCTGAATTGGTGTATTCGCTGTGTGTATACTTAGTAATAACCCAAATTTCTCTCAAACTGATTGTGTTGTTGCTATTTCTGTTTCCGGCCTGGCGAATGACTGAGAAAGTTAGGGACTTTGCTCTCTGAACAATTTCCTGTATTGAAAACTGCTTCCCTTCTTTGTTCCAGGATTTTCTGGTGCGTTTTCCCTCTTTAGCGTTTTTCTTTTTCCTTTACCCAGTCTAAGCTTCAGGATCTTTTGAAAACATTCTGCTCTTGTGCACCTTTGACTCTGAGTCTTGGATAGTCTATTTCCATCAGTATCTGTTGAGTGATACTCTGGAATCCGCGGTCCTGCTGCATGCGGCATCTGTTTGCGAAGGCATTTCTTCTTTGTTCTCCGAATATTGACGCTTTCCCCTTTTCCTTAGATGTTTCCTGCACATTGATTTATATTGGTTGTTGTCTTACAGTTTACGCAAAGGAAAAGAGTAATGACGAAAAGATTGACATGAAAGCTTTAAGCTCTAATGAATGCATAATCATGACACTCATAATGAACTGACTCTTCGAAAAACACAACACAATCCTTCTCGGATACTTTTGCGTACAATCATTAATTTCTTTTTAAGGCGCGCGCCCAATTTTGGTCTGTAGACAACTTTCCTTGAATGCTTTGTCGAGGAACCTTTGCGATGATTGATTTCTCCGACTCGCATCGCATTGTCGAGGATTTCATCGTTTAAGATGTGTCATCGCATGATTTGATGATCGCATTCATCGTAGATCGCAACCTCGCAGATTGCAATATCGCAGATCGCAATATCGCAGATCGCGCTTAATCATAATCATTGTGCGCTGCTTATGCGATGTTGCGATATGTGATGTTGCATATCGGCCGTCGGCGATTCCTTCACCTTTTTATTTAAGAGAGCTTCACAACATAAGTGATGCGATGAATTTCACGTCGCTTCTTCACAGCTCATTATGCGCATAGGAAAACGTCTCGCTCTCTTCCCGCGATGCGATATAGCTTAAGGGAGTTAAAATACAAAAAAATTGATAAAAAGTTTTTGGATTTTTTGTTAAGGGTCCCCATTTGCTTGGTGTTATTGCTAATACCAATCAAAGAGGGGGGTTGTTGGTGACCACAACAATGGCGATTCACTGTGAAGAACCAGTTATCTCTGTTTTTCTATTGAATTTCAACTTCCGAAGCAGAAAAATTTTCATATATCTAAATTTTATTATGGACAGATAGAGTATATTATGCCTTATCCTAGCTTTGATACTTCGTCTCAACCTTTTCATATTCCAATCGTTTGTTTCCTCAGGCTTAGTTGTTGTATTCACACCAGACATTACTTGGTCTTTTAAAGATAAAATAAGGTCTTCTCTGCGTTCTGGTTTTTTTTTTTAAAATATGCTCATTTGTCGTAGGTAGAGCCTCTGCTGCCCGCAAGCGTCCATAGCCTCGACAAGGTTACCTGTTACCCAGCAATGATCCTTTATCCTGCTTGAGGTTATTCACAACATTTTCAGAGGAAAAGCTCAAAATCTGATAGAGAATTGGTATCTTTTTCATGAACCCTTTTAGTGACCATCTACAACTGGTTTTATTTATAAGAAAGAGAAAAACAAATAAAAACTAAAACTATCCTACAAAAATGGAAGAGTGATATTCTATGGAAAATATTTTTTAAGAATCTGTCCATTAACAGGAAAAGAATCTCTTCTGCCTGCTAAATTCTGCAACATAAACGTCGGTGGGCCTATGACTTCTACAATCTGAAAAGGACCAAGCCACAGTTTCTGGAATATCGTATGTTTGCCCTTTTCTTCATGAGCCTTATCCCATTTCAAAACTAAATCTCCCATCTGAAAAAAATTTCTGGTCAGTATGCTTGAGTCAAAAGAGGATTTTATCAGTGCTTGGTGATGAGCATGGGTTTTCTTAGCTTTTTCTTGTCGTTCTTCTAATTTAATTATTTCCATTTGTCTTAGTTGTATGGAGGAGGTGGATACCTCATCGATGTGTTGTACTAAAGACAAAGAGGGAATGACTAAGTGAGTTGGAAGAACCACTTCTTTCCCATAAACCAAATTAAAGGGAGAAGTGCCGATTGAAGCTTTCTTCGTTATTCTATCTTCCCATAAAGCATTTACCAACGCTTTGTGCCAATTCTTTTGGTTTTGGTCAACTGTTCTTTTAATAATCCTGATGAGGTTTTTGTTTGTTGATTCAGCCAATCCATTACCTTGCGGATAGTAGTTGGCTGAATATTTCATTTTGAACCCTCTTTTAAGTGAAAACTCAGTCATTGTATTTCCAGAAAAGTATGAAGCATTATCAAATATTAAGGCCGTTGGCAATCCAAACCTAGTGATTATAAATTGATCTATAAACTCAATAATGTTTTCAGAATTAGTTGTCTTGAGAGGAACTACTTCTACCCATTTAGTAAAATAATCTTTTGCCGTGAGGATGTACCTATGCTGCTTAGAAGAGTGAGGAACAATCTCACCTGTTATGTCCAAGCCCCACTGGCCGAATGGTTGCTCGATGTTTACCGGCTGTAGTGGCATGGACAGTTTCTTTTGTTTCCCTGCAGCAGTCTGGCAGACTTGGCATTTCCTCATGTATCTGTGTGAGTCTTTGAACAGCGTGGGCCAGTAATATCCTGCACGTAAGATTTTATGTGCAGTAGCATCTCCAACATAGTGTCCGCCTGCTGGTCCATCGTGGAGTTCCTGTAAAACCTTTTCGGCTTCAGTTTTCTCAAGACACCTAAGAAGCACAGAATCGTAATTCCTTTTAAACAGAACATCATTTATGAGCTGGTATTGTTTAGCTTTCAACCTCAGACCTCTTTTCTTGGTGTGATCCAGGTGTGATGGAGCATACCCATTCTTAAGATAGTAAATGGTGTCAGCATATAATGATTCTGCATCGTTTAGGCCTACCTCATACGTATGTACCTCTTCGGATGAATTCTCAGGAATTTGCGATGCTCCAGCCATCATTTTGCAGAAGCCTTGACCTCTTAAAATGTTTGCTGGTTTGATCTCAAGATCGTATTCTTGTAAAACGGGGATCCAATTTGCTCTTTTTTCGCCCACATCCTTCTGTATCAGAAGGTTCCTTACCACTGGAAACGGTACTATGACCTTAGTATGGGCTTTAAGTAAGAAAGGTTTGAAATATTTGATCGCTTTGAAAATAGCATATGCATGTTTGTCCACGTCTGAATAGTTGAGTTCAACACCTTGTAAATTCGAGCTAAAAAATGCGATTGGAGCTTCCACTTTCTCTTGATTTGCTTGAGTTAGAATCGCAGCATAAGATTTCTCTGAGGCAAACGTGTATAAGATAAAAGATTCTGAAAAATTCGGGGTTGCTAAAGATGGAGCGTTAATGATGGCTTGTTTTATCAAGTTGAATGCTTCATGCTCATATTGACCCCATTTAAAATTTGAATTCTTTTTTATCATATTTTGCAAAGGAGAAATAATACATGAGAAATCTGGGACAAATCTCTTCACAAAATTGATTTGTCCAAGGAAACATTGCATGGATTTTTTGTTATGAGGCATGGATATTTCAGAAATTTCTTTGATTCTGTCAGGTTTAATGTGAATACCAGATTTTGACACTATGAATCCTAGAAGTTTTCCTTCACTTAATGCGAAAAAATATTTCTTTGGGTTAAGTGAAATCCCATACCTTAAACATCGTTGAAAGATTTGTTTCAAGTCTTTGAGATGGTCGCTTCGCTTCTTGGAGTACACTGTTATATCATCCAGGTAAATCACTATAGATTTATTGACTAAACATTTGAATGCGATGTCCATGGCTCTGTGAAATGTAGCACCGGCATTGATCAAACCAAATGGCATCTTCCGATATGCGTATGTGCCCCATTTATTTCGGAATGTGGTTTTTAACTGATCATCCGGATGTACCAGCACTTGATTGTATCCTGAAAATCCATCCAAAAAAGACATTAATTCTGAGCCTGCTACTGCCTGTAATATCTGCTCCATAGGTGGGAGGGGAGAATTGTCTTTTTGACAGGCTTTGTTGAGATTCCAGAAATCGATACAAATTCTAAAGTCGCCATTTTTCTTTCTAACAGGTACCATATTGGAGACCCATTTGGAATGTCTGACGGGGGAGATTATTCTGGCTCTCAATAACTTATTTAGCTCAATCTTTATCTGATTTTCTAAATTGGGGTGGATTTTTCTGAGCTTCTGTTGGACAGGTTTTTCATTGTCAATCATGGGGATAGTGTGTTGAATGATAGAAGTGTCGTATGTTTTCATCTCATCGTAGTTCCAGGCAAAAACATGTCGGTATTGTCTCAAAAGACAGATATATGCTAATTTCTCTTCAGGGGCTAGGCCGTGGCCTAAATTAACGTTTTGTGGTTTCTCATCGGTTCCTAGGATTACTAAATCGTAGTTCAGAGTCGAACTGTAAAGTTTAGAATTGGTAAACCTTTTAAACCGACTTTTCAAATCATATAAGTCTTCTAACTTAACCACCGACCTAGGTATAGCATTATCAGTGCTATATTGTTGTATTTGGTGATCATGATGGTCTTCGTCAATTATCTGATTTGAGTAGGATCCTTCAGAAGTGAGGAAATTTACAATGTCTCAATCATCATTGAATACTCTCCAATTTGTAATGTTGTCAGGGATGGACAGTCTAAAAATTAATTCTATTGAGAATCTATCTGGACTAAAATCTTCGGACGGAATAAGTCTAGAGGCTACATTAGCTAACAGGTCTGCGCTCTCATTTTGGAGTCTTGGGATTGACGAAATATTGAATGCTATGAAATGTGCAGTCAGATCTTGTACTAAAGATTGATAGTGCTTCAAATGACCTAATAGGCAATGTATGGTGTTACGTACCTATTTGACGACAATCTCAGAGTCCCCAAAGACTTGAAGGTACTTAAAGTTCAACCCGATTGCTTTGTATAGGCCTTGCACCAAGGCCTCGTATTCTGTTGTATTGTTTGTGCAATCGAATTCAAGTCTGCACGTAAGCATGGTCTTATTTCCATTTGGGCTAATCAGAATGCATCCTGCTCCTGCTCCCTCGTTAGATTTAGAGCCATCAAAATATAATTTCCAAAACAAAGATGTATTTACAGGGTTATCTAAAAAATTAATACACTTCGAATTATCAGTTTGGGAAAATTTTTTGACTTGGGACAAAACTGAATTTTCTAAGTAAGGTGAGGTATGAGCATTAAAATTGCCGAGGAAAGAATCTACCGAGTAATTTCCTATGATACTGCTATTGTATGCTATTGCTTCATTTTCTCCCTCTAATTCCGTCACTATGTACTTCTGGTGTAACTCTCGTTCAACCTTTATTTTATTCAGTTTACCATTGTAGGGTAACCACATGTGCGACCAGTCGGTTGAGAAGTATCCATGGAGTTTTTGGACCAATCCCTGCTAAGAATTAAGCCATAGAATTCAGGGATATCAGCTACTAGAATGTTAATAACCTAACACACCTTTGGGTTAGATGACAATCTTATGATCACTTGATTAAGTTCACCAATCACTTCGACTTGGGATCGATCAAGCTGAACTATGCGCACTGCGGATTTTTGCGGTTGAACATTCAACTTGGCACATATTGATCTGGGTAAAATATTCGTTGAAGCACCAGAATCTACCAAACAATTGTGAATGTTTTTGTTGAAAATTTCATAAGTTAGAAGAAAAGGGGGAGTGTGAGACGTTGATCTCCCTCCAATCAAGGCGATGTCATTTGGGTCAATCTTATTGATCATGTTGGTTGGAGGTCTTCCCATGTTGTGGAAAGCTACAATTGTAGGCAAAGATGTAGTAGGCACGGCATGTAATTATTTCATCATTATCTTTTGTTGATGTTTAATTTGCTCAACTCATAAAGAGTGATTTTAGCACTAGTCTTTTTCATGTCATCAATAATGTTGTACTCCATTTCATCCGACACAATTAGTGTTTTTGATGGAGGTGTTTGGTCTGATTGGACTGGGCTAGATTGAGTCGCTTTAGTGGTTGTTTTCTTTGTTGCGACTTTATCTTTTGCTGCAGGGCTTGCGCCTTTCTGCTTAGGGGTAGCTTGGGGAGGATCAAGTTGATTTTTGCTTCGTGTGCTAACCGGAAATGCTTCTTGATCTTCTTCTTATGGGAGGATGAAATCCCACATTCCTTGTAGTTCCACAACTTCTTCGTCATCGGTCTGCCCTTCAGTGGTATTCTCCTCTTCTTCTTCTTCTTCGGATTCGACGTTTGAGATAGAGTTGGGTGGTTTCACCTCTATTGAAGGATTTATTTTAAAAGCTCTGTAGGGGTTTCTCAAAGAAGTTTCTGCTACTTGTTTTTTTATGTCAATCATCTCATTGGACATGGTTTTTAACACTTTTTGTAACCTTCCAAATCGAAAGGATCTTTCGATTGTTTCTTCTTGGGGTCTTCCTTGTAGGAGACTTTCTTAGATTTGCGTTCCTCTATCGCAGATCTTTTTTCGAGGGCTACTACGAGTTTCTCTACTGCTATCACCTCTGTCAAGTTTTCAACTAAGGTTGTCTTATTTTCCCTATCTACGAGGATTGCCAAGTTCGATGGTAAAGCCGTAATATACCATTCACATCTCACTTCTTCGCTGGGCTGGGAAGCAGTAGGAATTTTGTTGAGGATTTTATTGAACCGTAAATTAAAGTCTTTGATGGGTTCTCTAGCCTCAACTTTAAGATTGGATAGGTCATTTATTAACGTCGTTGTTGATATTTCATCGCCAAATTTAGTAAGGAATTGACTGTGAAAAATGTCCCAACTTGTGATAGACCCGGAAGGTAATGAAAAGTACCATGACCCGGCTGTCCCTTGCATTGTGTAGGGAAAAAGCCGGACGACAACATCCTCGTTGGTAACTCTGTTGAGATTAACAGAAAGCATGAAATTATTGATATGCTCTTCAGCTAGCATGCCTGCTTCTGGATTGAATTTGGGTAGCCATTTCTCAGGATGGGCTGGTATTGGGCTCAGAGGTGGAGGCATTAAAACTGCCCCAGGATTGTTTAATGGAGACTGGGCCATCGTTGAGCTACTAGTGAATGAAAGTGCAGAGGATGATCCCTGATGCTGGGAAGATGAAGGTGTTATGATCTTTGATGATTTAAGAGGAGGGGTTGTGGAAGATGGATGAGTGGTTTGGAATGAAGAGGTGGGTGGCTGACTTCGCGGTGAGGGAGTTGAGATGGATGACGTAGATGAAAGAGTCTCACTGTCAGACTCTGCTGGTATTTTCCTTGCTCTTTTCCTGGTGGGAAGAGGGAATTCAGTTGGCTGGATGCCAAATTTTTCACTCTTTAATCTGGTTAGAGGATGAGCAGGATTATACTGCGAAGTCACGCTGCTTTGAGATTTATCAGACCTCTGAGTAAAAATAGAGAATCCCTGGAGTTTGCGAATCAGAGTTTGAACTTCAGGGGGTTCAATGATAGATTGGCCTGAAATATTAGGGTATGTAGCAGCGGTTGATACTCGAGCGATTTTTGACTCTAGATTTACTCGTACTGGGGAAGTTGGGGGAGTTGGTGAGGGTGATTTACTCTCAGAATGGTTTTTAGATTTTGATTTAGATGCCATTCATAGTTCGGGCCCTCCTTCTAGCACCAAATATGTTGAAGCCCCGAAAATCGGGTCGACAACAAGGGGGATACCCACCCGGTCCAGACCTTGGTTGGTAGCTCCTTATTTGTTTGGTATAGCGGGTCCGACTGGGGATAATGGGACTAGTTTCCCAATCTAAAGAGTGTGTGTGTGTGTAGAGTTGAATCATGCTGATCTAGGAGTATTTTAAGCTAATTTAATTCAAATGTCTAAAATAACTCTATGCTATTGTAATCTAATAAAGGAAAAACAACACATCTAATCTACACTAACCCGGGGTGTATTTCTTCTATTATGCGATCTAAAGAGATTGCGAACAATAACTGGTAATAAAGATCATTCAACTATCATAAGAATAGAAATCAATTAAGATAAAACATTCTGCATAAAAAGTTAGGCAAAATAGTTGTGAACAACATATCGCATAATAAGTTATTCATATATCAAGCACAAATAAATGACTCCACCGTAGAGAAATGCCAAATGGTAACCCACACATTCATGCAATAACATATAAACAACTGAAAAACTGCATATCACTTTAAGGATATTGTTATAGACATTTTTGTGCCTCGCAGCATGGAGCATGAAATGTCAATAATTACAGGGATCCTCAGTCCCTAAACATGTTGTTCTTACTCCTAGAAGAACAAGGTCAGCAAACCACAGCACTTCCCATCAGTTCTCCACCTGAAAACACTCAAAAACAGGCTATTTTTGGATCATGTCAGCTGCTCCACTGAGCATCTGCGCTGGAATGCAACTGCTCCTCCTTGTACCTGCGCTGAAAGTCAAATCTAATGAAGGCTACCTGCGCTGGGCGAGATTGGCCAAGTGGCACAGTCATTCTGCAAGGTGTCAATTGCCCAGGAAGCTTCCAAACTGACACTTGGTTCAAGGGATTCGCCCTGTGATGAGTAAGAGGTACTTGATCTCCATGTGTAAGCAAGGATCTCCAAGTGGACTCAAGAACTGAAGTTTAACTGAAGAGGGAGAGGACACAAGGCAGCTTTATGTCAGTCTCAAGCTGACTCATCCTTTCTTCTTCTATCCTATATATAGAGCTCTTCTATGAGGTCTAAGGAGGCTGGAATTTTGTGCAAAGTAAGGAAGTGCTGTTGGTTTACAGTTAGAGCTATTGGGTGATTGCTTTTATAGAGGGGAAGAGGAGATTTCTTGCTGCTGGGGAGGTGCTGCTGGATTGGAGCCATTGATGGTTGTAACCTTCTCAGAACCCTTTTACTTCTATCAATAAAGCTTTGAATGTTCTCCTATATACTTGTATTGCATTGATGTATTGTATTTACTTGTATATCTGATTCACTCTAATCCATGCATCAGTTATGAGTACATGTTTCTTGTAGTTTTCCTTCTCTTGTTTGTGCAGGATCTTTGTGTAGCTGGACCGGCAAAGGAAGCAAGGAGCTGGGAACAAGAGACAAAGAGAGAGGATAGGATCGACAAAAGCGAAAGACACCGGTTGGTCAATCTTTTCTTCCTTCTCTGTACTTTCATAAAGGAAAATATCAAAGCTTTACTTTCAGTTGTTGCTAAGGACTGTCACCCTTAGAGTAGGGATAGGGTCATCCGAGTCGGATACTTTTCCCCACAACAAACTGGCGACTCCGCTGGGGAGCCTAGTATCTTGTTGGTGTTTATAGTATCTTTGCTATTCATTTCCTGAACCAAAGAGTACCGAATCGAAAAGCTTTTGACTATATCAAAAGCGAAGTAGAGGGGCTGCTACTCTTGCTCATTTTTGAGCAGATTCATGATTTGAAGAGCTGATCTACAAAAGACTCTTGTACTCTTTGTGATAGCTTTTCATCCTCTTGATCATCCCTTAGCTTGTACTTGACCTATAGCTTTTTATTTCAGCAAAAACAGTGAATTTTTGAGCTTTTTATGACCCGGAAATCCTTGTAAACGCAACTCTCGTGTCTCAGTGCAGGCTGTCCACAGGCAGTCTGCATTCCAGCGCAGGTACTCCCTTCGGGAACTACGCTGAGAGTCAATTTGACAGACCAGAGCCTGCGCTGATCCAGTTAGGCTATGTCTTCCTGAGGTTTCCACTGTGTCTTAGCCCTGTTTTCACTGTTGTTTTGCTGCTGATTGCTTGTCATTGTACTTGCTGTAAACCAACTTTCCTTGACATTATTCCGCCTCAGTTGTGTGATGAAACTGTGATTGTTCTTTCAGTATTTCTTGTTTCAGTTACAGTTTCCCATTGTGAAAAGCGAACCATTATAGCTGTGGCCTCTTAGATCCTGAACTGTAAAAGTGTCTTTATGATCTTAAGAGCTAGTTTTATTATTGTTCATGGCTGTTTGAGTTTGTTTGTTTTCATCTTATGGTTTGAATTCATACATTTTTAGTGTCGAAACAAGTACCTGTAAGGCGTCTTTTCATTTTAGACAAAACTTGTTTGTTTACACTTCAAATTGAATTCGAAAATTACACGACAATTTCCTTTTGTCTACATCAACATTAAAGGAAAAGAAAAGAAATACATGCATCTTGCATTTGCATATTTTGATAAGTTTGCGTGATTGATCTAGGAGAAAGTGCATTAGTTTGTGCTTTGTGCTCTGTGTGGAAAGATAATGTTTTTCTCTCCCCTCAGTAGTTAGGATTTTCAAAGCTAAAAAGATTGTAAAGCTTGCTTATCATTTTAGCTGCATTTAGGAATTTGTACCAATACATCTCGTGGTGATCCTGAAAGACAAACTGCTAAACAAGATCAACTTAAAATATATTGAATGAATCTAAAAACGCATTGTAACATAACGCTCACAATAGAGGTCTAGGTAGAGACGTGTTCCGGCGTCGTTAAACGTAGTGATTGTCGATCTCTACGAAGGTGGGTGATTCCTCCTGAGGGGCGATAACACTAATACGGACTTGTGCTCCCACGTACCGTCGCGTATATTGGGAGACCCCTATAGGCATTTATCCTTTATCCTTAGGAAGCCGTGTCGGCCGCCCTACTGATCGCGATGCAGTGAACACAGCATTCACGAAGATCGACCACCCGTACCGTAAAACGTATTCTGTGGTTTCGCGAAAGGTTTGGCACACCCTCTGCCTAGATCTCCAGAGCAGTTTCTTTTGGCCTTTTTCAAACTCTATAACTGAAAAGGTCCAACCGAGCATTTGTCACTTCGGGCTCGTTAATACATCGAAGGCGACTAGAGTCATCTTTAGCTTTTTCTCGACTCTTAAAACATGAAAAAGCAAAGTTGTGTCTAAAAGCGTCTAATAAATTCATTCAATACGGAAACATAATTCCCCTTTTTGTATTTTAGTTGATCAAGTAATCCGCAACCGTGGAGGAAAGTCAATTAAAACTCCGTCGTTCGAGGAGACTCGCGAGTCAATCGTCTTTGTCTCCGGAATCGAGAATAGTACAGACAAAGCGAACTCGCTTGACCGGGTCAAAATCTCCCATTAAAGTTAGAACAACAGTTCTGACAACATCTGAGATTCTGGTCACTCCTGATATTTTTGGAATCCCTGCCTCTATTGAAGAAGTTCAACAGCAACAGAGGGACAGTTGTACTGATCCTAGTCTGAAGACAAGTACTTGCATAACTGAACCAGTTCCATTTGAAACCGGTCCACAGAGTCTTGTTGTTCAAACAACTGTCGCTGTCGAAGCAACCCCTTCTTCGGCACCAGAAATCTTTTACGGACCTGACGGTCTTCCTCTTCCTCCTGGTCTGATCGCAATAGAGGAAATCATAGAGGACCAACAAGCAAATACTCCAACTCATTTTGGAGTAGGCACCGCTCTTTTTCCTTCTGCGTCAGAAGTTTGTCCATCGCCACAGGAAGTTCCTGTAGAATCGTTAGGCAGTTTATTGGATAGACTTAAAATGTCTGAACAACCGTCGACATCTAGGACTGTGCCAAATGACATAGCGACAGCAGAAGCTCCTGCTGTCAATCCAACGATGTTTGCCGGCATACCAGCTGTCCCGACTAGCTCTCATCAGCTAGAAGGAGTCCACCCAGGGACTATTACGACAACTTGGTCTGTTCCAGTTTGTTCTTCCGGTATAATACCCGGTAATTCTTATGTTGAAACTAGACAAATTGATCCCTTTGGAAATCAGTTTGGGCCATCCAGTCCTCAAAGGCAATCTATACCCTTGAGCTCCGGATTGTTACCGTATGGGGGGCAATATGCCCTTCCACTTCCCCTTCCGGGGGGATACCCACACGGCAGTTTTCAACAACATTCAGGTTTGACTGAAGTAACGACGAATGGTTGGGTACCTATGTTACCCCAACAATCAAGAGTTGTATATTCCATGCAACAGTGTGTACCTATGTCTAGTATCCCGACGACGCCAGCAATTGTAACCGTGTCGCAAGTTCAATCGATGCCTGTTGTATGTCAACCCCAAGTTGTAATGCAACAGCCCATTGACCCTGCAACACAACCACAATCGCCAACTGCCGGGACGACACAGATACAAACGGGAACCATAACCCCGCATCTTGGTCCGTCGGTTAGTGTCGCACAGCAAAACATGGCTTCACAACCATGGATGGTGCAATACCAACAACCTCAGTTTCAACAGGTATACCAGGGATCTGAGCAACAGATCTTTGCGAATAGTGGGCAACCCTATATTCAGAACGGGTTAAATCAACCACTTTACAGTGGCCAAGCCCAACAGCCGTATCAGTCATATCAACATCAGTTGCATTATGCTGGTATGCAAAGGCCTACTGCTCAGGCGATTCCATCGTATCCTGGGTACGCCTCGCCAAACCTGAATCAGCAGTTGCCATTCGTGGCGACCCTAGAATTACCAGATTTACATCGATTAACGAACGATCCAATCGCCTATGCCCATTGGTGGCCAGCGATTCCTCACAAACTTCCTTCGGACATTCCTAAATTCAATGGGAATCCTGGCGAAGATCCGTCGAATCATGTGATGACATTCCATCTGTGGTGTTCGTCGAATACCTTGAATGATGATTCGATAAGGCTTCACCTTTTCCAGAGGACATTGACTGGTCCGGCGGCTAAATGGTATATTGAATTACCTAGAGCCTCTTTCGACAATTTTAGTTCCCTAGCCACGACTTTCCTAACACACTTTCAGTTACCTATAAGGTACGAAACTGGAACAGAGATCTTGACCAATTTCAAGCAGACAACGGCCACACATATATCAGATCATATACATGAGTGGCGTCGTCATCGCAGAATGGTAAAGACCTATGTTCCAGATCAGCTATTGGCTGAGTGGTTTATAAAGTCGCTTCTTCCTGCTATAACAGAAGATGTGGCCAAGGGAGGCGTCGTAACAGAGGAGCAGGTTATTGCTCGTGCTCAATATTTGGACTTAGTATATACTCAGTCGGGCACGCTCTATGATAAGATACCTGACGCCCCCAGACCGGAATTTTCGATCCCTCCTCCTCCCAGATCAAATAGTGACTCTCATGCCGGTGATGGCGTGATTGGAACTGCAAACGCTAAGTCGACAAGGGATTCAAATAAGAAAGCCCGTAAGACTTCGAATCAAAAAGCAAATCAAGAGATTCTTGCTTCGGAGGTAAATGCTGTATCTACAGATAAAGGCAAAAACTCCAATCAACCAGGAAGCAAGAAGAAACAAAACAAAGGGAAGAAGAAGAAACAGGGTGAGTCATCCCCTCAAAAAACTTCTTCAAACCCTCCTGGGCAAGGGAAACAATTTTATCCATGTCAGATATGCGATGAAAATCATTCGACAAAGAACTGTCCGTTCAAAGCTGAGTTAAAGAGGTTCTTTAAAAGTTCCCAAACTTCAGCTGTGTTGACTGATCCATTCCCCACCCCAGGTCAAAATATGGTTGATAGTGGAAATGCTTCCCCGTCTCAAGTGCTTATGTTGTCGGTTTCTAAGCAAAATGATGCTTTGATCTCGACCAGGAATAAAGATTATGGAAATCCGCCGGTGTCGAACGACAAAGGGAAAGATCAACCCAGTAGTTCGACAACAACTTCGGCAGAAGTTGTATCCCCCCTCACGCATGAATTAACAATAAAGCCACCTAAGGGAGTAGTACACAAGTCGACATTTAATCCTCGTGCCAGAGCGGCACAGCATTATAACATAGTAGAAGATTTGGCCCAATCGCCATCTGCTATGTCGACTCTTGAGGTACTGCAAAATTGTCCATCCCAAAGGCAGGCATTGTTATCAGCAATTGGTGGAGTGGATCCTAAAGATTCCAATCTTGTATCCTTTGATCACAAAGGATATGATCCTCAGTTACCAGCGCAACTAGCTTTCCTTATTCAAGTGAAGGCACTCAACAAAACTGTTCATAGAACGATTATTGATGAGGGAGCCTCGACATGTATCATGTCGATGAGTTGCTGGAAAACTCTTGGATCTCCAACCTTGTCGCGATCTTCGACGACATTGAAAGCATTTGACGGTAGGACGTACACTCCGTACGGTATCCTAAATAACTTTAAGGTGGAACTAGGAGGAAAAACAGTGGAAATTGATGTTGAAGTCATTGATGGCAATCTTGACTATAACATCCTACTGGGAAGACCATGGATATATGCCATGGCAGCTGTAGTGTCGACATATTTTAGGAAGATCGCATTCCCGTTTGAAGGAGGGATTACGGTCGTCGACCAGCAGAATTTCCTCCCTAATGGTTCACAAGTTACTGGAAGCATTCCCCTGATCCATGGGAGCGACCATTCAATACAAGATATCGGAGTAGGCTTGCTAAAAGATCCCACAATGATGGGAACTTTCGCATTGCCACCTCCTTTCCATGTAGGGAATATCCCGTTTGTAGCAACATGCAACATGGTATCTTCTTCAAAGGTCGCAGGAGACAAAGTCGTCATGGATTATCAAGTGGTGTTGCCACCTAGCCCTATAGAAATATTGTAGCAATCAATATTTCAGGCATGGGAGGCGAGCCCAAATCAACGCTCATCAAGCGTTTGGGTAGATAGGTCTGGAGAATATGGTACCCCATTAGATCCATGGTCAAAAGTTCATGGGACTGACGAAGGAATCTTACAATCAATGATGATTGAGGGGGCACCATGGAATGATCACCACCATCGTTCCTTTCTTCCAGAGTGTGAAGAAGAAACTCAACACGACCTATATCACCCTTCAGTGTTTGAATTCCTAACAAACACTGTAAATACGGTGGATTCAGAGCGAAACCTATCCAATATTGAAGAGACCGTAGCCGTAAACATCTCGACAAAATCTGATGTTGTAGAGAATATTCATGTCGGCAAAAGTTGTTCCCCTTCAGAACTGGAAATATATGGTGCTCTCTTTCGCGAATTTAGAGATGTCTTTGCATGGTCATATGATGAAATGCCAGGCATTGACTCGAGCATAGTTGAACATGAGATTAAAATGTATCCTGATGTCAAACCAGTAAGACAACGGCTTCGGCAGGTGCACCCCAAGAAAGCCGCTGCCATTAAGGCAGAAGTTGAAAAACTTCTCCATGCTGGATTCATCTACCCGGTTCCTCTAACCGATTGGGTATCGAATATTGTCCCTGTTATGAAAAAACAAGGGACGATAAGAGTGTGCGTTGACTATAGGGATGTAAACCAAGCTTGTCCAAAGGACAACTACCCTACACCCTTCATCGACCAGATAATTGATGAATGCGCCGGATGTGAAATCTTTTCCTTTATGGATGGATTTTCCGGATATAATCAAATAAATATCCGCCCACAGGACCAGTCTAAGACTGCATTTATTTGTCCATGGGGCACATTCGCTTATCGAAAATTACCCTTTGGTTTAAAGAACGCAGGGGCGACGTTTCAGAGGGCAATGAATTATGCTTTCCATGACATCAAGAACATCGTTCAACCTTACCTCGACGATCTTCCGGCTCATTCGCGGAAGCGGACTGATCATCCGCGGCATTTGAGAGCAATATTTCTACATTGCCGACACTACAAGATAAGACTCAATCCGCACAAGTGTGTGTTTTGCGTCGGTTCTGGTCGTTTGCTTGGCTTTGTAGTCTCTAAGGATGGGATTCGTCTCGACCCCTGTAAGGTTCAGGCAATCATTAATTTGCCTCCACCTTCAAATTTGCTCCAGATTCAGAAACTCCAAGGGAAAGCAAACTTTCTGAGGAGGTTCATTCCAAATTACGCAGAACTTGCCAAAGGTTATACTCGTCTTTTGAAAAAGGATGTACCTTTCGTCTGGGACCAGATTGCGCAAGCTTCCTTTGACGCTCTGAAAGATTCTCTAGTAAGAGCATCATTAATGTACGCCCCGGACTATCAAAGAGATTTTAACCTGTATCTAGCTGCAGCAGATACGACCATTGCGATGGTCTTAGTGCAAGAAGTCGATGGAATTGAACATCCTATTTATTATTTAAGTAAAAACTTAAATGACACAGAAAGTAAATATTCCTATGTTGAAAAACTAGCGCTTGCTGCTGTTCAAGCGATTCAAAGGTTTCGACATTATGTCCTCTTTAGGAAAACTATCATTCTGTCAGATTGCAACCCCATGACGTATATACTGTCGCGACAATTGCTTGGGGGCAAATATTCGAAGTGGATAGCGATCCTTCAAGAGTTTGATCTGGATTTTGTAAAATCCAAATCGAAGAAAGCTCTAGTTTTCGCGGAATTATTGTGCGATCTCCCATCGTCGTCCAACGATGAAACATCAGAAGAGTCAATCGTGGATGAAAATTTGTTTCTGATATCAGTAAGCGATGAGTGGTATGGAGACATCATTGTGTATCTCCAAACCCAAAAATTTAGGCCTAATACCTCACACTCGGAACGGAAACGTATACGATACCAATCTAAAGACTACATGATCGTCGGTGATACACTTTACCATCGTGGTATCGATACGGTTCTGAGGAGGTGCCTAACCCATGAGGAGGCCGAGAAAGCCCTGAATGATTGTCATTCAGGCGCGTGCGGGGGGCATCAATCTGGATATGCAACAGCACAAAGAATCTTACGAGCAGGATATTTCTGGCCAACTGTGTTTAAAGATTGCATAATAGCTGTCAGAAGTTGCCATGCGTGTCAGATCTTTGATAGCAAAACCAGGAGACCGCCCGCACCTTTGCAGCCTATAGTCGCTGTTGGGCCTTTCGCCAAGTGGGGCATCGATTTCATGCAATGTAACCCCACCTCGACCGGGGGCATGGGTATATTATAGTCGCTGTTGACTACTTTACCAAATGGGCCGAGGCGATGCCTACATTGGATAACACTGGTGAAACAGCTGCACTTTTCTTTTTTAATCATGTAGTCGCCAGGTTCGGCGTTCCGCAGGCTATAGTGACAGATCATGGATCGCATTTTCGCAATCACATGATGGTTGAGTTAGCTGCCAAACTAGGGCTATCGCACGACAGCTCTACCCCATATTATCCACAAGCCAACGGACAAGTTGAGGCAATCAACAAAGTCCTGAAGCGTATGTTGCAAAGGATGATCGGGGTTCACAAAAGAAGATGGCACCTACTCCTGTACTCAGCATTGTGGGCTTACCGAACCTCGGTAAAAAACGCCACTGGGTTCACACCATTCCAATTGGTGTATGGCCTGGAGGCAGTCTTACCGATCCAGTGCGAAATTTCGTCTCTTAAACTCGCAATTGACCTCCTCCCCGAAACCTCAGAAGAAGAGGCTCGTTTCTTGGAATTGATCCAGTTGGATGAAAACCGTCGTGACGCCGCTTTGGCGAACGAAGCCCATAAGAAACAAGTCAAGGCGCAGTTCGACGAGAATGTCAAACCTCGTATCTTCTCTGAGGGTGACTTGGTTTTGCTTTACGACCAAGAATCCGACAAATTAGGAGCAGGAAAATTTAAGTCCTTATGGATGGTTCCCTATATTGTTAAAAGGGTGTTAGCAAAAGGAGCCTACGAGTTAATGGATTATGACGGGATACCACTGGCGCAGCCCCGCAACGGGTTGTACCTCAAGCGTTACTATGCCTGAATAGTAACCTGAGTGCTTTTGTTATATTTTGTTTTCGATAAAGTGTTTATTTCGGTTTAGTAATCCACCCTTCTCGTTTGTTGCAGATGTCGAATTATTCTGAGACATATGTGGGATATGCCGACGGAGCGAGTCGTAGTACGCGGAATTTGTCCTCCGCAGCCTGGGCCATTTTTGATCCTAGCGGCGAGTTAGTGAGTTTCAGAGGTGTGTGCATTGGACAGTCAACGAACAACATCGCTGAGTATAGCGCGTTGATTGAACTCCTCTCTGATACCATCGCTCATGGTATACGCCGACTAATTATTAGGCTAGACTCACAGCTTGTGATACTACAACTCACCGGTATATATTCAGTCCGCAATCCAGCTATTTATCGAATGTTTCTAAGGGTTAAGATTTTGGAAAGAGAGTTTGATTCAATTCAATACCAACATATTTCCAGAAATTTGAACACATTAACAGATTCATTAGCAAACTATGTATTAGATAGACATTTACGACATATATAAAAAGAGATGCATCGGTGCTAATGCAAGTGGATCAAAAATAAACCATAATAAACCCCGAAAATCAAAATATATAAAGCTGTTTATAGTTTGTACATGATGTGCTGTAATCAAAACAAAATTGGTCGTATGACCTAGAACTCAAAAAGATGCTAGGGGGCACCCTAGCCTAGTGGTGCTCATGAAAGTACGTCACGGTCTGTGCAATCATGCGCAAGAGACGAGTCCATCGTCTAGGCACGCCAATAGTGTGCCGCTGCAACTGTAAAGGTAACTCGTCAATCTGTACATCCGGAAGACCACGAGTAAGGCTCTCGACCTACTCCTGCACAGCTGCAAGTATCTCAGTATCACCAAGGTCGCGAATGACAACTCGCCTAGCAGGCTCTGCTGCTGGGGCAGCAACTGGCGATCGTGGACGAGCTGCTGAACGAACAGGACCAACATCTGCATGCACCCAAGAGTTTGATCAGTTTTTCACAATAACATCATGAGTAAAAACAATAAACAGTAACATGGTCAGAGATTTTACCAATAGCGCCCCATTGCTCGCCATCCGGTAGCGCCAAGTCCGGATCACCTCGGTAGTCCATACCCACATATGGATACTCAGAAAACACCATCTCCTGACGCTCGAACCACCTAAAGAAGGCCTCAGTAAAAGTAATCTGAGGTTGACCAGCATGTCGGGACATGTGGTCAACCCACCTCTGCATGCGTGGCTCAGTCGGAGAAGGCAAGTCAAGTATGATGTACTGAGGCTGCATCAGTGGGATTTTCTCCAAGGCAAAGGCAGTCAGAATAGAACCAAATCCAAAGTTCTTCAGCCTCCCGTCCTTTACCTTGGTCAATTGACTTTTCATCTGAACAAGTACTGCATCACACCAGTTAAACACTTTCGGTTGGAGACACTCCAAGGCGTGCTGCATATAAGATCTGTTGGCAACATGTAAAGCTGCGCTACCAGCCGTCCTACCAATGGTAAACAGAATGGATCTAAGAGACCTGTCAGTGATGTCACGGATATTGATCTTGCCATCTTTGCTCGGCTGTGAACCTTCCCGACAATACTGACGGATATAGTCTCTGGTAGAATTAGTCCCTCGAGCCGTACCTGACAAAGAAAGGGGGGCACCCCGCCTTGACAACCCAGTCAAGAAGTACATGTCCTCTATGGTCAAAGGGATGTTTTCCCCCTAATCTGGAATACTTGGTTAACAGGGTCCCAAGCGTCAAGCATATACTGCAGTAAAGAAATCTGTGCTCTCATGCTAGAGATACGGAAGAACTTCAGTAGGCCACAGTTCCGAAGCGCGTTCACTGTGACCGGGTCATGAAGTGCAACCATGTCCTCTGCTTCATGTTCTCGTTCTCGCCATGTAAGGGACATTTTGTTCAAAGTTCCCTGCAAGCAAACAAGAGAAGGAGTAAGTTCCTAATTTTGATGAAAAACTGGCGAAAAATCATCAAAAATCACATGCAGGATCAGTTTTTCTAGGCCCAGCGCAGGCAGAGAGTCTCTCCCTTGCGCTGAGGCGCAGTCTGCCTTAAGACCACCTGAAATACAGCGCAAGTTTCGAAAGGAGAACCTGCGTTGATGCCAGGGCGCCTTGATGAAACCCCTGAGGCTCAGAAACCCTGAAAAATGTGCATGAAACTGAAAAAGGAAACCATGAAAGTGAAGGGCTAAGGTTTAGCTCCTACCTGGTCCAAACGGCGCCGAAAATCGTCCACAGAATCTCCCGAAATCAGCTGGTAAAAATCAAGGAAGAAGAGGCACCTCCAGAGCTCCAACAAGCAAAATGCAAATGAAATGGTAAATGAGAGGTAAAAACACCTTTTTATGACTTTTTACACAGTTTAAAGTTAAATATTAGGGTTATAATCTCATTTTCATGAAAATATTGTCCATTTCTAACGAAATTTGTTGCAACAATTGATGGTGAAGTACTACATTTGAAAAGAGAAAAAGCTAGTAAAAGTAAAAAATCAAATTTGACCATGAATCGAGCAGTTTTACCACGGAATTTATGCTCGTTAAAAAATAGAAAATTGTGAGCAAAAGTTTCCACCAGAGTTCAAGCTCATTAAAAAATGAACCTATCTCGGTAAATAACCATTGCGATCGTAAATTTATCAGCCTTAAAAGCCTTGGTCGTGTTTTCATCCATCACCTCCACTGTCATTTGACCGGTCGTTCACCCCCATATGTGTGTTTACCCATTTTGAGGAGCATCTGCGAAGAGTGATTTCATCTAGCCATCCTTGTGACACTACCATGATTGGAAAATTCCAATTTGTACCTGGAATCTGCTGCTATCCCTGTTTATCACTCGTTCCTCAAAAGACGAGTCTTCTTTGAGCTCTTTTCACTGACTCGTAAAATATGAAAAGTTTGCCGAGTTTTGGCCTTCCAGCTCGTTAAACAACCGGAACGCTATCCCTCCTCTAGATTTTAATCTTTTTGGACCTGAGGGATTATTGCACAAAAAGATCGAGCGCTTGTTTTGTTCGGCTCGTTAAAAGCAATCGAAAATTCATCCCTTCTGTATTGTTTTATACTTTTTCGGACTTAAGGGATTAGATGACGAAAAAGGAATTATGGAGTTAACTTTCTGTACCTTTTCAGACTCTCTAAAAATGAAAAGGACCGAGTTTTCCTTGTCGTTAGACTCGTTAAAAGGATTAAATAGCGACAAACTTGTCTTTAGACGAGAACGAGTTTCCCTATCGCTAAGCTCATTAAATCATAGCGATGGGCTTGCCCGAAGGGCAGGTTATAGAACAAGCATATGTTATCCTCCTCAAGCTTGACAAAAATAAAGAGGTACTGGTCAGAAATGACTGGGGAAAAATTGGGAGAACATCAAAGTTTAATGGTAGCAAGTCGCTCTTGAACATGACACTTTTGCTCCGTACTACATCGGGTTGGGTTGTTTCATTCACCGGTCTCATCACCATGGTCTTCGCCAAACCGTCCACTTTTGGGGTAATGCTACCGATCCATCGCATCAGTGTCGTTATATGTTCAAGAGAGGTCATTCTGAAAGTGTCAACCGTGTCCCATCCGCTGCCATGCATTATCCTTCATCCATTCATGATCGCCACCCTGAATCATATATCACAGTTTGTTTTCACCTCCACTAAAATCATTAGCTCCGTTCCGTGTCATTGATGTGGGATTCATTAAGGCCCTCCTTTGACGGATCGCTTCTTGTCGACTTCAGCTCATTATCCAAGAAGTTGATCTAGGAACAACCCCATCAGTACTTTGAAGCTTGCATGCCTCAATGGCAAGTTTCTCACTTCCGGCGGCAGGTATACATCAATGACCTTCGACCAGAAGATTTTGCGTGGCGTTCGACGCCAAGTCCTTTATTCACGCCACGTGAATTGTACTGCAGTACCTTGAGGGTCATTATCATTATCGGTGATTCCTCTCGCGCTTGTTAACGGTTTTCATCATTGGCCGGTAATCAAGCGATGTCTTTCCATGTTCGACTTCAACAAAATTCTCACATGGATCGACTTGTACTTAGAGTGAAGATCGAACGAGTTTGAAGACCCCGGATCTAGTTTCATCCATCCAGGCTGCGATACATATTCAGGAAATATAAAAGCATTTGTCGTGTACATCATTGCAGCAGATGATCATCCTACTCAAAGGATGATAATTTCAGCAGAAAATTATCAGTCTACCATCAGACGATCGTCTGTTCTATGTACCAAAATGTATTTATAAAGCTGAGCATGGGAATGCCCGCCTCAGCTAGATCATGAAAACAAAATGAAAAATAATGTATTGTATTGTATTGTATTACAGGGCGCCTCCTCAGCACTGGAATGAACTTCGGACCCTCTAGATAAAGCATTTCACCCGATAAACGGCCTCATACTTTAGGGGGCAACTGTTATAGACATTTTTGTGCCTCGCAGCATGGAGCATGAAATGTCAATAATTACAGGGATCCTCAGTCCCTAAACATGTTGTTCTTACCCCTAGAAGAACAAGTTCAGCAAACCACAGCACTTCCCATCAGTTCTCCACCTGAAAACACTCAAAAACAGGCTATTTTTGGATCATGTCAGCTGCTCCACTGAGCATCTGCGCTGGAATGCAACTGCTCCTCCTTGTACCTGCGCTGAAAGTCAAATCTAATGAAGGCTACCTGCGCTGGGCGAGATTGGCCAAGTGGCACAGTCATTCTGCAAGGTGTCAATTGCCCAGGAAGCTTCCAAACTAACACTTGGTTCAAGGGATTCGCCCTGTGATGAGTAAGAGGTACTTGATCTCCATGTGTAAGCAAGGATCTCCAAGTGGACTCAAGAACTGAAGTTTAACTGAAGAGGGAGAGGACACAAGGCAACTTTATGTCAGTCTCAAGCTGACTCATCCTTTCTTCTTCTATCCTATATATAGAGCTCTTCTATGAGGTCTAAGGAGGCTGGAATTTTGTGCAAAGTAAGGAAGTGCTGTTGGTTTACAGTTAGAGCTATTGGGTGATTGCTTTTATAGAGGGGAAGAGGAGATTTCTTGCTGCTGGGGAGGTGCTGCTGGATTGGAGCCATTGATGGTTGTAACCTTCTCAGAACCCTTTTACTTCTATCAATAAAGCTTTGAATGTTCTCCTATATACTTGTATTGCATTGATGTATTGTATTTACTTGTATATCTGATTCACTCTAATCCATGCATCAGTTATGAGTACATGTTTCTTGTAGTTTTCCTTCTCTTGTTTGTGCAGGATCTTTGTGTAGCTGGACCGGCAAAGGAAGCAAGGAGCTGGGAACAAGAGACAAAGAGAGAGGATAGGATCGACAAAAGCGAAAGACACCGGTTGGTCAATATTTTCTTCCTTCTCTGTACTTTCATAAAGGAAAATATCAAAGCTTTACTTTCACTTGTTGCTAAGGACTGTCACCCTTAGAGTAGGGATAGGGTCATCCGAGTCGGATACTTTTCCCCACAACAGATATGAACGAAAACGGGTCAAGAGATAAAATTACTATTTATGACTGGTTCCACTCATAAGCTTCAAGCAATAACTATTTATCTCTACTTGTTCTAACATCTACTAAGAGTACAAAGTGCAACATCAGTAGCAGACATTAAATGCAAATATTGATAAATCTCGATCCATCCGTTCACCAAAAACCCCCTCCGAGGGTGCAAAAGTGCATGTTCTGAGGACAAGTTTTTTGACAAATTTCCGGACCCTTCTCCAAATGCCTGAGAAGGGTTTAAATACTGCTAACTAATTAATCTTAATTACATAAATTTAGGACACGGTTTTAAATGACCGCCCTTCTACTAAAGCAAGTTATTTCTAAAAATTGAATCTAATTTCTAACCGTTTCTGTATTTTCTCCTTAGTGCTGTAAGCAATGCAACATTCACCTGGGAAGAGTCGGCTGTTTGTCTTCTCCTTTCGTTTGAGTTACGAAAATAGAAATAACAAGCTCTGGCACCGCTTTCTGACAAACTGGAAGATATTTTCCTCTAGCTTGGTGTATTTGCTGTGTGTATACTTAGTAATAACCCAAATTTCTCTCAAACTGATTGTGTTGTTGCTATTTCGGTTTCTGGCCTAGCGAATGACTGAGCAAGTTAGGGACTTTGCTCTCTGAAAAATTTCCTGTATTGAAAATTGCTTCCATTCTTTGTTCCAGGCTTTTCTGGTGCGTTTTCCCTCTTTAGCGTTTTTCTTTTTGCTTTACCCAGTCTAAGCTTCAGGATATTTTGAAAACATGCTGCTTTTGTGCGCCTTTGACTCTGAGTCTTGGATAGTCTATTTCCATCAGTATCTATTGAGTGATACTCTGGAATCCACGGTCCTGCTGCATGCATCATCTGTTTGCGAAGGCATCTCTTCTCTATTCTCCGAATATTGACGCTTCCCCTTTTCCTTAGATGTTTCCTGCACATTGATTTATATTGGTTGTTGTCTTACAGTTTACGCAAAGGAAAAGAGTAATGACGAAAAGATTGACATGAAAGCTTTAAGCTCTAATGAATTCATAATCATGACACTCATAATGAACTGACTCTTCGAAAAACACAACACAATCCTTCTCGGATGATTTGGCGTACAATCATTAATTTCGTTTTAAGGCGCGCGCCCAATTTTGGTCTGCAGACAGCTTTCCTTGAACGTTGTGTCGAGGAACCTTTGCGATGAGTGATTTTTGCGACTCGCATAGCAGTGTCGAGGATTGTGTCGTTTAAGATGTGTCATCGCAGGATTTGATGATCGCATTCATCACAGATCGCAACCTCGTAGATCGCAATATCGCAGATCACAATATCGTAGATCGCGCTTAATCATAATCATTGTGTGATGCTTATGCGATGTTGCGATATACGACGTCGCATATCGGCGTCGGCGGTTCCTTAAGCTTTTTATTTAAGAGAGCTTCACAACATAAGCGATGCGATGAATTTCGCGTCGCTTCTTCGCAGATCATTATGCGCATAGGAAAACGTCTCGCTCTCTTCTCACGATGCGATATAGCTTTAGGGAGTTAAAATACAAAAATTTTGATAAAAAGTTTTTGGATTTTTTGTTAAGGGTCCCCATTTGCTTGGTGTTATTGCTAATACCAATCAAAGAGGGGGGTTGTTGGTGACCACAATAGTACCCCACAAATATGCCCAAATCAGTTGCTGGCTCTGTCTTTTTTTTCATTGTTAATAACATGAACGTAGAATGATGAACCAAATATCTTGAAGTGTTCCACATCTATTTTGTTACCTCAGAAAGCTTCTTCTAGTGTACTCATCCTGAGAATTTGATGGGGACTTATGTTCCTACATGTAAACAATTATGTTGCATGATTGAACCCACAAGTGCCTCAGTATGCCCTGATCATGTAACGCCAGCCGCGAAACTCCCACAATACTTTTGTTCTTCCTTTTAGCCACACCATTCTATTTTGGGTTATCGGGTGCTATTAATTCTTGTCAAATTCCTTCTGATGCACATAAGTTCTTGAATTCATCTCACACATATTCTTCACCATTATCACTCTTGAGAGATTAAATGTTCCTACTAGAATATTTTTCCATTAGTGCTTTAAGTTCACAAAATTTAGCGAACGTGTGATCTTTCTTCTACATGAATAAAATCTAGTACTTATGAAAAAAATCATCTACAAATATTACATAATACCTATTCTTGTTCATGGAGGCTACTGAGAATGGTCCATACACATCCATGTGAACTCTTTCAAATATCACTTGTGCTCGACTATCTTTATCATGGAAGGAAGATTTTGTGTATTTCCCAAATGTAAACCCTTTGAATCTGTCTCTCTACCCTAGTGTAGCCTTGGGATGTCTTGTAGAAATTTGTTGCATGATATTCAAAGCTCCATTGTCTAAGTGACCCAATATTTTATGCCACAACTCATTGATGTCTCCACTCTACAACTTCTTTGTTTTTTATCAAAGAAGCACAATCTTATACATGTAATTTGTAGAGGTTTTTTGCCTGAACCTCGATCTGATTCACTTGTCTTGAGGCTATGTGATGAAGGGAATCCTTTGTCTTTATAAATATCACATCGTAGCCACGGTCCATCATCCTGGCAACTAAAAAAATAATCTTCTTCAAATGTGGAACATACATGACATATTTTAATTCGAGGACAAACATACTCCCTCTAAAAGGTAACAATACCAATGTTAGTCATGCTATACCTCCCATCATCTATAGTTTTGATGTACATCTGGAGGCCCTTCTCCTCCAACACACTAAATAACTCTTTGCTTTGAGTCATATGGAATGATTCTCCACTATCTAGATACCACACAGTACTGATCATTGATGTCACCATGCAAGCGATGAGGGTGAAATCTAACTCAAGTTATGAAGCAAGAGCTTCACATATCTCTCCTCTTGAGGGATTCTTGTTGGCCTTCTTGTTTGGACACTTTGTGGCATAGTGTTCCATCTCGTGACAATGAAAGCACTTTGTCTTTGACATGTCCTTCCTCTTTCTGCCATGGTTGGAGTTTGATTTAGGATGTGATGACCTCCCATTCCCTTTCTTTAGCTTTCCATATAAGGCACAATTCTCCTTATGATCATTCTCACATGAGGATCCATATTTGGTGTTGCATTAAATCTCTTCTTGCACCAATTCAGACCAAAAATGATCCCACTTTGGTAACTTCTCCTTCCCATTAACTGAGTCCTAGTGGGTATGCCAACTCTTGGGAAGACCTAGAAGTGTGAGGCTCACCACCTTGTCTTCAAAAACTGTAACACCAACACTTACAAAAACATCACTACATTGGGTGAAATTAGTTAAGTACTTTGGTATTGTGTCTCCCTTCTCCATCTTGATTTTTCTAAGCTTTTCCTACATTGCCAGCGTCCTATGGTCGCTAGTTATTTGAAACAAGTATATCAAGGCATTCGAAATCACAAATTGAGTTTCCTTACCATGATGTTTTGAGACAATATGATTTCGAACTCCTTCTAAGATAATCTTTCTCACCTTTGCAACAAATTTTCTATACTCTACCAGATCTTGAACATTAGCTGGCTTAGAATATAGTTTTCTATGAGTTCCCTAGGCATTTTCTCTTCTAGCACTACCTCCATCCTTTTCTTCCACGCAATATAGTTAGAACTAACCTCAAGGGAATACTTGAGTCTCAATGAGTAGAATGAAATCCTATTGGCTCTTAAGTATGATACTATAAATTCAATTTATCTTGCAAAATACAAGCTTGTATTCTCCTCTTCTATAGTGATTTTAGCTCTGATACCATGTACAAATTCCTTCTATATTCCAACTATTAATTTTAATATACTAAAAAAATTGACTTGAATCTACTCTACCCATCAGTGGAAACATTAAATGATCGACGAAAGTAGGGAGCATAAAAGAGAAAGAATTTAATCACTCATAACACATTGATTTGTTGGGGAAAGCCAGAACTAAAAATCTTTGATATCTATATATTGCATTAGTTTGAAAATATGAGAATATTCCAATTCTTTTCTCAAGCTTGACCAATTGCTACACTATCTCTACATGTCTTAGAGTCTCCTATATAAGCCTATACTAATATGTAGCAAATTTCCTACTTTCCCAAGTCCCTATTTCCCTGCATTGTTCCTCAAGGAATTATCCCCTATTTAAGTAGGAAATTCCTTAGTTATGAATTACACAATCCTCATAGGCCTTTCTTTGACTGCATGCATCATCTGTTTAATTTAGATGATTTTACGAATAAGAGTAAACTTTCCCTGACCTTTAATATCAACTAGCTCTTTCTCTGATCTGAAATGCATGAGTTAATTATGAGTGACCACTAATTTTACTGCTTGATCACTGTAGGAAGCACCATACTACACTTCAGGCAGCAAAACACTATACCTCAAGGAGAACTCTATTATACTTCAGGAAGAACCACAATTTAATTCAGGAAGAACCCCACTATACTTTAGGACAAACCACACTCGAATATAGGCAACACCCCACTGGACTGCACACAGCACCACACTACTATAACACCCACTAATTCCTCCATCTGTTGCAACTAGTTTAACTAATTTTAACTTAGTTAGATTGAATTGATTAATTACAACTCAAAATAAACTCAACTAGTTCTCCTAATTGTAGGAGACACTCTACATGACTCTAGTTTGCCCCTTGAATCGAATTAATCGATCCAATTAAGTCGAAATTAACTTAGTTAACTATTCAAATTTTTCATGAGATGTGGAATTACAATTTTATTGTCAATTTAATTCAAGGACAAAATTAAAATAGGATTTTCTTGTTCCATTTTCAAAATTTTCCCTCCTCGATTGTCCACCATCCCATCCCAACCAAAATTTTCCACCTTACACATGTCCAAATTCCCTGCATTGTTAGTAGATACTCTATCAATTAAGGAATAAAACAGTTACCATGTATTCCCTATTACCAATTTTTTTCAAGCATACATCCATCGAGCCTCTATGTGGTATGTCAAGAATAGACATGTCGAGGGTTTGGATAGACTATTGACCCTCTATACAGTCTCCTAGTTGTGGTATCTAGTCCTTTTAGCACATTACTTCCATAGTTAGTAAAAGATCAAATATTTTCTCAATATACGTTGTTTTCCGAAATTTCTCCTTTGTCCCATCTTTACCACAAAAGTTATATAACTTAATAAGAAATTCTTTTCTTTCTTAACACTTTAATAAGTTAGAAATATATTTGAACTCTTAGATACAAATGTCTTCAAGGGATTCCTAGATGGAATCTACAACTGATAAATCATAATAACCATAACATGGTTAAGTTTGCCCTATGCCTGAACTTACCAAATTCTATAGAAATATACTAAGAGTCTCAATAGACCCAAATTTGTACCAGAACTTTTATTTGTCTTGTACATTAAGGATTTCACTCTTTATAGGTAATATATATCTATGCACTTGTTAATGATTTATTATTCAATATTTTATTTTAACCATAAAGATCATTACCTCTAATTTGTCAATTCCTACCAATTCCATGGCTATGGTCTATTCGTTAAAGCTCTACATGAATCCATCCAATAGTTCAATTTTGATTCTTCTATTCGAATACGTTTTAATTAGGTTGTATCTATATATTTTCAATTGAAATGTGTACACACACACACACATAACAATATACACATTTTTTTATATGTGATGAGTGTGTTGAAAAATTGTTTAGTATGTTTTGTCATTGATAGCATTGAGAGCTTGTTGAAATCTGGTTACTTATTTCATTAGTTAAAATAATTTCCTATCCATATATGGATCTTTTTTAACTGCCATAAACTCAACAGAAAATTAGGTTTGATGTGATGTAGCACACACAAGTTTCTAGACTATTCATGGTTCTATACAACCCTAATTGTGTAGTGTGGTCCCCTCTTACTAAATCGACATGAGTCATCAACAACCAAAGCCTAAGACATAGTGCTTGGTTGTAGAGATGATAAGGAACAAGATAGGCCTTTGATCAAACCATGAAATCATGAGTGCTAGGATATACATGAATAAGGGCATGTTTTCCATCAACAAATCAAAGTGGTGCAATGAAATAGTGGTGTACCCTAGAAGATAAGGAATCCAACCAAGAGTCCCTCATTAATTATGCTATTGGATCAGGTTTCTTTGGAATATCTGTGACATGAAGGGGCCATAGCTCATCTTAAGTTACCAAGGCGGTGCCCCTTATTGTGGAGAGAAACATGATTTACTGTGAGATACGGAGCAACTAGTAATTGGTTGTAGTACACCCCTTTACCCTCTACAAAATCTAGGAGGGGTCCTTGTTACAAACCAATAGTTTCCTTAACAAAAATGAGTAGGTCAACCCCAATGACATGATAAACAAGTGGCAGTAGACGTCGAAGGGAGGTGGTAGTTGATGATGAGAAAAATTAAGAGAGTGACATATGGCAAGCAGATTTATAATTTTTGGGTGGGAAAATGGATAATTGGAAAGTCAAATATGGTAGGAACGTGTGCTAGTGGACATACAGACATTTATTATTGGCTGCAATAGATAATGTGGATTCATTGTTTGGCAGATGACTTAGGTAAGTTGGTCCCATATCAGACCACCCTATTCATATAATTGAGCTGACAGGTCATCATCGATACAATAATCCCAATTTTACAATAGGTCATCAAAAGGGGCTTATAAATATGTACCCATGGATCTATCATACCTTTGGCTGGAGGACCTTCCAAACCATAGTGAATTCATCCAATATGAAGTTGTTGACTAAATGAGCCTAATTTTATAGTGCATAGTCACAAGGGGCTTAGAAATAAGTTCCTAGGGGTCCATTAGACTATGTTGTTAGAATTTCTTATGTACGAGAGAAAATTTTTCCAGTGAAGTGATTGGCAAGAAACAAAACCTATCTACAGGAAGTAATATAATTTTATGTGATGTATCCATTGATCCAATATCCCACATTGAAAGTTTTTAAGAACATTTATTTTCCCTTATGAGTGATGAGAAATAGATGCAGAGATTTCCTTAATGGTAAACAGGTTAAAAAATCATTATCTATTGACACATTCATTTATTAAGAAACATAGCAAGATGACATTGTATCCATCTGTGGATTATGAATGATAAGTCATAGAAGGTAGATAGGAATTGATCAAATTAATTAATAGGAAAAATCCATGTTAATTCACATCTATGTCTATCAAATCACTCTAGGAAGGAAGGACAATCATTTGCTATACAAAGATGTCAATGGTTGGTGTTATAAGAGAGCACCATCCAAAGGCTACACCCCTTAGTAAAATCAGGTTTTGTAGATAAGCATTGAAGGGCATAATTGTTGTCGAAACACAACTTTAGACCCTAGTGCTCATGCATTAAAGGTGGCTGATCTATTGATTCGTTAAATAGGACAAGGGTTAACCTTGAGGTGTTAATACTTAGTCGCATGCCAATAATAAATAGAGTTTTCATTCTAAGGCCAAATGAAATTGAGGTCTCTTGTGCCAAATCTATTATAAAAATATTAAAACTAGGCTAAAATAAACTTGTGCCAACATTTATAAATGGAAACCTAGAAGGACATGAATACATGTGTGCCCATGCAAATCACAATGTGTGTAATTTTGGTCAAAGCAGAAGATAGTGGAATTTTTTCTAGATAAAGGTTAGGAGATATGAGTGACAATTTAAATATATATAGTGAGAGAAAAAAATTGTGCAAATTACAAAGTTTGAAGAGTAGAGTTCGTAACTAAAACAGTGTGTAACTAAAGGTATCATTTTTGTTCTAAATCTCTTTTGTAGTAAAGGAAGACAAACTTTTAAGAGTTTTATGGAAAATTTTATTGATATGCTACTATTTATGTGAATAAATGTGACAACCCACCCCACCACTACCTCCAAATGGGATGGTTGTCACCTATAATCCAAATATTCTTGTAATTGTTACAGGAATGGGATAAAATGCATCTTTATTTTTTTTTGTCCCTTAATTGGACACCTTCGTTTGGCCCTGATATCCCTTTACAAAACATAGACACACACACATACGTACATACCAGTATGCTTGCCCAATAATTTAATCCTTGACACCCATAGTTCTTTTCAGTGGTTCTTTGTGGTAGCCCACAAGGCGGTTCAACCCACCTTTCAATAACTTTGGGAACAAGTAAGATCCCTCCACATTTCCATTCCATGTAAACCCCACCAACCACTAATTAATCCAATGGTTAGGATCTGTTGGGGTAGATAAATGACTTGCACAGTGGGATCATCCCCGCGCTGATGTCATGAGGTGGGGGGATGAGATATAATCCTCACAGGCGATCACAAAATGTTGATTAAGACTGCGGATGTGGGGTTTCCTCCCCACTGAGGTCACCCATGGGGGTGCACACAGTTGGATTACAAATGGTGATCCTCTTTCATTTATCCATGTCCCCACTTAATAATCATAAAAAGTGTGCATGTACGGGTGGATCTATGCACATTTGGAGATTGCAATTATCATAAGAGAATATGGTAGGGTAACTAACATGAAAAATAATAATAACTTGACCACCTGAAATGAAAAGTAAATGAATACATCTCATCATCAGATAAATGGTCCATGATCATTTTGGGACCCTCCAATCATAAATTGAAAGCCAATAAAGGTGGGTGTTAGAGGTGATATTTGGCTTTCTCCAAATTGCCAGATGTCTTTGCCTACATGAGTTCCTGCCCCATGGACTTTTCACATGCCATAACGCTAGCTCATTACTACATCCCTTCAAGCCATGGTCCCTTCCATGTCACCATCTGACATGGCCCAAGCTAGAAACTGAAGGCCTGCATTTTTTTTTTCCATTTCCAAAGTGACACACGACATTGATAGCATGAATATAATGATACAAATTTTATGTTCCATGTACAGTGGCACAATTGAGTCATACCATGGTTTGTTGTAAGAAAAACTCACATACCAATCGATCAATTGACTTGAAAGGCTAAAAAAAACATACAGTGAACATGGTTCTCACTACCTAATAGAGGGCTTTAGAATTTATATATATATATAAATACATATCGCTGCCCAAGCATGACAACAAAATGAAAAACATGCACGCGAGGATTCAGTTTCATAATCTTGTCCTAAATCATGATAAATATATACCATGCATAATCAATCATTAGTAAGAAGTAACATCAACATGTCATACATCTTTGTGTATCTTTTCAATACATGAGTGCATACATAAGCTTAGTTTCATTTAAAAATGTAATCCATACCTCAAATTAAAAATTAGGCAACTTATCTTTGGTTTTTAAATAGAACTATGGGAAAATGAGTCTCAGACAAGGACTCTCCACCCAACCATAGATAGTTGCAACTTAGCCACATGCATTTGTCACCCCCAAGCCTAATTCTCGATATGTAGGAGCTTTCCTCAAGGATCAATCTCTGCTGCTTGTGGAAACAGGGGCTCCAAAGGATTTCCTTCCTCCACCCACTAGCCTCTCAGTAATAAAATAAAACATAAGGAATCTAAAGGCTAGTTTTCTCCACCCAAAATATATCAAGGTAATCTAAAGAGTAAATTTCCACCCTTAAAAAAAACATAGTGCTTCCACCCACTTATTTGAAGACACATTCCATTATAAATCATCAATAATATTCTTTTAGAGGTTATTTCTCTAGGAATCCAAAGATGCAATCTTCCACCCGCTACATTAATGAGATCCAGAGAAAACCATATCCACCCTCTGGATTTACATGGACTCTAGAGACATTACTCCTAACAAAGGTAAAACCATCTATCTACCAATATTACAAATCAAAATCAGTTCACTATCTATTTTTTTCTCTTCTCTTCTGCAAACTCCTTTTTTTGTTATTCCTCCCTCTTACACTTCCTCCCTATCGATAAATCTCTATTTTTTCCTACCCTCCATCCTAAATTTTTAATTCCTTCTTTTTCATTCTTTGCTTGCTCCACAAGAGTCCATGACCTTCTTCCCTGGTTGTCAACACTCCTAGCCTCCATTAATTATGCCTACCTTCCTTGTGAGTGTTCTCAAAGGCATCATGGGCCCGTGTACTTCTCTAGTAGCACAAATTAAATTCATGCGTAGTCCATTAAGTGTCACCAACCAACCTTTAATGGTTTTCCCAAAGATAGTTCATATTTATGCCTAAGAAATCCAAACATATGTCGGGCAGGATACCTTCTCATCTCTCGAATCCATGTCTCTTGACTTAGTCCCATTTTTAAATTTTTGTTGTTTATTGTAAAAATATTTAGAATGCATTTTCCTAAGATAACCATGGCTTATGGTTGTCACAGACCCCCTCCCCTCCCCTTAATGGAACACTGCCCTTGGTTTTCTTTCTACTCATTTGCAAAACAAGAACAAAATACAAACACATAATGTTTTTATTGAGCTTTATACATAGTTGAATAGATTATTTATGGTCAGGTACAAATTTTCTCCGAACAACCAAAAAAAATGGATATTTAGCTTTCATGGCATCACCCATTTCCTAAGTGGCTTCCTGTGGCCCAAAATGTCTCCATTAGAGTTTCACTTGCTCTATGGCTTGATTACGTAGGATGAGACTCCTCCGACCTAGAATACACAATAGATCTAGTGGGAAATCTCCCTCTAGTTCCACCTATATCTCAATCCAATCAATCACGTGATTAGAATCCTATACATATCATTTAAGAAAATTAATATGGAAAACATCATGAATTTTAATTGATGGAGGTAAGGCCACCCTATAGACCACTAGTCCAATCCTTTCAAGGATCTCAAAAGGCCCACAATATCATGGTACAAACTTGGCACATGACCCAATCCTTAAGGAACTCTTATTGGGTTCAATTCTTAATTAAACATATTGCCCAAGTTGGAATAATTTATGAACCCTATATAGGTTTTAGCCCTGTACAGAAATTACCTGCAAATGAATTCTTAAAATATAAAAAATAATAAATGGGGAGAAAATAAAAAAGATATATATACAGAGATTTCCCCTGGATCCAAAAACTGGGACTGCCAAATTGATTTTTAATTATAATCCTTTCAGTGTTGCATATATATATATATATATATATATATATATATATATATATATATATATATATATATATATATATATATATATATATATATATATATATATATATATATATATATATATACACACATATATATTTATATATATACACATATATATATATATACACACACACACACACACACACACACATATATATATATATATATATATATATATATAGATAGATAGATATATACATGCCGAAGCATTCATAAACCCCAATCCATTAATCCTCGATTAGAACATAATTGTAATTCCCTTGACTGGATGTACAAAATAGCATGGGCATAAAACCATCATGCCCAAAAACATGTGAAAAACCATGGGTAGGTCGACCCACCATATTTGGTTCTGCCCCTATCCTTTTATCTACATATATATAGGAAAAAAATAAATTCTGGGGGTGTTTCCCCATACCCCATGTAGGGTGACTACCGCCCCTATAAATTACCTGAAAGGAGTGGCTTTTGTCCCTCCTATCACCCCCCTATTGTGTCCAACGTAATGAACATGAGGAGTTGTCACTACCCCTGATCTTGTGTGCATAAGACTAGTCATGGAAAGAATATAACACACATCCAACATTCTCCTAATTTTCTTTTTACACATCGGGAGCCATAGGAGAGCTTAGCCATTGATCCAGCCCTGCAATGCCCATTTCTTCTCTACACCATGAAAACTTCTCAGTGCTCACAGACATTGTCAATCCATCTGCAACATTATTCAAAGTGACCACATTTACCAGAAACACATTTTTGTCCTCAACCATATCCATCTCAAAGTGATACTGACCTTCAATGTGCTTTATCTTTAAATTAATGTTCTTTACAAAGAAAATTGTACTTTGGTTTTCAGGGTATACCATTATATCCCACCATAGAAACCCCATACCTCAACATAATCTCAGAGACCAAAATTTTTTGTTACTTGCATGAGTGGAGGTCATGTATTCTTCCTTTGCAGTTAAAAATTCCACTACAAACTATCTCTTGATCATCCAACTTAGAGCTCCTCCAAATACATTAAAGGCATACCCACTTGTATATATTCTCTAATCTTGATCTCCAAGCTAGTCTACATAAACTAAGCCATATATTTCCAAAACTATTTTGAATCCTGGACTGCCTTGGTAGCACAAACTATAATCACTAGTTGCACGTAAATACCTAAAAGCTCGCTTCACTATTGTTCAATGATCCTTCCCTGGTTTTGAACTAAACCTGCTTAATTCTCCCACTACATGTGGAATGGCTGGTCTAGTACATACAGTTTCATACGTTAGGCTACTAACTACACTTGTGTACTGAACATGGGACATCTCCTATTTCTCTTCTTGTGTCATGGGTCACTACTCAACATATAACTTTACACCTATAGGAATAGGAACCTTAACCAGTTTACTATCCTACATATTAAACGTCTGCAATATTGTCTTGACATACTTCCTCTAACTTAACCAGAGATTCCTCTTTGCCTAATCTTTTTTAATTTCCATGCCCAAAATATAGTTTAAACCACCAAGATCCTTCATGTCAAATGTTGAGGAAAATTGGGTCTTCAAATTCTAGATAATTTATTTGTCATTTCCAATTAGTAACATATCATTCAAATACAACACCAAATAAATAACACTGTCACCAATTACTTTAAAATACACACAGTGATCCACTTTTCTTCTGGTGAAGCAAAGTCCCCATATATATTTATCAAATTTATGATACCACATCATTAGTGATTTCTTTAACCCATACAAAGGATTATTTAACCTACATACCAATTCTTTCTTACCCTCCACCACAAAGCCTTCATGTTGCTTCATATATATCTCTTCTTCTAGATCCCCGTGAAGAAATGTTGTCTTCAAATGCGTCTTTTCTACCTCAAAATCAAAAGCAACAACAACATATAAAAGTAATCTAATAAAAGCCAACTTGGCAACAGGAGAAAAAATATCACCAAAATCAATTCCTAAGACTTGTGAATAAACTTTTTCTACCAACCAGTCTTTGTATTTCTCCATCTTTCCTTTTTCATTAATCTTCTTCTTGAACACCCAGTTACCTCGAATGGGTTTTAGAGTTAGCAACTCCACCAGATCCCAAGCCTCATTTTTGTCCAAAGATTCCATTTCATCAACCATGCCCTCCTTCCAAAGTTTTCCATCCTCTGAATCTACTACCTCCTTAACAATTCTAGGATCATCATGAATAATAGATACAAATTTTTTTGAATATAAAGTAGATAGACTATACATTTTTGGCTTCCGTCTCTCTCAAACTAATCTTCTCAAAGATGGGAATCTTCCTCTTCTAATTCTTGTTGCGTTGTAGTGTTTGATTCTTCCTCCTTTAGCTCAAACTCTAGATTTTGAGGTTCCTCTAGTAGGAATTCATGTTTAACAACATCTTTCGACTCTCTAAATGCCACATCTTGGTTGTACACAACCTTCCATGTTTCCAAGTTCCAAATCATATAACCTTTTAAACCATCCTTATAGCCAATAAAGATATACCTTTCAGATTTACTATCCAACTTGGTTCTTTTATGATTTGGAACATGTACATATGAATCATAGCCAAATACCCTCATAAGTTAAATAGAGGGCTCATTACCAGTCCATACCTCATGTGGAGTATTATCCTCCAATGGTGATGAAGGTGATCTATTAACTAGGTAACATGCAGTCTCTACTATCATTGCCCAGAATTCGTATCCTAACCTAGTGCCATTAAGCATGTTTCTTCTCATTTCCATCAACTTCTTATCCATTATTTCTACAAATCCATTTTTCTAAGGTGTTTATGGAGTAGCATTTTGTCATTCTATATTGTACTTCTTATGGATATCTTCAAATTCTTTCTCACAGAACTCTCCACCATTATCTCTCCTCAACACCTTGATCTTCTTCTCTTTTTAATTTTCCACCAGAGGCAAAAATTATTTTAACCTATCAAAGACTTCATATTTTTTCCTGAGGAAATATGTCCATATATTCCTTGATAAGTCATCTATAAATGAGACATAGTAGACATACTTTCCCAGTGATGTAACTGACATAGGTCCAAATACATCACTTCAGACAAGCTCTAATATCCCTCTTGCCCTCTTAGAAGCATAGGGAAAACTCACCCGATTATGCTTCCCATACACACAATGTTCTTGTAAATCAAAATCCAGAGAGAAATTAGACATACCTTCTACCTTACCATTACCATGTAGTATTCAAAGGCCCTTCTCTCCAATATGTCCAAGCCTTTGATTCCATAACATGTTATTTTCTCGAGAGACCACTAGAGTTTTTTCCCCACATTCATGAAACACATAACTATTGCACCCATCAATAATGTTTCTACCAAAATTTTTATATAGAGTTCCAATGTGAACTCCCCACATCAATACCAATAATCCCCTAAACATCTTGTAGGTATATTTCTAGAAAAATGTTTTTAAAGCTACATAATGCATCTTTCTTACAAAAATCATATATATCGCCAATTCACGAATATGAAAAACACCAGGATGTGTTTGAATCCTTCCACCTTGCAACTTCAACTTGAATTTTCCATGTCTGATGATTCTGGCATTCCTAGCAACCCCTAAGAAGACGTCACCACCATCATATTTCTCATACTCACAGAACCACTCTCTATGGGGAGTGAAGTTAAATGATGCACCTAAGTCAATCAACCATGCTTCATGATCTACATGTGTACTTGAAGAAGAATCCAGGTACACATTTCCATCTTCATCTGTGGTGGTTTTCTCCTCTACAAGAGAAGCATCATAAGGTCCCTTTCCTTTCATAGGACCTTTAGATATATTTACCTTTTTATAGTTTTCTTCCTTTCCACATTTCCAAAATACCTTTACATTCTTACGTAGAGAATTACATCTTCGTCTATATTTGGATCTCCCACTTGAGGAGTTATTTTTGTTTATGTTCTAGAACCATCCTTGTATAGACAAGGAATATCCATTTTTGATCTCCATATTTTTTTGTCTGATCTCCTCTGACAACAAGGATGAGACTATATTATAAAACGTAAAGGTAGCTATATTGCTACCTAGAACAACAACATGACTATTCCATGAATCTGGTAGAGAACACAGTAAACTGATGCACTTATCTTCATCTGAATGTTATGAAACCAGCTCACAAAAAGATAGAAAAGAGAGATCCACGCCTTAGAATTCAGCCTCTTCGAGGGGGCAACCTCCTTTACATTACATAAATGAACAATTCTTGGATGATACAAATGAAAATACCTCCTTTCTATATATAGGAGTCTAAGTGGTCCCAATACAATCAAAGCCTACATAACAATAATATTGTAGGGCACAACAATAACAATAGTGGGCTTCTATGTGGCACAATAGTAACAATATGGTCACTACATGGGTACATCAATATAAATAAGGGGTATAACTACAATAGTAATGGGGTAATCACTAGTATTATAGGGACCCAACATGCCCCTCTCCTTCAAAAAAGTGTTGTCCTCAACGCTTGAGTAGTTCTGGATACTTCTGCATAAAATTCTCGTCCTCCCATGTGGAATCTTCAGCGGATAAGTTCTTCCACTTGATAAGGTACTCTGAAATTGATCGATTTCGTAGCTGTCGAGTTCTTGTTTCTATAACTGCTTCCGGTTCCAATATAATTTTTCCTTCTTCGTCAAGTTCTGGCAATATTGTTTGAACTGGGAGCTTGTCGCCTATAACCTTCTTTAAGCATGAAACATGGAAAACTGGGTGCAATCGAGAAGCTGCAGGAAGCTCCAATTTGTATGCCATAGTACCAATCTTTTGCAACACCTTGTACGGACCATAATACTTTGGTGATAATTTATTATCCTTCTTAGCTTGCTTGAGGGACATTTGCTTATATGGTTGTAGCCGTAGGAATACCCAATCACCTACATCAAAACTTCTTTCACTGCGATGTTGATCTGCCTGTTGTTTCATTCTATTCTGTGCCAACACAAGGTTATCCTTTAAGAGTTGGAGGACTTGTTGTTGATGTTCGATGTGATGTTCCACTGCCTGAACCTTAGAATTTTCTCTTAAATATGATGTGATGGATGGTGGTTGATACCCATAAAGTGCCATAAATGGGGTCATTTTTGTTGATGTATGAAAGGAAGTGTTATACCACCATTCAGCCAGAGGCAACCATTTGACCCATTGTGTCTGTTTATCAGATACAAAGCAACGAAGGTATCCTTCCAAACATTTGTTTACTATCTCAGTTTGCCCATCAGATTGAGGATGATAAGATGAGCTATGAGCTAACTGAGTACCAAGACAAGAAAATAATTCTGTCCAAAAATTTCCAGTGAAAATGGGATCTCTGTCACTTACAATAATCTTTGGGTTTCCATGTAGCTTTTGAACTGTTTCCATAAATGCAGTAGAAACTGTACTGGCTTTAAATGGATGTGATAATGCACAAAAGTGTGCATACTTGGTAAGTCTGTCAACTACCACCATGATGACACTCTTTCCCTCAGACTTGGGTAAACCTGTGATAAAATCCATTGAAACCTCCTCCCAACGTTGGCTTGGAATGGATAAAGGTTGTAATAGACCCGGTGTCTTAATTGTTTCAACTTTATTTTGCTGGCAAACCAAACATTCCGCCACAAACTTTTGAATATCTGATTTAAGGCCATCCCAAAAAAATTCCTTCTTAACCCTGTGGTAAGTTTTTAAAAATCCTGAGTGCCCTCCTAAGGGAGAAGTGTGCAATTCCATAAGAATCTTTTGTTTTAGCTGGGAATTCTTACAGAGGTATAAGCGATCTTTGTACCATAACGAATCATTTTTCCAGCTAAATGTATCAGAAGTACTGGAATCTTGTTGTAGCTTTTGAATAAGTGCCCACACTTCTTCGTCATTCTTCCATTCCTCCCTTGCTTCGTTTATCCAATCTGGTTGGATAATAGAAATGGCACACAACAATGCTTCCACATCCTCATCCTTTCTTGAGAGTGCATCTGCCACCACATTTTGCTTCCCTTTTTTGTAGATGATTTCAAAGTCATAACCCAACATCTTTGTGACCCACTTTTGTTGCTCTTCAGAGGATAATCTTTGTTCTAAAAAGTATTTAAGGCTATCATGATCCGTTTTTACCTTGAAGTGTCTTCCCATTAGGTAGGGTCGCCATTTCTTAAGTGCATGGAGTATTGCCAACATTTCCTTCTCATAAATAGCTTTTCTTAAAAACTTTCCCTTGATTGGACGACTTTCAAAAGCAATGGGTCTTTCATCTTGCATTAGAACAGCACCAATTCCATTTCCTGAAGCATCACATTCCACAATAAAGGTTTTTGTGAAGTCCGGTGTAGCTAAGACCGGTGCTTGGCACATTGCCTCTTTAAGATGTTCAAAGGCCTTTGTTGCTTCCGAAGTCCATGAAAATGAATCTTTCTTCAATAATGTTGTTAGAGGTGCTGCTATTCTCCCATAATTCTTAACAAACTTGCGATAATACCCTGTCAACCCAAGAAATCCTCGCAGATGCTTTATGGATGTGGGGATTTTCCATTCCTTAATGGCTTTAATTTTGCTAGGGTCTACCTTAACTCCTTCATGAGATACAATATGACCCAAATATTCCACCTCCTGGACTCCAAAGAAACATTTGGATCTTTTTGCATATAATTGTTTCTCCTCCAATAGTTGTAGCACCCTGTCAACATGTTCAACATGATCCTTCCAAGACTTGCTGTAGATTAGTATATCATCAAAAAATACTAACACAAATTTTCTAAGGAATGGTTTGAAAATTGAATTCATCAAACCTTGAAATGTTGAAGGTGCATTGGTAAGGCCAAAAGGCATGACCAAAAATTCATAATGACCCTCATGAGTTCTAAATGCTGTTTTCGGAATGTCTTCAATCTTCATTCTGATTTGATGATATCCCGAACGAAGATCCAACTTGGTGAAGTAAATTGATCCATGCAATTCATCCAGTAATTCATCAATAACAGGAATGGGGAACTTATCTTTAATAGTGAGCTTGTTGAGCTCCCTATAATCTGGACACATGCGCCATGATCCATCCTTCTTGTGCACCAATACTACTGGAGCTGAGAAAGAACTTTGACTCGGTTGAATTATACCAGCCTCTAGCATTTCTGCAACCATACGTTCAATTTCACTTTTTTGGACATATGGATATCTGTACGGCCTGATGTTTGGAGGAACACTTCCTGGAATCAGATGAATAGCATGATCATGATCACGCATAGGTGGGAGACCTTTGGGAGTCTCAAATACCTTGGAATGATTGTCCAGGACTTTTTGGAGATCTGGAGAAATAGATGATTCCAATGTGGAAACATCTAGCGAACATAATTGTGCAATTACACCTCTTTGCTCCTTTTTTAGAAGCTTTGTCATTCCATTAGAGCTGATTATCTTTCCTGGTTTCCCTGCAATACCCCTTAATTCAACTTCCTTTCCTTCCACAGAAAATTTCATGAAAAGTTCTTGAAAATTAAAAGCTATTGTACCCAAGGATTGTAGCCATTGGACTCCTAGTACAACATCAGCACCTCCCATTGGAATGGAAAGCATTGGGCTAGTCAATACATATTCTCCCATGGATAGCTTGATATTATGGCACTTTCCAGAACAATTTATTGTTCCTCCATTTGCAATCATCACTTGACACTCTGGTGCTGGATATAGGAAGCAATTCAATTCTTTTGCTACCCTACAATGAATAAAATTGTGGGTGCTTCCTGAATCAATCAACACTATTACCTTTTTCTTCTTGATTTGTCCTTCTATCTTGATGGTTTGAGGAGTGGTAATTCCCGCCAATGCATTACAAGATATGGTCGGATTTATTTGTTCTTCATCTAGGCTTTGTTCCTGGAATATATCCTCTTCTTTTGACCTTTCTTGCTCCTTTTCTTCTTCCTCTTCACAATCTATGTAGAATAATTTCTTCTCAGCACACTTATGACCTTTTGTGTATTTGCTATCACAATTGTAACAAAGCCCTTTTGCTCTTTTTTCTTCCAATTGTTGTGGTGTCAACCTTGTAGGTTGTGGAAGACTATGGGCAACAACACTTCCGTCTTTATAGTTGTGAATGGTATGCTTCCTAGTTGCCATAATTTTGCTTTCCATTTTTCTTGCTAACCTGAATGCCTTCTCTAATGAATCAGGTTCCCAAAGGCGCACATCATGTTGGATATTATCCTTTAAAGACCCTATGAACACATCAATCCTATGCTCCTCTGGAATATCTTTTACCCTTATGTTCAATTTTTGGAACTCCTCAATGTGCTCCATTATTGAACCCTTTTGTTTGAGACTTATCAATTGGCTAAAAAAAGTGTTGCTTTTTGTATCCTCATAATGTGCTATCAATTCTTCCGTAAAAATTGCCCAAGTGATAAATTGTTTACGAGAACAAAGCCATTGATACCATACAAACTGATTTGGTTCCAAATATAAAGTTGCCATACGTACCTTTTGTGTGTTTTGCACATTATTGAGATCGAAGAATTGCTCCATCTGTAATATCCATGTGGCGGGATCCTTGCCATCAAACTTCCTCATATCGATTTTTGGAACATGGTGAGTCTTTGATCCAACATTAGAGTCTATGGAATCATGATTAACATTTCTTTTGTTCTCATCATGAGTTTCCTTTACTACCTTTTCACCATTAGTGACCCTTTCTTGTAGCAACTTCTTCAATTCTTCCATGTTTGTATTCAAATCTATCTTCAAATTTGCCATCGAATCCTCCATCTTAGCTTCCATGCCCTTTATCTTAGATTCCACACCACTTATCTTAGCTTCTGTTAGCTTTTGTGAGCGTGACATTTGTTGCACTTGTTCTTGTAATTTTGATATATCATGTAGCATTTCTTCCTCTTCTTCATGAGTCATGCTAGAGCTTTCAGGTTCCTTACTAGGTGTTTGCATTTTCTTTCCTCGGGGCATCAGTTACCGATAATAATGCTTTACTATGCCCTTTGAATTCCGTTAAACCAAGCTTACACAAAAATTTAAAAAAAAACTACACACCTTTTTTCACTTTATAGAAGCCTGATATTGAATCTGATGTATCTCTGTAATTTCGGATCATCCAATTCTGAAATTGCTACCTGTAGTAGCCTTCTGTGTCCTCTTTCCAATGCCACAAGTCTGAGCCAAATTGGATTCTCCAAGGAAGAGTTATGTGAAATCTCCCACAGTGACTTGCTTTTAGACTGGTTCAGTAGAGCGAACTTGTACGACATGCCACGAGTCACTGTTTCGACCTTTGGATCTGAAAAACACCCACAAAAAACTACAGTCCGTCCTCTTTCTGTACCTTCTTATGAAACTTCAATCCGATGCTCAGAAAGAAAGTTATGACGATTTTCCCCAGGTCACCTGTTTTGAGTGTAATTCAGGAGTCTCAAAAAGACCAACTTCCTGAGATCATATCTCCGAAAATATCGCGCGAAAAGCTCTGAAATTCGGACCCAAGGTTCAGCGCGATGTCTTCTCAAATGGGTTTTTTTTCGACTTCTGAAACGTCACAGAAAAAAAGTTATAGCGAAAATGCCACGATGACCTGTTTGGAGCAGCGAAACCCTAGAATCCAAAGCTCTGATACCAAATGTTATGAAACCAGCTCACAAAAAGATAGAAAAGAGAGATCCACGCCTTAGAATTCAGCCTCTTCGAGGGGGCAACCTCCTTTACATTACATAAATGAACAATTCTTGGATGATACAAATGAAAATACCTCCTTTCTATATATAGGAGTCTAAGTGGTCCCAATACAATCAAAGCCTACATAACAATAATATTGTAGGGCACAACAATAACAATAGTGGGCTTCTATGTGGCACAATAGTAACAATATGGGCACTACATGGGTACATCAATATAAATAAGGGGTATAACTACAATAGTAATGGGGTAATCACTAGTATTATAGGGACCCAACACTGAAATTTTTATATCGATAGATAAATGCTAGCTTACCATAACATTAAAGGTGTTGTGATGTTCTGTGACCAAGTCCCTATCCTTCATCCTGAGGTTATACAACATTTTGAAGGAATAATTTGTTTACTAGAGACTTAAATTAGAAAAAATTCCCTAACTTGAACAACAAATCCCCTGGCGTTCCTTCCCCTGATACACTAAACAATATTGAATATGAGATACATAACAATATTATGCTTTGTTCCTTCCAATATAACTTTACTCAGTATTCTACTAAAATTTTCGTTGGTTTAGTAATCGGATCTACCATGATCCACTAACCTTTATCACCTTTCAAATCCTCCATCTTGAGCTTCCACATCTCAAAAATATGTTCATTAAATTTCTCGATATCTATCTTTCCACTTCTCATCATCTTCTTTGACCACAAAAATTGATCTCGCATATCTTCCACTGAACACGTTCTACCACGGCCTCGAGCAAAACCCCTTAGTAATAAATGCATCCCCTTGAAACTGAAACAATTGTGATACAAAATGTATGTTTTGACCTTTTACAAAAATTACCTACAAATGAATTCTTAAAAAAAAAAAATTAAACAATGGCAAGAACGCAAAATAAATATACAAAGAGATTTTCCCCTGGATATCGAAAATGGGACTATTAGATTGATTTTTCATTATATTCCTTTCAAAGTTACAATAAATATATATACATGTTGAATAATTCATAAACCCCAATCTATTAACCTTGGAATAGAACATAATTGTAGTTCTGTTGACGGGATCTTTGAAATACCATGGGAAAAAAACCATCATGCACAAAACCATGTGAAAAAACAGTGCACAAAACCATGGGTAGGTCTACCCAGCAACTTTGGATCCCTCCATCCTTGGGTCTACATATATATAGGAAAAAAGTTCCCTACGCATTGCTTTGGATCCTATACAGGGGGGCTATCACCCCCCTCTAAAACCCCGATAGGGGGGAATTTCACCCCCCATGTGACTCCCCTGTTGTAACCGATGCAATGAATAGGAGTGGTTGTCACTGCCCCGGACCCTGTGCGCATGCGTCAAATCATGGAAATAATATAAAAAACACCTAACACCCTATTTAGATCTGAATATATGTTTTGTCTATCCTATGCCACCGTTAAATTCTACATTATAACCTGAAATTTTTGCTTCATTTCCTTGAGCATATCCGGCCCAATATGCACTTTTTTCACTAGATCGTTCTATATGATAGGAGTATTGCAACTCCTCCCATACACTGCCTCAATTGGACTTATATTTATGGATTCATGGTATCCATTTGTCCGTAAACTCCATGAATGGGAGGTAATCCTTCCACTTTTTGGGCTGACACATCACATACATCCTCAACATATCCTCAAGGATCCTATTTTTCCTCTCTGTTTTCCCATTTTTCTGTGGATAATATGCAATTTTGAATGCCAATTTTGTTGCCAAGCCTTTAAAAAATTCCTTCCAAAACCATGAAGTGAACTTAGCATCTTTATCTAAAATAATTTTCATAGGGATACCATGTAGCCTCATAATCTCCTTTTTGAATATTTGTGCCACTTCATTAGCAAAATTAGTGGAATTTTCTACCACTAAATGAGCTACCTTCCTCGGCTTATCAATCATTACCATGATTGCATCGTGTTTCTTAGATGTTTTAGGTAATCCTATAATGAAATCCATAGAAATTACCTCACATTTCCATTCTAGAATTGGAATAGGTTGCAAGAGACATGCTTGATTCCTACAATAGACTTTTACTTATTGGAATTATATGAATTTTGAAACAAAATCAACCACTTCTTCAAATTGGATAGTAAATGTACCTTTTAATGGCTATAAGGGTCTTTCAATACCCTAGATGGCATGATTAAGGATTAACATGAAACTACTTCTTTATTTTCCTTTTTAATCCATCACTAGTTGGCACTTACATTATGCTTTTAAATATAATTATTCTATCATTAGTGAGGTGATATTCCTAATCCTCGACACCTTGTAACAATTTTTCATTCACTTACTAATAATTTTCATCTTGTTGTCCAACACTTTTTACCCTTTCTACTATGTTTATTTTATAATAACATATAGTTGTCAAGTCGTTCAATTGAATTATTCTACATAGAGCATTAAAATTTGTATTTGCTCTTCCTTTTATGTACTTAATCTCAAAGTAGAAATCATTGAGCATGGTCAACCATTTTGATTTCCTAGTATTCAACTTCAATTGTTCAAAAACATTCTTGAGCCCACTATGGTCTATAGTGAGTGTCAATTTCCTACCAAGGAGGTAACCCTTCCAAATTTTCAAAGCATGAATGATGGAACCTAACTCAAAGTCATGAGTTACATAATTCACCTTATGTTGATTTAATTTCCTTGACTCATAGAGTACTACATGTCCTTCCTACATTAGGACTCCACTAAGCCATTTTTTGCAAGCATATATGAACACCAAAAAATCCTTGTCAGGATCTACAATCCTCAACACTCGTATTAGTGAGGAAACTTTTTAATTTCTCAAATCTCTTTTCACATTAAATATTCCACTTAAATCGTTTTCCTTTTCTCTACAAAACTATGACTTGATGGATTATCTTGGAGAAATTTCAGAAAAATATTTTGTAATATCTTGCCAATCGTATGAATGATCTAATAACATCCACATTCTATGGAGTTGGCCACTCCATTATGGCCTTGATCTTATTTGGATCCATTTTTATCCATTCCTTGGAGAAAACATGACATAAACAATGTATCTATGTTTGGGAGAAATCACAGAAGTTGAGCTTTGCATAAATTTTGTTCTCAATAAACAACTCTAGCATTGTAGCCATATGGTTTTCATGCTTTCATGTTTTCGTTGAGTACACTAGTATGTCATCAACAAACACAATGAAAAAACTATCCAAAAAGGACTAATAACATTGTTCATTTAGAAAATAAATGTGTTAGAGGCATTATAAATCCTAGAGAGTACGACTACAAACTCATAGTGCCGATATCTTGTCATGAAAGAAGTTTCACGAACGTCTTCCTCCCTGATCCTTACTTGATTTTATTGTGACCTTGTGTCAATCTTGGAGAATACTACGACTCCTCACAATTGATCAAATACATTGTCTATCCTTAGCAATGGCTACTTCTTCTTGATGGTCACCTTATTTAACTATATATGATCAATGCATAGTTGAAGGGTTCCATCATTATTTTTTATAAATAATACATGTTCTCCCAATCAAGACACACTTGGCCTTATGTACCCTTTGTCGATCATTTGATTTAGCTATAATTTCAGCTCTATGAACTCAGGGGTACTCATCATATAGGATGTCTTGGATTTTGGTGCTGCTTCAAGTACCATCTCAATAGAGAATCATATCTCCATGTTAGGAGGTAATCCAAGAACCTCCACTAGAAAGACATTTGTGACTACTACAAAACAAGGCACCTTCTCAATAGTTCCATCTCCTCATTCTCAATATCATTGCAAGTTTTCTCATCACTAGAAATATGTACTACAAGAAATCTTTATCCCTTTTTGTTCCTACGCATGGCTTGCATAGTAGTAATATATCTTAATGATGTAGGTCTGATTTTCTCTTGCTTTCTCCCTACTCATTTAAGCACTTAGTCTCCTTCTCAAAATAATCCACCTTAGTCTTGCGCACATACAACCATTCCATACCCAATACAATGATATATGAACCTAATGGAAATGCATTCCAGGGTGTTGTTGTGGGTATGCCACTAAGTTGAAATGCGCATGACCTTACCCAATAAATGGCTTTCCTTTTTGTTTTGGTTTTAATGAACCAACCATGGTCCTTCATGCACTTTCCTAGAAATATTTCATTTTCAAAAAGTTCTAGGTCTACAAAACTATAATTATAACATGGATCAATTAAAATGGAAATAATTTGATCATGCATGTTACCTTCCATCTCAATGATCTATTCCTGGTGGTCATCCTAGTGTCTATCCACTACTGTGTAATTTTTAGGTATAGTCTAGGCTACCTCACCCATTATCAAAGTTTCTTTGTTACTACATATATTTGGTTCAAAGTTTTTCTGATGTGGACAAACTACTTTTCTATGGTTTTCACTAGATGTCGAGCGTTTTAGTGGCTCTTGGCCTTAAAACATGACATCTTCTTGTTCTAAATGCTGCACATTTTTATTAACAATAATGTTAATTTTCTTTTGGAATTAGGTTGTTAGGGCTAGATACTTAACGTCCCTTTTCTTTCAATTTTTCTTAGGCCAATCCTTATTTTTCCCAACGGTGTTCTTTTCCTATCGGCTGCTGTTAATTTCTGGTTTGATTTTTTTTTTGCTCATTGCATTATTCTAGTTTCTTGATAGATTTTTTCAGAGTCTAAGCCTCTCACAACTCAATTTTATCTCTAAATTCCATATACAACCCACTAATAAACTTTTTAATATTGGATTCCTCATCTCTAGTAGTATGGTACATACCCCAATAATTCTGGGAACTTGGTGACATATTCATCATCTGATAGTTTCCCCATCTTGAGTTCATACAACTCCTTATATTTTCTATGATAATAAATTTGATATAGGTATTTCTCTCCTAAGATTTTTTAAAATTCATGCCAAATTAGATCCTTCTAAACAATACCTCTGCCATTGTTCCAATCTTTCCACCATATTTCTACCTTCCCTTTTAAGCTATAGGTGGAAATTTTAGCTTTCAAATTTTTAGAATAGTCATGAATTCTGGAAAACATCTTCATGCCAAGCAACCAATCTTCTTCATGCTTTGATTTCTTCATATCCCCATCAATTTTAGGTGGCTTGTATTTCCTAAGCACCTCAAGCATGGGATCCTTTCACTTACTTCCTAAATGATGATGATGATAATGGTGAGAATGACGGTGCTACCTCTTAGAAGAAAAAATAGATGGTCTGCTAGAAGGATGCACATGTGTTCTAGTCCCTCCTCTCGGGGCGCTCAATGATACATCTCCTTGAATAATACCATTACTCCCTTGTCTATTCCTCCTTCTAGATCTATCACCATTTTCCCCATTAGTGTTATGTTTTAACTCCTCGTGGATTTTCCTATATCTATAATTTGACCTCATCTCGAATTGCATATGCTTATGCAAATACAAGATAAGTTGCCTGATAATTACATTTATCCATAAATAAAATATCTTACTAATGTTAACTAAGTTATTTCATTGTCACTTAACAAAGCCACCTAACTACAACTCCAAATATTTGTATCCCAATGTATTGATTGAAAGGGATTTCCTTATAAAGTTGAATGCAACAGAAATCTTGTTGTGACGATGAACCACACTGGATGGCTCGGAACGCATCGATGATGTTATTTTTATTGAAAATAATCTTGCATTTCATAATATGGATCACATAAGCCTAAATTCAATCGGTTTTTTTTTATATAATGTTTCCTACCTCGAATCCCTTTATGATTCATTTATAAATATTGTTTTTTATTTTAAAGTAGGAGATTTATCAATTATGGAGAATTTATGGTCAGTACAACATACCTTAACATAGACCAATTCATTTTTATGTTTTAATTTCTTTGTTGACTTCTTTGCTTATATGAGATAAGTTGTTTCAGTTTGTGACATATCTTTTATTTCCTCCTTTACTATTTCTAGTTTGTCTTCAAATTTTCAGTCTTCTATATAAAAAATTATGAGTTTGAAGGTTCTTTATTTAAACTCATGGTCCATTTTAGTGTGATTATTTATTTCCTATATGATAGCTTTGGTATCTACTTTATTTTCCATATAAGAATTTCTATTCAATTTTCCCTTTTTATCTTTAATATTGTTTCTCAAGTTACAACATTTTTCAATCATTGGTTGTTCCTATTTGTCAATTTCTTGTAATCTAGACTACATTTGTAATACCCCTACCACTTTATGATATCAATATATATACTTTGATATTTCGATAGGAGGCCAGATGTTTATAACAATTACAATGGTGATCCAGATTCATTTCACAGTAGCAATTTGTGCCTATGTATATATATATATATATATATATATATATATATGGATTTTAGAGCTAGATTTCCAAGGACATATATGTCATTTTGGAAAAGTGGTCGAAGGGTCAAGATTTAAAATATTGCACATGTTTCAATATTGACAAAATATCGATTGGATGTGAAGACCATTCCACATAGAAGAGTATGGAGGGAACTACAACTACATGCCTATAGAAAATGGGTGTTGTGTTTGTTGTTTGGGAAGAGGACATGTGGGGACCACATTGCTTCAAGGAGTGCCACATGGCAGGGAAAGGCCATGAATATTTGGAAGGTGGATATTTTTCTTAGGGAGATAGAGGGAGGCATGATGGATTTTACACATTATAGTATTCCATTCTAGTGTATTTGGTTATGGTCTAGTGAGCTAGCGAGCCCTGTGCTTGGGGTTTTGTGCTAGCTTGAATTTTTTCTAAGTCTAGAAAGGTGTTGGGGGGGAACATGAGTTCCTGCAAGCCTAGGATGATACCATATTCAGTTTTCCATAAGGAAATTTGAAAGGTTGGAACCACTGAGGCACTAGTAGGGCGCAGATAAGAGGTGTACCACTGGAGAAAGTTTGATGGAGTTGGAGTTTATGGTTGGGGCAATGTTTGATGGATGCATCCATTGTCTAAACTACGTGACCCGTACTTGAGATTTATGAACTACGTGGTTTATTGCTTGGTGGAAGATGGAGATACTATAGGAAATTACTTATTTCATACCCGAAAAGTGTTCATGTCTATTGTGTTTTTTTGTGCAATTTATGAATGTGTATTGAAAACCCTAGTTTTCTAGATTATATGATGTGTTTTCATTAATAATACCCCTATTGTTAATATTATTTTTTTATCCAATTATGTATTATGGTGTATAATGGTTTTTATATCTTAAGTTCATATTTCCGCATTTTGAACATACGACATTCTTGTATTCTTCATTGCATTCCTTGTTTCTGTAGCTAGATATTGGAATTATGAGTTGTGTGGTTTGAGTAGAATTTCCTACTAGGGAGCTATGGATGTTATAAGGTGGTTTGAGAACACATTTTTCAAAAATAGGTCTCATTCGACATAATACGGGAGAAAAATGAGAAAATTTGATGCCCCCCAACTTTTTGTTATAAGTATAGTGTTTGGATTGATTACAACTTGCCTAAAAAAAATAGTATAGAAGCTAAGAGGAGATTAGCAAGATCAAATTCTATGGAAGAATTACTGAATTTGAGTCGTCGAATGCTAAAATTTGTGTGTAAGGAGCCATTCCTAATTATTAGATTCTATTTGGATTAGATATGTATGTGTGTGTGTGTGTGTGAAATGTGACATTTTTGGAACACTATAAGGCATATCAAAATGGACCTAGGATTTGTTTTACTTTGGGGTTAGAGTCCATAGTGCATGGGTTCGACATGAATGTTTTGACCATGCCAACATGGTTGTGGAGGTGGAACCATAAATTATGTAAGTATCCAAATATCACATTGAGAAAGTGAGAGACACCACAGTGAGATGTCAAGCCACGAAGGCCAGCAAATTGGAGCCATTTTACAATCTGGTAGGCTAGGACATTGAGGGGACTAAGTTAGAGTGGGAGGCCACAAGGTTTAGTGTTAAATAATGGAGTTTATGATGTTAATTAACTAAGCGATTACCTTCATAATGGAGCCATGATGGATATGTGGAACTCAAATCAATATGATCTCGGGAGGCTCATTAAAGGGTAGACAAATTGGCATCTAATGATGATAATGGTTGATGGATCGAAGAGATCGGGGTCGTCAAATCCCATCAGAGTGCAAAGTCACTTTTAAAATTATTCTATTTTAGAGTCTAATGTTTTTAAGGAAAATTGATCTACCAAGGGATATCTATCTATCTATCTATCTATCTATCTATCTATCTATATATATATATATATATATATATATATATATATATATATATAGATATATATATATATATATATATATATATATATATATATATATATATATATATATAGATATATATATCGTATATTGTATATTTATTCATTCTAATGCGGGGCACATGGGTGCATGTAGGATCCCATGGCTATTATTTTAATTTGTATTATTTAATATGATATTGTTTTGCACCATCTGTATATGGGCGATGGTGAGGTCACTGCACATGTGGGCCATGGAGGCATGAGATTAATGGGTAAATATGCCACATACGGGTTGATTTGGACATCGGGGTGCTTATATCTCTCTCTCTCTCTCTCTCTCTCTCTCTCTCTCTCTCTCTCTCTCTACATATATATATATATATATATATATATATATATATATATATATATATATATATATATATATATATATATATACATATATTCATTCAAGATGTTTTATTATATGCATATAATTTTGTTTTAACATATATAGCTCATGGACTTTAAATATAGGTAGGTGTGTGGATGCATGGAGGACCCAACAATTATATAGTTTATATATATAGATACATGCACACACACACATTAATGAATGTGTTTCATGTTGTGAGTGTATAATGAAACTAGTGCAGGTGTAGTTACAAGTGTTCCATGTGGAAATTGAGAGGGCCTAGGCCCATATTTGAGACATGGAACTGACCAATGAATGTCGGTAAGGTTTTAAAATTCATGAGTTTTTTCTAATTAGTTTGGGATGGGCATGGGACTGAGGGTTAAAAAGTTAGTTTGTGAATTTAATTTATTTATATAACTTTGTAGCATGTGCGGAGTAGATAGAGAGATGTTTAAATTCACAGGGCCATATCTTGCACCTAGGAGTCAAAATTTGTTATGTGAGTAATTGAAATAAGTGGAATTTCAAGTGGAACATATCTCACAAGTTGAAAAAGAGAATTGGAGCAAGAAAATTCATATAAAACATGGAGAAATCTAGAGGAGTTTGGAAAGAAGAATTCATTTTTAATTACAAAATTTGAAGCAAATAAATTTATGCCCAAGTGTTAGAGGTGCCCTTCATGTTTTTCTAGTTTTTGTTTAATTTTAGGAAAATGATTATCTAAAAAAATTCATGTATATCATTGCATAATTAAAATTAAAAAATAAAATATAACAACAAATAACTTAGGGTTGGAGGTCGTAAGTCTAAATATTATTAAAATTTTTCCCAAATACTGACTATTCATATTTTTCGATATTCTGAAGTGATGTATTCATGTTTCATGGACCCTTAACTATCATGAACCCTGACCGTCCTAGAGTCTGACCTTTGTGACAATCTATCTAGTCTAGTCACTTTTTTGGTTTTTAAGTGTTTTTTCATTAGTTTTTTTTCCCTTTTAATTAAATACAACTAAATGTTGGGTAAATAAACATATCTTTATTCAACACAATTCTAAAATATAAATAAAATTTTAAGTTATGAATACTTGAGTACTTCGTTTTTTTGCGTCTAGTTTAATGATTGGATTTCATGCATGATCTAATGGAAATTACTGAGCTAGTAGGCATAGCATTTTTTATTTGTTTCTCGTGATTTTTTATAAGTTCACCAGTATGTCTTTTGAGAACTTGTTTAATACTTATATTGAGTTTTCTATGTTAAAATTCCTAAAGGTTTATATGTGACCAACACCTAATTTCCTACAAAAACATATGTGAAATTTTATTAAATCTACATTATCTTGGTTAGTATTCATATTATTTTTAATTTTTAATCTGAAATTATTCCGTCGTTTTTTTAAATTCCTCTTCTTATTGATTTTTTAGGCCTATTACAAATTATTTTAAAATGGTTAGAAGAGGAATCACCTAGACCTCTAGACATATAATTCAAGAAATGAAGCTGAAAATGAAATCAACAGAAGCTCGAGATTTGAAGATACCAATCCAAATATTTCCCTCTTTTCATATTCAACTTATGGGACTCAAGATGTAGGCAAGCATTCATGGGAAGAATTTTTTACTTCCTTTGAGAAAAGAAAATGGTCAAAATAAAAAAATTTAGATGATGAATCTTCTTTAGATTACGAAGCAATTAGGAAAACTGAGCTGCATAAAATTGAGCCCACACCTAACATTTTTCATTATTATGAAATGATTAGTTGGATTTTGATGGATGCTCATGCACTAATCTATTCCATTTATGATCATAATCAGAATATGGTTTCCTCCTGGAAGCATAAAATCCTTAGTTTTATATATAAGTTAAGTCCTCCTAAAATCCTTTTGAAAAAAAATAAAAATTAGATGAATTCCATTATAATGGCCTAAAAAAAAATAACAAGGATTAAAAATTAGTTATTATAGAGTGACTTCGTGACCTTGAGAAATGCAAATTGAAAATGGGGAAAGATCAACTAGTATCAATCGTGAAACTCCCTTTAAGATATATAGTCAATATTCTTTCTAGACTATATCAAGAAGTGAATGTTGAGCATTGTAAGGTTGAATGGGTTCATCTTAATTATGAAATTCACAAAAATTAAAAAATATTAAATTGGGAAAATATTCTATTCCAAAATATATCATAAGCCATGAAATTATCCATAACTTCTCCTCATAGGTTTCAATAGGGTTTTTATATGTTTTCTTATATCACTGATATTTTTATGACCTTAGCTCCATTTCCATTAATGGAATTGAGATATTATTTCAATCATCAAAAAACTATACATGTTTACACTATTATATTACGGGAAAACCAATTTGAGCATCACTTTTATGATATTTCCAACAATATCATGATTCCTCTGTATGAAGTTTTGTTTAGAAAATCTCCCTGTAGAATTAATGAAGATATTTAGGAAACTCTATCTAAAATTGGGTATTTGTCTGTTGAAGAAAAATTTCCCTTTATCAGAATTTATGGAAGTGAGGTAGGACCTCACATTTTGCTAAGATATATTCTTAATACACTAGATGTAAGAGAAATGTCTAATCAAACTACACTTCACGGCTAGGTTGGAATATTGCATAAAATGCAAAAGAAAGTATGGCCAAGTTTTCCTCTTAAGGTTGGTCAAATGATGTTGAAATATAAAGGACATGCTATAGCTGAATCATAGAAGCTACATAAATTTTTATTGCATTCCTTGTCATACTTTATATATAACCCAAAAAACATTATAATAAATCACTACAATTTGATAAGATTATTAATAGGTTTCCAACATAAAAAAAACTGTGTATGATTATGTTTTTGTTCATGCTAGTAATTTTAATCAAGCAACTCAAACAAATAATTTCATGGATGTTAAGGAGAAGGAAAAGGTACAATAGTTGAGGGAGTGATGGGTACCAAAAATTTTGCAACGGGCTAGGGGCCTGCAAATTAAAAATTATACACATAGCATAAAGATAAAATCCACACAATGGGTATGAAAAGAAAATCTCACAAAAACTTCATTAATAAATGTTCACACTTAATTGTATGGATTAGGTGAAAAATTACTATTTATCCATTCAACTACTTCCACTTCTACAAGCCTCTTATACAATGACGTACCACAAGTTCATTTTTAAAATGGTTCTAGTAAGTAAAATAAATATGTGCAATTTGAAGAGATAAACTATCTATTATCTAAACTACTAGAGATATGTTAATCATAAATCAATTCACAAAGGTTTTGTTTGATTATTATAGTTAACAAATACTTTTTATAACTACATGTCTTTGTTGCAAACAACCCTATGGAAACTATAATCAAATGTTGCATTTCTCCATTAGTAGTTCTCTATAATATTCTCTCATCCTTGATAGAAAGTAATCGATTACTATCGTATTTGCTAGGACTAAATATGGTCAACAACCAACTAGTCAAGCTTTGATGTTAGCTTCACTCATGATTAGTTTATGTGCTTTTCCATTTGATGGTATATAATTTTTTTTTGAAACTATAATAAACCATAACTACCCAATGCGTATACCTCATACTTTAGTATTGTCATTTTATTTTCTTGTGATTCCAATTTGACCTCTTTATACCATTCCTATTAAGTTTGCAATTCATGTAGCTTCTATTTCTTTTTTTTTTTAAGGTATAACCAAGAAAAAACCATAATTAAGACCTACACATCAATAATAAAACTGATATAAGTTGATATAAAATAAATAATAAACATAAAACTTACAGATATTTTTTTGTAAAAATAAAAATCTATAAATGTGATATGGATTAAATCTATTTATATATATATATATATATATATATATATATATATATATATATATATATATATATATATATATATATATATATGAATGGATAAATATTGTAGATGGAGAAAAAAAAATATGAAATAAATGTATAGGCCCAAATAAATTCAGCAATGAAAGATCACAATGAAGGAGGGTAATATTAATGATAAAATTACTTTTTTATACATGTGTAATCTAGGTACGATACAATTGTGTCTAAGTAACTTATTAAGGGTAAAAACCAAATGTAAAACTAATTGCATATTATACAATATACAATAACAATATCTAAGGATTAGTTAACATTCTCCCATTAATCTAAAGGGACATGTGACATGCCCAGTAACATTTTAAACTTTTCAATCTTTTCAAATGTTCTCTGAACTAGGAAAAACGTGTCACATGAATAACTTTGGCCTCTACATAATGTTGAATCAAGTGATATTTGGTGTTAATATGGTTGCTTCATAATACTTGGGATTCTTGGCCAATTGAAATGCATAGTAGTAGTGCAGTTGAAGGCATTTGTTTCTCCTTCAAGTCTTTAAGTATTTTGTGAACCCAAATAATTCCTTTTGTAGCTTGGGCTATTGCAACATATTCACTTTGGTTGTAGAATCAGCAGGAACAGATTGCTTGCGCGATACTTAACTGATGGTTGAGGATACAAGACTCATCAAATAACCAAAAGTAGAGACTCCATTCTCCTTATCTCTATCAAAACCAAAATCTGAATAGCTAGTGAAATGGAGATCTACAATTTTAGAATATTTGATGTCATATGTTCAACTGCCTTTCGAATACTTGAGCACTCACTTTGCTGCATTCCAAGCACTCACTTTGTTGCATTCCAATGACCTTCACATGGGGGTTATGTGTGGACTGGAAAGTATCGCTACAAATAAAATATATGTGAGGTTAAAAAATTAAAACTTCCAACAAGTTGCATCTACTTGGTTGGATCTTGAAACATACTTCCTTCAATGGAAGTAAGGTTCCAACTCTGCTCCATAGGAGTAGTGACAGGATTACAATACTGCATCCCAAATCTATCCAATAGTTGTCCAATATAATTTTTCTGAGAAATGAAAACATATTTGGATTTGTGATCAGGTTCAAACCCTAAATAATAATGTAATTGAAGTCAAAATCTTTCAATAGATCTCTTTTAAGGAATGCTATATAGTCATAATTGTTTCCTATTATCATGAAATCATGTACATACACAACCAAATATACAATTTTCAATTTCTTAACAAAAAGAGTTAGATCAATTCAAATAACTTATAATTCAACTTGAGAAGGTATTCAGTTAAATTTTCATAGCATGCACAAGATGCTTGATTAAGTCCATACAAAGCTTTAACCAATTTAAAAACCATAAATATTTGTTAAATATAACACATGCATCATGACAACATTTAGCATCATCTAACATTTGTCAACCATAAAATATAACATTTTAAAAGCCATTCTTTATTCACTCAACTCCATCCATTTATACAAATATCTTATACAATAACCTACTGCATGTTCGGTTTTAATATGACTCCCGTAACTAAGAAATTCCATACAATATAACAATTTTAAAAAACAAATTATTTATTGACTCAACTGGGTGCATTTCTACAAATCTATTCCTACTACAAGTTCATTTAAGAACGATTCTAGTAACTGAAATAGTCATATAAATATAAATATTTGGAATGTCAAGATAAATAAACTATCTATAATCTAAAGTTGGTTACATATACTAATATTAAATCCTTTCTATATAAATGAATCCATTACTATGTTATTTGCATGGAATTCAGATTGCCAACAACCAGCTAACTAGTGTTTAAATCACAGCCAAAATCAACCTTCCCTATTCCTTTTCCATAATCTTGGACAAGCAAGATATTATCACCGAATCTGCTCCATCTAACTTATGGGTGGGAACTAATCATTTTCCTTTATTTATTGCTTTGGTTCCCTTTGATCATAAATCATTGCCATATCCAACAGATCCCGTTCTAAGAACATCTGAACAACTAGTGGTAGTTTCTGTGTTTCGTCTATCACTAGAATCTAGAGTTCGAGATGATCCGAGCCACCGTGGGTTTTGACCTCCACTACATATGGTGGTTACCTGTGCAACTGGAATCAAACAGAGCCCTTTACTTTGCAAGTACTCCGTAGCTCCATTCATATCCCTCTCCATGAACTTGACAATATTGTTCTCAAACTCTCGGCCTTCCTTATATAGCTAGCCACCAAGTTGAAGCAGACCCGCTGATGCCTTGCAAACCGAAAAAAGATAGCATCAGCCAACAAAGTAAAACACACGTGGCTGTTCCAGTAATTTATATTACTAGTACCTTAATTTAGCCACCCCATTCTATTTTGGGTTATCGGGTGCTATTAATTCCTGTCAAATTCCTTCTAATGCACATAAGTTCTTGAATTCAACTCACACATATTCTTCACCATTATCACTCTTAAGAGATTAAACCTTCCTACTAGTATCTTTTTCCATAAGTGCTTTAAATTCACAAAATTTAGTGAACGTGTGATCTTTCATCTACATGAATAAAATCTATTACTTACGAGAAAAATCATCTACAAATATTACATAATACCTATTCCTGGTCATTGAGGCTACTGAGAATGATCCATACACATCTATGTGAACTCTTTCAAAGATCGCTTGTGCTCGACTATCTTTATCATGGAAGGAAGATTTTGTGTACTTCCCAAATTTAAACACTTTGAATCAGTCTCTCTACCCTAGTGTACCCTTGGGATGCCTTGTAGAAATTTTTTGCATGATCTTCAAAGGTCCATTGTCTAAGTGACACAATATTATATGCCACAACTCATTGGCGTCTCCACTCTACAACTTCTTTGTTTTTTATCAAAGAAGCACAATCCTATACATCCAATTTGTAGAGGTTTTTTGCTTGAACCTTGATCTGATTCACTTTTCTTGAGGCAATGTGATGAAGGGAATCCTTTGTCTTTATAAATATGATATTGTAGCCACGGTCCTCCATCATGGCAGCTAAAAAAAAATCTTCTTCAAATGTGGAACATACATGACATCTTTTAATTGGAGGAGAAACATACTCCCTCTGAAAGGTAACAATACCAATGTTAGTCCTTCTATACCTCCCATCATCTATAACTTTGATGTACATCTGGAGGCCCTTCTCCTCCAACACACTAAATAACTATTTGCTTTGACTCATATGGAATGAGTCTCCACTATCTAGGTACCACACAGTACTGATCACTGATATCACCATGCAAGCAATGAGGGTGAAATCTAACTCAAGTTATGAAGCAAGAGCTTCACATATTTCTTCTCTTGAGGAATTCTTGTTGGCCTTCTTGTTTGGACACTTTGTCGCATAGTGTTCCAGCTTGTGACAATGAAACCATTTAGTATTTGACATGTCCTTCCTCTTTCTGCCATGGTTGGAATCTGATTTAGGATTTGATGACCTCCCGTTCCCTTTCTTTAGCTTTCCATATAAGGCACAATTCTCCTTATGATCATTCTCACATGAGGATCCATATTTGGTGTTGCATTAAATCTCTTCTTGCACCAATTCAAACCAAAAATGATCCCACTTTAGTAACTTATCCTTCCCATTAACTGAGTCCTAGTGGGTATGCCAACTCTTGGGAAGACCTAGAAGTGTGAGGCTCACCACCTCATCTTCAAAAACTGTAACACTAACACTTACAAAAACATACCCACATTGGGTGAAATTAGTTAAGTACTTTGGTATTGTGTCTCCCTTCTCCATCTTGATTTTTCTAAGCTTTTCCTACACTACCAACGTCCTATGGTCACTAGTTATTTGAAACAAGTATATCAAGGCATTCGAAATCACAAATGGAGTTTCCTTACCATGAAGCTTCGAGACAATATGATCTCGAACTCCTTCTAGGATAATCTTTCTAACCTTTGCAACAAATTTTGTATACTCTACCAGACCTTGAACATTAGCTGGCTTAGGATATAGTTTTCTATGAGTTCCTTAGGAATTTTGCCTTCTAGCACTACCTCCATCCTTCTCTTCCAGGAAATATAGTTAGAACTACCCTCAAGGGAATACTTGAGTCTCAATGAGTAGAATGACATCCTATTGGCTCTTAAGTATGATACTATAAATTCAATTTATCTTGAAAAATACAAGCTTGTATTCTCCTCTTCTATAGCGATTTTAGCTCTCATACCATGTACAAATTCCTTCTATATTCCAACTGTTAATTTTAATATGCTAAAAAAATTGACTTGAATTTACTCTACCCATCAGTGGAAACATTAAATGATCGATGAAATTAGGGAGCATACAAGAGAAAGAATTTAATCACACATAACACAATGATTTGTTGGGGAAAGCCAAAACTAAAAATCCTTGATATCTATATATTGCATTAGTTAGAAAATATGAGAATATTCCAATTCTTTTCTCAAGCTTGACCAATTGCTACATTATCTCTACGTGTCTTAGAGTCTCCTATACAAGCCTATACTAATACGTAGCAAATTCCTACTTTCCCAAGTCCCTATTTTCCTGCATTGTTCCTCAAGGAATTATCCCCTATTTAATTAGGAAATTCCTTAGTTATGAATTACACAATCCTCATATGCCTTTCTTTGACTACATGCATCATCTATTTAATTTGGGTGATTTTATAACTGAGATTAAGCTTTCCCTGACCTTTAATATCAACTAGATATTTCTCTGATCTGACATGCATGAGTTAGTTATGAGTGACCACTCATTTTACTGCTTGATCACTGTAGGAAGCACCACACTACACTTCAGGCAACAAAACAATATACCTCAAGGAGAACTCTATTATACTTTAGGAAGCACCACACTTCAATTCAGGAAGAACCCCACTATACTTTAGGACACACCACACTCGACTATAGGCAACACCCCACTAGAATACACACAGCACCACACTACTATACCACCCACTAATTCCTCCATCTGTTGAAACTATTTTAACTAATTTTAACTTAGTTATATTGAATTGATTAATTACAACTCAAAATAAACTCAACTAGTTCTCCTAATTATAGGAGACACTCTACATGACTCTAGTTTGACCCTCGAATCAAATTAACAGATCCAATTAAGTCAAATTAACTTAGTTAACTATTCAAAGTTTTCATGAGATGTGGAATTACAATTTAATTTTCAATTTAATTCAAGGACAAAATTAAAATAGGATTTTCTTGTTCCATTTTCAAAATTTTCCCTCCTCGATTGTCCACCATGCCATCCCAACCAGAATTTTCCACCTTACACCATGTCCAAGTCCCCTTCATTGTTAGTAGATACCCTATCGGTTAAAGAATAAAAAAGTTACCATGTATTCCCTATTACCCATTTTTTTCAAGCATACATCCATCGAGCCTCTATGTGGTATGTCAAGAATAGACATGTCGAGGGTCTCGATAGACTATTGACCCTCTATACAGTCTCCTAGTTGTGGTATCTAGTCCTTTTAGCACATTACTTCCATAGTTAGTAAAAGATCAAATATTTTCTCAATATACATTGTTTTCCAAAACTTCTTCTTTGTCCCATCTTCGCCACAAAAGTTATATAACTTAATGAGAAATTCTTTTCTTTCTTAACACTTTAATAAGTTAGAAATATATTTGAACTCTTAGATACAAATGTCTTCAAGGGATTCCTACATGGAATCTACAACTGATAAATCATAATAACCATAACATTGTTAAGTTTTCCCTATGCCTGAACTTACCAAATTCTATAGAATTATACTAAGAGTCTCAATACACCCAAATTGGTACTAGAACTTTTATTTGTCTTGTACATTAAGGAATTCACTCCTTATAGGTAATATATATCTATGCACTTGTTAATGATTTATTATTCAATATTTTATTTTAACCATAAAGACATTATCTCTAATTTTTCAATTCCTACCAATTCCATGGCTATGGTCTATTCGTTAAAGCTCTACATGAATCCATCCAATAGTTCAATTTTGATTCTTCTATTCGAAGGCATTTTAATTAGGTTGTATCTATATATTTTCAATTGAAATGTGTACACGCACACACACATAACAATATACACATTTTTTTTATATGTGATGAGTGTGTTGACAAATTGTTTAGTATGTTTTTTCATTGATAGCATTGAAAGCTTGTTGAAATGTGGTTAATTATTTCATTAGTTAAAATAAATTCCTAATCACATATGGATCTTTTCTAGCTCCCATAAACTCAACAGAAAATTAGGTTTGATGTGATGTAGCACACAAAAGTTTCTATACTATTCATTGTGTTATACAACCCTAATTGTGTAGTGTGGTCCCCTCTTACTAAATCGACATGAGTTATCAGCAACCAAAGCCTAAGACACAATGTTTGGTTGTAGAGATGATGAGGAACAAGATAGGCCTTTGATCAAACCCTGCAATCATGAGTGCTAGGATATACATGAATAAGGACATGTTTTCCATCAACAAATCAAAGTGGTGCAATGAAATAGTGGTGTACCCTAGAAGATAAGGAATCCAACCAAGTTTCCCTCATTAATTATGCTATTGGATCAGGTTTCTTTGGAATATCTGTGACATGAAGGGGCCATAGCTCATCTAAAGTTACCATGGGGGTGCCCCTTATGGTGGAGACCAAGATGATTTACTGTGAGATACAGAGTGTTACACTAAAATTTGTCACCATGACTATTTGCAGTCAGTATGGCTCCATCAATAACCATATTGTCCTCCTTGGCAAGTATTATACCTCTGCTCCTCATGTCAAACTCCAAAAAAAAAAGAGAAAGCCTTTAAAAATCAATATAACTCTGGTTCCGCACTTTCTCTTACTCTTACCTGCGAGCCTGCACCTCAAGTACATAATACCTGCATACTTGTACGCTTTGTCTGTAAAGGGGTGGGTTCATACCCCTGCAAAAGTCAAAAGGCGCAAGTTTTACTTCAAAAAACTTACTTGCGGTCGATTCTAGAGCATTCTAGAAGATGGTTTGACGTGGATTGAGTGCCTCTAGATGGTTCATGCATCCCAATGAAAGAGGAACATATCACATGAAGAGGGGAGCTATTCCTTTGAAAGAGGGGCTTATTCCATTGATGGTGGACCTATTTAACTTCCTCCAAAGCATTATAAATACAGGCATTGGGTGAGAGGCAAGGGAGGTTGAAAGCTGAACATTCCTAAGGGTAGATGCTGCTGAAATTAGGACTCCCTTATAGAGCTTGAGAGGAGAGATCACATTCATTTCTTAGCTTCATTTGGAAGTGGGTGAGCTGATCAAAGTAGAGGAGAACTCTTGATGGACCCTGGGAAGCACCTGCACAACACCAAGGCATTGGTTGTAAGGTTTCTTTTGTTTCCAATTAATACAATTAAGTTCGTTTTTCTCAACAAGTTGTTATATATAATTTGTTTCATAAAATCCTTGGTCTTTATGATGAATACGTTTTATTATATGAGTTGTTCAGGTGCTATGTAATCATTTGCTTGTTTGTGTATGCAGGCTTCAAGGAGAGGAGCTCATCTGGATTGAAGAGGCTTGGCCGCTACAAACAGCGTTGGACTAAAGGTAAGCCTTAAACACCTGGTTGCTTTTATTTTAAATGCATATTTAGGGAAAGATAGTGCTTTATTGTTTTGTTTGTCAGTAGAAAAGCCTTAGTTTCTAGGGAGGTCGGTTTTGTCCGCAAAATTGACTCTTTCTTCATGACAAAATGGCGACTATGCTGTGGAATCCATGGATTTGATTGATTTCTCTTTTGATTGATACTTTGATTTGAGAAACGTTGATTTCTTTCTAGTTTTTGACTGATTGAGTGTGAATTTGGGTAGAATAGCTTAGGATTGAGTTAGTTTTTTATTTTTCTTGTTTTTGAGAGAAGTATGCACCCTCTGAGTTAAGCATAGTGCGTAGCTGTACGCACTTCTACTTTGCACACAGAGCGGGGTCGCACCTGTGCAAACGGGCTGCCTACGTACCCTGTCAAAAGTTTAGAAAATTTCAATTTTTTTTTCCTTTTTTACCTATTAGATCTTGTTTATAGCTTATTTATTGCTCCCCATATCCACTGGTTACCTGTCAGAAGTTTTCATCTAGGCTTGTTTCATTAGCATCAAGGGTTTTAGTGAAGTTCATAGAAATTCTAGCCCTAGGTTTGATTTTTGTATTGGTCTTGTAGTGACTATGGATTTAGAAGTTGTAGAAACCTTGGATATCCCTAGTATTTTCAGTCTTCTTAGGAGTTAGACCATTCGTAAAATCCACCTTTGTTTGAGAAACCTACCGTTGTGTTGTCTCTTTGCGGAATTTCGAGAAGGCTTGTTTGTTAAGCTGTGAATTTCATTCTTAAGAAAAAGAACAAGAGCTTTTTATTTTTGTTTTTGACTGATTTATGATTCTGCATGAATTAGTCCTTGGTTGAATTGTAACTGAGTAAAACAACATAGAATTATATTTTGTAGGCTTTTACCTCATTGGATTTGCTTTTAGATAAATTTCTCTTAGATTTTCATAGATCTTAAAATTGATTTTTGTTAAGTAGTTTTACATGCTTTGTTAAAATAGGAAAAATACAAAACCTCTTTTGAAGAAAGTTTGTTTTAGTAGCGTTTGAAGTCTTTGAAAAGAGAAACGAAGTTTTCGTGAAATAATTAGTGGTCTTGTGTTGTGTGCTTTGGAAAAGATAAAGAGATTTTTTCTTTGATTTTCATTGATAAGAAAGTTGTCTCTATAAATTTTTCATTATCCAACTCTCTTAGCTAGGGAATTCATTGAAAAGGAAAGATTTTTTTCATCCTAGGTCCATATTTTTAGTGGATTTGAGTCGAGTCTAGACATCATAAGTTTCATCTCTGCTACCTTTTGTCCTAAAGAAAAGCCATAAAAAATAACGCTTAAAATAAAATTAACTTAGTAACTTTTTATTTACTAGGGCTCTGATACACAAACATAGATCATGCTAGTGTCTTGGAGTAGGAGAGTAATTAACTCTCCAAGATAGTAAAAACCATCAAGTAGCTTATCTTGTGGTAGGATAAATCCAATTGTTACATTTATGCTCTGGGAAAGCTCCTCTTAAAGGAGAAGCACGAGATCGTGTCCAAACCAGTGAGGAGATCAATCCTCCTTCATTGGGAATGACGCCAGATATGCACGTACTACAAATGGTAAACCTCAGATTAACCATTGTCGAGGAGCCTAGGGTCACTTGTCGGTAAACCTTGGATTATTGTCAAGGAGCCAGCAAGGGGATTGAGCTTGTTACTCTGCCCTTGCATGCGTATCGGATCGTAGACTGTTCCCCCAGGTATATTTGTTGTTGGTGGTGACCATTCCACCATTGGGATGGTCTTAGTTCAGGAAGACGAATTCGGAAATGAACATGTGATATATTACCTTAGTAGAACTTTAAATCCTACTGAGCTAAAATACTCACATGTGGAGAAATTGGCACTGGCAGTTGTTCAAGTTGTCCAACGTTTTTGTCACTACATTTTACTACGTAAAACTACAGTCATTTCGGATTGCAACCCTATGACCTATATCTTGACTAAACAATTGCTAGGGCGCAAGTACTCTAAATGGATCGTTATCCTGCAAGAGTTCGACTTGGAGTTTGAAAAATCTAAGTCTAAGAAATCTTTAGTCTTTTCGGAGTTAATGTGTGACCTCCTGCGTGCTGATACAGAAATTGTGGCAGAGGAGCCCATCACGGACGAATCCTTGTTTCTTATCAGTACTTCAGATCCGTGGTATCGAGATATCATTGTTTATCTCCAGACCCAATCCTTTTGGCCAGAGCTTTCAAAGTCTGAACGTCGAAAAATACGATTTCAATCCCAACAATTCAAAATCATTGGAGATACTCTTTATCTCCGTGGGGCGGACTCTATTTTTCGCCGTTGTTTAACTCTCGAAGAAGCTGAAAGGGTTCTAAATGACTGCCACTCTGGGGCATGTGGTGGTCATATGTCTGGGTTTGCCACAACCCAAAAGATATTGCGCGCTGGCTAATTCTGGCCATGTTTGTTCAAAGATTGTATCACTGCGGTCCGAAAATGCCACAACTGCCAAATATTTGATCGAAAGATGCACGTTCCACCTGCTCCTCTCCACCCTATAATTTCCATTGGTCCTTTTGCCAAATGGGGTATCGACTTTATTAGATGTAACCCTCACTCCGCCGCGAGGCATGCGTATATCATCCTTGCGGTAGATTATTTTACTAAGTGGGCCGAGGCGATGCCTACATTTGACGCAGACGGCAAAACAACTGCAATTTTTGTGTTCAATCATATAATTACTAGGTTTGGTGTCCCACAAGCGATAATCACTGATCATGGGCGTCATTTTCGAAACGTTATGATGACTGAACTTACAGGCCAGCTTGGTTTACATCACGATAGTTCAACTCCTTATTATCCACAAGCGAATGGTCTGGTTGAATCCATCAACAAAGTTTTAGTCATCATGATTTGATGAATCATTGGGATTCATCGATCGAACTGGCATAACATGCTATTTTCAGCACTTCGGGCGTATCGAACTTCAGTAAAAACATCAACAGGGTTCACTCCTTTCCAACTAGTTTATGGTTTGGAAGCAGTGTTGCCCATTGAATGCGAAATCCCGTCACTGCAAATGGTCGTCGAGTTACTTCCAGCCACTTCCGAAGAGGAAAAACGTTTGTTATACTTAGCTCAATTGGATGAGAATCGACGTAATGCTACATTACCGATCGGGACTCATGCAAAATGCATGAAAGCTCAGTATGATCGAAATGTGAACCCTCAAAATTTTTTGGAAGGGGATCTAGTCTTGGTTTACGATCAAGCTAATGATAAATTAGGAGCTGGAAAATTCGTTCCTATGTGGCATGGTCCCTTTGTTGTCAAACGAAAGTTAGCCAAAGGGGCTTATGAACTGCTAGACTTTGACGGGGACTCTTTGGGTAAACGTAGAAATGGACTTTACCTAAAGAGGTATTATGCTTAAAAGATGGGTATGGAGAATTTTTAGTTAGGATAGTTTTTCTTTATAGCTGGTGTGTTTGTTAGTTTAGACACTGTGCTTAGCTTAGAGAGTGTGTTTTCGTCGTTATTTCTGCTTATCTTGGTTTTACTCTTGATGTTGCAGATGTCGATGCCTCTCCAAACATACATTGGTTTCGTTGATGGTGCTTGTCGTAGTACACGGAATATCTCTTCCACAACTTGGGTTATCTATTCGCCCTCTGACGAGTTAGTATCTATGCATGGGGTGAGCCTCGGTCAAACAATGAACAACATTGCCGAATACAGTGCAGTGATTGAGTTATTGTCTGCATCTATTTCATTTGGGATTCGGAGTTTGATAGTGAGGTTAGATTCTAAACTCGTTGTATTACAGCTTAATAGAGTGTATGCCATTAGAAATCCAGTGTTATTAAGGTTACTTTTTTAAGTGCGTCTCTTGGAACGTGAGTTTGATTATATTGAATATCAGCATATTCCAAGGTCTTTAAATACATTAGCAGATGCAATTGCTTCTCGAATGTTAAATAGACATTTGCAATAATCATACATGTAAATTTAAAACCATTCCATAACATGATTTACAAGATAAGCTTGTAATAATGATATATATATATATATAAGAGTGTGTCAAAAAATACATCATCTTCGATCATAGGTTGAAAAACACCTTATGATCGGCAAAAATGATAAGTACAAAAAACAAAAATGTCACATGTCTCTACAAAACGACCATCCAATAACTGGTGATGATCTCTATATGACACTACTGTACGGGCCACCCTACACAAGAACCTCCTAAAAGGTCCTGGGACCCCGACTACATAGCGCTGAAGCCTGATTGGAATATCATCTATGGTAATCTTTGGTATATCTGCTGTAAGACGCTCCAGGTGACTTTCCAACTCAGCCAAAGTCTCAGTGGCCTCGTCCTGTGGGGCTGGTGCCGCTGCAGCTGGTAGTCTCCTCTCGTAAAGCCGGAGATTGGCTGGATGTCATGGGCCCACATCTGTATTTTGAAAATTACTACTATCAGTTTTGAGACGATATAAAACAAACAAAAATAATAGATAGTTTAAAAAACTTGTGAAAAAAGAAGTTACATGTATCATCCCATTGTTCTCCCGGTGGAAGAACCATGTCTGGATCTCCACGAAAATCAACTCTGGCATAAGTAAAATCCTATATAGCAAAGAATTGGTTTTCTAACCAGCGAAAGTACTCCGGAGTAAATCGGACGACCTCCGTCCCCTCATCAGGATGACGGGCCATAACCGCAACCCATCGCATCAATTTGGGCTCTCGAGGAAGCCCAACCTCAACAGTGAGCTGCTGTGGGATCAGCATCGGAACCCTCTCTAAGCCAAAACTCACAACTAAAGCCCCATAACCAAAGGTCTTTAGCTGTCCGTTTTTGGCTCTAGTCAGTTGGCCTTTTACATCGGCCAACATAGCATCACACCAGTTGAAAATGGTACCTCGATAGCAATCAACTGCCATCCGCATCTGGGATCCAATGGAAATGTGTAAAGCGGGAGCCCCCCAAAGTCTGGTAACTGTAAAGGCAATCACCATAAGTTCAGGATGGGATATAGTTTTGATTTCTATCCCCTTCTCCTGAGACAGAGTGTTACACCACTCTAGTCGGAGACTAGCGACAGACTGGCCACTTGGCCTAGTCCCGAACAGAGTCAAGTGTTCGCCTCTCTTGGGCAAACCAGTGATAAAGTAGATATCTGTCGGCTCCATCTCAAGCTGGTGCCCTCCAATATAAAAACACTGGTCCTGAACATTCCACCTTTCTACCAGCCACTCTAGAAAGCTCACTTGGGCCCTCATGCTAGGTATGGCCCAATATTTATAAAGGTCGCATGACTTCAAAGCATCAATTGACAGTTCATGATTAATGGCGGCCAAATCAACATCTTCGTGCTCTCTCTCGTGCCAGTCAAGCATGGTGAACAATCTACATGCCATAAAACATCCATTAGATTCCATAAAATCAAAAAAATTTGGTCCATTTTGGAGAATTTAGGTTTTAAAAACTCGTTGCGCGGGGTACGCACCTCGCCTTTAGGAATAGAGCGTAGGTACGCAGGGTCCCTTAAGGCAGGGTGTGGACCCCTGACATTTTTCCAACTGAGAAAATGTCGGGGTCCGTGGGTCCCTAGTGTGGCGCCTGCGTACCCCGAGAGGTGGTTTTTGAAACCATAAAACCTCCCAAAAATGAAATCTGGGGCCTAAAAGAGAATTCTAAATGGATGAAATTGAAGAGGAGGATGTTGTAGATTACCTGGAAGAGATGGCGTTTGATTTCGACGGTCGGATTCTCTGCAATGTCGACGGGAAGTTTCTTGCCAAAAGCCCTTTTTCTCTCCTCAAATAGTAAAATGGTAAAAATGAATTGGTAAAAGCCCTTTTTATTGATTTTTTGGGTAAATAAATGGTAAATTTGTTTATTTTTCACCATGAAAAGGTATTTTTGAAAGTATTTTTATCTATCTTCAACAGGTATGAGTAATGTGTTGGTTTTTGTGCAGGGTAAAGGATTTTCAGGGAAAATTGTCATTTTTTACAAACAAAAACATCAGAGTCATCTTTAAGCTCTTTTCTGACTCCTAAAATGTGAAAAGATTGCTGAGTTTTCTTTTTAGCTCGTTAAAACAGAATTAAAAAGACTGTCCTCTTACAGCCCTTTTCTGACTGTAAAAATATGAAAAGATTGCCGGATTTTTGTCGTTTCAAATTCGATATTGGAAATAAAACGACGTGTCCTTGATCGCTTTCTACTTTTCAAATCAGAGACACTAATCATGAAAGTATTCCTTGGTCGTAAAGATCAAGCGGTTCTCTCAAGTATTATTTTATACTTTTTCGGGCTTAGGAGACACAAATTTACGAAAAGGTCAACCCTAGAGTCTTCTTAAGTTTTTCAGACTCTCTAAAATTGAACAACGTCGAGTTTCTCCTATACTGGACTCGTTAAAATTTCACAGTAAATGACCTCTTCGATTACAAACAGGAACGGACTACTCCTTCTTAGGGTTCTAATCTAAACTAAGGTGGACTCATCCGAAGGATGAGCTTATAATCAAGCAAATGTTATCCTCGTCAAGCTTGTAAAAAATAAAGAGGTACTTGCCAGAAATGGTGGGGGAAAAGGGAGGAAAATGAGCCTATTTGTTATACTTTGTCTCAGAAAAACCTTATCACCACTCTTGAACACGACACTTTTCATTCACCTGGGTTGGGAAATCCTTTGCCTAACAGTTGATCAAACCACATTGAAATTCTTCAGCCGGTTTCCGGGTATTAACTTTGGGACAATTGTCACCAAACCATCTGTAGTGTCGTTATGTGTTCAAGAGGAGTCTTGCAAATAAACCATTCATCTGCAAAATATCTGTCATCCATCTTGACAATCCCTGAGTCAGTCCTTACAGCTACATTTCTTCAACTTGATCTATGATTTCGTGTTGTGGGCTTGCCCGCAACGGATCGCTTTCTATCGACTTCAGTTCATTATCTAGAAAGATGATCTAGAAATCATCAATACCTTGGGATCTGCATGCCTCAGTGGCAGGTTTCTCGCCTTTGATGACAGGTTACATCAATGACCTTCGATCAAGGGATTCTGTGACATGTTCGACATCAACACATTCATTCACATCTCATGGATTGTACTGGGTACTTTGAGAGCCATTGACATCACTGGTGGTCTCTCTCACACTTGTTAACAATTTACATCATTGACTGGTAATCAAGTGGTTTCTACCATGTTCGACATCAACTCATTTATTCGCATGGATAGAATCATACTATTTCGAGAAGCAGAAATGAAGAACCTGGATCTAGTTTCCGCCATCCAGGCTACGAGGAGTTTTGTATTCATTATACAGTAGAGTAATTATAAACAAATGGCTGCGTCCATACTGTGTCTACATGTGTCTATGATTATGATGTATTGCAAAATCATTCCTATATCAGAGCAGTAATTAGTTTGTTAGTTAAGTTTTTGATGTGAGTATGGGAATGCCCACCTCAGCGATGATATGATCTCATATATTTATTTTCTGTTGAATATTTGCAGGTTCCGACTGGGCTCTCCATAAGATAATCCTCGAAATGATAAAGCGCTTCACCCTTCCTAGATGATATAAAACCCTGATCTACTACAGACCTCGTACTTTAGGGGGCAATCTGTTACACTAAAATCTGTCACCATGACTATTTGCAGTCAGTATGGCTCCATCAATAACCATAGTGTCCTCCTTGGCATGTCTTATACCTCTGCTCCTCATGTCAAACTCCAAAAAAAAGAGAGAAAGCCTTTAAAAAATCAATATAACTCTGGTTCCGCACTTTCTCTTACTCTTACCTGCGGGCCCGCACCTCAAGTACATAATACCTGTGTACTTGTACACTCTGTCTGTAAAGGGGTGGGTGCGTACCCCTATTAAAGTCAAAAGGCGCAAGTTTTACTTCAAAAAAATTACTTGCGGTGAATTCTAGAGCATTCTAGAAGATGGTTTGACGTGGATTGAGCGCCTCCAGATGGTTCATGCATCCCAATGAAAGAGGAACTTATCCCATGAAGAGGGGAGCTATCCCTTTGAAAGAGGGGCTTATCCCATTGATGGTGGACCTGTTTAACTTCTTCCAAAGCATTATAAATACAGGCATTGGGCTAGAGGCAAGGGAGGTTGAAAGCTGAACATTCCTAAGGGTAGATGCTGCTGAAATTAGGACTCCCTTATAGAGCTTGAGAGGAGAGATCACATTCCTTTCTTAGCTTCATTTGGAAGTGGGTGAGCTGATCAAAGTAGAGGAGAACTCTTGCTAGACCCTGGGAGGGACCTGCACAAGACCAAGGCGTTGGTTGTAAGGTTTCTTTTGTTTCCAATTAATACAATTAAGTTCATTTTTCTCAACAAGTTGTTATATATAATTTGTTTCATAAACTCCTTGGTCTTTATGATGAATATGTTTTATTATATGAGTTATTCAGGTGCTATGTAATCATTTGCGTGTTTGTGTATGCAGGCTTCAAGGAGAGGAGCTCATCTGGATCGAAGAGGCTTGGCCGCTACAAACAATGTTGGACTAAAGGTAAGCCTTAAACACTTGGTTGCTTTTATTTTAAATGGATATTTAGGGAAAGATAGTGCTTGATTGTTTTGTTTGTCACTAGAAAAGCCTTAGTTTCTAGGGAGGTCGGTTTTGTCCATAAAATTGACTCTTTCCGCATGACACAAAGCAACTAGTAATTGGTTGTAGTACACCCCTTAACTCTCTACCAAATCTAGGAGGGGTCCTTGCTACAAACCAATAGTTTTCTTAACAAAAATGAAGAGGTAAACCTCAATGACATGGTAAACAAGTGGCAGTAGACGTGGAAGAGAGGTGGTAGTTGATGATGTGGAAAATTAAGAGAGTGACATAAGGAAAGTAGATTTAGAATTTCTGGGTGGGAAAATGGATAATTGGAAAGTCAAATATGGTAGGAACATGTGTGCTAGTGGACATACAGACATTTATTATTGGCTGCAACAGATAATGTGGATTCATGGTTTGGCAAATGACTTAGGTAAGTTGGTCCCATATCAGACCACCCTATTAATATAATTGAGCTGACAGGTCATCATCGATACAATAATCCCAATTTTACAATAGGTCATCAAAAGGGGCTTATAAATATGTACCCATGGATCTATCATACCTTTCACTCGAGGACCTTGCAAACCATAGCGAATTCATCCAATAGGAAGTTGTTGGCTGAATGAGCCTAAGTTTATAGTGCATAGTCACAAGGGGTTTAGAAATAAGTTTCTAGGGGTCCATTAGACTAAGTTGTTAGAAGGTCTTATGTACGAGAGAAATTTTTTCCAGTGAAGTGATTGGAAAAGAAACAAAACCATCTGTATCCATCTGTGGATTATGAATAATAAGCCATAGAAGGTAGATAGGAATTGATCAAATGAATTAATAGGAAAAATCCATGTTAATTCACATCTATGTCTATCAAATCACTCTAGGAAGGAAGGACAATCATTTTCTAGACACAGATGTCAATGGTTGGTGTTATAAGAGAGCACCATCCAAAGGCTACACCTCTTAATAAAATCAGGTTTTGTAGATAAGCATTGAAGGGCCTAATTCCCATCGAAACACAACTTTAGACCCTAGTTCTCATGCATTAATGGTGGATGATCTATTGATTCATTAAATAGGACAAGGGTTAACCTTGAGGGGTTAATACTTAGTCATGTGCCAATAATAAATAGAGTTTTCTTTCTAAGGTCAAATGAAATTGAGGTCTCTTGTGCCAAATCTATTATAAAAAGATTAAAACTGGGCCAAAATAGACTGGTGCCAACATTTATAAATGGAAACATAGAAGGACATGAATACATGTGTGCCCATGCAAATCACAATGTGTGTAATTTTGGTCAAAGCAGAAGATAGTGGAATTTTTTCTAGATAAAAGTTAAGAGATATGCGTGACAATTTAAATATATATAGTGAGAGAAAAAAATTGTGCAAATTACAAAGTTTGAAGAGTAGAGTTCGTAACTAAAATAGTATGTAGCTGAAGGTATCCTTTTTGTTCTAAATCTCTTTTGTAGTAAAGGAAGACAAACTTTTAAGAGTTTGATGGAAAATTTTATTGATATGCTACTATTTATGTGAAGAAACGTGACAACCCACCCCACCTTTACCTCCAAATGGGATGGTTTTCACCTATAATGGTGAAATAGAGACCACGGGGAAAATAAATCGGTTCTCCTAGGTAGATATTCCGAACCCCCTAACAAGCACGACAAACCTTAGCCGTAGATCTGCTTCCACAATATCCAATGGTTGTGAATGATATCAGGCTAGAAAGATGCACGAGGACTACTTGCCTGATGAAGGTAGTATTCTCACTCTTCCTAGAGCCACGTGTTAATAATGGGATCAATGGATTTTATAAAAAACCGCTTGTGGTAATGCGGACACCCGATAACCACGGAAATAGTAGCAAAACCATAACAGTCCCACCAACAAGCACGAGAAACCTCACCTCTAGATCTACTACCACAAGATGCAATGGCTGTGAAGGACATCGGGCCGAGGAGAAGAGCGAGGAATACCCTCCCAATGAAGGCAATATTCTCTCTCTTCCTTGAGCCATGTGTTACACTGTTGTTGGCATCGGACGCTTTTCTGAAAACCCCTTCTAGTAAAGAGAATGTCTGATAACCATGGTAATTGTTGCAAAACCACCTTGTTCTGTTTCGAATCTTTTGGAGCCACTTTCTAGTTTTGTGCTCTTTCTCCTCTACCTACCATTCCTATGTGAAATGTAAATGTACAAAACCTTAGGCTGCCTATTATTAAAAAAAAACATCCGTCATCTTAGTGTTCTCTAGGTTGTTTCCCATTCAAGTACTCATAATGTTCCCTGCCTGCGTGAGCAAGGGTGTTGTAGTCTTCGCGCAGTTGTTCAGTCTGAACCAACTCCCATGAGTAGCACTCATTTTCTCTTGTACATATCACCCCTTCATTTGGCAGTTGGTCTGCCACTGTATTGACATCTTTGTGCACGTGAATAAAGCTTAGAGTTCTAAGTATTCTGAGGTGAGACTGGATTCGATGATATACTTGCGAAAGCCTCGAGCGGTTTGAAACTTTATCTGGTGTTGTGCCAGTGCTTATCCTTTTGACCGAAATAATCATTAATTCTGAGTCTACCTGTATGATTGTGTTATGTAAATTGTGGTCCATCAAGATTTCTAAGCCTTGCTCAATGGCCATGAGTTCAGCCATATTGTTGGTTGCCCTCACAAAATGACTATGAAATATGACTTTGTTATTGCCCTCTTCATCCCTTATGACTCCTCCATAAGTAGCATCTCACTGGTTTCCTTGTGAGACTCCATCTATGTTGAATTTCAGGAAGCCATGGGGAGGGGGTTGCTAGATATCCTTTCACTCTGATGTGTGCTTTACTTTCCTTTCTGTGCCTGGAGGGACATATTACTGGAGTCCCAATTGTTCAAGAATGTTAGCATCCCTTTGACTAGGGGGTTTCTCACGAGGTTTCTTCAGAAGGGCATTAATTGTTTCTTTGAGCTATTTTAGGATCTGAGCCATGATGCTTTGGTTTGAACCAGATTTAGCTTTGAAGATCTTGTTGTAGCATTATTTCCAAACATCCCAGATAAAAATTCCTGGAGTCGGAGTCCAGGCTAAATTGACTGTCTCATTATCTGTGAAATCTTTCCTCCAATTCTTTAAAGTAACATTAATGTCGTTTCCACTCCTCACTATTTGTTTGAAGATAGAGACCACATAATTCCATATGGGGGAGGTGAATGAGCATAGGTTGAGAAGGCGATCAATGGTTTCCTCCAGCGTACCACATAACTGGAATTTTGAAGGACTGATAAAACATCTTTTTCTAAGATTTTCCCAAGTCAGAATCTTTTTATGCTGAACTAGCCACATGAACAGTTAGATCTTCATCCAGTGTGGGTTTCTCCAAAGGTCTTTCCAAGTCTTGTTAGGGTTTGGATGGTCAAGTTGAGTGACTATTCTTTTGTCTTCTTTGAGGTTAAAGATGCCCTCATTTTTTCTACCCCATCTTAGTAGATCATTCGAGGTTGAAGTTAAAATTTGCCTCTTTTCCAAAATCTCTTCTAGAACATTAGGTTGTGCTTTCAAAGGGGTATCTTCACTGTAATCTAATACCCTCCAAATTTTCCATTTCCATTTGTCTCTTGACTGATCCCAAAAATCACTTACCCATTTTAGTCCTTTGTTAATGGTATCATTATTTATGATGTCTAGACCTTCTCTACAGAGGTTGTGTTCATGTTGCTAGTTGTCCTCCTAGAACCAGGCTAGTTTCCCATTTCTAATCTCCGGGAAACTATGCTTCTGAACTAAGCCTCTATTCCACCAAGCATTGTTCCAAATGTGCAAACCCTTGATGTGTCCTATCGTCCGAATGTGGTCCTTTTCCTGCCAATCCATTGCATATTTTTGTTTCCAAAGCTTAACCCATGGGTTATTTGTTTCCTTTAGCCATATCCACCAAATCGTTTCCCCCAAAACTTTGATTAGGGTGTATGGGTCGTGGATACCTAAACCACCATGGGTTTTAGGTTTACAGAGCTTGTCCCATGCTACCAGGGCTGATTTAATTTTCTCTTCCCCTTTACCCCAGAGAAATTTTCTTTGAAAATTCATGATCTATTGTAAAACTCCTTTTGGGATAGGAAGGGAAGAAAACATGAAAAATGGAATGGTTTGTAGTACAACCTTTGTAAGAATTGGCCTTCCTGCCAAATTCAAAGATCTGTTAGTCTGGTTGTTGACTTTATCCTTCAGTTTGTTTTTCACTGATTGCCAAACATCCTTATTGAGAGGTTTGTCAGTGAGAGGCATTCCTAGATATTTGGAGGGAAAATGGTCTCTTTGAAATCCAAGAATTCTAGCGAGATGTCTTTCAATAGAAATATTGTTATTGAAAAAGAAAACTTTTGATTTTGTGAGGCTTACCTCCGTGCCAATAGTCATTGCAAAATCATGCAATATTTGTTTGAAGGCTTTTGATACCTTGACTATGGGTGTGCCCTGTGACATAGTGTCGTCCACAAATTCTTGTTGAGTCAATGTGTCCCCATTCTTAGTGAGTTTTAGTGCCTTGATTCTTCCTTCCATCTTGGTTGAATTGATCATTTTCCCCAATCCTTCCATCATCAGATTGAAGAGAAATGGGGAAAGAGGATCTCCTTGCGTGAGGCCCCTTGATGGCCTAAAGGTTCCTGATGGAGAGCCATTGAGAAGGATTGAGAAACTTGTTGTGGTAACGAGTGCATGACCCAATCTATCTAGTTCTGGTTAAATCCAAAATCTTTAAGAATTTCCCTAATGTAGGGCCAACTTACATTATCATAAGCTTTCACTATGTCGAGTTGTATTATCATACCTGCTTTCTTATTGGACTTGAGGGAATGAACCACTTCGTTAAGCTTGGATGATATTATTGAGAATTTGTCTAGCTTCCACATATCTAGTTTGCTCCTTTGACACGAGCATTGGAAGTAGAGGTTTGAGTCTGTTAGCAATAAATTTGGAAATGATTTTGTACACCACATTGCATAAAGCTATGGGTCTGAATATATATGGTGTCATGGATTTTTCCTCTTTAGGAATTAATTCTATGAAGGATTCATTAATCTCTCTAAGAACTGCTCTTTATTTTCTTGAGTCCTCCACCACGTCTAGAATGTCATGTTTGAATATTTCCCAACATGTTTTGAAGAAGTCTACATTGAAACCATCCGGGCCTTGAGATTTCCCGTTGTGCATCTCTTTGCTTACTTCATTGACCTCTTCCTCCATTACTGGCCTGTTGAGATTATAATTATCTTCCCTGGTCACCCGTTTTGGAATATTCTTTGTGAAGCTCTTAATGAATCGAGATTTGTCTGCAATGGTCTCCTCTATTATGCTTTGAAAATGTTGTACCAGAACTAACTCCATTTCCTTATGAGTGTTTAACTATTTCCCTTGAGGATCTATGAGTTTTGTGGTGATCCTTTTATGAGTTTTGTGATATTTCTCTCTCCTTCTTTAATCCATTGTACTCTTGATTTCTGTCTAAAGAATATTTTCTCCTGCTGACATCTATTGTCCCATTCCTATTGCAAAGAGTTTCCTACCTTTTCCTTTCCTCTGTGAATCCTCCTATGATGAGAATTTGATAAGTTTCCTGTAATTTTCTTTCCACTTCTCTTTTGGATTCAAAAATGTTTCCAAACTCACTTTTGTTCCATTCTTTGAGCCTTTGTTTGATGTGTTTGAGTATTTGATGCAAGAGGAACATTTTTGTGCTTGTCTTCCACCCACCAATCGAATATTGGTGATTAAGTCAGGGTGAGCGAGCCAGGCATTTTCAAACCTAAAATTTCTATTTCTCGGGGTTCCAATAAAAGAAGCTTCCAACTGGACGAGCCAGTGGTCCGAGCCCCCAAAAGGAAGGATCAAAGCTGTCATAGTGAGACAGGAGAGCAGGAGATCCTTCGATATTATAAATCTTTCTAATTTTCAGGCAACTTGGGAGTTCCCCCTCTCCTCTTATTCCATGTGCAGGAACATTTATTGTGTTCATATTCACTAGTCTCATGTTGTGTAAGAGGTTCTGGAAGGCAAGTGAGTCTCGTCCCAGCATTTTGCTCCCTCCTTTTTTCTCTGTGAGAGATCTGATCATGTTAAAGTCCCTTCCCATAATCCAGGGGATAATCAAGTGATTTTATCTATATGAATGTGCTCTGGTTCCTTATTCTCTCCATTCCCCCCCATCCCCCCTCTTCTTCTAAAACCTCAAAACTATTCTGACTTGGTAGATTGTTCTCGCTAGGCTCCTTTTGGCGCTTTTTACCCCCTCCTTTCCCAATGCCTCCCACTTTGGTGAAACCTTTAGGGTTTTCCTGTGTTTTTTTTCAGGTTGTCCTCTTTTTTTGACTGGGCAGTCTCTGAATAGGTGCCCATGATTATGACATTTACGACATATGAATGGGAAGTGCTCATAGTCAATTTCTTGTACGCATTCCTCATCATATACCTCTAGCATGACTTCATCTGGGAGTGCTCCCGATAAGTCAATTTCTACACATATGCGAGTAAAGGATGTATACTTACCTCAGAGAGTCGCCTTTGATATCTTTATAAAATGTCCTAATTTTTTACCTATAGCCTTTAAGGATTCCATCATCCAATAATCTAAAGGTGAGGAGTATAATATAATCCATACCAGGACCGATGTGAATGTTTCTCACTCCGGAACAAAGTTCATCATCCAAGGTCGCATGTAGAGGCCTGCAATAGCATAGAAGTTGGGTCCTCCTTCGAATACTCTCTCTTTATCCTCCAGATTAGTGAAAATCACTATAAAAAACCCTTGGACCCAGGATGTATATTTATTTGTCCTTTTGGTTTCCACGTGTCTCTTATCCATCTATACAACGCTTTCTCCTTGGGCCAAATACCCATAATATTGCATATGATCGCATAGGTTGCCATGTGATCTCTGTGCACCTGTAGTGCAGGATCATTTAAGACAACCTGGGGTTTGATATTAGACTTGGGCTTGTAGGGTCCCATTGTATATCTACCCTCCATTCTCTGACTATTGTCTCCAACTTGCATTTCCTTTTGCGCGTCCTTGTGGGTCCCTTCCTTTTCATGGGATTTGCTGCTTTCCGGCTTTTGGGTACCAGTTGTCTTTGTCTCTACCTCCGTTGAATTCCAGAGCTTGTTCAGACTCATCTTTGTGCCTCTATTTGAAACCACATTGTTGTACGAAGGAGTGGAGCTCCCTCCTCCATGCCCCTCCATAGTTACCACCTCGCTTCTGTCACCCCCTGTTCAAAACCCTAGTCGGTTCTCCTAGCGTCCTTCCAACCACTCCTCAAGAAAGTGAACTTTTTCATTTGCATCATCTCTATAAAAATGTTGAAAGTTAAACCAACCATATTTGATCTCTATCGAAATGTTTAAATTTAACCAAACCTCATATCAAATTTAAAAACCATAAGTATGTGTCAAGTATAAAAATAAACTTCTGCATCATGACAACATTTAGCCTCATCCAACATTTGTCAACCATAAAATATCACGGTTTAAAAAACATTCTTTATTCACTCAACTGTATCCATTCCTACAAATCTCTCATACAATGACCTGCCGCAACTTCGCTTTTAATATGACTCGCATAACTGAGACATTTCATACGATATAACAATTTTAAAAAACACATTATTTATTGACTCAACTCCGTGCATTTCTACAAATCTCTTATGCGATGACCTACTCCAAGTTCATTTTTAAAATTATCTCTTATGCGATGACCTACTCCAAGTTCATTTTTAAAATTATTCGAGTAACTGAAATAATCATATAAATATAAATATATGGAATGTGAAGATAAGTAAACTATATATAATCTAAAATGGGATACATATATTAATATTAAATCCTTTTTATAGAAATGAATCCATTATGATGTTATTTGCATGGAGTTCACATTGCCAAGAACCAGCTAACTGGTGCTTAAATCACAACCAACATCAACATGCCGAAACACCATAGAGATGTTACAACCCATGGTAATTTCATATCTCACTCTGGGGATACATTCCATTTATCCCGCTGAAGGTCTACGAGCTTTTGCGGACCCATTAATTAGCTACTTACATGCATGCAAGATTATTCTTAACCCAGTATTTATTTAGATTTTCTTAAGTGTTAGATAACTTTAACATACACAAGATAATCTTCTTGTAGAGATTTGACATCAATTTCGTTCACATAACAATATAGATCAAGTAAAGTCGCTCATCAATACAACACTATTTCATAAATCTAATATTCATCACAACATAAAGCACATTATAGCATAAGTAAATGGATAAACACAAGAATTTCTATAATAATCTTCTTTATTGATAATGAGTTAATCTTCTTTAACTCACCTGTAGACACTACTCTAGGCCTTTGTGCACACAAGTGCATAGCATTTCTTCCACCTTCTGCACTAACTTAGACTCCTTCTCTTGTACACATAGACAACTTATATTCTTCTCCTATCATTGTTATGCCTTAGACTATCTAAGACATGCCTATTTAAACAATCCCATGGTCCCCACACTATGAGTAGATCTTCAAAAAGTCATCTTAACTTACATAAAAGAGAGCTAAAACCATTTTTTGAAACTTTCCTTAACTATGTGCTCCGCAACCACAATTTCCGGAGACTTTACATCCTTTTACATAAAACATGGGATTTTGCCCCAAAGCTTAGGCTTTTGCCCTAAAATTAACCTAGGAGACCTCATCCCAACAATTAAATTAAATAAATATAATTGTTTAGTATTGTACATAAAGGAGAAATATTAAAATATATAATAAAATATCAAAATTTAAAGAAATAAATGAGAAATCAAATTGAAAAACATTAAGTGCTAATTATAACATTAAACTTCTAAGCATTTAGCCTCGTCAAGTATGGTCCATCCATTACTCATTAAAATAACACTATTTATTTATTCAAGTGCATCTAGTTGAAAAGAACTATTTATCCATTCAACTACTTCCACTTCTACAAGCCTCTTATACAATGACGTACCACAAGTTCATTTTTAAAATGGTTCTAGTAAGTAAAATAAATATGTGCAATTTGAAGAGATAAACTATCTATTATCTAAACTACTAGAGATATGTTAATCATAAATCAATTCACAAAGGTTTTGTTTGATTATTATGATTAACAAATAATCAAATGTTGCATTTCTCCATTAGTAGTTCTCTATAATGTTCTCTCATCCTTGATAGAAAGTAATCGATTACTATCGTATTTGCCAGGACTAAAGATGGTCAACAACCAACTAGTCAAGCTTTGATGTTAGCTTCACTCATAATTAGTTTATGTGCTTTTCCATTTGATGGTATATAATTTTTTTTTGAAACTATAATAAACCATAACTACCCAATGCGTATACCTCATACTTTAGTATTGTCATTTTATTTTCTTGTGATTCCAATTTGACCTCTTTATACCATTCCTATTAAGTTTGCAATTCATGTAGCTTCTATTTTTTTTTTTTAAGGTATAACCAAGAAAAAACCATAATTAAGACCTACACATCAATAATAAAACTGATATAAGTTGATATAAAATAAATAATAAACATTAAACTTACACATATTTTTTGTAAAAATAAAAATCTATAAATGTGATATGGATTAAATCTATTTATATATATATATATATATATGAATGGATAAATATTGTAGATGGAGAAAAAAAAATATGAAATAAATGTATAGGCCCAAATAAATTCAGCAATGAAAGATCACAATGAAGGAGGGTAATATTAATGATAAAATTACTTTTTTATACATGTGTAATCTAGGTACGATACAATTGTGTTTAAGTAACTTATTAAGGGTAAAAACAAAATGTAAAACTAATTGCATATTATACAATATACAATAACAATATCTAAGGATTAGTTGACATTCTCCCATTAATCTAAAGGAACATGTGACATGCCCAGTAACATTTTAAACTTTTCAATCTTTTCAAATGTTCTCTGAACTAGGAAAACCAGAATATGTTTTGAATCTCTATCAAAACCAGAATCTGAATAGCTAAGTGAAATGGAGATCTACAATTTTAGAATACTTGATGTCATAGGTTCAACTGCCTTTCAAATACTTGAGCACTCACTTTGCTGCATTCCAAGCACTCACTTTGTTGCATTCCAATGACCTTCTCATGGGGGTTATGGGTGGACTCTAAAGTATCCCTACAAATAAAAGATATGTGAGGTTAAAAAATTAAAACTTCCAACAAGTTGCATCTACTTGGTTGGATCTTGAAACATACTTCCTTCAATGGAAGTAAGGTTCCAATTCTGCTCCATAGGAGTAGTGACAAGATTACAATGCTACATCCCAAATCTATCCAATAGCTGTCCAATATAATTTTTCTGAGAAATGAAAACATATTTGGGTTTGTGATCAGGTTCAAACCCTAAATAATAATGTAATTGAAGTCAAAATCTTTCAATAGATCTCTTTTAAGGAATGCTATATAGTCACAATTGTTTCCTATTATCATGAAATCATGTACATACACAACCAAATATACAATTTCCAATTTCTTAACAAAAAGAGTTACATCGATTCAAATAACTTATAATTCAACTTGAGAAGGTATTCAGTTAAATTTTCATAGCATGCACAAGATGCTTGATTAAGTCCATACAAAGCTTTAACCAATTTAAAAACCATAAATATGTGTTAAATATAACACATGCATCATGACAACATTTAGCATCATCTAACATTTGTCAACCATAAAATATAACATTTTAAAATCCATTCTTTATTCACTCAACTCCATCCATTTCTACAAATATCTTATACAATAACCTACTGTGTGTTCGGTTTTAATATGACTCCCGTAACTAAGACATTCCATACAATATAACAATTTTAAAAAACAAATTATTTATTGACTCAACTGGGTGCATTTCTACAAATCTCTTCCTACTACAAGTTCATTTAAGAACGATTCTAGTAACTGAAATAGTCATATAAATATAAATATTTGGAATGTCAAGATAAATAAACTATCTATAATCTAAAGTGGGTTACATATACTAATATTAAATCCTTTCTATATAAATGAATCCATTACTATGTTATTTGCATGGAATTCAGATTGCCAACAACCAGCTAACTCGTGTTTAAATCACAGCCAAAATCAACCTTCCCTATTCCTTTTCCATAATCTTGGACAAGCAAGATATTATCACCGAATCTGCTGCATCTAACTTATCCGTGGGAACTAATCCTTTTCCTTTCTTTATCGCTTTGTTTCCAAGAACATCTGAACAACTGGTGGTAGTTTCCGTGTTTCGTCTATCACTAGAATCTGGAGTCCGAGATGATCCGAGCCCCCCTGGGTTTCGACCTTCATTACATATGGTGGTTACCTGTGCAACTGGAATCAAGCAGAGCCCTTTACTTTGCAAGTAATCCATAGCTCCATTCATATCCCTCTCCATGAACTTGACAATATTGTTCTCAAACTCTCCGTCCTTCCTTAGATAGCGAGCCACCAGGTTGAAGCAGACCCGCTGATGCCTTGCAAACCGAAAAAAGATAGCATCAGCCAACAAAGTAAAACACACGTGGCTGTTCCAGTAATTTATATTACTAGTACCAGTAAAAATCAACAATGAGGCGTGTACCTTAGCTGCAACATTAGGAGTTAGAGGCCCAAATGAACCAACACTGCCAAGCTTACTGGTGCTCAAAACCTGCAGAACAGCTGAGCTTTGAGAACAAGCACTGAGGTTATAATACGCTGCAGAAATTCAATCTTGCAAGTGATTGGGGAACAACCTTTATTTGCATCTGCAGAAGTTCGACATACTCAATTATTTCATCCAGCATTGATGCTCTGTCAGTCTGCACATATATAACAGCAAATTTAGCAATCGTTCCATCAATGTAATATAAAGAACAAAATCAAAAGAACTTAAAACAACACAGTACCTTGAATTCTTATCGATCACCAACATTCCACGTATGGAATGAAATATAAAAAAACAATCCCTAAATTAAAACGTCATTTAGGAATGCCTCTTTTACTGTACCTTAGTGGCATTTGGCACAAGCTCATGCAAAGCTTTCAATTTTTGTGCAATTCTATGTGTCCGTTGCTGCCAGATAATTAAAAAAAAAAAAGTCAAAACCGTCTCGAGACTGAAAGATTTGAAACAGAGGAGTTTCAGACTATTTTCTCACCCGTTCAGCTACGGTGTGAGGATCCGTAGCTTGACCTCCACCCGCCCTTACACGGATCATTGGAGCACCATTTAAAGCTTCTCCACCAGTTGACCCGTCAACATCACCCATGTCTTACAGAGCTTCTGTATTACAAGCTACCCTAGAGACTTACAGAGCTTCTGTATTACAAGCTACCTGAGAGACTGAGAGACTTACAGCGATTGTGATATAGCTATCCGAGACAGTTCTCTTCTTACAGAGCTTCTGTATCACAAGCTACCCAACAGATTTGCAAAACTTGTAATACAGCTACCCGAGACAGTTCTCTTCTTACAGAGCTTCTGTATCACAAGCCACCCGAGAGACTTACAGAGCTTGTGATACAGCTACCCGAGACAGTTCTCTTCTTACAGAGCTTCTGTATCGCAAGCTACCCGATAATCAGAAGCTACCGAGATAGTTCAAGCTACCGAGATAGTTCTCTTCTTATAGCACTGGGGGGTCACCACTAACAAAGCCTCACTTTCAAATGAAAGGAAAAAGTGAAAAAGTTTGTAACGACAAAGTCAATCTGTTTTCCGGTAAGAACTAACTTTTTTGTTGAGAATATTTAACTACTTATTGCAAATAGTAAACTGAAAAGTAGGTTTTCAGGCCAAACAATTCGTCTATTTTAAATTAAAATTAAATTCATTTTTATTCTTATCTAGAGATTGACCCTGTCAACCATAAATATATATATATAAATATATATATATTATTTCAATTAATAAAATAAAGATTGACGGTGTTAACGATAAAATATATATATATATATATATATATATATATATATTTTGTATATTTATTATTAAAATAAAAATAATAATTATTTTTTTATGTATACAAACTAAAGATTGACCCGGTCAACCATTAAAAAAATTTATTTTAATTTATTTTCATTAATAAAATAAAGATGGACCAGTTAACGATAAAAAAATGGATATAAAAAAAAATACTTCGTATATTTATTGTTTGAATCATTGGCGTGTGCAGGGAAATATGAGAAAGTAAAATATTGTTTTTTTCTTTTTTATAGATATAGTTATAATTTAATTTTTAACATTATACTCCATGCAAGATTGAAACTAAATTAATTTATGCGTTTTTTGGTTTGTTAAATAAAAAAAATATTTCTATGATAAATTTTTTTAATTAATTTATATAATTTATTTTTGTGAGAAAAAATCATAAAATAAACTCAATTGCAAAACTAACAACTATTTTAAATAATTAATTATAGAAATTTAAATTATAGAAATTTAATTACAATATTGTAATCATTTATTAATATTGTCTAATAGTTTTTCAAAATTTTTAAGGAATTTAGACTTCTGTGATCCATAACATTGTTTAGTAATCTTCGGCAAAATCACATAATCAATCTTATGTCGACGCTAGATCATTTCTTCTGTCACCTCAATAACCAGTCCGCCGCCATTAAATTCACGATGGAAAAAGAAGATAATGGTTGTCTTCCGTTCTTAGATGTTCTCATCTCTAAGAAGGTGGATGGTTCCTTTTCTCATCAGGTGTTTAGAAAGAAGACGCATACTGAACAATACTTGCATGCGTCTTCGCATCATTTCCCCGCTCAGAAGTTAGGGGTCCTTAGCACTCTTGCCACTCGTGCTGTTAGAATCTCAGATGAGGAGAGCTTGGAAGCGGAGAAGGCTCATCTCCTTGATGTCTTTGAGAAGAATGGTTATAATAGGCTCCTAGGTCATAAAGCCTTCCTCAGGGCCAAGAAGGAGCCTTCCATCCGTAAGGTTCCTAAAGACCGTGTCTTGGGTGTGAACCTTCCTTACATCCAAGGGACCACAGATAGGATTGCGAGGGTTCTGAGGAAGTACGATGTACCCGCAACTTTTAGACCTCTCCGCACTATCCGTAGCTCCCTCAGGTCTGTAAAAGATCCTATTGACCCTAAGGACATGAAGGGCGTCTATGTCATTCCCTGTTCCTGTGGGACCCCCTATATTGGTGAGACTGGTCGCTCTATCAATCAACGGATTAGCGAGCATTCGGCTGACTTAAGACATGGTAGGACCAAGTCCTCAGCCCTGGCTGAGCATGTGGGGAAGACTATGCATCATGTTTGTATAGAAGATGATCAAGTCATTGCCAAAGTTGCGCAGTTTCACCATCGCAAATTTAGAGAGGCCTTGGAGATTGAGAAAAGGCCGAACAATCTTAATAGGGATGATGGCTGGAAGATTAGCAGCTGCTGGGTCCCAACCTTGTCTTCCTAGCCTCCTCCTTCCCCCTTTGTTAAGTCTTAGGGTTTCTGTCTTCCCTCTCCTCTAATCTTATTATTATGGAGTGCATGGGGATTAATATAATTTCCGGCTTACTGTATTAACCTTGCTCCACGGGGTATTTAAGAATTAGATTTGATTTTTACCTTTATCTCATTTCCTTTTTCGATTTAATAAAGACCCCCCTTTTTTGAAACCTTATAAATAATATGATTATTAACTAATAACATAGTTAATAATTAATGAATATAAATTATTAAATTAATGATAAAAAGTGATCCAGTTTACCAAATGACCCTTAGGTTTAAATGGTAAACAAGAAATTATTAAATATATGATAAACCAATAACTTCAGCTAATGGATATACTATTAATAAACTTGTACTTTAATTTTACCTAATGTAACTATATTCTAAGAATATTAATGGTTTAACTATAAATTATTAAGAAAATATAGATTACTGTATAGAACTTATTATTTTAATGGGCCTTTACATTTAAATACTAAATTAAAATGATCTATGAGATTTAATCTTTTACCTATTGTAACTAAAATCGAAGAACAATAGTAATTTAATAATATTTAATGGTGTTTTGAATAATAATAAATATAGGTTTTATGAAGATACAATTGATTAATAACCATTATATTTAGTTTACCATAATTTATTAATTACTATTATATCTAGTTTACCATTGGATCCCTAGATATAAACAATTTTTATTAAATAAATATCCAAATAGTAATTTAATACTATTTATTTGTAATTAAATAATAATAAATATAGGTTTTTAATAAATATAATAACCATTATATTTAAAAACAATAAATTTATTGTTCAATTAACTAATAATAATAAAATTATTAGTTTGACTTTGGTCATCAGGTCAAAATTAGCTGTTGCAATATAGCCGTTGGAGTCTCTGCACACTCTATTTATTCAAGCTAAGTCAGATTAGTTCCTCAACTTGTCCTGACGATGAACCACACTGGTTGGTTCGAAACGCGTCGACATAAGATTGATTATGTGATTTTGCCGAAGATTACTAAACAATTTTTCAAAATATTATAAATTTTATTTTAAAAGAATAACAAAATATATAATATTAGTGCTCTACCATTCATACATTCCATTATCATATTTTCCTATAAGATGCCTTAAATTGAAACATGGGTTTAAAGTTATCTTCATACTCACATTACATATTTAAAATTAATGCCTAAAATTTTATTTGAAATATAAATTAATTTTAAATTAATTTATTTTTAATTTCAAAAAATAAATTAACCATAGCAAATCTCTCTTTATATGTATTTTAAATTTCAATTTATCAAATGCTAAATTTATTAAATGTATATTATTATATTATTTTTTATTTTTTTCAAAATGTTTTTTTTTTGTTGATAAGTGGGTGAATCTTGAAAATCACTCTTACCCTATGGCTGAGAGGCCACGACTCATCTAAGCCGTCAAAGTCACCCGGGGATGGCATCCGGCTTGAGCCTCACCAGCCGGACTTTTAGTGTGGATGAGACTAGAACGAGTGACCTTTGCTTACGGAGCGCCTTAATATCATGCTTCTTCACTGACTCTTCTATATCCCTTTGATACTTTTTCCAAAACATTTTCACTTTCGATTCGTTTTACAATTTTTAAATAAATTAAGTTTGTTAATGTTTTGGAAAAAATAAACATTAAACAAAATATTTTGAAATAACTAAATAAAAACCATTTTTATGTGGTTTTAAATTGAATTGTGTTTATGCTGTTTAAACTTGAGTTCTAAAATATAAAACTTATATTAAAAAATAAAAAATTTAAAAAGAATACTATTCCCCAAGCGTCATCATAATTTCAATTTGTTATAATATATGAACAATACCATGCTTAAGAATACTGCATGCCAAGAAACCATAACTTATATCACAGGTATTGCTAACTTGTAAATAAGGTTTGTTACATTACCATGACCTAGTACCGTGTCTTATCAATACCATTTCCCAAAAAAACTAGAACTCATTTCAAAATCAAAATATTTTATTTTAATTTTATTTCATAACATTTTTATACTCATTATGTTCCTCACCAAATAGGTAAACAATATATGACATTGTGTTTATTGTTAGTCATGTTTCTTACACTACCATAGGCTAGTACCATGGCTTATCAATATCGTTTCCCCAAAAACCAAAACTCATTTCAAAATCAAAATATTTTAATTTTATTTTATTTCATAACATTTTCATACTCACTAAGTTTGTCAACAAATGGGTACACAATCTATAACCTTGTGTTTATTATTGGTCTATTATATGAGAGATCATTTCTCTTTTTCTAAATTTAAAACAAAATTCATAAAATTAAATTGAAAGTAAATTTTGAAATACATAAACTCAATGGAGTTGTAGATAAAAGTTGTCACAAAATATTATGAAGACCTTGTTATGCTAAAGTTTTATATTATGGTAGTTTAAATTATATTAAATCATGCTTAATTTAGATCTAAGTTTTCCACGACAACCACGATTAACGTCCGCTAAGGCTGATATGGTCTATCAAATCTTAAAAAGTTGAGGAGGTTGGTCATGGGGAAAATGATTTTCAAATGAGAGTGGATGTGAGTAAGGGTTGTACCATCCAAGAGAAAGTATTTTTCATATTCAGCTCTTTTACATTCACAGAGAAGGCATATTCTCTCGTGCCAAGGTATCTTGGGAATAGAACAACGTCTCGTTTTACTCCGGAGATCATGAAAATTAGTTTTAATCCTTGAAATATTCATTCTCTTCTTAGAAAACATTAAGATAGAAATGTAATTATGGTTAGCAACTATGGGGTCAATAACCTCCTTATAGTATCTTAACCTTCTTTTCTCCCCTAACTCCTTATCACTCCACAACTTGTCCTTGAAATTGGAAGTAATGATGTTGTTCATATTATCCTTATTCCCCAAGATGATCTCCTCCTTTATCTGCCAATGATGGTTCTAGGAATTGGCATCCTTATGCCACCCTCGATTGAGTCAAAGGTGGTTTTGACTAGAGTTATAAGAAATTTTTAGGATTCTCTTGGCTTCCATGTTGTACAACTTCTTCTTATACACCAAATACGTAAAAATAGTCATGCATTCACGGAAAGGCTATCCTCAATTAAGAGAATAGGGCATATAGTGGTACCTTTAGTCTTGAGGTTCTAGGTTATGAATTTCTTTTGGATCATTTCAATATTTCTCCATGACTCTCTAGATATAGTGCAACCCCATACTCACATCCATATAAAATAATAGGGTTGACGAGAGTCTCCAAGGGGAACCTCTTTTACTCCGAACCCAAAGATGAGTAATCTTACAATATTTATGAAGCCCATAGTAAGATTTCTGACCTCCTATAATCCTCTTCTTAATTCTATAGTTCGAGTCGATCTCATAATGGATGTGCATACCTAAATATTATGTTACGGTCCTATGATTGAGAGGATGAAATGATGATTGAATATTTTCTTTCAATATATCAAATTGTAAATAATATTACATGTTGCAAATGTTTGCCAAAAAGAAAAAAATAAAAAATAAAAATAAAAAATGAAAAGAGTCTATGTAAAGATAAAAATAGAATAAAAGAATTAAAAAAAAAAAGATGAAAAGAACCCCGTGAAAAGAAAAAGAGTGAAAGTTATGCAAATTCAAATGCCACTAGGAGAAAAGTAGTTTTGTTTTGAAAAATAACATAGGAATTGTGTGCATCTTGTTTTAAATGCCATAATGACATATGTTTGTTTGAATAATACAATATAATCATGGTCAAACACATTCGAATTTTTGTTGTTAGACTAGAGAATAATTTAACCAAACTGTTTAAACTTGGTTAAAATTAGGTAGATAGGTGAAGAAATTGATCCAATTGTTTAAGCTGGATTAATAATTTAAGTTTGAAGGTTAGAAATTAGAATAGGACAAATCTCTCCTCCAAAGGAAAATAAGAAGGGTCTACACATTTAAATGTACCCTTGGTTTGTAGAGGATAGGCCTTTCTTTCAAAAATTAGGATGAAAAACATTGAAACTTTATTATTCATGCGTTAAACATATATAAGATTTGTCCTAACTTTTGGCACCTATAAGCAAAAGTGAAAATTTACAACATGTTATGTCATATAAGGATAAATGGCGGGCCAATCTAATATATGTGTCCTTTATGATGGAATTCCATAGTCCTCAATGCTTTTCGTTCCCCCCACCCTTCCTAACTTTATCGGTGGAGGGGGTGCCCAAAAAGGTGGTTTCACTCATCCCGACCCCACCTTATTTGTCACCCTCTCATTCTCTTGCAACCCCCCTATCAATACCGTATACCACCCTCCACCCCTTTGAAAACTACCTAACCTGCTCCTTCCAACCAACAGTTCCCTGCACCTACACCACTAATCCCTCCACGACATCTGTCTAATATTTTTCCATACCCGTTATGGATTTAATCTTCATCTAAGTTACGATTAAACCTCCTAACTATCCTGTGCCTTTAACAAATTATTACTTAACCATGAAAATCTCATTATCCATTACTATTACACCCTTTGCTGAATCTGATTATGCGATGTTCAGTTCTATTTTCTCAATCTCAATTAATAGAGTTAAATTGTCTCAACATTGAGCAGAGAACCAGGGTGCAATAGTAGTAGCTTCACCATCATCACGAGCCTCCATTGTCAAAATTTTCTAAGGTAAATTTCACAACTCTTTAGCCTTTTCCAAATTTCTTTCAGATTCCTAACATGGCTCCCAAGAGAAAAACCAATGTTAATAATGAAAATCCTATGTTTCCCCCACCAATTGACCTTGATCACTTCCCCCTCGCTCACAAAGACTATAAAATCTTAGAGCCAAAGTGTGAATTCGATTTATTTGAATTACACAACTATCTCAAAGACATCTTCCTTAAACAGAGCAATGAAATTGTCCTCTGGGAATCCAATGTACCCCTCTACATGTTTCAACAAACCCATCACTTCCCTGAATTTGTCCTCAAATGCCAAGCTTGTTACCTTCCAAACTAGAGAGCCAACGTGGCCTACAATGGTGAGATTCTATTCACAATCACCCCTTAGTCAATTAACCAAATGTTGTAGATCCCTCAGAATGATTCCACTATACCACCATATCGCTCCTCCAATTTTCCATACCAAGCTAATCAAATCATTTCCTTACTCTCATATTTACTGGGGTATTATTCGGATGAATGCGTAGATGAAGCTATTTTAGGTTTTCTATACATTTTCTCTAATGAAGAAAATCCCTCAGTAATTTTCAATTCTATCCAGTTCCTTCATCACATAATTCATGAACAATTCCTTAAGATTCAAACTAAAGGAATGTTCAAATATGCCTCTATTCTTGTCTATATGTTTCTATTTTATCAAGTAGGAAAGTTCCCATTTGCAGCACAATAACTGAATGAACAAGGGGAGTCACACTCAGTCATTCCTTGGACTTCCATACACAAAAAGTGATCTAGGTGGCTCTAGGGAAACACACATGACAAGGAGGGCTTCTACAAGCTCGAAAATAACAATGATTAGAATGATTTATAACCAAGACCAAAGCATAGATCTTGTCCTCCTGATTGCAACAATGTGAAGAGTTCGTCAATCTGAGCTCGTAGGAGGGAGAACGAGTTAGTCAATGTTTTGGTCAAAGTTGGGTTGTGGGCTAGGTTTAAATGTCCTACAATTTAACCGACCCTAAGGTACGAAACCTAGCTCCCGAAAGCGGATGAATTTGTTGGATCGTTAATTTTTCTAATATCCCCTATATTAAACAAATTCAAAAAATGTCTATTATTTAATAAATAAATAAAAAAATTATTATACAAGTGGTGGGCCATGACCCCTGCCACCTCCATCGGAATCCGAAACCACATATCAAATTTTTTATTAAAAAACTAGGGTCGGCGGCCATGACCCTGTCGGATCCTCCAACCTCCATACCCAAACATTATATAAATGCATGGGCTGGCGGCCATCACGCCGTCGAACCCCAACCAACCCTTCATATACGTTAAAGAATTATTAAGGGGCTAGGCGGGACACCTCCAGTGGACCCGGCCCACACCCCAACAAACATATATGAAATCACATTAAGGATGAGGCTGATGGGAGTTGAACCCATGGCCAGAAGGAGGGCCGACCCCACCCATGTGGCAGCCCCATGTTAAAACCAAGCCTCACACCCCATTATTACACCAACAAACCGTAACCAAAACATAATACAACCGGTGACCACAAACTTCGCTCCACTTGAATGCAACAACACATGTTTTGGTAAATAAAATAAAATGAAACGACATGTATTTTTAGTGAGGTTGGGATTTGATCCCCCGACCTCCGTGTTACTAATTTTCCCTTCGACCACAATGCCAAATGGTCCTCATTGGATAATTTGCCCACCAAGAGCTATATTAACCCTCATTTTCTTACTGAGCCCAGGATGGAGTAGCCAGGAGCATCCACAAAAATCAAAATGATAATTTTTAATTAATTTATTGTATGTGGAACCATGAGCCCGGAGAGGAACCAAGCAGAACCATGATTGGGCAAAATTCTCAAAAGGGTGAAATTTTTGCAGTGTCCAAATTGGAAAAATTTTATGTTGATCTTACACCTATCAGTGACACCACCCTACCGGCATATTTAGTTTCCTAATCTGAGTAGCCGACATTTAGAGGACTCGGAGGAGGGAATCCTTGAGGAGTCTAGGGGGGATTTAAAAGATTCCTTAAACCCCAGATTTTCACTTTCTCAGAATTCAGAAATTTGATAGTTAATTTTACCCTATTCAACGCAACATATCTTATGGTGCATTCAGATTTTCCATTTTGTCATTTCATTTTTCGGCCACATTTCTAAGTGGATTGGAGGTGTTAGCATTCATGTGCGAGCAATCATTTCCATGAGATTCGACAGTGTGAGATTGATGGTAGAGCCAACTTTTGCTATGAGATGCATTGTGCTACATAGATCCGTGTTTGATGCCTCATGTGGGATCTTGTTTCTTACTTTTCTCATGATTCCTGCTTGATGTGACGCAGAATCATTTGTCGGACGTACTTGTTATCATGATTATTCATGCCTTATTTGAGATCCCTTTGTTGTTATGTTGATGGGATACTCATGTGTCACCATGTATGTTTGCATTGAGATGCCTTTTACACAATGTTGGTAGGATGCTCATTATCATCATGCATGAGGTTTAGGTCATATTGATATCAGTCCTTTTTTTACTGACAGATCCTATAGTGGAACATATCTTGGAGCCACTCCTGCATGAGGGAATTTTCCTTGTATGATAGTGAAATCACCCCTTATGTACATCATCACTATTGATAGCACTTAGTGCAGTGGCCTACACCATCTTGACTCTGCGACGGGAGATGTAGTCCCTCCTCGACGAACTTTGTTATCAACGTATTGTTATTATATGTTGCTGGAGATTGTCATGTTCCTTCTTCTTTACAACATGCAGATATGTTCAAATATGCTATTTTAAATTCAATTCTAATCTGACATGACGAAGGTAAAAGATCTTGTCTAAATCTAGGATTTGAGACAACTCGAATCAATTTTGGTATCGAATTGTCCTTTGCGTAAATGTGAATTTCAATTGTGAACAATGGAACTTGCAGTGACAGAGGATGAAACTGAAATGTATGAAACCATGCTCAAAATTTCCGAAAGGGCAAAAATAATGTATGAAACTCTATAGAAAGAGACAAAGGAAAAGGAGTGATTGCAACTTCAGTTGCAAGTCGCGGAAGAGGCCCTGGAGGAACTGAAGCACAACAACCACAATCTTGAAACAGAGAATGATGAATTTAAGATGCCTTTACGTGAAGAGAAACATGAAAAATAAAGTTTGCTACAATAGCTGCAAGCTAAGGATGAGGCCTTAGAAAAGCTGCAGCGTTACCCATGTGAGGTGAAAACTAGTTCTTCGAATTCATGTATGTCTCGTGATGATGATTTCGTTGTTTTTTAAAATCATACCACAGGAATTTGATCCAAACTATTGAAGGAAATGGGGTATGAAGTAAAAGGCTTGGGCATTAATGGGGAAGGCATTTCAACCCCATCAAAGTAGAAGAATCACCCTTTTGAACATGAATTGTGTATGTTAGAAAAGAAGTTCGGTAATTCACACAGACATCTAGCGAACCACCCACAACAAATGATGAGAGGCCCTCATTAGTTCTTTCCAAATCGAAAAAGGAGGTAAAAGATGTTGATTTCGTTTTAGTTTCATCTTCACATAGTATGATTTCTATTGGAGATTTGTAGATCCCAATTATAGGGACAAACCTGAGGCTCGTTACCAAGATGAGGCACAAGGAGGAAAAATAACTTGCTATTAACAACCAAGGAATAACTCAACCATTACCGATTGTGGAGAGACCTTAATTTGCAGGCTTGAGATACATCGAGGGAGAATACTCAAAGGTGTTAGATTCTTCTTATATGTCATCGAAATTGTCGAGGAAAGATAATTATGGGAACACATCCCCATCATCCCATTGCAGTGCCCATTGCGAGGAAGGAGCTGAGGCAAGCTCTCATCACCATACTTACACCAATGACGACACGGAAAGGTATAATAACTCTCGACATTCGAATGTTCATTTCAATTATGATCATGTTGTTAATGATGAACGTAAAACATAGTATCGAAAAACATATACCTTTTGTGGATTACATAACCATAAATTTTCTAAGTGGTGGAAAAGAATAACAACACCCAAAATGAGCATGCATGAAAGACCGTCTCAACAAAAGGTAAAGAAACATGTTAAGTAGATCTGGAGGAAGAAAATTGTATTGCAATCATTGCAATAGAGGTGGCCATCCCAGGGCCACATGTTGGAGGCTCCATCGAGAGCAACACCTTAAAGACAATGTGTCGGTGCATGAACTAGGTGAAACAATTGTTCGAGAAGAAAAACCACCATAGGGGGATGAGCCATTCACCGGGATAAGTGAAAAATGGTTTCTATATATGTTAGCTTGTCATGGTAGTGATTTTGTAATCATTTGTTGCATTTTAAAATGTAAAAGTGATGATGTGTTTTCCATCAATTGTTAAGCAACAATGATATCTGGTCTTGTTTTGAGTTGAATGATAAACTATGAAAGTGATGTTGTGTTTCCAGCACTTGTCAAGGAAACTATAGTGTTTGGCCTTATTTTTGTAAATCATGTGATGTAGTGATGATGTGTTTTCCATAACTTGTTGAAGCAAAAATGATATGTTGGCCTTGTTTTCGTAGCTGGGGTACTATCTCCAGTTCAATGTAAACTTGACCATTGAGTATGTGTTATAAAATCATGGAAGGTATGGGATGCTTGGGTCATTAGTTGGTCATGAAACTCAAGCATGTAATTTAAAAAAAAATGTACAATAGGTTGCAAAGGTTGCAGGTGTCATCTCATCGCATAGGGCTCCGATGAACAAAGGAGAAGGAGATGGAAGCATGACCTTTTCTAGGGCACTTGTGATGTAGAGAAGGTACAAAGAAGTTGCAGATTATTTTTCATGCCTTTGGAGGACCAAAAGCTCCTCATTGAGGAGGATTGATCTAGATGGCTCCAGGAACACACAAAGGGAAATGAGGGCTTATCGAAGCTTGAAAATCAAAGTGATCAGAATGCTTTCGATCCAACAACAAAGTGTAGATCTTGTCAACCTCATCGCAAGAGTGTGAAAGGTTTGTCAATCCATGCTTGTATGAGGTAAAATGAGAGAGTCATATTTTTGGTTAAAGTTGGGCTATGGGCAAGGTTTAAGTGTCCTACAATTTGATCGACCTTGAGGCATGAAACCTAGATCCCGAAAGCAGGCAAATTTGTTGGATCATTAATTTGTCTAATATCCCCTATATTAGACAAATTTGAAAAATGTTTATTATTAAATAGAAAAAAAATATTATATAGGTGGGAAACCATGACCCCTGCCACCTCCACCGAAATCCAAAACCACATATCAAAATTTTTATTAAAATAATAGGGCGGGTGGCCTTGACCCTGCTAGACCCTCCAACCTCCATATCCAAACATTATATAAATGCTTGGGCCGGCAGCCATGACCCCGCTAGACCCCAACAAACCCTACATATATGTTAAACAGTTATTATGGTGATGGGCGGGCCACCTTCAGTGGACCCGGCCCACACCCCAAAAAACATATATGACATCACATTAACGATGAGGACAGTGGGAGTTGAACCCATAGCTGGCAGGAGGGCTGACCCCACCCATGTGACGACCCCATGTTAAAACCGAGCCTCACACCCCATTAATACACCAACAAACCGAACCCAAAACATAATACAACCGGCACCCACAAACTCTGCTCCACTCAAATGCTTCCATGCTCATTTTGGTAATGAAAGCAAAATCAAATGACGTGTATTTTTAGTGAGGTCAAGATTTGATCCCCCTACCTCTGCGTTACTAATTTGCCCTCCTACCACAATGCCAAACGATCCTCATCGGATAATTCACCCACCAAGAGGTATATTAACCCTCATTTTCTTAATGCACCCAAGGATGGAGGAGGCAGGACCATGCATGGAAATCGAGACAATAATTTTTAATTGAGTTATTGCATGTGCAACCATGTGCCCAGAGAAGAGGTAGGCAAAACAATGATTGGGCAAAATTTTCAGAAGGGTGAAATTTTTGCAGTGTCCAAATTAGACAAATTTTATGTCCATCTTACGCCTCTCAGCGACATGAACCTAATGGCACAGTTAGTTTCCTTAACTAAGCAGAGGATTTTTAGAGGATCCAGAAGAGGCAATCTTTGGGGAATCTACATGGAATCTAAAAGATTCCTTAAGCCCTAGATTTTAACTGTCTCAGAATTCATAAATTTGACAGTCGATTTTACGCTATTCGATGCCACAAATCTAATTGTGCATTCAGATTTTCCATTTTCTCATTTCCTTTTTCGGCCACTTTTCTAAGTGGAGTGCAGGTGTAAGCATTCACGTGTGAGCAGTCATTTCCATGAGATTCGATGCCACGAGATTGATGGTACATCCAAATTTATTTGTTTGACATCCTTTTGTTTAGATGGCCCCAAGATGTGAGGTATATGTAGTGCATTCATATACATGTTTTTGCTATGAGATGCAATGTGCTGTATAGATCCTTGTTTGATGCTTCATGTGGGATCTTGTTTCTTACTTCTCTCATGATGCCTACTTGATGTGACACGAAATTATTTGTGGGACGTGTTATCACCCCAAGAAATTATCCTAGGTTGTAGCTCAAAGATGCTCGGGAACATTACAAATTCAACTTATTGTTGCAAGTGGATGAATGGAAGAGATGATGCTTGTTCAAGCCAGATAACCACTTCTACTATGATTAACTCCAGACATCTGTGAACACCCCCAGACTACAAGGCTTCATACCACCAATTACTCACAGTTAAGAGATTGGGTGAATATGGAGAATACTGACCACACCAGCAGATGCACAAGACTTTGTGATGGCTGGCTGCAATGAGTAAAGAGGTCTACAAATCTAATTCCCTAATGTACAGGCAGGATGACATCTCTCTGTCACTAGGTCAAAAGAAACCTGAATAACACATTCACTGATACGTGCAAGATTTTAACACAGAGATAGGATGACAACTCCTCTAATGCTAAACATCAAGAGTTCAGGAAAACTGCATATCAGGCACAACCTAGAACAGAATAGAAATGGAAAGTCGGAAATTAACAACAAAAGAAGCTTGTATTAGCTGAAAATGAAGACGAGACATTGCAAGTATCAAATTAATTACAGTCTCTAGAAGTTGAACCTTATATCAAAACAACAACCATCCACACTGTTTACATCTTGTTTATGGGTATATATAGAGTTTCAATATAAAGGCACTCGGCCATTCTAAGTATGGAGGGGTCATAATTGACCACCAACCACATTTAGTTGTTGGATGTATCATCTGAGTGTGTTTGCTTGTTGCAGTGGATGAATCTGATCTTCTTAGGTGCTCTGTTGTCTTCTCAGGTAGCTGGGGTGTTCGTATTCATGAAGCTCCATAACTACTAAATGCAGTTACACGCTCAAGCTTTGTCCTTTTCCTCCTCGGCCATGCTATCTGTTAAATGTGGTTGTTGAGGAGCCACTGCAATGGGTACTGGTGAGTCGATCACTTTCGTCCTTCAGGTGCACAGAACGGTTAAGGGACGTGGACTACATGGTAGATGGACGAGCTAGATGAGGGAGAGAGGTCAGCCATCAGATTGGGAGGATAGATGGTGGAAATGGCTTGGCAAGGGATATTGGAAGAGGTGGTAGTGGAATGAGCGTGAGCTGTTGGATCTTGGCAGAACTGATCAGATGGCAGAGGAGTGATCGGGTGAGTCGCTTTATCGGGCGCGATGGGAGTAGTCGGGTCGCGTTTTTGGTAATTTTGGGCCTTTACGTATCGTGATGTGCGATGATGATCATATCGCATCACAATATCGCATTGGTGGAAGTAGAGGGGCATAGCCTTAATACACACATGGATGTGATTGCGATCAGATTGTATCGCAATATCGCATCGGCAGAAACCGAGGGGCGCAATTTTAATACACACATGGATGCGACTTGCGATAGCGATTAAACCTGGACCCGATAATGGAATCAACAGATTTTTGGGACTGATGAAGGGAGAATGAGCGGTGAAAGGGAAGGAGAAAATGACCGTTGTGAGCTTATTTTTAGTGGGACCAAGCAGACCAAATGTGCCTCCATATTTAGAAAATCAATGTTATATGGTAGAGATAACACTGGATCCTTCTAGGGATGAGATCCTCCCTGTGAGGCCTCAAGAACCGTAGATCACTGCCTTCTAGATCAGAACAAGATTAAAAATATTTCCTAGTATTCCATTGGGCATGGAGTCTAGTTAAGTCTACACTAAAACCTGTAAAAAACACATTTACAACATTAAGGCCTGAAAACATTAAACAACATAAATTTTTGAAACTGCCCATTTACTAGGCCATCAAAATTGTTTCTCCTTCTCTGGGTCAATATGCCTGTCAGCCAGTTCATCGAATATTTGCAAAATCAGATTTAGTTTATCATCTGACCCAAAAATTTTAGGGTGTTTGACCTTATCAAGTAGAGATGGTTTAAATTTCACCCCTTCTCTATATGTTCTCATCCTTGGACTTTCTTCAGCTGTTACTCCCTTTGTACCAATGAACTTAGACATGTATTTGTGATATTCTCCCGCAAGCATGGCATTCAAAGGAAAAAGCAAGACTAGGGGTCCATACCTAGCAACTATGATTCTTTGCATCTTTGTGGGTGCTTGCTGGCCTGCCATGACTGGGATGGGTGGGAGGATACTGGCAGTTTTAGTAGTAGGGGGTAGTGAAAATGTTATGAAACCAGCTCATGAAAAGATGGAAAGGATAAATCCACGCCTTAGAATTCAGCCTCTTCGAGGGGGCAACCTCCTTTACATTACATAAATGAACAATTCTTCGATGATCCAAATGGAAAAACCTCCTTTCTATATATAGGAGTCTAAGGAGTCACAATATAATCCAGCCGACCTAACAATAATAATATAAAGCCACAAAAATAACAATAGAGAGATTCTATGGGGCACAGAAATAACAATATGGGGGTAATAGGGGAACAACGATATAAATAAGGGGTATAACTATAATAGAAATGGGGTAATCACTAGTATTATAGGGACCCAACATGCCCCTCTCCTTCAAAAAAGTGTTTTCCTCAACGCTTGAGTAATTCTGGATACTTCTGCATAAAATTCTCATCCTCCCATGTGGAATCTTCAGCAGATAAGTTCTTCCACTTGATAAGATACTCTGAAATTGATCGATTTCGTAGCTGTCGAGTTCTTGTTTCTGTGACTGCTTCCGGTTCCAATATAATTTTTCCTTCCTCATCAAGTTATGGCAATATTGTTTGAATTGGGAGCTTGTCGCCTATAACCTTCTTTAAACATGAAACATGGAAAATTGGGTGCAATCGAGAAGCTGCAGGAAGCTCCAATTTGTATGCCATAGTACCAATAGTTTGGAACACCTTGTACGGACCATAATACTTTGGTGATAGTTTATTATCCTTCTTAGCTTTCTTTAGGGACATTTGCTTATATGGTTGTAGCCTTAGGAATACCCAATCACCTACATCAAAACTTCTTTCACTGCGATGTTGATCTACCTGTTGTTTCATTCTATTTTGTGCCATGACGAGGTTATCCTTTAAGTGTTGGAGGACTTGTTGTTGATGTTCGATGTGATGTTCCACTGCCTGAACCTTAGAATTTTATCTTAAATATGATGTGATGGATGGTGGTTGATACCCATAAAGTGCCACAAATGGGGTCATTTTTGTTGCTATATGGAAGGAAGTATTATATCACCATTCAGCCAGAGGCAACCATTTGACCCATTGTGTCTGTTTATCAGATACAAAGCAACGAAGATATCCTTCCAAACATTTGTTTACTATCTCAGTTTTCCCATCAGATTGAGGATGATAAGATGAGCTATGAGCTAACTGAGTACCAAGACAAGAAAATTATTATGTCCAAAAATTTCCAGTGAAAATGGGATCTCTGTCACTTACAATAATCTTTGGGTTTCCATGTAGCTTTTGAACTATTTGCATAAATGCAGTTCAAACTGTACTGTCTTTAAATGAGTGTGATAATGCACAAAAGTGTGCATACTTGGTAAGTCTGTCAACTAGCACCATTATGACACTCTTTCCCTCAGACTTGGGTAAACCTGTGATAAAATCCATTTAAAATTCCTCCTAATGTTGGCTTGGAATGGATAAAGGTTGTAATAGACCTGATGTCTTAATTGTTTCAAATTTATTTTGTTGGCAAACCAAACATTCTGCCACAAAGTTTTGAATATCTGATTTAAGGCCATCCCAAAAAAATTCCTTCTTAACCCTGTGGTAAGTTTTTAAAAATCCTGAGTGCCCTCCTAAGGGAGAAGTGTGCAATTCCATAAGAATCTTTTGTTTTAGCTCGGAATTCTTACAGAGGTATAAGCGATCTTTGTACCATAACGAATCATTTTGCCAGCTAAATGTATCAGAAGTACTGGAATACTGTTGTAGCTTTCGAATAAGTGCCCATTTTCTTCATCATTCTTCCATTCCTCCCTTGCTTCGTTTATCCAATCTGGTTGGATAATAGAAATGGCACACAACAACGCTTCCACATCCTCGTCCTTTCTTGAGAGTGCATCTGCCACCACAGTTTGCTTCCCTTTTTTGTAGATGATTTCAAAGTCATAACCCAACATCTTTGTGACCCACTTTTGTTGCCCTTTAGAGGATAATATTTTTTCTAAAAGGTATTTAAGCCTATCATGATCTGTTTTTACCTTCAAGTGTCTTCCCATTAGGTAGGGTCACCATTTCTTAAGTGCATGGAGTATTGCCAACATTTCCTTCTCATAAATAGCTTTTCTTAAAAAATTTCCCTTGATTGGACAACTTTCAAAAGCAATGGGTCTTTCATCTTGCATTAGAACAACACCAATTCCATTTCCTGAAGCATCACATTCCACAATAAAGGTTTTTGTGAAGTCCGGTGTAGCTAAGACCGGTGCTTGGCACATTGCCTCTTTAAGATGTTCAAAGGCCTTTGTTGCTTCCGGAATCCATGAAAATGAATCTTTCTTCAATAATGTTCTTAGAGGTGCTGCTATTCTCCCATAATTCTTAACAAACTTGTGATAATACCTTGTCAACCCAAGAAATCCTCGCAGATGCTTTATGGATGTGGGGATTTTCCATTTCTTAATGGCTTTAATTTTGCTAGGGTCTACCTTAACTCCTTCATGAGATACAATATGACCCAAATATTCCACCTCCTGGACTCCAAAGAAACATTTGGATCTTTTTGCATATAATTGTTTCTCCTTCAATAGTTGTAGCACTCTCTCAGCATGTTCAACATGATCCTTCCAAGACTTGTTGTATATCATCAAAAAATACTAACACAAATTTTATAAGGAATGGTTTGAAAATTGAATTCATCAAACCTTGAAATGTTGAAGGTGCATCAAGGTAAGGCCAAAAGGCATGACCAAAAATTCATAATGACCCTCATGAGTTCTAAATTCCATTTTCGGAATGTCTTCAATCTTCATTCTGATTTGATGATATCCCGAACGAAGATCCAACTTGGTGAAGTAAATTGATCCATGAAATTCATCCAGTAATTCATCAATGACAGGAATGGGGAACTTATCTTTAATAGTGATCTTGTTCAGCTCCCTATAATCCGGACACATGCGCCAATACTACTGGAGCTGAGAAAGAACTTTGACTCGGTTGAATTATACCAGCCTCTAGCATTTCTGCAACCATACGTTCAATTTCAATTTTTTGGACATAGGGATATCTGTAAGGCTTGATATTTGGAGGAACACTTCCTGGAATCAGATGAATAGCATGATGATGATCACGCATAGGTGGGAGACCTTTGGGAGTCTCAAATACCTTGGAATGATTGTCCATGACTTTTTGGAGATCTGGAGAAATAGATGATTCCAATGTGGAAACATCTAGTGAACATAATTGTGCAATTACACCTCTTTGCTCCTTCTTTAGAAGCTTAGTCATGCCATTAGAGCTGATTATCTTTCCTTGCTTCCCTGCAATACCCTTTAATTCAACTTCCTTTCCTTCCGCGGAAAATTTTATGAAAAGTTCTTGAAAATCAAAAGCTATTGTACCCAAGGATTGTAGCCATTGGAATCCTAGTACAACATCGACACCTCGCATTGGAATGGAAAGCATTGGGCTAGTCAAAACATATTCTCCCATGGATAGCTTGATATTATGGCACTTTCTAGAGAAATTTATTGTTCCTCCATTTGCAATCATCACTTGACACTCTGGTGCTAGATATAGGAAGCAATTCAATTCTTTTGCTGCTCGACAATTCATAAAATTGTTGGTGCTTCCTGAATCAATCAACACTATTACCTTTTTCTTCTTAATTTGTCCTTCTATCTTGATGGTTTGAGGAGTGGTAATTCCCGCCAATGCATTACAAGATATGGTCGGATTTATTTGTTCTTCATCTAGGCTTTGTTCCTATAATATATCCTCTTCTTTTGACCTTTCTTGCTCCTTTTCTTCTTCCTCTTCACAATCTATGTAGAATAATTTCTTCTGAGCACGCTTATGACCTTTTGTGTATTTGCCATCACAATTGTAACAAAGCCCTTTTGCTCTTTTTTCTTCCAATTGTTGTGGTGTCAACCTTGTAGGTTGTGGAAGACTAGGGGCAACAACACTTCCGTCTTTATATTTGTGAGTGGTATGATTCCTAGTTGCCATAATTTTGCTTTCCATTTTTCTTGCTAACTCGAATGCCTTCTCTAATGAATCAGGTTCCCAAAGGCGAACATCATGTTGGATATTATCCTTTAAAGACCCTATGAACAAATCAATCCTATGCTCCTCTAGAATATCTTTTACCCTTATGTTCAATTTTTTGAACTCCTCAATGTGCTCCATTATTGAACCCTTTTGTTTGAGACTTATGAATTGGCTAAAAAAAGTGTTGTTTTTTGTATCCTCATAATGTGCTATCAATTCTTCTGTAAAAATTGCCCAAGTGATAAACTGTTTACGAGAACAAAGCCATTGATACCATACAAACTGATTTGGTTCCAAATATACAGTTTCCATACGTACCTTTTGTGCGTTTTTCACATTATTGAGATCGAAGAATTGCTCCATCTGTAATATCCATGTGGCGGGATCCTTGCCATCAAAACTTCCTCATATCGATTTTTGGAATATGGTGATTCTTCAATCTAACATTAGCATCTATGGAATCATTATTAACATTTCTTTTGTTCTCATCATGAGTTTCCTTTACTACCTTTTCACCATTAGTAAGTATTTCTTGTAGAAAATTTATCAAATTTGTCTTCAAATCTGCCATGCCTGTCTTCAAATTTGTGTTCAAATCTATCTTCAAATTGTCCATCTTAGCTTCCATGCCATTCATCTTAGCTTCCACGCCATTTATCTTAGCTTCCACGCCATTTATCTTAGCATCTGTTAACTTTTGTGAGCGTGACATTTGTTGCACTTGTTCTTGTAATTTTGATATATCATGTAGCATTTCTTCCTCTTCTTCATGAGTCATGTTAGAGCTTTCATGTTTCTTACTAGGTGTTTGCATTTTCTTTCCTTTGGGCATGAGTTACCGATAATAATTCTCTATTATGCCCTTTGAATTCCTTCAAAATAAATTTTCAAACCAACCTTAAGCAAAAATTTAAAAAAATCTACACACCTTTTTTCACTTTGTAGGAGCTCGATATTTCCTCTGATGTATCTCTGTACTTTCCAATCATCTAGTTCTGAATTTGTGACCTGTAGTAGCTCTCTGTGTCCTCTTTCCAATGCCACTAGTCTGATCCAAATTGGATTCTCCAAGAAAGAGTTATGCACAATCTCCCAAGATGACCTGAATATAGACCTTTCCAGAAGAGCGAAGTTGTACGAAGTGCCACGTGTACAATTTTCGATATTTGGTTCGAAAAAAGATATACAAGAAACTACAGTCCGTCCTCTTTTTGTACCTTCTTACAAAAATTCAATCTGATTCCCAAAGAGAAAGGTATGAAAAGTTTCCCCAGGTCACCTCTTTTGAATGTAATTCAGGAGTCTGCAAAAAGACCAACTTCCTCAGATCATATCTCCGAAAATGTCACGCGAAAAGCTCTGAAATTTGGACCCAAAGTTCAACATGATTTCTTCTCAAATGGGTTCCTTTTGCGACTTCTGAAACGCCACAGAAAAAAAGTTATAGCGAAAATGCCACGATGACATGTTTGGAGAAGCGAAACCCTAGAATCCAAAGCTCTGATACCAAATGTTATGAAACCAGCTCAAGAAAAGATGGAAAACATAAATCCACACCTTATAATTCAGCCACTTCGAGGGGGCAACCTCCTTTATATTACATAAATGAACAATTCTTCGATGATTCAAATGAAAAAACCTCCTTTCTATATATATAGGAGTCTAAGGAGTCACAATATAATCCAGCCGACTTAACAATAATAATATAAAGCCACAAAAATAACAATAGAGGGATTATATGGGGTATAGAAATAACAATATGGGGGTAATAGGGGCACAACAATATAAATAAGGGGCATAACTATAATAGTAATGGGGTAATCACTAGTATTATAGGGACCTAATAGAAAACAGATGACAGAGATAAAGGAATATGATGGACTGTATGGGAGACTTTCTTTGGACTGATATCCAAAGGGTAACTGGATAAAAAATGAGCTTTATGAATCTCTAAAGGTATTTCTTCACTAACAATGCTAGGCTCTAGATCTTCAAATTATATATCCTCAGCTATAATCTTCTCTTGTAGAGATAGATAAGATTTCTTAGGCTTACATGATCTTGCTGCTCCTTTTTGTGATGTTTTCCTTTGCTTAGCAATCTTCTCAAGGTCAGGCACTAGGTCAGCTGGCAATTCCTAACGATTTCTCCAGGTATGCCTCACAAGCTAAGCCAGAACTAAAATTTGGAGTTCCCACTAGGTTGGTTCTCCCATATGTCGCTAGATAGATGATTACAACTAGAAATGTGTCTAGACTTTGTCTATCATCAAAGCTAGATTTGTGTCATTCTCCTAGGGAAGCTAAGCTTCAATCTCCTCTCCCGGCAACGACGCTAATTAATGTTATCACCCCAAGAAACTATGCTACGTTGTAGCTCGAAGATGCTCGAGAACATTACAAGCTCAAATTATTGCTGCAAATGGATGAATGGAAGAGATGATGCTTATTCAGGCCAGATAACCACTTCTACTATGCCTAACTCTAGACATGTGTGACACCCCCGACTACAAGGCTTTCGACCACCAATTACTCACAGTTTAGAGATTGGGTAAGTTTGGAGAATACTGACCACACCAGCAAATGCACAAGACCTTTTGATGGCTAGCTGCAACCAATAAAGAGGTCTGCAAATATAATTCCCTAATGTACAGATAGGATGACAACTCTCTATCACTAGGTGAAAACAAACCTGAATAACACATTCAATAATACGTGAAAGATTTTAACACATGCGTAGGATGACAACTCCTCTAATGCTAAACATCAAGAGTTTAGGAAAACTGCATATGAGGCACAACCCAGAATAGAATGGAAATGGAAAGTGAGCAATTAACAACAAAAGAAGCTTGTATTAGTTGAACATGAAGATGAGACACTGCAAGTATCAAAGTAGTTACAGTGTCCAGAAGTTGAACCTTACATCAAAACAACAACCATCCAAATTGGTTACATCTTGTTTCTGGGTATATAAAAAGTTTCAATACAAAGGCACTCAGCCATTCTGAGTATGGAGGGGTCATAATTGACCACCAACCACATTTAGTTGTCAGATGGAGCTTCTGAGTTTTTTTTCTTGCTGCAGTGGATGAATCTTACCTTCTCAGCTGCTCTGTTGTCTTCTCAGGTAGCTAGGGTGTTCGTATTCATGAAGTTCCATAACTGCTAAATGCAGTTACACGCTCAAGCTGTGTCCTTTTCTTCCTCGGCCATGCTATCTGTTAAATGTGGTTGTTGTGGAGCCACTGCAACTAGTACTGGTGAGCCTATCACTTTCTTCCTTTAGGTGCACAGAACGGTCAAGGGACGTGGACTACGTGGCAGATGGGCGAGCTGGATGAGGGAGAAAGGTCGGCCATAGGATCGGGAGGATAAACGATGGAGATGGCTTGGCGAGGGATATTGGAAGAGGTAGGAGCAGAATGAGCATGGGCCATTGGATCTTAGTGGAACTGATCGGACGGTGGAGGAGTGATTGGGTGACTCGCTTTATCGGGTGCAACAGTAGTCGTCAAGTCGGGGTTTTGGTGATTTTGGGTCTTTACGGGAGCCGTCAACTTGGGTTTTTAGTAATTTTGGGCCTTTACGTAATCACCTCGCAATATTGCATCGACGGAAGTAGAGGGGCACAAGCTTAATACACACATGGATGCAATTATGAACATATCGCATTGCAATATTGCGTCAGCAGAAGCTGAGGGGCGCGGCCTTGATACACACATGGATGCGACTTACGATAGCAATTAAACCTGGACCTGATAATGGAATCAATCAATTTTTGGGACTGATGAAGGGAGAATGAGCGGTTCAAGGGAAAGATAAAATGACTGTTGTGAGTTTATTTTTACTGGGACCAAGCAGAACAAGTGTGCCTCTGGCTTTAGAAACTCAATGTTATATGGCAGAGCTAACAGGACTTACTTGCTGTCATGATTCTTCATGTCTTGTTTGAGATCCCTTTGTCATTATGTTGATAGGATACTCATGTGTCTCCATGTATGTTTGCATCGAGATCCATTTGATGCCATGTTGGCAAGATGCTCATTATCATCATGCATGAGTTTTAGGTCATACTAATAGGAGTTCTTTTTTACTGAATTCTTGTAGCGGAACATCTCTTGGAGCCACTCCTATGTGAGATAATTTTCCTGGTATGATAACGACATCACCTCTTATGTATATCATTATTATTGACAAAAATTAACGTAGTGGCCTACACCATCTTGACACTGGGGCTCGGAGACGTAGTCCCTCTAGTACAAACTCGATTATCAACATCTTGTTATTTTATGTTGTCAATGATTTTCATGTTCCTTCTTCTTTACAACATGTAAAAATGTTCAAATATGCTATTTTAAATGCAATTCTACTCATGTCATGAAAGTAAAAGGTCTTGGTTAAATCCAAGAGTTGAGACAACTCGGATCAAAAGGGAATTCAGAAGAATGCAACTTCAAAGACTTTTTTTGTCTATTTATTCATCTAGATACATTTTTGTTTAGGAGTGAGAGAACCGATTGTCAATGCAGAGATTCAAAACATTTTACAGCTAAGTGAGCAGGTCAGAATAGGTAACTAGTATTTATACCAGAATTACACCGAAATAAGAGAATATTGTTGTGAGTTGCCACCTTATAAACTGCCAAGTTATCTCTGAATGAATTTTTTCTTTAGAATACATCAAGAAAATGATATACTCATATGAGGTCCATTTTATTTCACCTAAGAAGAAATAACAATGCAGAATAAATGCTCAGATAGGACCATTTATTCGAAACCACTTGACAATGGGAGAGGAGGCATATATCCTCCTAAAATAGATGAATTTTCCCTTGAGCTTCACATGGCCATACGAACCATTTGGTATGATATCTAAACTAAGAGTGGAACAAAAAACCACTCCATATGTTCACACTCAGAGGCCTAAAATCGAGAAATACATGACCCAAGATGAGTGGGAAGAAAATACTCTATAGGAAGTAGAGGACTAAATGTTGTATACTACGACTTCACAAACTCCCACACCTGGGGAAACAATAGAGAAAAGACCATGGGTAGAAGACTCTCCTTCCATCACAGAGGTTTCAACCAAATAATTGAAAATTTACACCAAGAAAGCAAGGAAAAATCCTAAGATAAATTCTTTAAAAGGAGTAGGGAAAGCTCCTATAGTACTCAAGGGTCCACATTTTTGCATTTTTGGGTACACCTACTTAGGCATGCCCCTATTCACCTATTTCAATTACTATAGTTCCCACTCCTTTTCCAAGTACTAGTTTACCTATGAATAATATTCTTATTACTCCACCTGCAACTTCTCCACCTATAAGCTCACCACCTAAAACATATCCACCTAGAATTTCACCATTTACAACTTATCTGCATTTATTTTTGACTATGGTTGTTCAACCTTAATTATCAATAGGTGTAGTTAATAATTTTGGATATCAACATAATTTTCCTTAACATCTGGAAATATTTCTCCTAAAGTTTAATCATATTGGACTTATACTCCCAAAGATCATATTAAACAATTTATGCTATCTCTAAAGTAAGGAGCAATATAATATGAATATCAATTCTGTAAAATTTTACCTTACATATTTGAAGGAAAATCATTCTCCCAATACGTTTCATTAGTATATGGTTCTATTATTAGCGAGGATGTATTTCAAACTCTATTTCTTATAATATTTGGTGATGATAAATCCAAGGAATCCTTAATGTTAGAAGTCTCTAATATTAAAATGAACAACAATGAATCTATTAAGGATTTTAATTAGAGGTGTGTGAAAATGTGAACTTGGGTTATACTTTTAGCCTCTATTTGAGAAAAAAATATCATTTCTATAAAATTTTCAACTTTCGGTAAGCTAAAGTAATTTTTCTATTTAGAATTTTATTTTACAGTAAAAAGAAAACCTATCAACAATTTTATTACATTTCTATTACATATTTTTTAGATTTATTTTATTCACATTTTATATTTCAACTTAGAAATTGTTTGATTGTATGCTATTTAAAAATCAACAGATTCATAAAATGTGAGGTTTCTTGGCCCCAATGTGTTCTTTTTTAATGTTGCAGTTTTGAAAAAAAAATGTAGCTGGCCTATGAGTAGGAGTACCCAAATATGAAACAACATAAGGAATATGAGAAGGAATAGAATATGTAGGACTTACTGGAGGCTCTAAAACGTCTTTGATTTCTACTTAATCTTGTGATTGGAAGAGTACTCTAGCAAGCACCATAACGTTACTATTTGGATTATGGACTAGACTAGGTTCACCTTATGAAATGAGAGTCCTTGGAGAAGGATTTATCTCCAATGCATTCGATAACACTTGATCAAAATCACTAGTAGAATAAATTTGATGCCTTCTAGGTGAAGGTTCGACACTCATGGGTGAAATCCCACGAAGCTTTCTAGACCCTAGAACTAATCGATCAACCACATTTATATACTAAAATAATTTGAATACTAAAAACACCTATCATAATCTAGGAGCACATAAAACGCACCAAAAAAATATTAAAGATACAACCAAGAAAACAACTTTCACGTATTTCTTCTTAGTGTGTCTAGGACCATACACAAAAATACAAGAAACTGAAGATAAGGATCTCCCTAAAGTAGTTTGGGATGATGAGGTCCCAAGCCTAGGAGTGAAGATATTAGACATAGTTACATTAAACTCCATACAATAGCCTTTAGTTGTGGAAGTACCCAAGCTTTGCAAGGGCACCCTACAGAACTTCCATGAATGTGATGCAATGTATACCTCAGGTACCATGGGATTCCCTACTATAGTCACATATGTGGTCCCTAGGAGGCAAGTAAGGACTCCAGTTCGTAATCAGAAGCTGGGTAGAACAATTTTGGGTGCATGATCCAAAAAGTAGGAGAGGGGTTATCTCTCAATCCTTATCTTCACACATCCTTGAGCTTAACTCATGTGTTAGAAGAGATTTCTTGGATAGCTTAATGAGATTATATTTCCACTCTTTAGTAAACTTATATACTTTCAATTCAATTGGCCTTGGAGAGTTTACTCCCATCACACCTATTCCAAGTCCCCAATGTCCTAAACTAGTTCACGTTTCTATGACAATACTAAAAGTCTATTTCCTTTTAATTAAGTACTTATTTTAGTTGGTTTTTATTTAGGAGAAAAGGTAGTGGAATTAAAACTCATGATGTTATGATGCAAAAGAAATCAATAGAAAACCTAGGCTACATGCAAATGCAACATTTATTTTTCTTCAGTAAAAGAGATTTCTACATGGGTTCTACGACAAAACTAAGAAATAAAAACTCTTTTTCTTTTCTTTTTAGGAAGTCACACATTCAAGACTTGAGGAAACAATAAATTATGTCTACAATGAAAATTACCCTAATGCGCACTAGATGTAAACGAAAGATTCAACTAAAGTTAAAATACAAGCAAAGGTGAGTTCAAAATCAAAAGTCCATTAATCAAGCAATAAGAAGCAAATCCCAAAGCATAAACACTTATAATGCAAAAAGAATTTTAGTCCTAAAGCAATAATTCACACCTTTGTAAAATATTCAAAGCGAAAAAAATCAAAGAAAAATTACTCAAAACAAATGTTTTTCTTTTTCTTCAAAGGATTTAAAGACAAGAGGTTTGAGAAAGTGAAATAAAGTATCAAATTCAAGAATAAAAATAAGAAAGAGACTCAAATCTCACTAGCCATTAACAAAAACAAAAATTAAAAGACTAATTTGAATAACAAAAAAAAACAACTCAAGTGATTTGGTTAAGAGGATAGAGGAAATTCTAGAAATGAGAAAGATTTTAGAGAAGTGAAATCCCTCATTTACCCCAGAATTCTGAACACTTTTCTCAAAAAAATAATAAAAAAAAACAAGCCAATTTCAAGAATTTATAAGGAGAAATCAATAAAACTAGATTACAAGTGAGTTGCAAGAGCAACCAGCTGTCCTAACAACAAACAGAATTTAAACACTTCTCAAATAAAATATGAAACTCAATTTTAATTATAAAAATCTTCAAAAATCATAAACCATAGTTTGACATAGGATTTTCACCAAAGAGAGGGAAATAATTGACAAAAATTGCTAAAAAGATTATTCCAATCCTCATTCAAACAAGAAGGGCACATGCAAACATGGTCAAACAGCCAGAAAAATGTAGAAATGAAAAAATTCAAAATTTCCAATCTATACATGACAGTGTAGTTCCAAAATCGTGTATGTGCATGACCTTTTCTAAATAAAAATTGCGTATATGCGAGTTCCTTCAAAATAAAACATGTATGTATGCTTTTGTTTACAAAAAAAGGAGTATAAAAATCGAAAACTAGGGGAAAAATAAAAAAACATTCCTAATCCAAGAGATCAGGTTGATTGACCATATTTCCTAGGAGTCAAGAAGGATAGAAACAACAAGAAACATCAACTGAAAAAAATAGATCAAACAATTACAACACTTCTAGGAAATACTTGATGGTATTCCCGAGTGGAGTCGCCAATTCTCTTCATTGGAAAAGTTCCCTAAGGTGATGTTTGACAACCTCAACAGAGCATAACAAGAAAATCAATAATATGCAGTTGAGAAAGCATTCCAAACCTGTGAATTATGAAATGTGGATTTGGAAACTTACCCATGGGTCTTACGTTTGATGATGTTAGTGTAGGGTCCAAACCCTTTGCTTCCTCCATAAGCGATCATGCCTCCAAATTAATTCCAAGAAGCATATATATGATATATATTTCAAAGTGAATACATTAAAGATATGTTAGATCATATGAGGAACAAGACATGAGATTCTTTATTAATAATCAACAGCAGATATAGGAAAGGTACAACTTGATCCAAGCCAAATCACCAATGAAGCCTTCCTCTAGATCCGTCCAGCCTGAGGCATAGAGACAACCTATCTAAATAATGCAATGATATGTTACAAATATGAAGAATGTCTCTACAAAGGAGGCAAGGGTTTCCATACAGACTAGGACTGTAGGAGGCATGGGAAAATAAAACTTGATTTTGGAGAAAAATGGGTATAATGTCGATAACAATTTACTTATGTCTTTTAGGAATACCCAAGATATGTATATATACCACCTGAAATTAGTTAATTCAGTGGTGCTAGGAGCTCATGTAGTTTTGATGTCAGCAAAACCCATGAACCCCAACAAAAAAATAACATTATATTTTATTTTTGATATTTAAAAATGTATATGTAGGTATGGAGTTATAGATCTTCCGTATGTACGTGGTTTTGAATGGGAAGATTCATGCATGGAATCTGAATTTTTTTTTTTAATGAAGGATCAAGTCTACATGGGAAAAGGTTTCGCAAGGCCATAAGAGAGCGTCAGGTCTACATGAGTGTTAAATGATGCTAGAAAAATGGAAACAACCCATACTAGCTACTGCACCACTTCCTCAAATGAGGATTTCTCAACCTCTACACACTCTCTCATTAGAGCCATGTATCGAGTGTATAGATCTGGTGACCTCCTGTATCTGCATTGTGATGTGGGTGATCCCACATTCTCTCTAGTGTCATGCATCAATATGTCAAACTCTGTGGTAAACTTCCTTCATATCTAGAAGTCTCTGCATGAGTGGGTGCCTCCACTCTCTGCTCCTCTACATGTGGTTGTTCCAAATCATCCCGAGGTTCTTCCTTTGGAGCTAAAATCTCCTTGTCTGCATGTAACTAAATCTCCCCCTCAAAGGAAAATCTCATGGCCTTATCTTCATTGAACTTGACATCCCTATGGATCACTATCATCCTATGAGATGACAGGTACACCTAATAGTTGCAAAGTGTATCCATGTACCTATTGAAGCCCCGAAAATTGGGTCGAAAACAAGGGGGATACCCACCCAGTCCGTACCTTGGTTGCCAGCTCCTTATCCGTTTGGTATAGTGGGTCCGACTGGGAATAATGGGACCAGTTTCCCAATCTAAGGGGTGTGTGTGTGTAGAGTTGAATGATGCTGATCTAGGAGTATTTTAAGCTAATTTAATTCAAATGTCTAAACTAACTCTATTCTATTGTAATCTAATAAAGGAAAAACAACACATCTAATCTACACTAACCAAGGGTGTATTTCTTCTATTATGCGATCTAAAGATATTTCGAACAATAACTGGTAATAAAGATCATTCAGCTATCATAAGAATAGAAATCAATTAAGATAAACCATTCTGCATAAAAAGTTAGGCAAAACAGTTGTGAACAACATATCACATAATAATTTATTCATATATTAAGCACAAATAAATGACTCCACCGTACATAAGTGCCAAATGGTAACCCACACATTCATGCAATAACATATAAACAACTGAAAAACTGCATATCACTTTAAGGATATGAACAGAAATAGGTCAAGAGATAAAAGTACCATTTATGACTGGTTCCACTCATAAGCTTCAAGCAATAACGATTTATCTCTACTTGTTCTAACATCTACTAAGAGTACAAAAGTGCAACATCAGTAGCAGAAATTAAATGCAAATATTGATAAATGTCGATCCATCCATTCACCAAAAACCCCGTCCGAGGGTGCAAAAGTGCATGTTCTGAGGACAAGTTTTTTGACAAATTTCCGGACCCTTATCCAAATGCATGAGAAGGGTTCAAATACTGCTAACTAATTAATATTAATTACATAAATTTAGGACACGGTTTCAAATGACCGCCCTTCTACTAAAGCAAATTATTTCCAAAAATTGAATCTAATTTCTAACTGTTTCTGTATTTGCTCATTAGTGCTGTAACCAATGCAACATTCGCCTGGGAAGAGTCGGCTCTTTGTCTTCTCCTTCCGTTTGAGTTACGAAAATAGAAATAACAAGCGCTGGCACCGCTTTCTGACAAACTGGAAGGTATTTTCCTCTAACTTGGTGTATTCGCTATGTGTATACTTAGTAATAACCCAAATTTCTCTCAAACTGATTGTGTTGTTGCTCTTTCGGTTTTCGGCCTGGCGAATGACTAAGAAAGTTAGGGACTTTGCTCTCTGAACAATTTCCTGTATTGAAAATTGATTCCCTTCTTTGTTCCAGGATTTTCTGGTGCGTTTTCCCTCTTTAGCGTTTTTCTTTTTGCTTTACCCAGTCTAAGCTTCAGGATCTTTTGAAAACATTTTGCTTTTGTGCGCCTTTGACTCTGAGTCTTGGATAGTCTATTTCCATCAGTATCTGTTGAGTGATACTCTGGAATCCGCGGTCCTGCTGCATGCAGCATCTGTTTGCGAAGGCATCTCTTCTTTGTTCTCCGAATATTGACGCTTTCCCCTTTTCCTTAGATGTTTCCTGCACATTGATTTATATTGGTTGTTGTCTTACATTTTATGCAAAGGAAAAGAGTAATGACGAAAAGATTGACATGAAAGCTTTAAGCTCTAGTGAATGCATAATCATGACACTCATAATGAACTGAATCTTCGAAAAACACAACACAATCCTTCTCGGATACTTTGGTGTACAATCATTAATTTCTTTTTAAGGCGCGCGCCCAATTTTGGTCCGTAGACAGCTTTCCTTGAGTGCTGTGTCGAGGAACCTTTGCGATGAGTGATTTCTGCGACTCGCATCGTAGTGTCGAGGATTTCTTCATTTAAGATGTGTCATCGCAGGATTTGATGATCGCATTCATCGTAGATCGCAACCTTGCAGATCGCAATATCGCAGATCGCGCTTAATCATAATCATTGTGTGCTGCTTATGCGATGTTGCGATATGTGATGTTGCATATCGGTCGTCAGTGATTCCTTAAGCTTTTTATTTAAGAGATCTTCACAACATAAGTGATGCGATGAATTTCGCGTCGCTTCTTCAGAGCTCATTATGCGCATAGGAAAACGTCTCGCCCTCTTCCCGCGATCCGATATAGCTTAAGGGATTTAAAATACAAAAAAATTGATAAAAAGTTTTTGGATTTTTTGTTAAGGGTCCCCATTTGCTTGGTGTTATTGCTAATACCAATCAAAGAGGGGGGTTGTTGGTGACCACAATAATGGTGATTCACTATGAAGAACGAGTTATCTCTGTTTTTCTATTAAATTTCAACTTCCGAAGCAGAAAAATTTTCATATATCTAAATTTTATTATGGATAGATAGAGTATATTATGCCTTATCCTAGCTTTGATACTTCGTCTCAACCTTTTCATATTCCAATCGTTTGTTTCCTCAGGCTTAGTTGTTGTATTCACACCAGACATTACTTGGTCTTTTAAAGATAAAATAAGGTCTTCTCTTCGTGCTCGCTTTTTTTTTAAAATATGCTCATTTGTCGTAGATAGAGCCTCTGCTGCCCGCAAGCGTCCATAGCCTCGACAAGGTTATCTGTTACCCAGCAATGATCCTTTATCCTGCTTGAGGTTATTCACAACATTTTCAGAGGAAAAACCCTTTTTGACACTTTTTTTCTTTTCTATTCTCTAAAGAACAATGTCTTGGTTTGGTGGCCAAATTATGACACAGTCATTCACTTGATTTACACTTTTGCTGAACGCGCTGGCTCGTGATGAGACCCCTTGTCTTTTGATTGCAACAATCTTGAGTCGTTTCCTTGTTTTAGTAGACAGTATTGGCAAAGTCAGCAAGTTATAATATTTGTGATCATGATAAGCCGGCTCGTGATGAGACCTCTTATTCTTTGAGATATAGTGTTTTCTCGAATTCTTCCTCTAAATGTTGCGATTTCCTTTAGCAGGGAGGAAGTCATTGTTTTTCCTTAAGAAAGCTCTGGATGACAATAATAGAGTTTGAAAACAGCAGCTTTACAGAGAATATTTATTTCATTATTGATACCTTTCATTGTGCTGATATAAAATTTTTTTTTTACCAAAGGTTGCTTTCATCAAATTTTTGAAGTTGAAACTAGCATCATGTCTAGGCTAAAATTAACTCTACCTGTCAATAATAAAAATCAGATTTTTCGAAAATTTTTGCTACTTGTACAAGCGAAAATCTCAAAAATTGATAGAGAATTGGTGTCTTTTTCATGAGCCCTTTTAGTGACCATCTACAACTGGTTTTATTTATAAGAAAGAGAAAAACAAATAAAAACTAAAACTATCCTACAAAAATGGAAGAGTGATCTTCTATGGAAAATATTTTTTAAGAATTTGTCCATTAACAGGCAAAGAATCTCTTCTGCCTGCTAAATTCTGCAAGATAAACGTCGATGGGCCTATGACTTCTACAATCTGAAAAGGACCAAGCCACAGTTTCTGGAATTTCGTATGTTTTCCCTTTTCTTCATGAGCCTTATCCCATTTCAAAACTAAATCTCCCATCTGAAAAAATTTTCTGGTCAGTATGCTTGAGTCAAAGGAGGATTTTATCAGCGCTTGGTGATGAGCATGGGTTTTCTTAGCTTGTTCTCGTCGTTCTTCTAATTTAATTATTTCCATTTGTCTTAGTTGTATGGAGGAGGTGGATACCTCATCGATGTGTTGTACTAAAGACAAAGAGGGAATGACTAAGTGAGTTGGAAGAACCACTTCTTTCCCATAAACTAAATTAAAGGGAGAAGTGCCGATTGAAGCTTTCTTCGTTATTCTATCTTCCCATAAAGCATTTACCAACGCTTTGTGCCAATTCTTTTGGTTTTGGTCGACTGTTCTTTTAATAATCCTGATGAGGTTTTTGTTTGTTGATTCAGCCAATCCATTACCTTGCGGATAGTAGTTGGCCGAATATTTCAGTTTGAACCCTCTTTTAAGTGCAAACTCAGTCATTGTATTTCCATAAAAGTATGAAGCATTATCAAATATTAAGGCCGTTGGCAATCCAAACCTAGTGATTATAAATTGATCTATAAATTCAATAATGTTTTTAGAATTAGCTGTCTTGAGAGGAACTGCTTCTACCCATTAAGTAAAATAATCTTTTGCCGTGAGGATGTACCTATGCTGCTTAGAAGAGTGAGGAACAATCTCACCTATTATGTCCAAGCCCCACTGGCCGAATGGTTGCTCGATGTTTACTGGGTGTAGTGGCATGGACAGTTTCTTTTGTTTCCCTGCAGCAGTCTGGCAGACCTGGCATTTCCTCATGTATCTGTGTGAGTCTTTGAACAGCGTGGGCCAATAATATCCTGCATGTAAGATTTTATGTGCAGTAGCATCTCCAGCATAGTGTCCGCCTGCTGTTCCATCGTGGAGTTCCTGCAAAACCTTTTCGGCTTCAGATTTCTCAAGACACCTAAGAAGCACAGAATCGTAATTCCTTTTAATCAGAACATCATTTATGAGCTGGTATTGTTTAGCTTTCAACCTCAGAGCTCTTTTCTTGGTGTGATCCAGGTGTGATGGGGCATACCCATTCTTAAGATAATAAATGGTGTCAGCATATAATGATTCTGCATCATTTAGGCTTACCTCATACGTATGTACCTCTTTGGATGAATTCTCAGGAATTTGCGATGCTGTAGCCAACATTTTGCAGAAGCCTTGACCTCTTAAAATGTTTTTTGGTTTGATCCCAAGATCGTATTCTTGTAAAATGGGGATCCAATTTGCTCTTTTTTCGCCCACATCCTTCTGTATCAGAAGGTTCCTTACCGCTGGAAACGGTACTATGACCTTAGTATGGGCTTTAAGTAACAAAGGTTTGAAATATTTGATCGCTTTGAAAACAGCATATGCATGTTTCTCCACGTCTGAATAGTTGAGTTCAACACCTTGTAAATTCGAGCTAAAAAATGCGATTGGAGCTTCCACTTTCTCTTGATTTGCTTGAGTTAGAATCGCGGCATAAGATTTCTTTGAGGCAAATGTGTATAAGATAAAAGATTCTGAAAAATTCGGGGTTGCTAAAGATGGAGCGTTAATGATGGCTTCTTTTATCAAGTTGAATGCTTCATGCTCATATTGACCCCATTTAAAATTTGAATTCTTTTTTATCATATTTTGCAAAGGAGAAATAATACGTGAGAAATCTGGGACAAATCTCTTCACAAAATTGATTTGTCCAAGGAAAGATTGCATGGCTTTTTTGTTATGAGGCATGGATATTTCAGAAATTTCTTTGATTCTGTCAGGTTTAATGTTTTTGACACTATGAATCCTAGAAGTTTTCCTTCATTTAATGCGAAAAAATATTTCTTTGGGTTAAGTGAAATCCCATACCTTAAACATCGTTGAAAGATTTGTTTCAAGTCTTTGAGATGGTCGCTTCGCTTCTTGGAGTACACTGTTATATCATCCAGGTAAATCACTATAGATTTATTGACTAAACCTTTGAATGCGATGTCCATAGCTCTCTGAAATGTAGCGCCGGCATTGATCAAACCAAATGGCATCTTCCGATATGCATATGTGCCCCATTTAGTTCGGAACGTGGTTTTTAACTGATCATCGAGATGTACCAACACTTGATTGTATCCTGAAAATCCATCCAAAAAAGACATTAATTATGATCCTGCTACTGCCTGTAATATCTGCTCCATAGGTGGGAGGGGAAAATTGTCTTTTTGACAGGCTTTGTTGAGATTCCAGAAATCGATACAAATTCTAAAGCCTCCATTTTTCTTTCTAACAGGTACCATATTGGAGACCCATTTGGAATGTCTGACGGGGAAGATTATTCTGGCTCTCAATAACTTATTTAGCTCAATCTCTATCTGATTTTCTAAATTGGGGTGGATTTTTCTGAGCTTCTGTTGGACAGGTTTTTCATTGTCAATCATGGGGATAGTGTGTTGAATGATAGAAGTGTCGTATGCTTTCAGCTCATCGTAGCTCCAGGCAAAAACATGTCCGTATTGTCTCAAAAGATAGATATATGCTAATTTCTCTTCAGAGGCTAGGCCGTGACCTAAATTAACGTTTTGTTGTTTCTCATCGGTTCCTAGGATTACTAAATCATAGTTCAGAGTCGAACTGTAAAGTTTAGAACTGGTAGACCTTTTAAACCGACTTTTCAAATCATATAAGTCTTCTAACTTAACCACCGACCAAGGTATAGCATTATCAGTGCTATGTTGTTGTATTTGGTGATCATGATGGTCTTCGTCAATTATTTGATTTGAGTAGGATCCTTCAGAAGTGAGGAAATTTACAATGTCTGGATCATCATTGAATACTCTCCAGTTTGTAATGTTGTCAGGGATAGACGGTCTAAAAATTAATTCTATTGAGAATCTATCTGGACTAAAATCTTCGGAGGGAATAAGTCTAGAGGCTACGTTAGCTAACAGGTCTGCGCTCGCATTTTGGAGTCTTGGGATTGATGAAATATTGAATGCTATGAAATGTGCAGTCAGATCTTGTACTAAAGATTGATAGTGCTTCAAATGACCTGATAGGCAATGTATGGTGTTACGTACCTGTTTGACGACAATCTCAGAGTCCCCAAAGACTTGAAGGTACTTAACGTTCAACCCGATTGCTTTGTATAGGCCTTGCACCAAGGCCTCGTATCCTGTTGTATTGTTTGTGCAATCGAATTCAAGTCTGCACGTAAGCATGGTCTTATTTCTATCTAGGCTAATCAGAACGAATCCTGCTCCTGCTCCCTCGTTAGATTTAGAGCCATCAAAATATAATTTCCAAAACAAAGATGTATTTACAGGGTTATCTAAAAAATTAATACACTTCGAATTATCAATTTGGGAAAAATTTTCGACTTGGGACAAAACTGAATTTTGTAAGTAAGGTGAGGTATGAGCATTAAAATTGCCGAGGAAAGAATCTACCGAGTAATTTCCTATGATACTGATGTTGTATGGTATTGCTTCATTTTCTCCCTCCAATTCCGTCACTATGTACTTCTGGTGTAACTCTCTGTTACACTAAAAAATGTCACCATGACTGTTTACAGTTAGTATGGCTCAATCAACAGTCATGCTACCCTCTTAGGCAAGTCTTATGCCTCTGCTATCCATCTCAAACTCAAAGAAGGGAGAAAGTCTTGTAAAAAATGTGTTTATCTCTGGGGACGCAGGTTCTCTCAAGCCTTACCTGCGGGTACGCTCACAATGTTCACAAAGGCTGCGTCCTTGGATGCTCTGTATATTAAGGGACAGGTGCGTCCTTCTGTAAAAGGCAAAATGCGCAAGTTTCATCTTAAAAAAGTTACTTGTGGTTACTTCTAGAACTTTCTAGAGGTCGGTTTGATGAAATGGATGCGCCTCCAGTTGGTTCATGTATCCCTATTAAGGAGGAACTTATCCCATCAATAAGGGAGCTATCCCACCCAAAGAGGGGGATTATCCCATTGATGGTGGACCTGAATAACCTCTTTACAGCACTATAAATAAAGGCATTGAGCCAGAGGGAGGGGAGGTTGAAGCTATACATTTTCTTTGGGTAAATGCTGCAGGAATTAGGACTCCCATTTAGAACCTTGTGAGGAGAGATTGTCTTTGCTTGATTCTACTTGGAAGTGGGTGAGCTTTGTCAAAGTAGAGGAAAACCCTTGATGGACCCTGGGAGGAACTTTCACAACACCAAGGCCAGGTTGTAAGAGTTTCTTTGTTTCGTTATTAATACAAACTGGTTCATTTTTCTCAATAGCTTGTGTTAATGAGTTATTTCATGTGTTCCTTGGTCTGCATGTTGAATATATGTTTTATTATATGAGATGCAAGTGCTTGGTAATTGTTTGATTGTTTGTGGTTGTAGGAATTGATGTGAAGGAGGAGCTCATCCGGATCGGCAAGGACGGACTACAACAACAGCGTTTTGGAATAAGGTAAGCCTAAACACTTTGTAGTTTTCATGTTTTAAAAGGTGTATTTAGAGAAAGATCGTTCCATTTTGTCTTGTTTGTCGCTAGAGAGTTTAGACTCCTAGGGAGGTCAGTTGTGTCCGCACAAACGACTTTTTCCGCCACGACAAATTGGCGACTCCGCTGGGGATGCCATTAATGTGAAAGTCTTTTCCTTTGTGTGAACTTTGCTCTGAGAAAATCATTTTTATTTTCTGGTTTTTGACTGTGAGAATTAGTATTTGGGTGGCTTAGCTTTAGATTTAGTTAGATTTGGTTTTTCTTAACTTTTCCAGAAGGACGCACCCTCTGAGTACTGCACAGTGCGTCTTTGGACGCGCTGTTGCCGTTTGCACAAAGCGGGCCCGCGCCTGTTCTAACGGGTTACCTGCGTCTTCCTGTAAAAATTTAGGAAAACTCCATTTTTGCTTTAATTGCTTTTAGATTTTGTTTTTTCTTAGTGTTTTCTTCCCAGATCCTTTAGTACCCTGTCAAAAAATTTTCACCTGAACTTGTTTTGTGAGCTTTGAGTGTTTTAGTGGATTTCAACGAAGTTTAGGCCTAGGGTTTGATTTTTTGAATAGGTCCTGTAGTGACTTTGACGGTAGAAAGTTGTCCAGCCTTAGATCTCTTTGGTTTGTCAGCCTTCTTAGAAGTCGGGCCTGTCGTAAAGTCTCCTTGTGTGAGCAGCTTGCCATTTAAGTTGTCTTTTGGGTCAAATTTCGAATTACTTGTTTATAAAGTGTTGATTTCCATTCTACAAAAGAACAAAAAGATTAGAGTTTTGTTTTGACTAGTTTTTGGTTCTGCAATAAGCTAGTCCTTGATTTGATTATGATAAAGTAAAACACCTTAGAATAATCATTGTTGGCTTTGCCTCATTAGGTTTAATTAGGGTAATTTCCTTTTGATTTGTTTTTTTTGAGTGAATTTTCATAAATTTCATAGTTTGCAATTGATTTTTATTAAAATAGATTTATGTTTTTCGTTAAATAAGAAAAATACAAAAACATCTCCTTTTAAAAGTTTTGTTTCAAGTAGCATTTAATGTTTTTGGAAGAAAAAGAGTTTTTTTGTGCAAGTAAAGAGCGGTCATGTTTTTATGCTTGGAAAAGACAAACGAATGGTTTCTTTGATTGTCTTTAATTAAGAAGTTTCTTTTATAAAAATTGCATTGTCTCAAATTTTTAGTTAAGCAATTCATCGAAAAAGTAAAGTAGTGGGTAAATCATCCTAGGTGCATTTTGTAGTGGTTTCGAGTCGAGTCAACACACCACTGGTTTCACTTCCATCACCTTTTGAATTAAGAAACAACCTTAAAAGTAACGCTTAAATTAAAATCAATCTAGTAATTTTTATTTTTCTAGGGCTCTGAAACACCAACATAGCTTAGGCTAGGGTCTTGGAGTAGGTGAGTACTTAACTCTCCAAGACTACAAAACCAAACAGATAGTTTATCTTGAGTAGAATAAATCCAATTGTTTCAATTGCACTCTGGGAAAGCTCCTCTTAAAGGAGAAGCACGAGCTCGTGTCCGAACCAGTGAGGGGATCATTCCCCCCTCGTTGGGAACGACGCCAGACAGTACGTATTACAAACGGTAAACCTCGGATTAACCATTGTCGAGGACCCAGGGGTCACTTATCGGTAAACCTTGGATTACTATCAAGGAGCTGGTAAGGGGATTGAGATTGTTACTCTGCCCTTGCGTGCTGTCAGAGTTTAGACTGTTCCCCCAGGTGTAATTGTTGTGATTGGTAACTTTAGTGACCATAATCTTTAGGGTTCTACCGAGGTGACGGTGGAGGGAAGGTCCCACTGTACCTGGAGCAGACGTCGGTTATACTCACTTGGATTTTCCGGGGGGTTCACTTCACTTCGAGACGGTTAAAGTGGAGGAACTTGTGCCGGTCTATTCATTAAGCAGGTTGTCGGGGTAACTGTTCCACCCGCCATTTCTGTACTGAATCCTGCGAGGTTGGGCCTAATCACCAACTAGCGCTTTTGGTCCGGAAGACTACTGTTTGTGTTTGGTTTGACGCTCTAGATTCTTTAGGCGTGTGCTTCAAATTTGTTTGCTTCTTTAGAAGACTTTAGGTGGTTTGATTTGAAATTTTTACTTTGTTTTCGTGTGTTGTAGTTAAAAATCTTTAATTGTGGCGGAATTATCGAGACAGTCCCGTCGACTTCGGGGCAAGTCTCCTGAGATTGTTACCGGAATAGATTTGTTAAGAAAACTCCGTAAATCGCGGGGTGAATCAACTGAAGACATTCTGGGTCAGTACGAAGGGTTAAAGGTCCTTGTAACTCCTCCTAGTGACAGTAGAGTAGGTTCACCTGAAGAAGGAGAATCTTCCTTGGTAGTCCATCCAGATTACCAAAGTTTAGAGACAGGTTATAATCCCGAAGCTGTTTCAGTTTCTGAGCTTGTTGGTAGTTTTTCGTCTGCTAGTGATACATGCGAAGAACCAGAAATATCTGAACCTGTTACTCCAACTTCTAGTGTTCCAGATTCACCAAGAATAGAAAGAATTATCACCGAAAATCTACCTTCTGGTTTGATTGCTATAGAAGAACTTGCTCCAGAAGAGGATATAGGTGTCTCTCACCTTGAAGGTCAACTTACTATTGATCTAAGGGAGCGTGAATCCATCTTTTACAGTCCCCCTAGAAGTACTTCTTGGTACCTTGCGTTAACCAATTTTTTAGACAACTCAGTAGGTTTTTCTACACCTCGTACTCCTTTTCCACCTGGAGGTATTCATACTCCTGTAAATATGTCTGGTCAGTCGTCCGTGTTTACTCAAAGTCCTGAATCTTTTTTACATAGCGGTCCTTCTGTTCCCACTGGGTATCAGTCACTTTCTGGTACCTTTGCGGGGGCATCTCCTCAACCCGTTGATCATGGGTTATTTGCTGGAAACAGTGGTAATATACCATTGGGTGTAGGAGACATTTACATGATGTCAGGTTCAGTTCCCGTTTCCCAACCTCAAGGTGGCCAATTACCGCCTGGGGGGCAACCGCAGTTAACGCCTGGGGGGCAACCTCAAGGTACACAAATCGTGTGTGGGGGGAAACCTCAAAGTCAGTATGTACCTATGGTGCAATACGTGCCTCAAGGTCAACCTCAGCCTCAATATGTACCCCAAGGTCAACCTCAGTATCAATATCAACCTCAAGGATGGCAACCCCAAGGATGGCAACCTCAAGGGTATCAACCCCAAGGTTATCAACCTCAAGGGTACCAACCTCAAGGTCAAGGTGAACCCCAGTATCAGTATTTACCTCAAGGTTATCAACCTCAAGGTCAATACTCAAGTCAAGGTTATCAACCGCCTCAAGGTCAGTCATATGTTCCAAGTATGGGAACTGCACCTTACAATTATCAATCCTACCCTCAATCTGGTTATGGATCTCAGTATCCTCAACCTGTTACAGGTCAATACCTTGGAATGTTAGTGTGGGATCCATCACAGGGTCAACAGGTGTTGCAGCCAAGTGTACAGATGGTTCCTCAAGCTGGACAACCCGTACTTTCTGGTCCAACCCAGCAACCGCAACCTGTCCAGCCAAATGTTCAAACTTCTGTAACTTCGGTAGTTACTCAGCCGTCAATTGCACCTAGTACTCCATCTCAAACGGCTGCTGCAACTACCTCTACATCTACCATACTTACTTCTGGAGTATCGACGGCTCCAGTTTCTACTGTCCCTGTTACCAGACCTCAGACATCTTTACCGTTGTCTGGATCTACGATTCAAACCATGGTCCAGATGCCTGTAGGTCAGCCTGGTATAAGTACGGTTGTCACTACTCAACCTCAATTTGTTCAACCTCCGTACCAGGGACAGTACCAACATGGGCAAGCTGTCCAACAACCGGTTTACCAGTATCAACCGTATCCTGGGTACACTTATCAACAACCTCAACAACCCCAGTACGGTCCGGTTAATCCTGGTTTTCTAGGAGGATATAATATCCCAAATGTGACTCCTGTTCCTAGTTATCCTAGATATCCTCCTCCTGGGGCTGGTATTGTGACCCAGAGTTTTAGAGATCCTAACCGGCAGTTACCGTTTATTGCAACTTTGGATTTACCCGACTTGACGCGCCTAACTAATGATCCAATTCAATATCTTCAGTTCTGGCCGCCAATGCCAAATAAGTTGCCCAGCGACATACCCAAGTTCGAAGGTAAGTCTGGAGAGGATCCGTCCAATCATGTGATGACTTACCACCTCTGGTGTGCTTCGAATTCTATCTCGGATGATTTGATCCGCTTACGTCTTTTCCAGCGTACACTCATTGGTCTCGCGGCCAAGTGGTACATTGAGTTACCACGGGCCTCTTTTTACAACTTTAGCCAGTTAGCTACCTCGTTCTTAACTCACTTTCAGTTGCCGGTCAGATACGATAACGGTACGGAGTTATTAACTTCACTAAAACAATCGACGTCCACGTACATTTCTGATCACATCCATGAGTGGAGACGTCGTAGGAGGTTAGTGAAAGTTTTTATCCCGGACCAAATCTTAGCTGAATGGTTTGTCAAATCATTATTACCGAAGATTACTGAAGATGTAGCTAAGGCCGGAGTAGTTACTAAGGAGCAAGTCATTGCTCAGGCACAATACCTTGACTTAGTTTACACTCAGTCGGGTACGTTACACGAGAAGATCCCAGATCTTCCAAAATCGAATCAAATCGCTGCTACTCCTTCGGGATCTCATGCCGCTGATGGTATGATTGGTATCGTGACTACGAAGAGCAAGAAGAAGTCTTCCAAGGCTTCAAATACTCCAATTATCACTTTGCCTGATTCTCCGACAGGAGAGTCTTCTCCTCCTGAACTTACCACCGACATTCATGCTGTAGAGTCATCTACGGCCAAATCAAAAAACGGTGGAAAGAAGAAAGGAAAGAAGAAGGCTAAAGCAGACAAGGCTCCAAAGGAGAAAACTAAAAAGTCGGAAACCAATGACGAAAAACGCAAACCTCGATATCCTTGTCTTATTTGTGAAGAGGATCATTTTACGAGAGATTGCCCTCATCGGGCCGAGGTTGTAAAAATAGTCAAAGGTTCTCCCACTCCTGCTGTGTTAAAGAATCCATTTCCAGAGCAGGAGAATAAGATGATAGGTTCTTCTTCGAATGCCAGGGAAGAACCCATTTTGATGATGTCTCATGTGAGGATTGCGACTCGATCGCAAGATTATGGTAGTAAGGCTCCTGTTGATGGTAAGGAAGCAGAATCTTCTCACTCTAACCCATCAACCTCAGCTCCTGGTTCCGATCCACTACAGATCGAAAAACCTAACCTAGACTTAGTGATTAAGCCGCCCGCCAAGGGTGTACTTCGAAGGTCTGCTTTCAATCCACATGCGAGAGCAGCCCAGAATTACAACATTGTTGAGGACTTAGCTGTTTCACCTTCAGCAATGTCGGCACTCGAAGTGCTGCAATCATGCCCAGCACAACGGAAATTGCTTTTGTCGGCTATTGGAGCTGTCGATGTTCAGGACCCGAACCTAATGATCTTTGATCTAGAAAATAGTACGCCACGTCTCCCCCATCAAATGGCTTTCCAAATTCCAGTGATAGTAAAAAATAGGCCTATTCATCGGACTGTGATTGATGAGGGAGCTTCTACGTGTATTATGTCGATTCAATGTTGGAGATCGCTTGGTTCTCCTTCGTTGAACCAATCCCCCACCATCCTTAAGGCCTTTGATGGTCGTGGGTTCCGTCCGTTTGGTATTCTACAAGAATTGCCTATAGGGGTAGAAGGTAAAACCATTAGTCTGGATGTGGAAGTGGTTGATGCCCCTCTAGACTACAACCTTCTTTTGGGTCGAAGTTGGTCATATGCTATGACAGCGGTCGTTTCATCGGTCTTCAGAGTAATTAAGTTTCCATATAATGGTAAGATCGTGACTATTGATCAGCTGACATACTTTTCATCTGACCCAGCCTCTTCAGAGAGCATCCAGCATGTCGGTAAGACGACAATCCCTTATAGGGACGTTGGTGTAGGTTTAGTTAAGGATTCCGGTTTACTGGGAACTTTTCCTCTCCCTCCACTCAACGTAGACCCTTCATTTGCGACAATTCATATGATTACATCAGAAAACATTATTTATGACGATCCTTGGATTGTCCCATCTGACTCTGAGATAGACTCATTCGGTGATGCTATGCCTTTGAGTCCATATGAAGTTGCTTATGAAGCTGTCATGTCTTTTACCAACTCGCATTCAACCGAAATCGACCAAATGAATGTGGTCAGTGAAGAATCACTTTTCACCTCAACCTTAGAACGGATAGCGTTTCCCGAAGTCGTGTCATCTGACGAACAACTTCGCGAAATCCTAAGTGTAGATGATCTACCATGGGAGGATCTCCATCACAGATCTTCGTTTTTATCTAAGGATGATGCATTTGAAAATGATTTTTCATCAATCTTTACCACTGAATATGTCAAAGACGCTCAGGATCCAACGAAACATTCTGATTCAGAGTTGAATTTGGGGAATATTTCTCGTACTATTCCCATTGATATTTCAGTGAAGCCCGGAATCGAGGAAAACATTCATATAGGTGCCGCTTGTACAGAAGATGAAATCCAAACTTACAAGGCCCTATTCCAAGAATTCCGTGACGTGTTTGCCTGGTCTTATGAGGAAATGTCGGGAATTGATCCTGCCATTGTTGTTCATGAAATAAAGACCTACCCGGATGCTAAACCCGTCCGGCAACGGTTGCGTCAGATTCACCCTCGAAAAGCGGCTGCGATTAAAGCAGAAGTCGAAAAGCTGTTGAAAGCAGGTTTCATTTATCCGATCCCGTTAACGGATTGGGTATCGAATATTGTTCCGGTTAACAAGAAACAAGGAACAATAAGAATCTGTATCGACTATAGGGATATAAATCGAGCTTGTCCAAAAGACAACTATCCTACGCCTTATATCGATCAAGTTATTGATGATTGTGCCGGAAGTGAGCTGTTTTCCTTTATGGATGGCTTTTCAGGCTATAATCAAATCAATATTCTACCTGCCGACCAACCAAAAACGACATTCATTTGTCCATGGGGGACATTTGCTTATTGCAAGTTACCTTTTGGGCTTAAGAATGCCGGGGCCACTTTTCAACGGGCGATGTCTTATGCATTTCATGACATCAAGCACATTGTGCAACCCTATCTCGATGATTTGCCTGCTCATTCTTTACATCAAGCTGATCACCTTGTCCATTTACGAGCAATCATCATGAGGTGTAGGCATTATCGAATTCGGTTGAATCCCCACAAGTGTGTTTTCTGTATAGAAACAGGTCGATTGCTGGGATTTGTTGTTTCAAAAACCGGCATTCGCGTCGATCCCTCGAAGGTCGAAGCTATCATCAAATTTCCTCCTCCTTCGAGTTTGCGCCAACTCCAAAGTTTGCAAGGGAAAGCGAACTTTTTACGCCGATTCATCCCAAACTACGCCGAGGTCACTAAAGGTTTTACACGGTTGTTGAAACAGAACGCACAATTCTTTTGGGACGAGATTGCTCAACAATCTTTTGATGCACTTAAACACGCGTTGACCCATGCACCGTTGTTGCATCCTCCCAACTACAACCAGGACTACTTCTTATACCTCGCAGCTTCGCATTCCACCATAGGAATGGTGTTAGTTCAAGAAGATGAGTTCGGAGCGGAACATGTGATATATTATCTTAGTAGGACCTTAAATCCCACTGAGTTAAAATATTCGCATGTGGAGAAATTGGCCCTGGCAGCCGTTCAAGCTGTCCAGCGTTTTCGTCACTACATTCTCCTCCGTAAAACTAGAGTTATTTCGGATTGCAACCCTATGATTTATATCTTGACAAAACAATTGCTAGGGGGCAAGTACTCTAAATGGATTGTCATCCTGCAAGAGTTCGACTTGGAGTTCGAGAAGTCTAAGTCTAAGAAATCCTTAGTTTTTGCGGAGTTGATGTGTGATTTCCCGAGTACTGACACAGAAACCGTGGCAAAGGAGTCCATTGCGGACGAATCTTTGTTTCTTATCAGTACTTTAGATCCGTGGTATGGGGATATCATCATCTATCTCCAAACCCAAACCTTTCGGCCTGAAGCTTCCAAAGAAGAACGTCGAAAAATTCGGTTTCAATCCCAGCAATTTAAAATTATTGGAGATACACTATATCGCCGGGGGGCAGACTTAGTTTTTCGACGTTGTTTAACACACGAAGAGGCTGAGAGAGTTTTGAATGATTGTCACTCTGGAGCATGTGGCGGTCATATGTCTGGGTATGCCACAGCTCAGAAGGTGTTGCGCGCTGGCTATTTCTGGCCGTCTATGTTTAAGGATTGTATCATTTCCGTCAGGAAATGCCACAACTGTCAAGTGTTTGATCGCAAGATGCGCGCTCCACCTGCTCCTCTCCACCCTATAATTGCCGCTGGTCCATTCGCCAAATGGGGTATCGACTTTATTACTTGTAACCCTCACTCGGCCGGGGGGCATGCGTATATCATCCTCGCGGTTGATTATTTTACTAAATGGGCCGAGGCGATGCCTACATTCGACGCAAGCGGCAAGACAGCTGCAGTTTTCGTATTCAATCATATCATAACTAGGTTTGGTGTCCCACAAGCAATCATTACTGACCATGGGAGCCATTTTCGAAACGTCATGATGACTGAGCTTACAAGCCAGCTTGGTTTGCGCCACGATAGCTCTACTCCTTATTATTCGCAAGCCAATGGTTTGGTTGAGTCTATCAACAAAGTTCTAGTCATCATGATTCGACGGATCATTGGTATCCATCGAACGAATTGGCACAACATGTTATTTTCGGCGCTATGGGCATATCGAACCTCAGTAAAAAATTCAACAGGGTTCACTCCTTTCCAGCTAGTTTATGGCTTGGAAGCTGTGTTACCCATTGAATGCGAAATCCCATCACTTCAAATGGCTGTCGAATTACTTCCAGCTACTTCCGAAGAGGAGAAATGGTTATTGTACTTAGCTAAATTAGATGAGACTCGACGTGACGCTACATTAGCTATCGAGACTCACGCGAAACGAATGAAAGCTCAGTATGATAAAAATGTAACCCCTCGAAGTTTTTCGGAAGGAGACCTAGTACTATTATATGATCAAGCTAACGATAAGCTAGGTGCCGGAAAATTCGTTCCCATGTGGCATGGGCCCTACATTGTAAAGCGAAAGCTAGCAAAAGGGGCTTATGAGCTAGTTGACTTTGATGGGGACTCTTTGGGTAAACCCAGAAATGGACTTTACCTAAAGAGGTATTATGCTTAAATGATGGGTATGGAGAAATTTTTAGATAGGTTAGATTTTCTTTCTAGCTAGCGAGTGTGTTAGTTTAGTCAGTGTGCTTAGCTTAGAGAGTGTGGTTTTTCGTCGTTATTCTGGCTTATCTTGGTTTTACTCTTGATATTGCAGATGTCGACGCCTCTCCAAACATACATTGGATTTGCTGATGGTGCTTGTCGTAGTACACGGAATATCTCTTCCGCCGCTTGGGTTATCTATTCGCCCTCTGACGAGTTAGTTTCTATGCATGGGGTAAGCCTCGGTCAAACAACGAACAACATTGCAGAATACAGTGCAGTGATCGAATTATTATCCGAATCTATTTCATTTGGAATTCGACGTTTGATAGTGAGGTTAGATTCTGAACTTGTTGTATTACAGCTTAATAGAGTTTATGCCATTAGAAATCCTATGTTATTAAGGTTGTTTTTGAGAGTGCGTCTCTTGGAACGTGAATTTGATTACATTGAATATCAACATATTCCAAGGTCTTTGAATACATTAGCAGATGCAATTGCTTCTCGAATGTTGGACAGACATTTACGATAACCATGCAAGTAAATTTAAAAACATTTCATCACATATGTTAAACAGGATAAGCCGGTAATAGTGATATATATAGATAGAAGTGTGTCAAAAAATATATACATCGTCTTCGATCATAGGTTGAAAACACCTTATGATCGGCAAAATGATAGTACAAAAAGTCAAAATGTCACATGTGACTACAAAAGTGACTAGTCAATCACTGGTGGTGCTCTCTGTATGACACCACTGCGCGGGCTACCTTACGCAAAAATCTCCTAAACGGTCCAGGGACCGCGACTACGAAGCGCTGAAGCCTGATAGGAATGTCGTCCATAGTAGTCTCAGGTATATCTGCCGTGAGACGCTCTAGATCATGCTCCAACTCAGCTAGTACTTCTGCAGCCGCGTCCTGTGGGGCCGGTACCGGTGCAGCTGGATGTAGTCTATCAAAAGGCCGGAGGTTGGCTGGACGCTGTGGACCAACATCTGCATTTTGAAAATTTTACTGTTAGTTTTGAGACGATATATATGAAAAATAAAAAAAAATACATAATTAGAAAACTTGTGAAAAATAAAGTACCTCTGTCATCCCATTGTTCTCCCGGTGGAAGAACCATGTCCGGATCACCTCTAAAATCCACTCCGGCATACAGAAAGTCCTGTATCGAAAAAACCTGGTCCTCTAACCAGTGAAAGTAACTATCTGAGAATCAAACCATCACCGTGCCCTCGTCAGGATGCCGGGCCATCACCGCAACCCATCGTATCAGCTTTGGCTCCCGAGGACCCAAGATATCAACAGTGAGTTGCTGAGGGATCAGCATTGGAACTCTCTCCAAGGCAAAGCTCACGACTAGAGGCCCATATCCAAAAGTCTTTAGTCGTCCTTTTTTTGCCTTGGTCAGTTGGCTCTTCATATGAGCCGACACAGCTTCACACCAGTTGAAAATGGTGCCTTGGTAACAGTCAATTGCCATCCGCATTTGGGATCCGGAAGCAATGTGTAAAGCGGCCGCGCCGCAAATTCTGGTAACTGTGAACGCTATGACTTTGAGTTCACGCAGAGTGATGTGTTTTATCTCTATGCCTTTCGAATGGTGAGCCCCAGGTGTGCACCACTCGTCACGGAGACTATCAAGGGATTGGCCACCCGGCCTAGTCCCCGCAAGACTGAGTTGCTCGCCTCTGTTCGGCAAGCCAGTAAGAAAGTATACATCCGAGGGCTCTATCTCGAGCTGGTGCCCTCCTATGTAAAAGCATTGTTCTTGAACGTTCCATCGCTCAACCAGCCATTCCAAGAATCTTACCTGGCCCCTCATGCCCGGTATGGTCCAGTATTTGTATAACCCGCATGCTCTTAGGGCATCCAGGGAAGGTTGATGATTTATTGCAGCTTCATCATCCTCTACATGCTCTCTTTCTCTCCAATCTAACATGGTTAATGCCCTGCACACCAGAAATAGTCATTAGAAATTGATTTGGGAATTTTTAGATAGTTATTTGAGGGGGTTGGGGTTTTGAAATGCGCGTTTCACGGAAGACGCACCCCGCCTTTACAGCACAGGGCGCCCGGACGCGGCTGGCCTGAAGGCGGACTGCGTCTTCCGACCATTTTCCTGTATAGGAAAAAGTCGGGGGACGCGGGTCACCCGAAGGGCACCTGCGTCCGCCGAGAGGCGCATTCCAAAACCAAAACCCCCCCAAAAAATGAAACTAAGACCTAAAAATTAATTCTAAACGGATAGAAATGCAGAGTAGGGTGTGTAAAATACCTGGATAAGACGGCGTTCGATTCCGACGGTCGGATTTTCCGCAGCGACCACGGGAAGTTTCTTGTCAAAAGCTCCTTTTTCAACCTCAACAGTCAAACGGTAAAAATGACATGGTAAAAGATCTTTTTATAGGTTTTTTGGATGAATTAGTTCATTTTTTACCGTGAAAAGATGTTTTTCGATGTATTTTTGCCTATTTTAAACAGGTATGAGTAATGTGTTGCTTTTGTGCAGGACAAAGGGATTTCGAGGGAAATTGTCATTTTTCACAAACAAAAATATCAGAGTCATCTTTTAAGCCCTTTTCTGACTCCTAAAACATGAAAAGATCGCCGAGCGTTTCTTTTACACTCGTTAAAACGGAATTAAAAGACGGTCCCCTTTTAGCTCTTTTCTGACCGCAAAATCAGGAAAAGATTGCCGGGTTTTTGTCGTTTCAAACTCGATAAGGAAATAAAATGACGTGTCCTTGATCGCTTTTTACTTTTCAGGTCAACGACACTATTATGAAAGTACTCCTTGGTCGCAAGATCAAGCGGTTCCCCCAGGTATTATTTTATACTTTTTCGGGCTTGAGGGACACAAATGTACGAAAAAGTTCAACGTGGAGTCTCCTTTAGTTTTTTTAGACTCTCTAAAATTGAAAAACGCCGAGTTTCTCCTATACTAGGCTCGTTAAACTTTTACAGTAGAGGACCTGTTCAATTACAAACAGGAACAAACCACTCCTTCCTAGGGTTCGAATTTAAACTAGGTTGGACTCGTCCGAAGGATGAGCTTATAATCAAGCATATGTTATCCTCCTCAAGCTTGTTAAAAATAAAGAGGTACTTGCCAGAAATGGTGGGGGAAAAGAGAGAAGAATGAACCTATTTGTCACCTTTTGTCTCAAAAGAAACTTTATTACCACTCTTGAACACGACACTGTTTCATTCACCTGGGTTGGGAAATCTTTTACCTCACAGTTGATCAAACCACTTTGAAAGTCTTTAACCGGGTTTCGCGGATTAACTTTGAGTTATTCGTCACCAAGCCATCTGTCGTGTCGTTATGTGTTCAAGAGGTCTGCAAGCAAAACTTTCATCTGCAAAATACTTGTCATCCATTTGACCATCCCTGAATCAGTCCTTACAGCAACATTTCTTCAACTTGAACAATGATTTCGTGTTGCGGGCTTGCCTGCAACGGGTCGCTTTCTATCGACATCGACACATTATCTAGAAAGATGACTTAGGAATCGACAGTACCTTGAAGTCTGCATGCATCAATGGTAGGTTTCTCGCCTTTGACGTCAGTTTACATCATTGACTTTCGATCAAAGGATTCCGTGAAGTGTTCGACATCAAAACATCTATTCACATTTCACGGGTTGTGCTTGGTACTTTGAGAACCATTGACATTACTGGTGGTCTCTCTCATGCTTGTTAACAGTTTACATCATCGACTGGTAATCAAGTGGTTTCTAACATGTTCGACATCAAATCATTTAATCACATGGCTAGGATCATACCAATTCGGGAAGTAGAAGTGAAGACCCTGGATCTAGTTTCTACCATCCAGGCTGCGAGGAGTTTTGTATTCATTATCTATGTAGACTAATCATAAACAGATGGTTGCGTCCATACTGTGTCTACAAAAGTCTATTAAAATGATGTACTGCAAGATCATTCCTGTATCAGAGTAGTTAGTCCATTAGTTAAAGTTTTGAATCTGAGTATGGGAATGCCTACCTCAGTGATGATATAATCTTATACATGTATTTTGTGTTGAAAATTGCAGGGTCCAACCAGGTCATCCACAAGACAATCCTTGAAATGATAAAGCGCTTCACCCTTCCTAGAATTACAAAACCCTAATCTATTCCAGGCTTCGCACTTTAGGGGGCAATCTGTTACACTAAAAAATGTCACCATGACTGTTTACAGTTAGTATGGCTCAATCAACAGTCATGCTACCCTCTTAGGCAAGTCTTATGCCTCTGCTATCCATCTCAAACTCAAAGAAGGGAGAAAGTCTTGTAAAAAATGTGTTTATCTCTGGGGACGCAGGTTCTCTCAAGCCTTACCTGCGGGGACGCTCACAATGTTCACAAAGGCTGCGTCCTTGGACGCTCTGTATATTAAGGGACAGGTGCGTCCTTCTGTAAAAGGCAAAATGCGCAAGTTTCATCTTAAAAACGTTACTTGTGGTTACTTCTAGAACTTTCTAGAGGTCGGTTTGATGAAATGGATGCGCCTCCAGTTGGTTCATGTATCCCTATTAAGGAGGAACTTATCCCATCAATAAGGGAGCTATCCCACCCAAAGAGGGGGATTATCCCATTGATGGTGGACCTGAATAACCTCTTTACAGCACTATAAATAAAGGCATTGAGCCAGAGGGAGGGGAGGTTGAAGCTATACATTTTCTTTGGGTAAATGCTACAGGAATTAGGACTCCCATTTAGAACCTTGTGAGGAGAGATTGTCTTTGCTTGATTCTACTTGGAAGTGGGTGAGCTTTGTCAAAGTAGAGGAAAACCCTTGATGGACCCTGGGAGGAACTTGCACAACACCAAGGCCAGGTTGTAAGAGTTTCTTTGTTTCGTTATTAATACAAACTGGTTCATTTTTCTCAATAGCTTGTGTTAATGAGTTATTTCATGTGTTCCTTGGTCTGCATGTTGAATATATGTTTTTTTATATGAGATGCAAGTGCTTGGTAATTGTTTGATTGTTTGTGGTTGCAGGAATTGATGTGAAGGAGGAGCTCATCCGGATCGGCAAGGACGGACTACAACAACAGCGTTTTGGAATAAGGTAAGCCTAAACACTTTGTAGTTTTCATGTTTTAAAAGGTGTATTTAGAGAAAGATCGTTCCATTTTGTCTTGTTTGTCGCTAGAGAGTTTAGACTCCTAGGGAGGTCAGTTGTGTCCGCACAAACGACTTTTTCCGCCACGACACTCTCGTTCAATCTTTATTTGATTCGGTTTACCATTGTAGGGTAACCACATGTGCGACCAGTCGGTTGAGAAGTATCCATGGAGTTTTTCGGACCAATCCCTGCTAAGAATTAAGCCATAGAATTCAGGGATATTAGCTACTAGAATGTCAATAACTTGACACACCTTCGGGTTAGATGACAATCTTATGGTCACTTGATTAAGTTCACCAATCACTTCGACTTGGGATCGATCAAGCTGAACTATGCGAACTGCGGATTTTTGCGGTTGAACATTCAACTTGGCACATATTGATCTGGGTAAAATATTCGTTGAAGCACCAGAATCTACCAAACAATTGTGAACGTTTTTGTTGAAAATTTCATAAGTGAGAAGAAAAGGGGGAGTGTGAGACCTTGATCTCCCTCCAATCAAGGCGATGTCATTTGGGTCAATCTTATTGATCGTGTTGGTTGGAGGTCTTCCCATGTTGTGGAAAGCTACAATTGTAGGCAAAGATGTAGTAGGCACGGCATGTAATTATTTCATCATTATCTTTTGTTGATGTTTCAATTTGCTCAACTCATAAAGAGTGATATTAGCCCTAGTCTTTTTCATGTCATCAATAATGTTGTACTCCATTTCATCCGACACAATTAGTGCTCTTGATGGAGGTGTTTGGTCTGATTGGACTGGGCTAGATTGAGTCGCTTTAGCAGTTGTTTTCTTTGTTGCGACTTTATCTTTTGCTGCAGGGCTTGCGCGTTTCTGCTTAGGGGTAGCTTGGGGAGGATCAAGTTGATTTTTGCTTTGTGTGCTAGCCGGAAATGCTTCTTGATCTTCTTCTTGTGGGGGGATGAAATCCCACATTCCTTGTAGTTCCACAACTTCTTCGTCATCGGTCTGCCCTTCAGTGGTATTCTCTTCTTCTTCTTCTTCTTCGAATTCGACGTTTGAGATAGAGTTGGGCGGTTTCACCTCTATTGAAGGATTTCTTTTAAAAGCTTTGTAGGGCTTTCTCGAAGAAGTTTCTGCTACTTGTTTTTTTATGTCAATCATATCATTGGACATGGTTTTTAACACTTTTTGTAATCCTTCCAAATCGAAAGGATCTTTCGATTGTTTCTTCTTGGGGTCTTCCTTGTAGGAGACTTTCTTAGATTTGCGTTCCTCTATCGCAGATCTTTTTTCGAGGGCTACTACGCTTTTCTCTACTGCTATCGCCTCTGTCAAGTTTTCAACTAAGCTTGTCTTATTTTCCCTATCTACGAATATTGCCAAGTTCGATGGTAAAGCCGTAATATACCATTCACATCTCACTTCTTCGCTGGGCTGGGAAGCAGTAGGAATTTTGTTGAGGATTTTATTGAACCATAAATTAAAGTCTTTGATGGGTTCTCTAGCCTCGACTTTATGTTTGGATAGGTCATTTATTAACGTCGTTGTTGATCTGTCATCACCAAATTTAGTAAGGAATTGAGTGTGAAAAATGTCCCAACTTGTGATAGACCCGGAAGGTAATGAAAAGTACCATGACCCGGTTGTCCCTTGCATTTTGTAGGGAAAAAGCCGGACGACAGCATCCTCGTTGGTAACTCCGTTGAGATTAACAGAAAGCATGAAATTATTGATATGCTCTTCAGCTAGCATGCCTGCTTCTGGATTGAATTTGGGTAGCCATTTCTCAGGATGGGCTGGTATTGGGCTCAGAGGTGGAGGCATTAAAACTGCCGCAGGATTGTTCCATGGAGACTGGGCCATCGTTGAGCTACTAGTGAATGAAAGTGTAGAGGATGATCCCTGATGCTGGGAAGATGAAGGTATTATGATCTTTGATGATTTAAGAGGAGGGGTTGTGGAAGATGGATGAGTAGTTTGGAATGAAGAGGTCGGTGGCTGACTTCGCGGTGAGGGAGTTCAGATGGACGACGTAGATGAAAGAGTCTCACTGTCAGACTCTGGTGGTATTTTCCTTGCTCTTTTCCTGGTGGGAAGAGGGAATTCAGTTGGCTGGATGCCAAATTTTTCACTCTTTAATCTGGTCAGAGGATGAGCAGGATTATACTGCGAAGTCACGCTGCTTTGAGATTTATTAGACCTCTGAGTAAAAATAGAGAATCCCTGGAGTTTGCGAATCAGAGTTTGAACTTCAGGGGGTTCAATGATAGATTGGCCTGAAATATTAGGGTATGTAGCAGCGGTTGATACTCGAGCGACTTCTGACTCTGGATTTACTCGTACTGGGGAAGTTGGGGGAGTTGGTGAGGGTGATTTACTCTCAGAATGGTTTTTAGATTTTGATTTAGATGCCATTCATAGTTCGGGCCCTCCTTCTAGCGCCAAATATGTTGAAGCCCCGAAAATCGGGTCGACAACAAGGGGGATACCCACCCCGTCCGGACCTTGGTTGGTAGCTCCTTATCCGTTTGGTATAGCGGGTCCGACTAGGGATATTGGGACTAGTTTCCCAATCTAAGGGGTGTGTGTGTGTGTAGAGTTGAATCATGCTGATCTAGGAGTATTTTAAGCTAATTTAATTCAAACATCTAAACTAACTCTATGCTATTGTAATCTAATAAAGGAAAAACAAGACATCTAATCTACACTAACCCGGGGTGTATTTCTTCTATTATGCGATCTAAAGAGATTTCGAACAATAACTGGTAATAAAGATCATTCAGCTATCATAAGAATAGAAATAAATTAAGATAAGCCATTCTGCATAAAAAGTTAGGCAAAACAGTTGTGAACAACATATCGCATAATAAGTTATTCATATATCAAGCACAAATAAATGAATCCACCGTATAGAAATGCCAAATGGTAACCCACACATTCATGCAATAACATATAAACAACTGAAAAACTGCATATCACTTTAAGGATATGAACAGAAACGGGTCAAGAGATAAAAGTACTATTTATGTCTGGTTCCACTCATAGGCTTCAAGCAATAACGATTTATCTCTACTTGTTCTAACATCTACTAAGAGTCCAAAGTGCAACATCAGTAGCAGACATTAAATGCAAATATTGATAAATCTCGATCCATCCGTTCACCAAAAACCCCCTCCGAGGGTGCAAAAGTGCATGTTCTGAGGACAAGTTTTTTGACAAATTTCCGGACCCTTCTCCAAATGCCTGAGAAGGGTTTAAATACTGCTAACTAATTAATCTTAATTACATAAATTTAGGACACGGTTTTAAATGACCGCCATTCTACTAAAGCAAGTTATTTCTAAAAATTGAATCTAATTTCTAACCGTTTCTATATTTGCTCCTTAGTGCTGTAAGCAATGCAACATTCGCCTGGGAAGAGTCAGATGTTTGTCTTCTCCTTTCGTTTGAGTTACGAAAATAGAAATAACAAGCGCTAGCACCGCTTTCTGACAAACTGGAAGATATTTTCCTCTGGCTTGGTGTATTCGCTGTGTGTATACTTAGTAATAACCCAAATTTCTCTCAAACTGATTATGATGTTGCTATTTCGGTTTCCAGCCTGGCGAATGACTGAGCAAGTTAGGGACTTTGATCTCTGAACAATTTCCTGTATTGACAACTGCTTCCCTTCTTTGTTCCAGGCTTTTCTGGTGCGTTTTCCCTCTTTAGTATTTTTCTTTTTGCTTTACCCAGTCTAAGCTTCAGGATATTTTGAAAACATGCTACTTTTGTGCGCCTTTGACTCTGAGTCTTGGATAGTCTATTTCCATCAGTATCTGTTGAGTGATACTCTGGAATCCACGGTCCTACTGCATGCAGCATCTGTTTGCGAAGGCATCTCTTCTCTATTCTCCGAATATTGACGTTTTCCCCTTTTCCTTAGATGTTTCCTGCACACTGATTTATATTGGTTGTTGTCTTACAGTTTACGCAAAGGAAAAGAGCAATGACGAAAAGATTGACATGAAAGCTTTAAGCTCTAATGAATTCATAATCATGACACTCATAATGAACTGACTCTTCGAAAAACACAACACAATCCTTCTCGGATACTTTGGCGTACAATCATTAATTTCTTTTTAAGGCCCGCGCCCAATTTTGGTCTGCAGATAGCTTTCCTTGAATGCTGTGTCGAGGAACCTTTGCGATGAGTGATTTCTGCGACTCGCATCGCAATGTCGAGGATTGTGTCGTTTAAGATGTGTCATCGCAGGATTTGATGATCGCATTCATCACAGATCGCAACCTCGTAGATCGCAATATTGCAGATCGTAATATCGCAGATCGTGCTTAATCATAATCATTATGTGCTGGTTATGCGATGTTGCGATATGCGACGTCACATATTGGTCGTCGATGGTTCCTTAAGCTTTTTATTTAAGAGAGCTTCACAACATAAGCGATGCGATGAATTTCACGTCGCTTCTTTGCAGCTCATTATGCGCATAGGAAAACGTCTCGCCCTCTTCTCGCGATGCGATATAGCTTTAGGGAGTTAAAATACAAAAATTTTGATAAAAAGTTTTTGGATTTTTTGTTAAGGGTCCCCATTTGCTTGGTGTTATTGCTAATACCAATCAAAGAGGGGGGTTGTTGGTGACCACAACAGTACCCCACAAATATGCCCAAATTAGTTGTTGGCTCTGTCTTTTTTTTCATTGTTAATAACATGAACGTAGACTGATGAACCAAATATCTTGAAGTGTTCCACATCTATTTTGTTACCTCAGAAAGCTTCTTCTAGTGTACTCATCCTGAGAATTTGATGGGGACTTATGTTCCTACATGTAAACAATTATGTTGCATGATTGAACCCACAAGTGCATCAGTAGGCCCTGATCATGTAACGTCAGCCGCGAAACTCCCACAATACTTTTGTTCTTCCTTTTAGCCACCCCATTCTATTTTGGGTTATCGGGTGCTATTAATTCTTGTCAAATTCCTTCTGATGCACATAAGTTCTTGAATTCATCTCACACATATTCTTCACCATTATCACACTTGAGAGATTAAATGTTCCTACTAGAATATTTTTCCATTAGTGCTTTAAATTCACAAAATTTAGCAAACGTGTGATCTTTCTTCTACATGAATAAAATCTAGTACTTATGAGAAAAATCATCTACAAATATTACATAATACCTATTCTTGTTCATGGAGACTACTGAGAATGGTCCATACACATCCATGTGAACTCTTTCAAATATCACTTGTGCTCGACTATCTTTATCATGGAAGGAAGATTTTGTGTATTTCCCAAATGTAAACCCTTTGAATCTGTCTCTCTACCCTAGTGTAGCCTTGGGATGTCTTGTAGAAATTTGTTGCATGATATTCAAAGCTCCATTGTCTAAGTGACCCAATATTCTATGCCACAACTCATTGTTGTCTGCACTCTACAACTTATTTGTTTTTTATCAAAGAAGCACAATCTTATACATGTAATTTGTAGAGGTTTTTTGCCTGAACCTCGATCTGATTCACTTGTCTTGAGGCTATGTGATGAATGGAATCCTTTGTCTTTATAAATATCACATCGTAGCCACGGTCCATCATCATGGCAACTAAAAAAATAATCTTCTTCAAATGTGGAACATACATGACATATTTTAATTCGAGGACAAACATACTCCCTCTAAAAGGTAACAATACCAATGTTAGTCATGCTATACCTCCCATCATCTATAATTTTGATGTACATCTGGAGGCCCTTCTCCCCCAACACACTAAATAACTCTTTGCTTTGAGTCATATGGAATGAGTCTCCACTATCTAGATACCACACAATACTGATCATTGATGTCACCATGCAAGCGATGAGGGTGAAATCTAACTCAAGTTATGAAGCAAGAGCTTCACATATCTCTCCTCTTGAGGGATTCTTGTTGGCCTTCTTGTTTGGACACTTTGTGGCATAGTGTTCCATCTCGTGACAATGAAACCACTTTGTCTTTGACATGTCCTTCCTCTTTCTGCCATGGTTGGAGTCTGATTTAGGATGCGATGACCTCCCATTCCCTTTCTTTAGCTTTCCATATAAGGCACAATTCTCCTTATGATCATTCTCACATGAGGATCCATATTTGGTGTTGCATTAAATCTCTTCTTGCACCAATTCAGACCAAAAATTATCCCACTTTGGTAACTTCTCCTTCCCACTAACTAAGTCCTAGTGGGTATGCCAACTCTTGGGAAGACCTAGAAGTGCGAGGCTCACCACCTTGTCTTCAAAAACTGTAACACCAACACTTACAAAAACATCCCTACATTGGGTGAAATTAGTTAAGTACTTTGGTATTGTGTCTCCCTTCTCCATCTTGATTTTTCTAAGCTTTTCCTACACTGCTAGCGTCCTATGGTCGCTAGTTATTTGAAACAAGTATATCAAGGCATTCGAAATCACAAATGGAGTTTCCTTACCATGATGTTTCGAGACAATATGATTTCGAACTCCTTCTAGGATAATCTTTCTCACCTTTGCAACAAATATTCTATACTCTACCAGATCTTGAACATTAGCTGACTTAGAATATAGTTTTCTATGAGTTCCCTAAGTATTTTGTCTTTTAGCACTACCTCCATCCTTTTCTTCCACGCAATATAGTTAGAACTAACCTCAAGGGAATACTTGAGTCTCAATGAGTAGAATGACATCCTATTGGCTCTTAAGTATGATACTATAAATTCAATTTATCTTGCAAAATACAAGCTTGTATTCTCCTCTTCTATAGTGATTTTAGCTCTGATACCATGTACAAATTCCTTCTATATTCCAACTATTAATTTTAATATAATAAAAAAATTGACTTGAATCTACTCTACCCATCAGTGGAAACATTAAATGATCGACGAAATTAGGGAGCATACAAGAGAAAGAATTTAATCACTCATAACACAATGATTTGTTGGGGAAAGCCAGAACTAAAAATATTTGATATCTATATATTGCATTAGTTTGAAAATATGAGAATATTTCAATTCTTTTCTCAAGCTTGACCAATTGCTACACTATCTCTACCTGTCTTAGAGTCTCCTATACAAGCCTATACTAATATGTAGCAAATTTCCTACTTTCCCAAGTCCCTATTTCCCTGCATTGTTCCTCAAGGAATTATCCCCTATTTAATTAGGAAATTCCTTAGTTATGAATTACACAATCCTCATAGGCCTTTCTTTGACTGCATGCATCGTCTGTTTAATTTGGATGATTTTACAACTAAGAGTAAACTTTCCCTGACCTTTAATATCAACTAGCTCTTTCTCTGATCTGAAATGCATGAGTTAATTATGAGTGACCACTAATTTTACTGCTTGATCACTGTAGGAAGCACCATACTACACTTCAGGCAGAAAAACACTATACCTCAAGGAGAACTCTATTATACTTCAGGAAGAACCACACTTCAATTCAGGAAGAACCCCACTATACTTTAGGACAAACCACACTCGAATATAGGCAACACCCCACTGGACTGCACACAACACCACACTACTATACCACCCACTAATTCCTCCATCTGTTGCAACTAGTTTAACTAATTTTAACTTAGTTAGATTGAATTGATTAATTACAACTCAAAATAAACTCAACTAGTTCTCCTAATTGTAGGAGACACTCTACATGACTCTAGTTTGACCCTTGAATCGAATTAACAGATCCAATTAAGTCAAATTAACTTAGTTAACTATTCAAAGTTTTCATGAGATGTGGAATTACAATTTTATTGTCAATTTAATTCAAGGAAAAAATTAAAATAGGATTTTCTTGTTCCATTTTCAAAATTTTCCCTCCTCGATTTTCCACCATCCCATCCCAACCAAAATTTTCGACCTTACACATGTCCAAATTCCCTGCATTGTTAGTAGATACTCTATCAATTAAGGAATAAAACAGTTACCATGTATTCCCTATTACCCATTTTTTTCAAGCATACATCCATCGAGCCTCTATGTGGTATGTCAAGAATAGACATGTCGAGGGTTTGGATAGACCATTGACCCTCTATACAGTCTCCTAGTTGTGGTATCTAGTCCTTTTAGCACATTACTTCCATAGTTAGTAAAAGATCAAATATTTTCTCAATATACGTTGTTTTCCGAAATTTCTCCTTTGTCCCATCTTTACCACAAAAGTTATATAACTTAATAAGAAATTATTTTCTTTCTTGACACTTTAATAAGTTAGAAATATATTTGAACTCTTAGATACAAATGTCTTCAAGGGATTCCTAGATGGAATCTACAACTGATAAATCATAATAACCATAACATTGTTAAGTTTTCCCTATGCCTGAACTTACCAAATTCTATAGAAATATACTAAGAGTCTCAATAGACCCAAATTTGTACCAGAACTTTTATTTGTCTTGTACATTAATGATTTCACTCTTTATAGGTAATATGTATCTATGCACTTGTTAATGATTTATTATTCAATATTTTATTTTAACCATAAAGATCATTATCTCTAATTTGTCAATTCCTACCAATTCCATGGCTATGGTCTATTCGTTAAAGCTCTACATGAATCCATCCAATAGTTCAATTTTGATTCTTCTATTCGAAGACGTTTTAATTAAGTTGTATCTATATATTTTCAATTGAAATATGTACACACACACAAACATAACAATATACACATTTTTTTATATGTGATGAGTGTGTTGAAAAATTGTTTAGTATGTTTTGTCATTGATAGCATTAAGAGCTTGTTGAAATGTGGTTACTTATTTCATTAGTTAAAATAATTTCCTAACCATATATGGATCTTTTCTAACTGCCATAAACTCAACAGAAAATTAGGTTTGATGTGATGTAGCACACACAAGTTTCTAGACTATTCATGGTTCTATACAACCCTAATTGTGTAGTGTGGTTCCCTCTTACCAAATCGACATGAGTCATCAACAACCAAAGCCTAAGAAATAGTGCTTGGTTGTAGAGATGATAAGGAACAAGATAGGCCTTTGATCAAACCCTGAAATCATGAGTGCTAGGATATACATGAATAAGGGCATGTTTTCCATCAACAATTCAAAGTGGTGCAATGAAATAGTGGTGTACCCTAGAAGATAAGGAATCCAACCAAGAGTCCCTCATTAATTATGCTATTGGATCAGGTTTCCTTGGAATATCTGTGACATGAAGGGGCCATAGCTCATCTGAAGTTACCAAGGAGGTGCCCCTTATGGTGGAGACCAACATGATTTACTGTGAGATACGGAGCAACTAGTAATTGGTTGTAGTACACCCCTTTACCCTCTACAAAATCTAGGAGGGGTCCTTGTTACAAACCAATAGTTTCCTTAACAAAAATGAGTAGGTCAACCCCAATGACATGATAAACAAGTGGCAGTAGACGTCGAAAGGAGGTGGTAGTTGATGATGTGAAAAATTAAGAGAGTGACATATGGCAAGCAGATTTATAATTTTTGGGTGGGAAAATGGATAATTGGAAAGTCAAATATGGTAGGAACGTGTGCTAGTGGACATACAGACATTTATTATTGGCTGCAATAGATAATGTGGATTCATTGTTTGGCAGATGACTTAGGTAAGTTGGTCCCATATCAGACCACCCTATTCATATAATTGAGCTGACAGGTCATCATCGATACAATAATCCCAATTTTACAATAGGTCATCAAAAGGGGCTTATAAATATGTACCCATGGATCTATCATACCTTTGGATGGAGGACCTTGCAAACCATAGTGAATTCATCCAATAGGAAGTTGTTGACTAAATGAGCCTAAGTTTATAGTGCATAGTCACAAGGGGCTTAGAAATAAGTTCCTAGGGGTCCATTAGACTACGTTGTTAGAAGTTCTTATGTACGAGAGAAATTTTTTCCAGTGAAGTGATTGGCAAGAAACAAAACCTATCTACAGGAAGTAATATAATTTTATGTGATGTATCCATTGATCCAATATCCCACATTGAAAGTTTTTAAGAACATTTATTTTCCCTTATGAGTGATGAGAAATAGATGCAGAGATTTCCTTAATGGTAAACATGTTAAAAAATCATTATCTATTGACACATTCATTTATTAAGAAACATAGCAAGATGACATTGTATCCATCTGTGGATTATGAATGATAAGTCATAGAAGGTAGATAGGAATTGATCAAATTAATTAATAGGAAAAATCCATGTTAATTCACATCTATGTCTATGAAATCACTCTAGGAAGGAAGGACAATCATTTTCTATACAAAGATGTCAATGGTTGGTGTTATAAGAGAGAACCATCCAAAGGCTACACCCCTTAGTAAAATCAGGTTTTGTAGATAAGCATTGAAGGGCCTAATTGCCGTCGAAACACAACTTTAGACCCTAGTGCTCATGCATTAAAGGTGGCTGATCTATTGATTCGTTAAATAGGACAAGGGTTAACCTTGAGGTGTTAATACTTAGTCGCATGCCAATAATAAATAGAGTTTTCGTTCTAAGGCCAAATGAAATTGAGGTCTCTTGTGCCAAATCTATTATAAAAATATTAAAACTAGGCTAAAATAAACTTGTGCCAACATTTATAAATGGAAACATAGAAGGAAATGAATACATGTGTGCCCATGCAAATCACAATGTGTGTAATTTTGGTCAAAGCAGAAGATAGTGGAATTTTTTCTAGATAAAGGTTAGGAGATATGAGTGACAATTTAAATATATATAGTGAGAGAAAAAAATTGTGCAAATTACAAAGTTTGAAGAGTAGAGTTTGTAACTAAAACAGTGTGTAACTAAAGGTATCCTTTTTGTTCTAAATCTCTTTTGTAGTAAAGGAAGAAAAACTTTTATGAGTTTGATGGAAAATTTTATTGATATGCTACTATTTATGTGAATAAATGTGACAACCCACCCCACCATTACCTCCAAATGGGATGGTTGTCACCTATAATCAAAATATTCTTGTAATTGTTACAGGAATGGGATAAAATGCATCTTTGTTTTTCTTTGTCCCTTAATTGGACACCTTTGTTTGGCCCTGATATCCCTTTACAAAACATAGACACACACACACACACACACACACACACACACACACATACATACATACCAGTATGCTTGCCCAATAATTTAATCCTTGACACCCATAGTTCTTTTCAGTGGTTCTTTATGGTAGCCCACAAGGCAATTCAACCCACCTTTCAATAACTTTGGGAACAAGTAAGATCCCTCCACATTTCCATTCCATGTAAACCCCACCAACCACTAATTAGTCCAATGGTTAGGATCTATTGGGGTACATAAATGACTTGCACAGTGGTGTCATCCCGCGCTGATGTCATGAGGTGGGGGGATGAGATATAATCCTCACAGGCGATCACAAAATGTTGATTAAGACTGCGGATGTGGGGTTTCCTCCCCACTGAGGTCACCCATGGGGGTGCACACAGTTGGATTACAAATGGTGATCCTCTTTCATTTATCCATGTCCCCACTTAATAATCATAAAAAGTGTGCATGTACGGGTGGATCTATGCACATTTGGAGATTGCAATTATCATAAGAGAATATGGTAGGGTAACTAACATGAAAAATAATAATAAGTTGACCACCTGAAATGAAAAGTAAAGGGATACATCTCATCATCAGATAAATGCTCCATGATCATTTTGGGACCCTCCAATCATAAATTGAAAGCCAATAAAGGTGGGTGTTAGAGGTGATATTTGGCTTTCTCCAAATTGCCAGATGTCTTTGCCTACATGAGTTCCTGCCCCATGGACTTTTCACATGCCATAGCGCTAGCTCATTACTACATCCCTTCAAGCCATGGTCCCTTCCATGTCACCATCTGACATGGCCCAAGCTAGAAACTGAAGGCCTACATTTTTTTTTTCCATTTCCAAAGTGACACACGACATTGATAGCATGAATATAATGATACAAATTTTATGTTCCATGTACAGTGGCACAATTGACTCATACCATGGTTTGTTGTAAGAAAAACTCACATACCAATCGATCAATTGACTTGAAAGGCTAAAAAAAACATACAGTGAACATGGTTCTCACTACCTAATAGAGGGCTTTAGAATTTATATATATATAAATACATATCTCTGCCCAAGCATGACAACAAAATGAAAAACATGCACGCGAGGATTCAGTTTCATAATCTTGTCCTAAATCATGATAAATATATACCATGCATAATCAATCATTAGTAAGAAGTAACATCAACATGTCATACATCTTTGTGTATCTTTTCAATACAGGAGTGCATACATAAGCTTAGTTTCATTTAAAAATGTAATCCATACCTCAAATTAAAAATTAGGCAACTTATCTTTGGTTTTTAAATAGAACTATAGGAAAATGAGTCTCAGACAAGGACTCTCCACCCAACCATAGATAGTTGCAACTTAGCCACATGTATTTGTCACCCCCAAGCCTAATTCTCGATATGTAGGAGCTTTCCTCAAGGATCAATCTCCGCTGCTTGTGGAAACAGGGGCTCCAAAGGGTTTCCTTCCTCCACCCACCAGCCTCTCAGTAATAAAATAAAACATAAGGAATCTAAAGGCTAGTTTTCTCCACCCAAAATATATCAAGGTAATCTAAAGAGTAAATTTCCACCCTTAAAAAAAACATAGTGCTTCCACCCACTTATTTGAAGACACATTCCATTATAAATCATCAATAATATTCTTTTAGAGGTTATTTCTCTAGGAATCCAAAGATGCAATCTTCCACCCACTACATTAATGAGATCCAGAGAAAACCATATCCACACTCTGGATTTACATGGACTCTAGAGACATTACTCCTAACAAAGGTAAAACCATCTATCTACCAATATTAGAAATCAAAATCAGTTCACTATCTATTTTTTTCTCTTCTCTTCTGCAAATTCCTTTTTTTGTTATTCCTCCCTCTTACACTTCCTCCCTATCGATAAATCTCTATTTCTTCCTATCCTCCATCCTAAATTTTGAATTCCTTCTTTTTCATTCTTTACTTGCTCCACAAGAGTCCACGACCTTCTTCCCTGGTTGTCAACACTCCTAGCCTCCATTAATTATGCCTACCTTCCTTGTGAGTGTTCGCAAAGGCATCATGAGCCCGTGTACTTCTCTAGTAGCACAAATTAAATTCATGCGTAGTCCATTAAGTGTCACCAATCAACCTTTAATGGTTTTCCCAAAGATAGTTCATATTTATACCTAAGAAATCCATACATATGTCGGGCAAGATACCTTCTCATCTCTCGAATCCATGTCTCTTGACTTAGTCCCATTTTTAAATTTTTGTTGTTTGTTGTAAAAATATTTAGAATGCATTTTCCTAAGATAACCATGGCTTACGGTTGTCACAGACCCCCTCCCCTCCCCTTAATGGAACACTTCCCTTGGTGTTCTTTCTACTCATTTGGAAAACAAGAACAAAATACAAACACATAATGTTTTTATTGAGCTCTATACATAGTTGAATAGATTATTTATGGTCATGTACAAATTTTCTCCGAACAACGAAAAAAAATGGATATTTAGCTTTCATGGCATCACCCATTTCCTAAGTGGCTTCCTGTGGCCCAAAATGCCTCCACTAAAGTTTCACTTGCTCTATGGCTTGATTACGTAGGATGAGACTCCTCCGACCTAGAATACACAATAGATCTAGTGGGAAATCTCCCTCTAGTTCCACCTATATCTCAATCCAATCAATCACATGATTAGAATCCTATACATATCTTTTAAGAAAATTAATATGGAAAACATCATGAATTTTAATTGATGGAGGTAAGGCCACCCTATAGACCACTAGTCCAATCCTTTCAAGGATCTCAAAAGGCCCACAATATCATGGTGCAAACTTGGCACATGACCCAATCCTTAAGGAACTCTTATTGGGTTCAATTCTTAATTAAACATATTTCGCAAGTTGGAATAATTTATGAACCCTACATAGGTTTTAGCCCTGGACAGAAATTACCTGCAAATGAATTCTTAAAATATAAAAAATAATAAATGGGGAGAAAATCAAAAAGATATATATAAAGAGATTTCCCCTGTATCCAAAAACTGGGACTACCAAATTGATTTTTAATTATAATCCTTTCAATGTTGCAATATATATATATATATATATATATATATATATATATATATATATATATACATACATACATATATATATATATATATATATATATATATATATATATAGATAGATATATACATGCCGAAGCATTCATAAACCCCAATCAATTAATCCTCGATTAGAACATAATTGTAATTCCCTTGATTGGATGTACAAAATACCATGGGCATAAAACCATCATGCCCAAAAACATGTGAAAAACCATGGGTAGGTTGACCCACCATATTTGGTTCTGACCCTATCCTTCTATCTAAATATATATAGGAAAAAAATAAATTCTGGGGGTGTTTCCCCATACCCCATGTAGGGGGACTACCACCCCCTATAAATTACCTGAAAGGGGTGGATTTTGTCCCTCCTATCACCCCCCTATTGTGTCCAACGTAATGAACATGAGGAGTTGTCACTACCCCTGATCTTGTGTGCATAAGACTAGTCATGGAAAGAATATAACACACATCCAACATTCTCCCACTTATTTTCTTTTTACACATTGGGAGCCATAGAAGAGCTTAGCCATTGATCCAGCCTTGCAATGCCCATTTCTTCTCTACACCATGAAAACTTCTCAGTGCTCACAGACATTGTCAATCCATCTGCAACATTATTCAAAGTGACCACATTTACCAGAAACACATTTTTTTCCTCAACCATATCCATCTCAAAGTGATACTGTCCTTCAATGTGCTTTATCTTTAAATTAAGTTTCTTTACAAAGAAAATTGTACTTTGGTTTTCAGGGTATACCATTATATCCCACCATAGAAACCGCATACCTCAACATAATCTCAGAAACCAAACTTTTTCGTTACTTGCATGAGTGGAGGTCATGTATTCTTCCTTTGTAGTTAAAAATGCCACTACAGACTATCTCTTGATCATCCAGCTTAGAGCTCCTCCAAATACGTTAAAGGCATACCCACATGTATATATTCTCTAATCTTGATCTCCAAGCTAGTCTACATAAACTAAGCCATATATTTCCAAAACTATTTTGAATCCTGGACTGCCTTGGTAGCACAAACTATAATCACTAGTTGCACGTAAATACCTAAAAGCTCGCTTCACTATTGTTCAATGATCCTTCCCTGGTTTTGAACTAAACCTGCTTAATGCTCCCACTACATGTGGAATGGCGGGTCTAGTGCATACAGTTTCATACGTTAGGCTACCAACTACACTTGTGTACTGAACATGGGACATCTCCGGTTTCTCTTCTTGTGTCATGGGTCACTACTCAACATATAACTTTACACCTATAAGAATAGGAACCTTAACCAGATTACTATCCTACATATTAAACGTCTGCAATATTGTCTTGACATACTTCCTCTAACTTAACCAAAGATTCCTCTTTGCCTAATCTTTTTTAATTTCCATGCCCAGAATATAGTTTAAACCACCAAGATCCTTCAAGTCAAATGTTGAGGAAAATTGGGTCTTAAAATTCTAGATAATTTATTTGTCATTCCCAATTAGTAACATATCATTCAAATACAACACCAAATAATAACACTGTCACCAATTACTTTAAAATACACACAGTGATCCACTTTGCTTCTGGTGAAGCAAAGTCCCCATATATATTTATCAAATTTATGATACCACATCATTGGTCATTTCTTTAACCCATACAAAGGATTATTTAACCCACGTACCAATTCTTTCTTACCCTCCACCACAAAGCCTTCATGTTGCTTCATATATATCTCTTCTTCTAGATCCCCGTGAAGAAATGTTGTCTTCAAATGCATCTTTTCTACCTCAAAATCAAAAGCAACAACAACATATACAAGTAATCTAATAAAAGCCAACTTGGAAACAGGAGAAAAAATATCACCAAAATCAATTCCTAAGTGTTGGCATTATGATGCATGTGTTGTACTTGATGGCAACCCTCTCATAGAAGAATATCTCACTTATGTATAACTGGATGAATCTTCAGAAGAGATGTCAGATGTGACTGATGGAGGACAACTCAAAGGAATCAGATGATAGTTCTAAGTGTAACAAGTTAGCTTCGCCATCAAGTCCAAAGGGGGAGATTGTTGGCATTATGAGACAAGTGTTGTCCTTGATGGCAAATCACACTGATGACAAATCATAGTGCAGAAGGATAGCAGTAAGGAATTGATGATCAGTCTACAAGTATGAAGAAAAATATATACACGCTGGTTCACTATATACCAAGTCGCGTATACAAGCAGGTTCACTATATACCAAGTCGCGTATACGCAGGTTCGCTATATACCAAGTCGCGTGTACACGTAGGTTGGCTTCAGTAAAAGAGCGTGTATGTGGAAAACTTATCTTTGGTCCGTGGCAGTTATTCCTTGGAAGTTGTGCCTATGGTTTTGGACCATGGTGTCTCGACGGACGTGCTGATCCCTAGTTTTGAAGTTGGTGGTATTGGATTTCTATGGTTTTGGCCCTTGGTATTGAGCAAGGCCTAAGGCTATATAAGGAGAAGAAGATCATTAAGCAAACACAATTTGAAAAGTCTTGAATATCTGAAAAAGAAAGAGATCGGGTATGCAGGTTCTGGGTTGCTTGATCTAAGCTAAGGAGAGATCACACCGGTTGATGGAAGACTAGATCTAAGGACAGATCGGGATCTAATGGTTTGAAATGAACTATCTTTATATGGTTGATTATGATTATTCTAGATCTGCATACTGACGCAAATAATGTTCTATAAGTGTTATATTATGATTGATGTCTGGTACGACTGCAAAGTCATAAGGAAATATTTTTAGATCTGTACGCGGGTTGGCCTTGGAAAAAGAGCGTATACACGCAGTTTGGGTTCATCCAAGTAGCGTGTACATTGTAAAGCTTGATATTTGAAGTTGTAGATGGGTCTGATGGTTATTGCAGAGTTCTGTGTCTGCTCTGTGTTCTGGTGACTGTGTTGTTGACAGTGTTTCAGTGTTTCAGTGATCAATGATGCAGGTTGTACTACAATGTTGATTGTCTTATGGATCTAGTATGAAAATGTATGAAACGTGGTCCTGGGTAGATCGTAGGCCGGCACCTACGTACTGGTAAACATATCAGCTAGTACAAGAGAAAGGGAGTTGTAGCTCCTTTCAGTAGAAGTTCGAGAACAAGTAAAGGTTGGAGCATTCTGTAGGTAGGCACCTACGTACTAGTAAATGGATCGGCTAGTACAAGAGCTAAGAGGGTTGTAGCCCTTTGCAGGTTGTAGCCTGCGTGCTGGTAAAGGACTGCACCAGTACATTGTAAAAGAAATTTCTTATTAAAGAAAAGATAGAGACGACTTGCAGCAGGTGGTTTTCACCCACATTGGGTTTCCACCTTATATCATGGTGTTCATGTGTGTGGCTTTTGTGTGATGCTCTGTTCTGTTATACTGCACCTGTTTACTGTTAATATGGTTAATAATGTTCTGATGCATTTAGTGAAGATAAGCTAACGGAATCATAAGATTACTGCATGTACGCTAGTTGCTCTTAACGAAGTCACGTATATACGCTGATATACTTAACTGAAGCTGCGTGTATGAATCTGAGTATGAAATTGAAAAGTTTTATCTGATCTGATAATACTGATTCACCCCCCCCCCCCCCTCTCAGTATTATTTCCAACAATTGGTATTGGAGCAGTTCCTTTGGTAGAAGCTTGATCGCTTGAAGGAGATCCGTGGAACAATGGGAAAGAAGCTTAAGAAGAAAGCTCATAAGAAGAAGAAGACATCTCAGAAGATCTATGACAGTGGGAGAGTCGATTGGGGATTAGGTATAAGAAGTTCTTCAGATTCAAAATCAGATTCAGAATCATTATCAGGTATGAATGTGTTATCCTCTGATGTTCCTGCTATATTTACTTGTGAAAGTGATGAAAGTGATAGTGAAACTACTGAACATGCTTTTATGGGTGAGCAAGAAAAGTATCAAATAGAGGCAATATTTAGAAGGCTTACAGACAAAGTTAAAGATCAACAAGATCTATTGAACAAAAGGGAATGTTCTTTCAAAGAAGAAGTTACCAAACTAAAGGCTCAATCAGAGGAAGGAAACAAGGTAAGAAAGTTACTCAAGGACAAAGAAAATCAATGTCAAAAGTTGCAGCATGAAGTGACATCATTAAGAAAAGAAGTCAACAAAAGAAGCACAACCATCAAGAAACTCAAAGATAGATCCAGCTACTATGAAAATCTTGAAGCTACAATCCTCTCACTAACAGGAGATCTTGAAGAATCAAAGAAGCAGAATACAGATCTACTCCAAGCTATTGCAAAACAAGAAAACGAAGTCACCAGCTTAGAATCTCAACTAGAATGTGCCTTACGAGTTCGTCAAATGCAACAGGATCTGAATGAAGAACAAGAAAAGGAGATTCTCAAACTAAGGCGTCAGTTGGAAGAAGGAAGGAAAGATGGAGAAGACATGAAGAAGCAATGTCTAGAAAAGGAGGAACAACTTCAAGTTGAGGTAAATATCTTGAAAGGTAAATTAGAAGAAAAGGATAAACTTTTGAGATTTCAAGATAGTACTAAAGCCTTGGATGATATTCTTAGTAGTCAAAGGTCTCATGCTATCAAGACTGGTCTTGGTTTTCATGAATCTGTTGAAGGTGAATCTAGCTCACAAGGTGAGGCAAGGAACTCTAAAGAGAAAACTAAAATGATCAACAAGGAGATGAAAGGTCAAAAATCAAGGAAAGAGACTCCTCAAAGAAAATCTTTTACTCCTCCTATGAATAATGTTGAATGTTATGTATGTCATAATCTTGGACATGTTGCAGCTAGATGTGGAAAAAGAAGGGTTCAAGACCATCATGTAGAAAGATCATCACATTCAAGGTACTTTAATGGATATTGTTTTTCTTGCAATATGTTTGGTGACAAAGCTGCTGATTGCTATAGGAGGAACATGAAACATGTTAGATGTTATGCATGAAACAAGCTTGGACATATAGCAAAGGAATGCAGGAACAAAGGATGGACATCACACCAAAAGAAGAAAACCTCATCACACTTGAAGATATGGAGGAAGAAGGAGGTACAGTCAGCACAATGTACTGAGACACAGCACAACACAGAAATATCAGACTCAGGGGGAGTTGAAAGTGTAAAACATCAGTGTCCTGAATCTCATACGCAAGTTCCTTAAAGGGAAGTCGCGTATATACGCGAGTTAGACACTGCAAAGTCGCGTATATGTCAGTCTGAGGAAAAGCAGTGGGGACAGGCTCAGAAAAGGGATATAATATGATTCAGTCCATTATTTGCTCTATTGGTTAATAGTTACAGTCTGTTGAGGATGTGTAAAAATGTTTTGATACTTGTAAGATGTCTAGAAGTGTTTTGATCCTAACTTGATGATGATGATGATGTCTTCTAACAGATGGCACAGGTTGAGGGGGAGCATATGCCTTTAATAATTCATTGTTGGCATTATGGTTAATAGTCCTTGGTGATGATTCTTATATGGCTAAATGATATATCTTGAGTTTTCTATGATAATCTCTCATATGATTCTTCAAGTTACATAGTAGATGTTCAGATCAGATTTATGGTTGATTCTTTGATGATGAATATATGGTGCTTACATGGTGATCTTCATAAGGACAAGGAGAAGTACAAATCTTGAATACACATCCTCCTCACTTGATGATGAGTCACTTACTGCTGTTGACATATGCATAAATATCATACAGTTATGATGCAGGCACTCATGTGGATAAGGATTGTTGTTGTTGATGATATCAAGAAGCTTTGTCAAAAGAGTTTGAGCTCAAGATACATAGTGCTGATACATGGATGACTCCTCAAATTCGCTTTGTTGGAGACATGATGATGAGTTCGTATCTATATGATGATAGGTTTAGACTTACATATGTTGGTTGATGCAGATGTTCCCAAGTAATGATACTTGGATCATGTAGAGCTTGATGAAATGGCTATGGTGGTTTCACACATAATGTGAATGAATCTGAATTCTGTTCAAAAGGATGAATTTGATGCAGACATACCTTGTCATAGGTTGATGGCCTATTCTCTACAGGCCATTTACAGGTTGCTGATATGGAAATTTGTGTACGCGAGTTGGATAAGGACTATCCGCGTATATATGCTTGTTTATGAAGAGACAGTCGCGTATATGACAACTGGGAATCGTGGGTACCGTAGAGCTCATAAGAGGAATCCAGAAACGTATCACCCACTTCCTACAATCTGGCCCGAACCTTGAGGTAGGCTCTGCAGGATAAACTTACATAGCTGTACGGAGTACGGTAGAATCCCCCGGTACGGTCATTCGGGAAGTCCCTTCGAAATTTGAAGGAAATCAGTGGGTCAAACTCAGAATGAGAAGATTCTGATATGGGTCTGACAGAGACCATCTGGCACAGGTTTAGGGGGAGCAGATAATCTTCCAATGATGCATTGTTGGCATTATCTTAGAAGCCTTTGGTTCTAGTTCACAAGTTGTTGTTGATTTCAGGTGAAACAAAGGCAGAGGGAGAACAAAAGGATCTCTTGGTTGCTGATCTGAATGGTGATTGACAAGATGCTAACGATATCAGTTATTGGTGACTTTCATAAGTCTTGGTCTAGATTTGTTGTCTCTATGTCATGTATCTCATTTATCTCTTTTATGGTGTCAAGGTCATGTAACGACCTATGTTGGTTTTCCCACTATGCCTGGGATGAAAATGTAATGCTCTTGCCTTATCATGTGTAAACTTTTGATGTATCCCCACTTGGTTGGGTGGATGAGTCAATTCTAGTATGTCCCCACATGGTTGGGAAATGGATGTATGTATGAGTCTTTGGTGATAGGAAGGTCTTTTATGATGTATAGAGTCATGTTCTTCTTGAAGAACATCTTTTGCAGATCTTGCCTACAGTCAGGAAGAGCATGAACAGCACACTTCAGCAGTACAAAGATTCAGCATGTACTCAAAGGGAGCATGGACAGATTGGTACACCTTGGCATATACAAAGGGGGAAATTATTCAGAGATTTCAGCAGGTACTCAGGGGGAGTATGGACAGTGGAATGATTCAGCAAAGGAAGAGAATATCTTGGTCCACCCTTTGCCCTTGATGTCAAAGGGGGAGAGTGATTTGGTGTTGTTGCCATCAAGTCCAAAGGGGGAGATTGTTGGCATTATGATGCATGTGTTGTACTTGATGGCAACCCTCTCATAGAAGAATATCTCACTTATGTATAACTGGATGAATCTCCAGAAGATATGTCAGATGTGACTGATGGATGACAGCTCAAAGGAATCAGATGATAGTTCTAAGTGTAACAAGTTAGCTTTGCCATCAAGTCCAAAGGGGGAGATTGTTGGCATTATGAGACAAGTGTTGTCCTTGATGGCAAATCACACTGATGACAAATCATAGTGCAGAAGGATAGCAGCAAGGAATTGATGATCAGTCTACAAGTATGAAGAAAAATATATACACGCTGGTTCACTATATACCAAGTCGCGTATACAAGCAGGTTCACTATATACCAAGTCGCGTATACGCAGGTTCGCTTTATACCAAGTCGCGTGTACACGTAGGTTGGCTTCAGTAAAAGAGCGTGTATGTGGAAAACTTATCTTTGGTCCGTGGCGGTTATTCCTTGGAAGTTGTGCCTATGGTTTTGGACCATGGTGTCTCGACGGACGTGCTGATCCCTAGTTTTGAAGTTGGTGGTATTGGATTTCTATGGTTTTGGCCCTTGGTATTGAGCAAGGCCTAAGGCTATATAAGGAGAAGAAGATCATTAAGCAAACACAATTTGAAAAGTCTTGAATATCTGAAAAAGAAAGAGATCGGGTATGCAGGTTCTGGGTTGCTTGCTCTAAGCTAAGGAGAGATCACACCGGTTGATGGAAGACTAGATCTAACGACAGATCGGGATCTAATGGTTTGAAATGAACTATCTTTATATGGTTGATTATGCTTATTCTAGATCTGCATACTGACGCAAATAATGTTCTATAAGTGTTATATTATGATTGATGTCTGGTACGGCTGCAAAGTCATAAGGAAATATTTTTAGATCTGTACGCGGGTTGGCCTTGGAAAAAGAGTGTATACACGCAGGTTGGGTTCATCCAAGTAGCGTGTACATTGTAAAGCTTGGTATTTGAAGTTGCAGATGGGTCTAATGGTTATTGCAGAGTTCTGTGTCTGCTCTGTGTTCTGGTGACTGTGTTGTTGACAGTGTTTCAGTGATCAATGATGCAGGTTGTACTACAATGTTGATTGTCTTATGGATCTAGTACGAAAATGTATGAAACGTGGTCCTGGGTAGATCATAGGCCGACACCTACGTACTGGTAAACATATCAGCCAGTACAAGAGAAAGGGGGTTGTAGCTCCTTTCAGTAGCAGTTGGAGAACAAGTAAAGGTTGGAGCATTCTGTAGGTAGGCACCTACGTACTAGTAAATGGATCGGCTAGTACAAGAGCTAAGAGGGTTGTAGCCCTTTGCAGGTTGTAGCCTGCGTGCTGGTAAAGGACTGCACCAGTACATTGTAAAAGAAATTTCTTATTAAAGAAAAGATAGAGACGACTTGCAGTAGGTGGTTTTCACCCACATTGGGTTTCCACCTTATATCATGGTGTTCATGTGTGTGGCTTTTGTGTGATGCTCTGTTCTATTATACTGCACCTGTTTACTGCTAATATGGTTAATAATGTTCTGATGCATTTACTGAAGATAAGCTAATGGAATCATAAGATTACTGCATGTACGCTAGTTGCTCTTAACGAAGTCACGTATATACGCTGATATACTTAACTGAAGCTGCGTGTATGAATCTGAGTATGAAATTGAAAAGTTTTATCTGATCTGATAATACTGATTCACCCCCCCCCCCCCCCCTCTCAGTATTATTTCCAACAATTGGTATTGGAGCAGTTCCTTTGGTAGAAGCTTGATCGCTTGAAGGAGATTCGTGGAACAATGGGAAAGAAGCTTAAGAAGAAAGCTCATAAGAAGAAGAAGACATCTCAGAAGATCTATGACAGTGGAAAGTCATAAGGAAATATTTCTAGATCTGTACGCGGGTTGGCCTTGGAAAAAGAGCGTATACACGCAGGTTGGGTTCATCCAAGTAGCGTGTACATTGTAAAGCTTGATATTTGAAGTTGCAGATGGGTCTGATGGTTATTGCAGAGTTCTGTGTCTGCTCTGTGTTCTGGTGACTGTGTTGTTGACAATGTTTCAGTGTTTCAGTGATCAATGATGCAGGTTGTACTACAATGTTGATTGTCTTATGGATCCAGTATGAAAATGTATGAAACGTGGTCCCGGGTAGATCGTAGGTCGGCACCTACGTACTGGTAAACATATCAGCCAGTACAAGAGAAAGGGGGTTGTAGCTCCTTTCAGTAGCAGTTGGAGAACAAGTAAAGGTTGGAGCATTCTGTAGGTAGGCACCTACGTACTAGTAAATGGATCGGCTAGTACAAGAGCTAAGAGGGTTGTAGCCCTCTGCAGGTTGTAGCATGCGTGCTGGTAAAGGACTGCACTAGTACATTGTAATAGAAATTTCATATTAAAGAAAAGATAGAGACGACTTGCAGCAGGTGGTTTTCACCCACATTGGGTTTCCACCTTATATCATGGTGTTCATGTGTGTGGCTTTTGTGTGATGATCTGTTCTGTTATACTGCACCTGTTTACTGTTAATATGGTTAATAATGTTCTGATGCATTTAGTGAAGATAAGCTAACTGAATCATAAGATTACTACATGTACACTAGTTGCTCTTAACGAAGTCGCGTATATACGCTGATATACTTAATTGAAGCTGCGTGTATGAATATGAGTATGAAATTGAAAAGTTTTATCTGATCTGATAATACTGATTCACACCCCCCTCTCAGTATTATTTCCAACACTAACACTTGTGAATAAACTTTTTCTACCAACCAGTCTTTGTATTTCTCCATATTTCCTTTTTCATTAATCTTCTTCTTGAACACCCAGTTACCTCGAATGGGTTTTCGAGTCAGCAACTCCACCAGATCCAAAGCCTCATTTTTGTCCAAAGATTCCATTTCATCAACCATGCCCTCCTTCCAAAGATTTCCATCCTCTGAATCTACTACCTCCTTAACAATTCTAGGATCATCATGAGTAATAGATACAAAATTTTTTGAATATAAAGTAGATAGACTATACATTTTTGGCTTACATCTCTCTCAAACTAATCTTCTCAAAGATGGGAATCTTCCTCTTCTAATTCTTGTTGCGTTGTAGTGTTTGATTCTTCCTCCTTTAGCTCAAACTCTAGATTTTGAGGTTCCTCTAGTAGGAATTCATGTTTAACAACATCTTTCGACTCTCTAAATGCCACATCTTGGTTGTACACAACCTTCCATGTTTCCAGGTTCCAAATCATATAACCTTTTAAACCATCCTTATAGCCAATAAAGATATACCTTTTAGATTTACTATCCAACTTGGTTCTTTTCTGATTTGGAACATGTACATATGAATCATAGCCAAATACCCTCAAATGTTAAATAGAGGGCTCATTACCAGTCCATACCTCATGTGGAGTATTATCCTCCAATGGTGATGAAGGTGATCTATTAACTAGGTAACATGCAGTCTCTACTATCATTGCCCAGAATTCGTATCCTAACCTAGTGCCATTAAGCATGTTTCTTCTCATTTCCATCAACTTCTTATTCATTATTTCTACAAATCCATTTTTCTAAGGTGTTTATGGAGTAGCATTTTGTCATTCTATATTGTACTTCTTATGGATATCTTCAAATTCTTTCTCACAGAACTCTCCACCATTATCTCTCCTCAACACCTTGATCTTCTTCTCTTTTTAATTTTCCACCAGAGCCTTAAATTATTTTAACCTATCAAAGACTTCATATTTTTTCCTGAGGAAATATGTCCATATATTCCTTGATAAGTCATCTATAAATGAGACATAGTAGACATACTTTCCCAGTGATGCAACTGACCTAGGTCCAAATACATCACTTCAGACAAGCTCTAATATCCCTCTTGCCCTCTTACAAGCATAGGGAAATCTCACCCGATTATGCTTCCCATACACACAATGTTCTTGTAAATCAAAATCCAGAGAGAAATTAGACATACCTTCTACCTTACCATTACCATGTAGTATTCAAAGGCCCTTCTCTCCAATATGTCCAAGCCTTTGATTCCATAACATGGTATTTTCTCGAGAGACCACTAGAGTTTTTTCCCCACATTCATGAAACACATAACTGTTGCACCCATCAATAATGTTTCTACCAAAATTTTTATATAGAGTTCCAATGTGAACTCCCCACATCAATACCAATAATCCCCTAACCATATTGTAGGTATATTTCTATAAAACTGTTTTTAAAGCTACATAATGCATCTTTCTTACAAAAATCATATATATCGCCAATTCAGGAATATGAAAAACACCAGGATGTGTTTGAATCCTTCCACCTTGCAACTTCAACTTGAATTTTCCATGTCTGATGATTCTGGCATTCCTAGCAACCCCTCAGAAGACGTCACTACCATCATATTTCTCATACTCACAGAACCACTCTCTATGGGGAGTGAAGTTAAATGATGCACCTAAGTCAATCAACCATGCCTCATGATCTACATGTGTACTTGAAGAAGAATCCAGGTACACATTTCCATCTTCATTTGTGGTGGTTTTCTCCTCTACAAGAGAAGAATCATAAGGTCCCTTTCCTTTCATAGGACCTTTAGATATATGTACCTTTTTATAGTTTTCTTCCTTTCCACATTTCCAAAATACCTTTACATTCTTACATAGAGAATTACATCTTCGTCTATATTTGGATCTCCCACTTGAGGAGTTATTTTTGTTTATGTTCTAGAACCATCCTTGTATAGACAAGGAATATCCATTTTTGATCTCCATATTTTTTTGTCTGATCTCCTCTGACAACAAGAATGAGACTATATTATAAAACTTAAAGGTAGCTATATTGCTACCTAGAACAACAACATGACTATTCCATGAATCTGGTAGAGAACACAGTAAACTGATGCACTTATCTTCATCTGAAATTTTTATATCGATAGATAAATGCTAGCTTACCATAACATTAAAGGTGTTGTGATGTTCTGTGACCAAGTCCCTATCCTTCATCCTGAGGTTATACAACATTTTTTGAAGGAATAATTTGTTTACCAGAGACTTAAATTAGTACAAATTCCCTAACTTGAACAACAAATCCCCTGGCATTTCTTCCCCTGATACACTAAACAATATTGAATATGAGATACATAACAATATTATGCTTTGTTCCTTCCAATATAACTTTACTCAGTATTCTGCTAAAATTTTCGTTGGTTTAGTAATCGGATCTACCATGATCCACTAACCTTTATCACCTTTCAAATCCTCCATCTTGAGCTTCCACATCTCAAAAATATGTTCATTAAATTTCTTGATATCTATCTTTCCACTTCTCATCATCTTCTTTGACCACAAAAATTGATCTCGCATATCTTCCACTGAACACGTTCTACCACGGCCTCGAGCAAAACCCCTTAGTAATAAAGGCATCCCCTTGAAACTGAAACAATTGTGATACAAAATGTATGTTTTGACCTTGTACAAAAATTACCTACAAATGAATTCTTAAAAAAAAAATTAAACAATGGCAAAAACGCAAAATAAATATACAAAGATATTTTCCCCTGGATATCGAAAATGGGACTATTAGATTGATTTTTCATTATATTCCTTTCAAAGTTACAATAAATATATATACATGTTGAATAATTCATAAACCCCAATCTATTAACCTTGGAATAGAACATAATTTTAGTTCTGTTGACGGGATCTATGAAATACCATGGGAAAAAAACCATCATGCACAAAACCATGTGAAAAAACAGTGCACAAAACCATGGGTAGGTCTGCCCAGCAACTTTGGACCCCCCCATCCTTGGGTCTACATATATATAGGAAAAAAATTCCCTACGCATTGCTTTGGATCCTATACAGGGGGGCTAGCACCCCCCTCTAAACCCCCGATAGGGGGGAATTTCACCCCCCATGTGACTCCCATGTTGTAATCGATGAAATGAATAGGAGTGGTTGTCACTGCCCCGGACCCTGTGCGCATGCGTCAAATCATGGAAATAATATAAAAAACACCTAACACCCTATTTAGATCTGAATATATGTTTTGTATATCATATGCCACCGTTAAATTCTACATTATAACCTGAATTTTTTGCTTCATTTCCTCGAGCATATCCGGCCCAATATGCACTTTTTTCACTAGATCGTTCTATATGATAGGAGTATTGGAACTCCTCCCATACACTGCCTCAAATGGACTTATATTTATGGATTCATGGTATCCATTTGTCCGTAAACTCCATAAATGGGAGGTAATCCTTCCACTTTTTGGGCTGCCACATCACATACATCCTCAACATATCCTCAAGGATCCTATTTTTCCTCTCTCTTTTCGCATTTTTCTGTGGATAATATGCAATTTTGAATGCCAATTTTCTTGCCAAACCTTTAAAAAATTCCTTCCAAAACCATGAACTGAACTTAGCATCTTTATCTAAAATAATTTTCATAGGGATACCATGTAGCCTCATAATCTCCTTTTTGAATATTTGTGCCACTTCATTAGCAAAATTAGTGGAATTTTCTACCACTAAATGAGCTACCTTCCTCCCCTTATCAATCATTACCATGATTGCATCATGTTTCTTAGATGTCTTAGGTAATCCTATAATGAAATCCATAGAAATTACCTCACATTTCCATTCTAGAATTGGAATAGGTTGCAAGAGACATGCTTTATTCCTACAATAGACTTTTACTTATTGGAATTATATGAATTTTGAAACAAAATCAACCACTTCTTCAAATTGGATAGTAAATGTATCTTTTAATGGCTATAAGGGTCTTTCAATACCCTAGATGGCATGATTAAGGATTAACATGAAACTCCTTCGTTATTTTCCTTTTTAATCCATCACTAGTTGGCACATACATTATGCTTTTAAATATAATTATTCTATCATTAGTGAGGTGATATTCCTAATCCTCGACACCTTGTAACAATTTTTCATTCACTTACTAATAATTTTCATCTTGTTGTCCAACACTTTTTACCCTTTCTACTATGTTTATTTTATAATAACATATAGTTGTCAAGTCGTTCAATTGAATTATTCTACATAGAGCATTAAAATTTGTATTTTCTCTTCCTTTTATGTACTTAATCTCAAAGTAGAAATCATTGAGCATGGTCAACCATTTTCATTTCCTAGTATTCAACTTCAATTGTTCAAAAACATTCTTGAGCCCACTATGGTCTATTGTGAGTGTCAATTTCCTACCAAGGAGGTAACCCTTCCAAATTTTCAAAGCATGAATGATGGAACCTAACTCAAAGTCATGAGTTACATAATTCACCTCATGTTGATTTAATTTCCTTGACTCATAGAGTACTACATGTCCTTCCTGCATTAGGACTCCACTAAGCCATTTTGTGCAAGCATATAAGAACACCACAAAATCCTTGTCAGGATCTACAATACTCAACACTCGTATTGGTGAGGAAACTTTTTAATTTCTCAAATCTCTTTTCACATTAAATATTCCACTTAAATCGCTTTCCTTTTCTCTACAAAACTATGACTTGATGGATTATCTTGGAGAAATTTCAGAAAAATATTTTGTAATATCTTGCCAATCGTATGAATGATCTAATAACATCCACATTCTATGGAGTTGGCCACTCCATTATGGCCTTGATCTTATTTGGATCTAGTTTTATCCATTCCTTGGAGAAAACATGACATAAACAATGTATCTATGTTTGGGAGAAATCACAGAAGTTGAGCTTTGCATAAATTTTGTGCTCAATAAACAACTCTAGCATTGTAGCCATATGGTTTTCATGCTTTCATGTTTTCGTTGAGTACACTAGTATGTCATCAACAAACACAATGACAAAACTATCCAAAAATGACTAATAACATTGTTCATTAAGAAAATAAATGTGTCAGAGGCATTATAAATCCTAGATATTACGACTACAAACTCATAGTGCCAATATCTTGTCATGAAAGAAGTTTCACGAACGTCTTCCTCCCTGATCCTTACTTGATTTTATTGTGACCTTGTGTCAATCTTGGAAAATACTACGACTCCTCACAATTGATCAAATACATTGTCTATCCTTAGCAATGGCTACTTCTTCTTGATGGTCACCTTATTTAACTATATATGATCAATGCATAGTTGAAGGGTTCCATCATTATCTTTTATAAATAATACATGTTCTCCCAATCAAGACACACTTGGCGTTATGTACCCTTTGTCGATCATTTGATTTAGCTATAATTTCAGCTCTATGAACTCAGGGGTACTCATCATATAGGGTGTCTTGGATTTTGGTGCTGCTCCAAGTACCATCTCAATAGAGAATCATATCTCCATGTTAGGAGGTAATCCAAGAACCTCCACTAGAAAGACATTTGTGACTACTACAAAACAAGGCACCTTCTCAATAGTTCCATCTCCTCATTCTCAATATCATTGCAAGTTTTCTCATCACTAGAAATATGTACTACAAGAAATCTTTATCCCTTTTTGTTCCTACGCATGGCTTGCATAGTAGTAATATATCTTAATGATGTAGGTCTGATTTTCTCTTGCTTTCTCCCTACTCATTTAAGCACTCAGTCTCCTTCTCAAAATAATCCACCTTAGTCTTCCGCACATACAACCATTCCATACCCAATACAATGATATATGAAGCTAATGGAAATGCATTCCAGGGTGTTGTTGTGGGTATGCCACTAAGTTGAAATGCACATGACCTTACCCAATAAATGGCTTTCCTTTTTGTTTTGGTTTTAATGAACCAACCATGGTCCTTCATGCACTTTCCTAGAAATATTTCATTTTCAACAAGTTCTAGGTCTACAAAACTATAATTATAACATGGATCAATTAAAATGGAAATAATTTGATCATGCATGTTACCTTCCATCTCAATGATCTATTCCTGGTGGTCATCCTGGTGTCTATCCACTATTGTGTAATTTTTAGGTATAGTCTAGGCTACCTCACCCATTATCAAAGTTTCTTTGTTACTACATATATTTGGTTCAAAGTTTTTCTGATGTGGACAAACCACTTTTCTATGGTTTTCACCATGTGTCGAGCATTTCAGTGGCTCTTGGACTTAAAACATGACATCTTCTTGTTCTAAATGCTGCACATTTTTATTAACAATAATGTTAATTTTCTTTTGGAATTAGGTTGTTAGGGCTAGATACTTAACGTCCCTTTTCTTTCAATTTTTCTTAGGCCAATCCTTATTTTTCCCAACGATGTTCTTTTCCTTTCGGCTGCTGTTAATTTCTGGTTTAATTTTTTTTTTGCTCATTGCATTATTCTAGTTTCTTGATAGATTTGTTCAGAGTCTAAGCCTCTCACAACTCAATTTTATCTCTAAATTCCATATACAACCCACTAATAAACTTTTTAATATTGGATTCCTCATCTCTAGTAGTATGGTACATACCTCAATAATTCTGGGAACTTGGTGACATATTCATCATCTGATAGTTTCCCCATCTTGAGTTCATACAACTCTTTATATTTTCTATCATAACAAATTTCATATAGGTATTTCTCTCCTAAGATTTTTTCAAATTCATGCCAAATTAGATCCTTCTAAGCAATACCTCTGCCATTGTTCCAATCTTTCCACCATATTTCTACCTTCCCTTTTAAGCTATAGGTGGAAACTTTAGCTTTCAAATTTTCAGAATAGTCATGAATTCTGGAAAACATCTTCATGCCAAGTAACCAATCTTCTTCATGCTTTGATTTCTTGATATCCCCATCAATTTTGGGTGGCTTGTCTTTCCTAAGCACCTCAAGCATGGGATCCTTTCACTTACTTCCTAAATGATGATGATGATAATGGTGAGAATGACGGTGCTACCTCTTAAAAGAAAAAATAGATGGTCTGCTAGAAGGATGCACATGTGTTCTAGTCCCTCCTCTCGGAGCGCTCAATGATACATCTCCTTGAATAATACCATTACTCCCTTGTCTATTCCTCCTTCTAGATCTATCACCATTTTCCCCATTAGTGTTATGTTTTAACTCCTCGTGGATTTTCCTATATCTATAATTGGACCTCATCTCGAATTGCATATGCTTCTGCAAATACAAGATAAGTTGCCTGATAATTACATTTATCCATAAATAAAATATCTTACTAATGTTAACTAAGTTATTTCAATGTCACTTAACAAAGCCACCTAACTACAACTCCAAATATTTGTATCCCAATGTATTGATTGAAAGGGTTTTCCTTATAAAGTTGAATGCAACGAAAATCTTGTTGTGACGATGAACCACACTGGATGGCTCGGAACGCATCGATGATGTTATTTTTATTGAAAATAATCTTGCATTTCATAATATGGATCACATAAGCCTAAATTCAATCGGTTTTTTTTTTATATAATGTTTCCTACCTCGAATCCCTTTATGATTCATTTATAAATATTGTTGTTTATTTTAAAGTAGGAGATTTACCAATTATGGAGAATTTATGGTGAGTACAACATACCTTAACATAGACCAATTCATTTTTATGTTTTAGTTTCTTTGTTGCCTTCTTTTCTTATATGAGATAAGTTGTTTCAGCTTGTGACATATCTTTTATTTCCTCCTTTACTATTTCTAGTTTGTCTTCAAATTTTCAGTCTTCTATATAAAAAATTATGAGTTTGAAGGTTCTTTATTTAAACTCATGGTCCATTTTGGTGTGCTTATTTATTTCCTATATGATAGCTTTGGTATCTACTTTATTTTCCATATAAGAATTTCTATTCAATTTTCCCTTTTTATCTTTAATATTGTTTCTCAAGTTACAACATTTTTCAATCATTGGTTGTTCCTATTTGTCAATTTCTTGTAATCTAGACTACATTTGTAATACCCCTACCAGTTTATGATATCAATATATATACTTTGATATTTCGATAGCAGGCCAGATGTTTATAACAATTACAATGCTGATCCAGATTCATTTCACAGTAGCAATTTGTGCCTATGTATATATATATATATATATATATATATATATATATATATATATATATATATATATATATATATATGGATTTTAGAGCTAGATTTCCAAGGACATATATGTCATTTTGGAAAAGTGGTCGAAGGGTCAAGATTTAAAATATTGTACATGTTTCAATATTGACAAAATATCGATTGGATGTGAAGACCATTCCACATAGAAGGGTATGGAGGGAACTGCAACTAAATGCCTATAGAAAATGGGTGTTGTGTTTGTTGTTTGGGAAGAGGACATGTGGGGACCACATTGCTTCAAGGAGTGCCACATGGCAGGGAAAGGCCATGAATATTTGGAAGGTGCATATTTTTCTTAGGGAGATAGAGGGAGGCATGATGGATTTTACACATTATAGTATTCCATTCTAGTGTATTTGGTTATGGTCTAGTGAGCTAGCGAGCCCTGTGCTTGGGGTTTTGTGCTAGCTTGAATTTTGTCTAAGGCTAGAAAGGTGTTGGGGGGGAACATGAGTTCCTACAAGCCTAGGATGATACCATATTCAGTTTTCCATAAGGAAATTTGAAAGGTTGGAACCACTGAGGCACTAGTAGGGCGCAGATAAGAGGTGTACCACTGGAGAAAGTTTGATGGAGTTGGAGTTTATGGTTGGGGCAATGTTTGATGGATGCATCCATTGTCTAAACTACATGACCCGTACTTGAGATTTATGAACTACGTGGTTTATGGCTTGGTGGAAGATGGAGATACTATAGGAAATTACTTATTTCATACCCGAAAAGTGTTCATGTCTATTGTGTTTTTTTGTGCAATTTATGAATGTGTATTGAAAACCCTAGTTTTCTAGATTATATGATGTGTTTTCATTAATAATGACCCTATTGTTAATATTATTTTTTTATCCAATTATGTATTATGGTGTATAGTGGTTTTTATATCTTAAGTTCATATTTCCGCATTTTGAACATATGCCATTCTTGTATTCTTCATTGCATTCCTTGTTTCTGCAGCTAGATATTGGAATTATGAGTGGCGTGGTTTGAGTAGAATTTCCTACTAGGGAGCTATGGATGTTATAAGGTGGTTTGAGAACACATTTTTCAAAAATAGGTCTCATTTGACATAATACGGGAGAAAAATGAGAAAATTTGATGCCCCCCAACTTTTTGTTATAAGTATAGTGTTGGGATTGATTACAACTTGCCTAAAAAAAATAGTATAGAAGCTAGGAGGAGATTAGCAGGATCAAATTCTATGGAAGAATTACTGAATTTGAGTCGTCGAATGCTAAAATTTGTGTGTAAGGAGCCATTCCTAATTATTAGATTCTATTTGGATTAGATATGTATGTGTGTGTGTGTGTGTGTGTGAAATGTGACATTTTTGGAACACTATAAGGCATATCAAAATGGACCTAGGATTTGTTTTACTTTGGGGTTAGAGTCCATAGTGCATGGGTTCGACATAAATGTTTTGACCATGCCAACATGGTTGTGGAGGTGGAACCATAAATTATGTAAGTATCCAAATATCACATTGAGAAAGTGAGAGACACCACAATGAGATGTCAAGCCACGAAGGCCAGCAAATTGGAGCCATTTTACAATCTGGTAGGCTAGGACATTGAGCGGACTAAGTTAGAGTGGGAGGCCACAAGTTTTAGTGTTAAATAATGGAGTTTATGATGTTAATTAACTAAGTGATTACCTTCATAATGGAACCATGATGGATATGTGGAACTCAAATCAATATGATCTCGGGAGGCTCATTAAAGGGTAGACAAATTGGCATCTAATGATGATAATGGTTGATGGATCGAAGAGATCGGGGTCGTCAAATCCCATTAGAGTGCAAAGTCACTTTTAAAATTATTCTATTTTAGAGTCTAGTGAGTTTAAGGAAAATTGATCTACCAAGGGATATGTATCTATCTATCTATCTATCTATCTATCTATCTATATATATATATATATATATATATATATATATATATATATATATATATATATATATATATATATATATATATATATATATATATATATATATATATATATCGTATATTGTATATTTATTCATTCTAATGCGGGGCACATGGGTGCATGGAGGATCCCATGCCTATTATTTTAATTTGTATTATTTAATATGATATTGTTTTGCAACATCTGTATATGGGCGACCGTGAGGTCACTGCACATGTGGGCCATGGAGGCATGAGATTAATGGGTAAATATGCCACATACGGGTTGATTTGGACATCGGGGTATATATATATATATATATATATATATATATATATATATATATATATACATATATTCATTCAAGATGTTTTATTATATGCATATAATTTTGTTTTTACATATATAGCTCATGGACTTTATATACAGGTAGGTGTGTGGATGCATGGAGGACCCCACAATTATATAGTTTATATATATAGATACATGCACACACACACATTAATGAATGTGTTTGATGTTGTGAGTGTATAATGAAACTAGTGCAGGTGTAGTTACAAGTGTTCCATGTGGAAATTGAGAGGGGGTAGGCCCATATTTGAGACATGGAACTGACCAATGAATGTCGGTAAGGTTTTAAAATTCATGAGTTTTTTCTAATTAGTTTGGGATGGGCATGGGGCTAAGGGTTAAAAAGTTAGTTTGTGAATTTAATTGATTTATATAACTTTGTAGCAAGTGCGGAGTAGATAGAGAGATGTTTAAATTCACAGGGCCATATCTTGCGCCTAGGAGTCAGAATTTGTTATGTGAGTAATTGAAATAAGTGGAATTTCAAGTAGAACATATCTCACAAGTTGAAAAAGAGAATTGGAGCAAGAAAATTAATAGAAAACATGGAGAAATCTAGAGGAGTTTGGAAAGAAGAATTCATTTTTAATTACAAAATTTGAAGCAAATAAATTTATGCCCAAGTGTTAGAGGTGCCCTTCATGTTTTTCTAGTTTTTGTTTAACTTTAGGAAAATTTTTATCTAAAAAAATTCATGTATATCATTGCATAATTAAAAAAAAAAAAAAAATATAACAACAAATAACTTAGGGTTGGAGGTCGTAAGTCTAAATATTATTAAAATTTTCCCCAAATACTCACTATTCATTGTTTTCGATATTGTGAAGTGATGTATTCATGTTTCACGGACCCTTAACTATCATGAACCCTGACCGTCCTAGAGTCTGACCTCCGTGACCATCTATCTAGTCTAGTCACCTTTTTGGTTTTTAAGTGTTTTTCCATTAGTTTTTTTCCCTTTTAATTAAATACAACTAAATGTTGGGTAAATAAACATATCTTTATTCAACAAAATTCTAAAATATAAATAAAAGTTTAAGTTATGAATACCTGAGTACTTCCTTTTTTTGCGTCTAGTTTAATGATTGGATTTCATGCATGTTCTAATGGAAATTTCTGAGCTAGTAGGCATAGCATTTTTTATTTATTTCTCTGTGATTTTTTATAAGTTCACCAGTATGTCTTTTGAGAACTTGTTTAATACTTATATTTGAGTTTTCTATGTTAAAATTCCTAAAGGTTTATATGTGACCAACACCTAATTTCCTACAAAAACATATGTGAAATTTTATTAAATCTACATTATCTTGGTTAGTATTGATATTATTTTTAATTTTTAATCTGAAATTATTCGTCGTTTTGTTAAATTCCTCTTCTTATTGATTTTTTAGGCCTATTACAAATTATTTTAAAATGGTTATAAGAGGAATCACCTAGACCTCTAGACATATAATTCAAGAAATGAAGCTGAAAATGAAATCAACAGAAGCTCCAGATTTGAAGATACCAATTCAAATATTTCCCTCTTTTCATATTCAACTTATGGGACTCAAGATGTAGGCAAGAATTCATGGGAAGAATTTTTTACTTCCTTTGAAAAAAGAAAATGGTCAAAATAAAAAATTTAGATGATGAATCTTCTTTAGATTACGAAGCAATTAGGAAAACTGAGCTGCATAAAATTGAGCCCACACCTAACATTTTTCATTATTATGAGATGATTAGTTGGATTTTGATGGATGCTCATGCACTAATCTATTCCATTTATGATCATAATGAGAATATGGTTTCCTCCTGGAAGCATAAAATCCTTAGTTTTATATATAAGTTAAGTCCTCCTAAAATCCTTTTATAAAAAAATAAAAATTAGATGAATTCCATGATAATGGCCTTAAAAAAAATAAGAAGGATTAAAAATTAGTTATTATAGAGTGACTTCGTGACCTTGAGAAATGCAAATTGAAAATGGGGAAAGATCAACTAGTATCAATCCTGAAACTCCCTTTAAGATGTATAGTAAATATTCTTTATAGACTATATCAAGAAGTGAATGTTGAGCATTGTAAGGTTGAATGGGTTCATCTTAATTATGAAATTCACAAAAATCAAAACAGATTAAATTGGGAAAATATTCTATTCCAAAATATATCAGAAGCCATGAAATTATCCATAACTTCTCCTCATAGGTTTCAATAGGATTTTTATATGTTTTCTTATATCACTCATATTTTTATGACCTTAGCTCCATTTCCATTAATGGAATTGAGATATTATTTCAATCATCAAAAAACTAATCATGTTTACACTATTATATTACGGGAAAACCGATTTGAGCATCACTTTTATGATATTTCCAACAATATCATGATTCCTCTGTATGAAGTTTTGTTTCGAAAATCTCCCTGTAGAATTAATGAAGATATTTAGGAAACTCTATCTAAAATTGGGTATTTGTCTGTTGAAGAACAATTTCCCTTTATCAGAATTTATGGAAGTGAGGTCGGACCTCACATTTTGCTAAGATATATTCCTAATACACTAGATGTAAGAGAAATGTCTAATCAAACTACACTTCACGACTAGGTTGGAATATTGCATAAAATTCAAAAGAAAGTATGGCCAAGTTTTCCTCTTAAGGTTGGTCAAATGATGTTGAAATATAAAGGACATGCTATAGCTGAATCATAGAAGCTACATAAATTTTTATTGCATTCCTTGCCATACTTTAGATATAACCCAAAAAACATTATAATAAATCACTACAATTTGATAAGATTATTAATAGGTTTCCAACATAAAAAAAACTGTGTATGATTATGTTTTTGTTCATGCTAGTAATTTTAATCAAGCAACTCAAACAAATAATTTCATGGATGTTAAGGAGAAGGAAAAGGTACAATAGTTGAGGGAGTGATGGGTACCAAAAATTGTGCAACGGGCTAGGGGCCAGCAAATTAAAAATTATACACATAGCATAAAGATAAAATCCACACAATGGGTATGAAAAGAAAATCTCACAAAAACTTCATTAATAAATGTTCACACTTAATTGTATGGATTAGGTGAAAAATTACTATTTATCCATTCAACTACTTCCACTTCTAGTGGGTCATCCTTTAGTTCATTTTTTACCTGTATGATATCCATGCTATCCTCCTTTTCTTTATCTATATGAATGTGCTCTGGTTCCTTATTCTCTCCATTCCCCCCCATCCCCCTCTTCTTCTAAAATCTCAAAACTATTCTGACTTGGTAGATTGTTCTCGCTAGGCTCCTTTTGGTGCTTTTTTCCCCCTCCTTTCCCTCTGCCTCCCACTTTCGTGAAACCTTTAGGGTTTTCCTGTGTTGTTTTTCAGGTTGTCCTCTTTTTTTGAGTTGGCAGTCTCTGAATAGGTGCCCATGATTATGACATTTACGACATATGAATGGGAAGTGTTCATAGTCAATTTCTTGTACGCATTCCTCATCATATACCTCTAGGATGACTTCATCCGGGAGTGCTCCCGATAAGTCAATTTCTACACATATGCGGGTAAAGGATGTATACTTACCTCAGAGAGTCGCCTTTGATATCTTTATAAAATGTCCTAATTTTTTACCTATAGCCTTTAAGGATTCCAACATCCAATAATCTAAAGGTGAGGAGTATAATATAATCCATACCAGGACCGATGTGAATGTTTCTCACTCCGGAACAAAGTTCATCATCCAAGGTCGCATGTAGAGGCCTGCAATAGCATAGAAGTTGGGTCCTCCTTCGAATACTCTGTCTTTATCCTCCAGATTAGTGAAAATCACTATAAAAAACCCTTGGATATTTATTTCTCCTTTTGGTTTCCAGGTGTTTCTTATCCATCTATACAACGCTTTCTCCTTGGGCCAAATACCCATAATATTGCATATGATCGCATAGGTTGCCATGTGATCTCTGTGCACGTGTAGTGCAGGATCATTTAAGACAACCTGGGGTTTGATATTAGACCTGGGATTGTAGGGTCCCGTTGTATATCTACCCTCCATTCTCTGACTATTGTCTCCAACTTGCGTTTCCTTTTGCGCGTCCTTGTGGGTCCCTTCCTTTTCATGGGATTTGCTGCTTTCCGGCTTTTGGGTACGAGTTGTCTTTGTCTCTACCTCCGTTGAATTCCAGAGCTTGTTCAGACTCATCTTTGTGCCTCTATTTGAAACCACATTGTTGTACGAAAGAGTGGAGCTCCCTCCTCCATGCCCCTCCATAGTTACCACCTCGCTTCTATCATCCCCTGTTCAAAACCCTAGTCGCTTCTCCTAGCGTCCTTCCAACCACTCCTCAAGAAAGTGAATTTTTTCATTTGCATCATCTCTATCAAAATGTTGAAAGTTAAACCAACCATATTTGATCTCTATCGAAATGTTTAAAGTTAACCAAACCTCATATCAAATTTAAAAACCATAATTATGTGTCAAGTATAAAAATAAGCTTCTGCATCATGACAAAATTAGCCTCATCTAACATTTGTCAACCATACAATATCACGGTTTAAAAAACATTCTTTATTCACTCAACTGTATCCATTCCTACAAATCTCTCATACAATGACCTGCCACAACTTCGCTTTTAATATCACTCGCATAAGTGAGACATTTCATACGATATAACAATTTCAAAAAACACATTATTTATTGACTCAACTCCGTGCATTTCTACAAATCTCTTATGCGATGACCTACTGCAAGTTCATTTTTAAAATTATTCGAGTAACTGAAATAATCATATAAATATAAACATATGGAATGTGAAGATAAGTAAACTATATATAATCTAAAATGGGATACATATATTAATATTAAATCCTTTTTATAGAAATGAATCCATTATGATGTTATTTGCATGGAGTTCACATTGCCAAGAACCAGCTAACTGGTGCTTAAATCACAGCCAAAATCAACATGTCGAAACGCCATAGAGATGTTACAACCCATGGTAATTTCATATCTCACTGTGAGGATACATTTCATTTATCCCGCTGAAGGTCTACGAGCTTTTGCGGACCCATTAATTAGTTACTTACACGCATGCAAGATTATTCTTAACCCATTATTTATTTAGATTTTCTTAAGTGTTAGATAACTTTAACATACACAAGATAATATTCATGTAGATATTTGACATCAATTTCATTCACATAACAATATAGATCAAGTAATCTTACAAAATCAAGAATTTCTTGTGCACTGAGCTGTAGGGGTGTGTGCACTCAGCTGTAGACACTACTCTAGCCCTTTGTGCACACAACTGCATAGCCTTTCTTCCACCTTCTGCACTAACTTAGACTCCTTCTCTTGTACACATAGACAACTTATATTCTTCTCCTATCATTGTTATGCCTTAGACTATCTAAGACATGCCTATTTAAACAATCCCATGGTCGGCACACTATGAGTAGATCCTCAAAAAGTCATCTTAACTTACATAAAAGAGAGCTAAAACCATTTTTTGAAACTTTCCTTAACTATGTGCTCGGCAACCACAATTTCCGAAGACTTTACATCCTTTTACATAAAACATGGGATTTTGCCCCAAAGCTTGGGCTTTTGCCCCAAAATTAACCTAGGAGACCTCATCCCAACAATTGAATTAAATAAATATAATTGTTTAGTATTGTACATAAAAGAGAAATATTAAAATATATAATAAAATATCAAAATTTAAAGGAAGTAAATGAGAAATCAAATTGAAAAACATTAAGTGCTAATTATAACATTAAACTTCGAAGCATTTAGCCTCGTCAAATATCGTCCATCCATTACTCATTAAAATAACACTATTTATTTATTCAACTGCATCTAGTTGAAAAGAACTATTTATCCATTCAACTACTTCCACTTCTACAAGCCTCTTATACAATGACGTACCACAAGTTCATTTTTAAAATGGTTCTAGTAAGTAAAATAAATATGTGCAATTTGAAGAGATAAACTATCTATTATCTAAACTACTAGAGATATGTTAATCATAAATCAATTCACAAAGGTTTTGTTTGATTATTATGGTTAACAAATACTTTTTATAACTACATGTCTTTGTTGCAAACAACCCTATGGAAACTATAATCAAATGTTGCATTTCTCCATTAGTAGTTCTCTATAATATTCTCTCATCCTTGATAGAAAGTAATCGATTACTATCGTATTTGCCAGGACTAAAGATGGTTAACAACCAACTAGTCAAGCTTTGATGTTAGCTTCACTCATAATTAGTTTGTGCTTTTCCATTTGATGGTATATAATTTTTTTTTGAAACTATAATAAACCATAACTACCCAATGCTTATACCTCATACTTTAGTATTGTCATTTTATTTTCTTGTGATTCCAATTTGACCTCTTTATACCATTCCTATTAAGTTTGCAATTCATGTGGCTTCTATTTTTTTTTAAGGTATAACCAAGAAAAAATCATAATTAAGACCTACACATCAATAATAAAACTGATATAAGTTGATATAAAATAAATAATAAACATTAAATTTACAGATATTTTTTTTTAAAATAAAAATCTATAAATGTGATATGGATTAAATCTATTATATATATATATATATATATATATATATATATATATATATATATATATGAATGGATAAATATTGTAGATGGAGAAAAAAAAATATGAAATAAATGTATAGGCCCAAATAAATTCAGCAATGAAAGATCACAATGAAGGAGGGTAATATTAATGATAAAATTACTTTTTTATACGTGTAATCTAGGTACGATACAATTGTGTCTAAGTAACTTATTAAGGGTAAAAAGAAAATGTAAAACTAATTGCATATTATACAATATACAATAACAATATCTAAGGATTAGTTAACATTCTCCCATTAATCTAAAGGGACATGTGACATGCCCAGTAACATTTTAAACTTTTCAAACTTTTCAAATGTTCTCTGAACTAGGAAAAACGTGTCACATGAATAACTTTGGCCTCTACATAATGTTGAATCAAGTGATATTTGGTGTTAATATGGTTGCTTCATAAAACTTGGGATTCTTGGCCAATTGAAATGCATAGTAGTAGTGCAGTTGAAGGCTTTTGTTTCTCCTTCAAGTCTTTAAGTATTTTGTGAACCCAAATAATTCCTTTTGTAGTTTGGGCTATTGCAACATATTAGCTTTGGTTGTAGAATCAGGAGGAACAGATTGCTTGAGCGATACTTAACTGATGGTTGAGGATACAAGGCTCATCAAATAACCAAAAGTAGAGACTCCATTCTCCTTATCTCTATCAAAACCAGAATTTGAAAAGCTAGTGAAATGGAGATCTACAATTTTAGAATATTTGATGTCATACATTCAACTGCCTTTCGAATACTTGAGCACTCACTTTGTTGCATTCCAAGCACTCACTTTGTTGCATTCCAATGACCTTCACATGGGGGTTATGCGTGGACTGGAAGGTATCCCTACAAATAAAAGATATGTGAGGTTAAAAAATTAAAACTTCCAACAAGTTGCATCTACTTGGTTGGATCTTGAAACATACTTCCTTCAATGGAAGTAAGGTTCCAACTCTGCTATATAGGAGTAGTGATAGGATTACAATACTGCATCCCAAATCTATCCAATAGCTGTCCAATATAATTTTTCTAAGAAATGAAAACATATTTGGGTTTGTGATCAGGTTCAAACCCTAAATAATAATGTAATTGAAGTCAAAATCTTTCAATAGATCTCTTTTTTATATAGTCATAATTGTTTCCTATTATCATGAAATCATGTACATACACAACCAAATATACAATTTCCAATTTCTTAACAAAAAGAGTTAGATCAATTCAAATAACTTATAATTCAACTTGAGAAGGTATTCAGTTAAATTTTCATAGCATGCACAAGATGCTTGATTAAGTCCATACAAAGCTTTAACCAATTTAAAAACCATAAATATGTGTTAAATATAACACATGCATCATGACAACATTGAGCATCATCTAACATTTGTCAACCATAAAATATAACATTTTAAAAGCCATTCTTTATTCACTCAACTCCATCCATTTCTACAAATATCTTATACAATAACCTACTGCATGTTCGGTTTTAATATGACTCCCGTAACTAAGACATTCCATACAATATAACAATTTTAAAAAACAAATTATTTATTGACTCAACCGGGTGCATTTCTACAAATCTCTTCCTACTACAAGTTCATTTAAGAACAATTCTAGTAACTGAAATAGTCATATAAATATAAATATTTGGAATGTCAAGATAAATAAACAATCTATAATCTAAAGTGGGTTACATATACTAATATTAAATCCTTTCTATAGAAATGAATCCATTACTATGTTATTTGCATGGAATTCAGATTGCCAACAACCAACTAACTGGTGTTTAAATCACAGCCAAAATCAACCTTCCCTATTCCTTTTCCATAATCTTGGACCAGCAAGATATTATCACCGAATCTGCTGCATCTAACTTATCCGTGGGAACTAATCCTTTTCCTTTCTTTATTGCTTTGTTTCCAAGAACATCTGAACAACTGGTGGTAGTTTCCGTGTTTCATCTATCACTAGAATCTGGAGTCCGAGATGATTCGAGCCCCCCTGGGTTTCGACCTTCATTACATATGGTGGTTACCTGTGCAACTGGAATCAAACAGAGCCCTTTACTTTGCAAGTAATCCATAGCTCCATTCATATCCCTCTCCATGAACTTGACAATATTGTTATCAAACACTCCGCCTTCCTTAGATAGCGAGCCACCAGGTTGAAGCAGACCCGCTGATGCCTTGCAAACCGAAAAAAGATAGCATCAGCCAACTGTCGGGAATTTCTGGTTATTCCAAACAAAATACAGTGGAAAAATCCTCTGTTTCCACTGTTGAGAATTTTCTGATAAATTCTGAAACAACAAAAATATGAACAGAGAGCAATACTATGTTTTCTGATAATTCAAAAACACAAGAACATAGCATAAAATAATACTCTACTTTGCCTCAAGATCAAAAACTGATCAAAATAATACTTTGTCTTTGACGCAGAAAAATACTCTGTTTTTAACTCAGAAAAACAGAAAAATTCGTTCTCTAGAAACGATGTTGCAGCAACACAGTTTTTTTTTTTTTTTTCAGTTGCTGTTCGTAGTGTTGCAGCAACGCTGTTCGTGGTGTTGCAGCAACAAGGATTTTTTACGTCAAGTATTTTTCGACTTACGAGAAATTTTTTTTTGACAAAATAACTTTTGGTGAAACAGCAACGCACAGAAAGAAATTTCTATTTATGAAAATAAACCAACATATAAAACTAAGTCTTCCTCACGTAGAGGGATCTTCACAAAAGATTATTCTTAAGAGCATCTTCCTCTTGACAGAGGGATTACAACAGGAACGCTTCAGTTCCACAAAACAACTATCTCAGAAAATTTCAGCACTGCTGTGCAATACAAAAAAACTCTCTTGTTCTACACTGTTGTGTGCTCCCCTTTGCTCTCTATCTCTCTGTTTTCTACTTCTGTTTTTGTTTCTATTTATAGTGCGGGAAAGGGTCGTCACCGCTTTAACTTGCTGATAAAGTTTGTTCTGCTCATGATTAACAGATTTGATCTTTTGCTATATTTCTTGAGTCGGTGGTGATGAAATCTATGACTGATAAATGCTACTACGGCTTGAGGCTGGTTCTTTTCTCTTTCAGTCGTTCTGCTCATTAATACGGTTGTTGAAAAGTAATGGTGTGGCGCTGGATCTGATTTTCTTCATTCTGGAAACACAAAAATAATTAAAGAGTGAAAATATGGTAATGGCGGTGACTTAAAAGATCGGGAAAAAATGTGGGGCGCCGGATCACGACAAATGAATAAAGTAGCTGCAGCTGCTGCATAGCAGTTGGAATTAATATTCCAACTTTTAATTTCAGCTGCTGGGTTATCAGTCATACCCAGAAGTTTCCTTAAAAAATCAAAACTTTTCTGATCCAATGGCTTTGTCAGAATATCTGCAACCTATTCCTGAGTCCTGCAATGTTGTAAAATGATTTCTCCATTGTTCACCAATTCTCTGATGTAGTGAAACTTTGTGTCTATGTGTTTTGTTCTCTTGTGGAATACAAAGTTGTTGGATAATGCAATAGCTGAGCTACTGTCACAAAAAATAATTGTTGTTGTTGCCTGCTCCTGGCATAGACTTCTCAACATTCTCCTCATCCAAACCGCTTGACATGCTGCTGCTGTAGCTGCCGCATACTCTGCTTCTGCTGTAGACAATGCCACAATTGGCTGTTTCTTGGAAGCCCATGAAATGGCTCCAGAACCTATGTGGAAAATGTAACCAGATGTGCTTTTCCAGTCATCTACACTTCCAGCCCAATCGCTATCTGTGTATCCAACTAAATCTGAACATTCTGAAACAGTATAAAATATGCCATACCTTTTTGTACCTTTAACATACCTCAGAATTCTCTTTGCTGCCTGCCAATGTGTTTCTTTTGGCTTCTCCATGAATATGGAAATTAAACTAACAGCATACATTATGTCTGGCCTAGTTGCAGTCAAATACATGAGGTTTCCAACTATGCTCTTGTACACACTAGGGTCAAAATCTTTGCTGCTGTCTTCTTTGCTGAGTTTTAATCCCATCACTGTGGGAGTGATTGCTGCCTTGTTGTCCTGCATGTTAAATTTGCTCAACACTTCATTTACATATTTTGCCTGAGAAATAAAAATTCCATTTTTATTTTGATCTACTTCTATTCCTAAGAAGTATCTCAGCAAACCCATGTCAGTCATCTCAAATTCTTCTTTCATGACTGATTTGAAATTTTCAATGAGGTAGTCATCATTACCTGTAAAAATCACATCATCAACATATAACACAACAATTAAAATTTTACAGTCTTTTTCTTTGATGTAAACAATGGGTTCTCCCTCACACTTCTCAAATCCGTTCTCCAGTAGATAGGAATCTATCCTACTGTACCACGCTCTTGGTGCTTGCTTCAGCCCATAAAGAGCTTTCTTCAATCTGCAGACTTTGTGCTCTTGGCCTTTCTTCTCATAGCCTAGAGGTTGCTCAATGTAAACCTCTTCCATTAATACTCCATTCAAGAATGCTGACTTCACGTCCATTTGGTAAACTTTCCATTTGTTTTGTGCTGCTGTGGACAGCACTGCTCTTACTGTTTCCATTCTTGCAACTGGTGCAAAAGTCTCCTCATAATCTCTCCCATATTGCTGCTTGTATCCCTTGACAACAAGTCTTTCCTTATGCCTTTCTATCTTTCCTTCAGCATTACTCTTGGTCTTGTAGACCCATTTAACTCCAATGACTTCTTTACCTTTTGGTAGCTCAACTAAATCCCATGTCTTATTTCTTTCTATTGCATTCATCTCCTCATCCATAGCTTCTATCCATTTCTTATCTTTAATTGCATCTTCAAAATGAATAGGGTCATCAACACTACAATACAAAGCAAACAGGGAATTCATTCCTTCATCATAAATATCACTTAAATTTCTGAATTTCTTACCTCTTTCATTCGGTGTGCAAGTGCTTGTAGATGCACTTGAATTTCCTCCTTGTGGTGTGCTTGGAGAAGCACTCTCATTTCTCCTCAAGGGTGTCTTTTGTTGTTCTGTTGTTGGCGCTGCTGTTTGGGGATGTGTTTCAGCCAACTCCTCATCATCATCATCATGAGACAAACAATTTTTAACATTAACTGTTTTCTCTATGCTTCCATCCCAAGCTTCCTCTTCAATAAATTGAACATCTCTCCTCACAAAAAACTTCTTGGTGGATGGGATATATAACCTGTAAGCTTTGGATTCTTCACTGTATCCAATGAAAATACATTTCTCCCCTTTGCTGTCCAATTTCTTCCTTAGCTGATCTGGAATGTGTGCATAAGCCACACAACCAAAAACTTTCATGTGGGAGACTCCTTGCTTTCTCCCACTCCATGCTTCCTCTGGCACTTTGTTCATCACTGCTTTTGTAGGACATCTATTCAAAATATATACTGCACAGTGTACAGCTTCAGCCCAATAATCATTTGGCAAATGCTTTGCCTTCAACATGCTCCTCGCCATATCCATGATTGTTCTGTTTTTCCTTTCAGCAACTCCATTTTGCTGCGGGGTGTACCTTGCTGTAAATTGCTTATGAATTCCATTTTCCCTGCAATAAAAATTCTTTGGAGATATACTCACCTCCTCTGTCAGTTCTCAAAACCTTGATACGCAACCCACTTTGATTTTCTACAAGTGCTTTGAAATTTTGGAATTTTTCAAACACTTCACTCTTATTCTTCAGAAAATAAACCCAAGTCTTTCTGGTAAAATTATCAATAAATTTTAGAAAATATTGGCTACCTGCAAGTGATGGAGCTTGCATCGGTCCACATAAATCTGAGTGGACAATTTCTAAGGGTGCTTTTGCCCTTATGCTTTTCCCAGTTGGAAAACTTTCTCTGTGTTGTTTTCCCAATAGACAACCTTCACAAAGGCTGTCTGGCTTTTCTATCAATGGTAATCCTCTTACCATTCCTTTTCTACTCAACAAATTAAGACCTCCAAAGTTGAGATGTCCAAATCTCAAATGCCACAACCAATTTTCATCCTTTGGTACACTTTGGAGAGCCTCTTGTATCACTGCTGCAGTTACTTCTTTATTTTTCAGATCTGCCCTTATTCTGAGAGGGAACATCCTGTTCCTTGTCATCTTCACTTCAGCAATACAACGTTTGCTGGGTAATCTATCCATGATGGTGCATACATCATTCTCAAAGAAAACATTGTAACCCTTCTGAACAAGCTGTCCAATACTCAAGAGATTACACTTCATTCCGGGAACATAATAGACATCTGCTATGGTTTTCTTTTCACCTTTCTTTGTAAATATTTTAACTTCTCCTTTTCCCATAACATAAATTTTACTATCAGTCCCAAGTGTGACTTGTGACTGCACACTCTGATCTAAAGCAGAAAACAGGGCTATGTTTCCTGTCATATGGTTGCTGCAACCAGAATCTAGAAACCATATATCTTCACTGTTTGTTTCAGCCATATTACAAACTAACATCACATTATCTTGACTGATATTTTCTCTAGTGATATTTGCACTAGATCTATTACTCATATCATGCTGCTTCTTCCTACATTCATTTGCATAGTGCCCATATTTTTTACAATAATAACATTGGACATTGGATTTTTCATACCTTTGTCCTTGAGCATGATGTTGTCCACTTTGCTGGCTGTTGCCATGGCCTTGGTTCTGATTTGGATTGCTGCCTCTTCCTTGAACGTTTGCTGGACTGTTTCTTCTGCCTCTGTATTGGGTTCTGCCTCTTCCTCTCTTGTTTCCTCTGCCTTGACCTCTTCCTCTTCCAAATGACATCTGGGTCTTGAAGGCTTGGTCAAGAGATGAGTTTTCATTTCTACTCAACCTCTGCTCATGTGTTATGAGTGATGCATGAAGTTCATCAACTGAAAAATTTGAGAGATCCTTTGTCTCTTCTATGGTGGTGACAATCACATCAAACTTTGAGGGTAGGCACCTCAATAGTTTCTCCACAATCCTCCTTTCTTCAAGAGTTTCTCCATGAGACCTTATCTGTGTGACCAAACCAATTACTTGTGTGAAGAATGTGTCAATATTGTCTGACTCCTTCATACGCGGGTTCTCAAAATCTTTCCTCAGCAACTGTAGTTTTGCTGTCTTCACTTTCTCCATGCCTTGATAGGCTATCTTGAGAGTTTGCCATGCTTCTCTGGATGTCTTGGTTGCTGCTATCCTCGGAAACACACTCTCATGCACTGCTTGATATAAGAATACAATGGCTTTTGAGTCCTTCTTCTTATTGCTCTTCAACAGCTCTTTCTCTGCCTGAGTTAATCCAATAAACTCATCTTCATTTGCTGGTTCTTCAAATCCATATTCAACAAGTTCCAATAAATCTTGTGAGGCAAACACGACACTCATGGTTATTGCCCAGTAGTCATAATTTTTCCCATTGAACTGTGGGAGCTGGGTATTAAACATACCCACGCTGGTGCTGGCCATTCTTGTAATACTTGACTATAAAAAAAATCACTTAATTGTTTTCAGCAGCTACACAAAAAACTAATCTGAAAAATACCTTGACAGCGTTTTCGCTTTGCTGGATAATCTGTTGCAGCAACAAATCTTCTTTCAGCTTCTTTGATGTCCTCAAAGAGCCTAGACAAGCTCTGATACCATGTCGGGAATTTCTGGTTATTCCAAACAAAATACAGTGGAAAAATCCTCTGTTTCCACTGTTGAGAATTTTCTGATAAATTCTGAAACAACAAAAATATGAACAGAGAGCAATACTCTGTTTTCTGATAATTCAAAAACACAAGAACAGAGCATAAAATAATACTCTACTTTGCCTCAGGATCAAAAACTGATCAAAATAATACTTTGTCTTTGACGCAGAAAAATACTCTGTTTTTAACTCAGAAAAACAGAAAAATTCGTTCTCTAGAAACGGTGTTGCAGCAACACAGTTTTTCTTTTTTTTTCAGTTGTTCTTCGTAGTGTTGCAACAACGCTGTTCGTGGTGTTGCAGCAACAAGGATTTTTTACGTCAAGTATTTTTCGACTTACGAAATTTTTTTTTTTGACAAAATAACTTTTGGTGAAACAGCAACGCACAGAAAGAAATTTCTATTTATGAAAATAAACCAACATATAAAACTAAGTCTTCCTCACGTAGAGGGATCTTCACAAAAGATTATGCTTAAGAGCATCTTCCTCTTGACAGAGGGATTACAACAGGAACGCTTCAGTTCCACAAAACAACTATCTCAGAAAATTTCAGCACTGCTGTGCAATACAAAAAAAACTCTCTTGTTCTACACTGCTGTGTGCTCCCCTTTGCTCTCTATCTCTCTGTTTTCTACTTCTGTTTCTGTTTCTATTTATAGTGCGGGAAAGGGTCTTCACCGCTTTAAATTGCTGATAAAGTTTCTGCTGCTCATGATTAACAGATTTGATCTTTTGTTGTATTTCTTGAGTCGGTGGTGATGAAATCTATGACTGATAAATGCTACTACGGCTCGAGGCTGGTTCTTTTCTCTTTCAGCCGTTCTGCTCATTAATACGGTTGTTGAAAAGTAACGGTGTGGCGCTGGATCTGATTTTCTTCATTCTGGAAACACAAAAATAATTAAAGAGTGAAAAGATGGTAATGGCGGTGACTTAAAAGATCGGGAAAAAATGTAAATAATTAAAGAGTGAAAAGATGGTAATGGCGGTGACTTAAAAGATCGGGAAAAAATGTGGGGCGCCGGATCACGACAAATGAATAAAGTAGTTGCAGCTGCTGCACAGCAGTTGGAATTAATATTCCAACACCAACAAAGTAAAACACACGTGGCTGTTCCAGTAATTTATATTACTAGTACCAGTAAAAATCAACAATGAGGCGTGTACCTTAGCTGCAACATTGGGAGTTAGAGGCCCAAATGAACCAACACTGCCAAGCTTACTGGTGCTCAAAACCTGCAGAACAGCTGAGCTGAGCTTTGAGAACAAGCACTGAGGTTATAATACGCTGCAGAAATTCAATCTTGCAAGAGATTGGGGAACAACCTTTATTTGCATCTGCAGAAGTTCGACATACTCAATTATTTCATCCAGCATTGATGCTCTGTCAGTCTGCACATATATAACAACAAATTTAGCAATCGTTCCATCAATGTAATATAAAGAACAAAATCAAAAGAACAAAATCAAAAGAACTTAAAACAACACAGTACCTTGAATTCTTATCGATCACCAACATTCCACGTATGGAATGAAATATAAAAAAACAATCCCTAAATTAAAACATCATTTAGGAATGCCTCTTTTACTGTACCTTAGTGGCATTTGGCACAAGCTCATGCAAAGCTTTCAATTTTTGTGCAATTCTCTGTGTCCGTTGCTGCCAGATAATTAAAAAAAATAAAAAATCAAAACCGTCTCGAGACTGAAAGATTTGAAACAGAGGAGTTTTAGACTATTTTCTCACCCGTTCAGCTACGGTGTGAGGATCCGTAGCTTGACCTCCACCAGCCCTTACACGGATCCTTGGAGCACCATTTAAAGCTTCTCCACCAGTTGACCCGTCAACATCACCCATGTCTTACAGAGCTTCTGTATTACAAGCTACCCTAGAAGCTACCCTAGAGACTTACAGAGCTTCTGTATTACAAGCTACCTGAGAGACTGAGAGACTTACAGAGATTGTGATACAGCTATCGAAGACAGTTCTCTTCTTACAGAGCTTCTGTATCACAAGCTACCCAACAGATTTGCAGAACTTGTAATACAGCTACCCGAGACAGTTCTCTTCTTACAGAGCTTCTGTATCACAAGCTACCCGAGAGACTTACAGAGCTTGTGATACAGCTACCCGAGACAGTTCTCTTCTTACAGAGCTTCTGTATCGCAAGCTACCCGAGAATTAGAAGCTACCGAGATAGTTCTCTTCTTATAGCACTGGTGGCTCACCACTAACAAAGCCTCACTTTCAAATGAAAGGAAAAAGTTTGTAAGGACAAAGTCAATCTGTTTTCCGGTAAGAACTAACTTTTTGTTGAGAATATTTAACTACTTATTGCAAATAGTAAACTAAAAATCATTTTTATTTTTATCTAGAGATTGACCCTGTCAACCATAAATATATATATATATTATTTCAATTAATAAAATAAAGATGGACCTGGTAACGATAAAATATATATATATATTTAAAAACCGATATATTTTGTATATTTATTATTAAAATAAAAATAATAATTATTTTTTATGTATACAAACTAAAGATTGACCCCGTCAACCATTAAAAAAAATTATTTTAATTTATTTTAATTAATAAAATAAAGATGGACCAGTTAACGATAAAAAATAGATATAAAAAAAAATACTTCGTATGTTTATTGTTTGAATCATTGGCGTGGATGAGAAAGTAAAATATTGTTTTTTTCTTTTTTATAGATATAGTTATAATTTAATTTTTAACATTACACTCCATGTAAGATGGAAACTAAATTAGTTTATGCGTTTTTTTGGTTTGTTAAATAAAAAAAATATTTCTATGATAAATTTTTTTAATTAAAATTATATAATTTATTTTCTTGAGAAAAAATCATAAAATAAACTCAATTGCAAAACTAACAACTATTTTAAATAATTAATTATAAAAAATTAATTACAATATTGTAATCATTTATCAACATTGTGTAATAGTTTTTCAAAATATTATAAATTTTATTTTAAAAGAATAACAAAATATATAATATTAGTGCTCTACCATTCATACATTCTATTATCATATTTTCCTATAAGATGCCAAGTGAAACATGGGTTTAAAGTTATCTTCATACTCACATTACATATTTAAAATTAATGCCTAAAATTTTATTTGAAATATAAATTAATTTTAAATTAATTTATTTTTTTTATTTCAAAAAATAAATTAAGCATAGCAAATCTCTCTTTATATGTATTTTAAATTTCAATTTATCAAATGCTAAATTTATTAAATGTATATTATTATATTATTTTTTATTTTTTTCAAAATGTTTTTTTTTTGTTGATAAGTGGGTGAATCTTGAAAATCACTCTTACCCTATGGCTGAGAGGCCACGACTCATCTAAGCCGTCAAAGTCACCCGGGGATGGCATCCGGCCTCAGCCTCACTAGCCAGACTTTTAGTGTCGATGAGACTAGAACGAGTGACCTTTGCTTACGGAGCGCCTTAATATCACGCTTCTTCATTGACTCTTCTATATCCCTTTGATACTTTTTCCAAAACATTTTCACTTTCGATTCGTTTTACAATTTTTAAATAAATTAAGTTTGTTAATGTTTTGGAAAAAATAAACATTAAACAAAATATTTTGAAATAACTAAATAAAAACCATTTTTATGTGGTTTTAAATTGAATTGTGTTTATGTTGTTTAAAATTGAGTTCTAAAATATAAAACTTATATTAAAAAATTAAAAATTTAAAAAGAATGCTATTCCCCAAGCGTCATCATAAATTCAATTTGTTATAATATATGAACAATACCATGCTTAAGAATACTGCATGCCAAGAAACCATAACTTATATCACGGGTATTGCTAACTTGTAAATAAGGTTTGTTACATTACCATGACCCAGTACCGTGTCTTATCAATACCATTTCCCAAAAAAAACTAGAACTCATTTCAAAATCAAAATATTTTATTTTAATTTTATTTCATAACATTTTTATACTCATTATGTTCCTCACCAAATAGGTAAACAATATATGACATTGTGTTTATTGTTAGTCATGTTTCTTACACTACCATAGGCTAGTACCATGGCTTATCAATACCGTTTTCCCAAAAACCAAAACTCATTTCAAAATCAAAATATTTTAATTTTATTTTATTTCATAACATTTTTATACTCACTAAGTTTGTCAACAAATGGGTAGACAATCTATAACCTTGTGTTTATTATTGGTCTATTATATGAGAGATCATTTTTCTTTTTTTAAATTTAAAACAAAATTCATAAAATTAAATTGAAAGTAAATTTTGAAATACATAAACTCAATCGAGTTGTAGATAAAAGTTGTCACAAAATATTATGAAGACCTTGTTATGCTAAATTTTTATATTATGGTACTTTAAATTATATTAAATCATACTTAATTTAGATCTAAGTTTTCCACGACAACCACGATTAACGTCCGCTAAGGCTGATATGGTCTATCAAATCTTAAAAATTTGAGGAGGTTGGTCATGGGGAAAATGATTTTCAAATGAGAGTGGATGTGAGTAAGGGTTGTACCATCCAACAGAAATTATTTTTCATATTCAGCTCTTTTACATTCACAGAGAAGGCATATTCTCTCGTGCCAAGGTATCTTGGGAATAGAACAACGTCTCGTTTTACTCCGGAGATCATGAAAATTAGTTTTAATCCTTGAAATATTCATTCTCTTCTTAGCAAACATTAAGATAGAAATGTAATTATGGTTAGCAACTATGGGGTCAATAACCTCCTTATAGTATCTTAACCTTCTTTTCTCCCCTAACTCCTTATCACTCCACAACTTGTCCTTGATTTTGGAAGTAATGATGTTTTTCATATTATCCTTATTCCCCAAGATGATCTCCTCCTTTATCTGCAAATGATGGTTCTAGGACTTGGCATCCTTATGCCACCCTCGATTGAGTCAAAGGTGGTTTTGACTAGAGTTATAAAAAAAAATTAGGAGTCTCTTGGCTTCCATGTTGTACAACTTCTTCTTATACATCAAATACGTAAAAATAGTCATGCATTCACGGAAAGGCTATCCTCAATTAAGAGAATAGGGTATATAGTGGTACCTTTAGTCTTGAGGTTCTAGGTTATGAATTTCTTTTGGATCATTTCAATATTTCTCCATGACTCTCTAGATATAGTGCAACCCCATACTCACATCCATATAAAATAATAGGGTTGACGAGAGTCTCCAAGGGGAACTTCTTTTACTCCGAACCCAAAGATGAGTAATCTTACAATATTTTTGAAGCCCATAGTAAGATTTCTGACCTCCTATAATCCTCTTCTTAATTCTATAGTTCGAGTTGATCTCATAGTGGATGTGCATACCTAAATATTATGTTATGGTCCTATGATTGATAGGAGGAAATGATGATTGAATATTTTCTTTCAATATATCAAATTGTAAATAATATTACATGTTGCAAATGTTTTCCAAAAAGAAAAAAATAAAAATAAAAATAAAAAATGAAAAGAGTGTATGTAAAGATAAAAATAGAATAAAAGAATTAAAAAAAAAAGATGAAAAGAACCCCGTGAAAAGAAAAAGAGTGAAAGTTATGCAAATTCAAATGCCACTAGGAGAAAAGTAGTTTTGTTTTGAAAAATAACATAGGAATTGTGTGCATCTTGTTTTAAATGCCATAATGACATATGTTTGTTTGAATAATACAATATAATCATGGTCAAACACATTCGAATTTTTGTTGTTAGACTAGAGAATAATTTAACCAAACTGTTTAAACTTGGTTAAAATTAGGTAGATAGGTGAAGAAATTGATCCAATTGTTTAAGCTGGATTAATAATTTAAGTTTGAAGGTTAGAAATTAGAATAGGACAAATCTCTCCTCCAAAGGAAAATAAGAAGGGTCTGCACATTTAAATGTACCCTTGGTTTGTAGAGGATAGGCCTTTCTTTCAAAAATTAGGATGAAAAACATTGAAACTTTATTATTCATGCGTTAAACATATATAAGATTTGTCCTAACTTTTGGCACCTATAAACAAAAGTGAAAAATTACAACATGTTATGTCATCTAGAGGATAAATGGCGGGCCAATCTAATATATGCGTCCTTTATGATGGAATTCCATAGTCCTCAATGCTTTTCATTCCCCCCACCCTTCCTAACTTTATCGGTGGAGGGGGTGTCCATAAAGGTGGTTTCACTCATCCCGACCCCACCTTATTTGTCACCCTCTCATTCTCTTGCAACCCCCCTATCAATACCATATACCACCCACCACCCCTTCGAAAACTACCTAACCTGCTCCTTCCAACCATCAGTTCCCTGCACCTACACCACTAATCCCTCCACGACATCTGTCTAATATTTTTCCATACCCGTTATGGATTTAATCTTCATCTAAGTTACGATTAAACCTCCTAACTATCCTGTGCCTTTAACAAATTATTACTTAACCATGAAAATCTCATTATCCATTACTATTACACCCTTTGTTGAATCTGATCCTGCGATGTTCAGTTCTATTTTCTCAATCTCAATTAATAGAGTTAAATTGTCTCAACATTGAGTAGAGAACGAGGGTGCAATAGTAGTAGCTTCACCATCATCACAAACCTCCATTGTCAAACTTTTCTCAGGTAAATTTCACAACTCTTTAGCCTTTTCCAAATTTCTTTCAGATTCCTAACATGGCTCCCAAGAGAAAAACCAATGTTAATAATGAAAATCATATGTTTCCCCCACCAATTGACCTTGATCACTTCCCCCTCACTCACAAAGACTATAAAATCTTAGAGCCAAAGTGTTAATTTGATTTATTTGAATTACACAACTATCTCAAAGACATCTTCCTTAAACAGAGCAATGAAATTTTCCTCTGGGAATCCAATGTACCCCTCTACATGTTTCCCCAAACCCATCAATTCCTTGAATTTGTCCTCAAATGCCAAGTTTGTTACCTTCCAAACTAGAGAGCCAACGTGGCCTACAATGGTGAGATTCTATTCACAATCAACCCTTAGTCAATTAACCAAATGTTGCAGATCCCTCAGAATGATTCCACTATACCACCATATCGCTCCTCCAATTTTCCATACAAAGCTAATCAAATCATTTCCTTACTCTCATATTTACTGGGGTATTATCCGGATGAAAGCGTAGATGAAGCTATTTTAGGTTTTCTATACATTTTCTCTAATGAAGAAAATCCCTCAGTAATTTTCAATTCTATCCAGTTCCTTCATCACAGAATTCATGAACAATTCCTTAAGATTCAAACTAAAGGAATGTTCAAATATGCCTCTATTCTTGTCTATATGTTTCTATTTTATCAAGTAGGAAAGTTCCCATTTGCAGCACAAGAACTGAATGAACAAGGGGAGTCACACTCAGTCATTCCTTGGACTTCCATGCCAAAACGTGATCTAGGTGGCTCTAGGGAAACACACATGACAAAGAGGGCTTCTACAAGCTCGAAAATAACAATGATTAGAATGATTTAAAACTAAGACCAAAGCATAGATCTTGTCCTCCTGATTGCAACAATGTGAAGAGTTCGTCAATCTGAGCTCATAGGAGGGAGAACGAGTGAGTCAATGTTTTGGTCAAAGTTGGGTTGTGGGCTAGGTTTAAGTGTCCTACAATTTAACCGACCCCAAGGTATGAGACCTAGCTCCCGAAAGCGGATGAATTTGTTGGATCGTTAATTTTTCTAATATCCCCTATATTAAACAAATTCAAAAAATGTCTATTATTTAATAAATAAATAAATAAACTATTATACAAGTGGTGGGCCATGACCCCTGCCACCTCCACCGGAATCCGAAACCACATATCAAATTTTTTATTAAAAAACTAGGGTCGGCGGCCATGACCCCACCGGATCCTCCAACCTCCATACCCAAACATTATATAAATGCATGGGCTGGCGGCCATCACCCTGTCGAACCCCAACCAACCCTTCATATCGTTAAAGAATTATTAAGGGGCTAGGCGGGACACCTATAGTGGACCCGGCCCACACCCCAACAAACATATATGAAATCACATTAAGGATGAGGCTGATGGGAGTTGAACCCATGGCCAGCAGGAGGGCCAACCCCACCCATGTGGCAGCCCCATGTTAAAACCAAGCCTCACATCCCATTATTACACCAACAAACCGTAACCAAAACATAATACAACCGGTGACCACAAACTTCGCTCCACTTGAATGCAACAACACATGTTTTGGTAATTAAAAGAAAATCAAACGACATGTATTTTTAGTGAGGTTGGGATTTGATCCCTCGACCTCCGTGTTACTAATTTTCCCTCCGACCACAATGCCAAATGGTCCTCATTGGATAATTTGCCCACCAAGAGGTATATTAACCCTCATTTTCTTACTGAGCCCAAGGATGGAGTAGCCAGGAGCATCCACAAAAATCAAAATGATAATTTTTAATTAATTTATTGTATGTGGAACCATGAGCCCAGAGAGGAACAAAGAAGAACCATGACTGGGCGAAATTCTCAGAAGGGTGAAATTTTTGCAGTGTCCAAATTGGAAAAATTTTATGTTGATCTTACACCTATCAGTGACACCACCCTACCGGCATATTTAGTTTCCTAATCTGAGTAGCCGACATTTAGAGGACCCGGAGGAGGGAATCCTTGAGGAGTCTAGGGGGGATTTAAAATATTCCTTAAACCCCAGATTTTCACTTTCTCAGAATTCAGAAATTTGATAGTCAATTTTACCCTATTCGACGCAACATATCTTATGGTGCATTCAGATTTTCCATTTTCTCATTTCATTTTTCGGCCACATTTCTAAGTGGATTGGAGGTGTTAGCATTCATGTGCGAGCAATCATTTCCATGAGATTCAACAGTGCGAGATTGATGGTAGAGCCAACTTCAGCAGTTTGACATCCTTTTCTTCAGTTCATTTTGCTATGAAATGCATTGTGCTACATAGATCCCTGTTTGATGCCTCAAGTGGGATCTTGTTTCTTACTTTTCTCATGATTCCTGCTTGATGTGACGCAGAATCATTTGTCGGACGTACTTGCTATCATGATTATTCATGCCTTATTTGAGATCCCTTTGTTGTTATGTTGATGGGATACTCATGTGTCACCATGTATGTTTGCATTGAGATGCCTTTTACACAATGTTGGTGGGATGCTCATTATCATCATGCGTGAGGTTTAGGTCATATTGATATCAGTCCTTTTTTTACTGACAGATCCTATAGTGGAACATATCTTGGAGCCACTCCTGCATGAGGGAATTTTCCTTGTATGATAGTGAAATCACCCTTTATGTACATCATCACTATTGATAGCACTTAGTGCAGTGGCCTACACCATCTTGACTCCGCGGCGGGAGATGTAGTCCCTCCTCGACGAACTTTGTTATCAACGTATTGTTATTTTATGTTGCTGGAGATTGTCATGTTCCTTGTTCTTTACAACATGAAGATATGTTCAAATATGCTATTTTAAATGCAATTCTAATCACATGACGAAGGTAAAAGATCTTGTCTAAATCTAGGATTTGAGACAACTCGAATCAATTTTGGTATCGAATTAGCCTTTGCGTAAATGTGAATTTCAATTGTGAACAATGGAACTTGCAGTGACAGAGGATGAAACTGAAATGTATGAAACCATGCTCAAAATTTCCGAAAGGGCAAAAATAATGTATGAAACTCTACAGAAAGAGACAAAGGAAAAGGAGTGATTGCAACTTCAGTTGCAAGTCGCGGAAGAGGCCCTCGAGGAACTGAAGCACAACAACCACAATCTTGAAACAGAGAATGATGAATTGAAGATGCCTTTACGTGAAGAGAAACAGGAAAAATAAAGTTTGCTACAATAGCTGCAAGCTAAGGATGAGGCCTTAGAAAAGCTGCAGCGTTACCCATGTGAGGTAAAAACTAGTTCTTCGAATTCATGTATGTCTCGTGATGATGATTTCGTTGTTTTTTAAAATCATACCACAGGAATTTGATCTAAACTATTGAAGGAAATGGGGTATGAAGTAAAAGGCTTGGGCATTAATGGGGAAGGCATTTCAACCCCATCAAAGTAGAAGAATCACCCTTTTGAACATGAATTGTGTATGTTAGAAAAGAAGTTCGGTAATTCACACAGACATCTAGCGAACCACCCACAACAGATGATGAGAGGCCCTCATCAGTTCTTTCCAAATCAAAAAAGGAGGTAAAAGATGTTGATTTCGTTTCAGTTTCATCTTCACATAGTATGATTTCTATTGGAGATTTGTAGATCCCAATTATAGGGACAAACCTGAGGCTCGTTACCAAGATGAGGCACGAGGAGGAAAAATAACTTGCTATTAACAACCAAGGAATAACTCAACCATTACCGATTGTGGAGAGACCTTAATCTGCAGGCTTGAGATACATCGAGGGAGAATACTCAAAGGTGTTAGATTCTTCTTATATGTCATTGAAATTGTCGAGGAAAGATAATTATGGGAACACATCCCCATCATCGCATTGCAGTGCCCATTGCGAGGAAGGAGCTGAGGCAAGCTCTCATCACCATACTTACACCAATGACGACAAGGAAAGGTATAATAACTCTTGACATTCGAATGTTCATTTCAATTATGATCATGTTGTTAATGATGAACGTAAAACATAGTATCGAAAAACATATACCTTTTGTGGATTACATAACCATAAATTTTCTAAGTGGTGGAAAAGAATAACAACACCCAAAATGAGCAGGCATGAAAGACCCTCTCAACAAAAGGTAAAGAAACATATTAAGTAGATCTGGAGGAAGAAAATTGTATTGCAATCATTGCAATAGAGGTGGCCATCCCAGGGCCACATGTTGGAGGCTCCATCGAGAGCAACACCTTAAAGACAAAGTGTCGGTGCATGAACTAGGTGAAACAATTGTTCGAGAAGAAAAACCACCATAGGGGGATGAGCCATTCACCGGGATAAGTGAAAAATGGTTTCTATATATGTTAGCTTGTCATGCTAGTGATTTTGTAATCATTTGTTGCATTTTAAAATGTAAAAGTGATGATGTGTTTTCCATCACTTGTTAAGCAACAATGATATCTGGTCTTGTTTTGAGTTGAATGATAAATTGTGAAAGTGATGTTGTGTTTCCAGCACTTGTCAAGGAAACTATAGTGTTTGGCCTTATTTTTGTAAATCATGTGATGTAGTGATGATGTTTTTTCCATAACTTGTTGAAGCAACAATGATATGTTGGCCTTCTTTTCGTAGCTGGGGTACTATCTCCAGTTCAATGTAAACTTGACCATTGAGTATGTGTTATAAAATCATGGAAGGTATGGGATGCTTGGGTCATTAGTTGGTCATGAAACTCAAGCATGTAATTAAAAAAAAAATGTAATATAGGTTGCAAAGGTTCCAGGTGTCACCTCATCGCATAGGGCTCCGATGAACAAAGGAGAAGGAGATGGAAGCATGACCTTTTCTAGGGCACTTGTGATGTAGAGAAGGTACAAAGAAGTTGCAGATTATTTTTCATGCCTTTGGAGGACCAAAAGATCCTCAGTGAGGAGGATTGATCTAGATGGCTCCAGGAACACACAAAGGGAAATGAGGGCTTATCGAAGCTTGAAAATCAAAGTGATCAAAATGCTTTCGATCCAACAACAAAGTGTATATCTTGTCATCCTCATCGCAAGAGTGTGAAAGGTTTGTCAATCCAAGCTTGTATGAGGTAAAATGAGCGAGTCATATTTTTGGTTAAAGTTGGGCTATGGGAAAGGTTTAAGTGTTCTACAATTTGATCGACCTTGAGGCATGAAACCTAGATCCCGAATGCAGGGAAATTTGTTGGATCATTAATTTGTCTAATATCACCTATATTAGACAAATTTGAAAAATGTTTATTATTAAATAGCAAAAAAATATTATATAGGTGGGAAACCATGACCCCTACCACCTCCACCGAAATCCAAAACCACATATCAAATTTTTTATTAAAAAAATAGGGCGGGTGGCCTTGACCCTGCTAGACACTCCAACCTCCATATCCAAACATTATATAAATACTTGGGCCGGCAGCCATGACCCCGCTGGACCCCAACAAACCCTACATATATGTTAAACAGTTATTATGGTGATGGGTGGGCCACCTCCAGTGGACTCGGCCCACACCCCAAAAAACATATATGACATCACATTAACGATGAGGACAGTGGGAGTTGAACCCATAGCTGGCACGACGGCTGACCCCACCCATGTGACGACCCCATGTTAAAACCGAGCCTCACATCCCATTAATACACCAACAAACCGAACCCAAAACATAATACAACCGGCACCCACAAACTCTGCTCCACTCAAATGCTTCCATGCTCATTTTGGTAATGAAAGCAAAATAAAATGACGTGTATTTTTAGTGAGGTCAAGATTTGATCCCCCTACCTCTGCGTTACTAATTTGCCCTCCTACCACAATGCCAAATGATCCTCATCGGATAATTCACCCACCAAGAGGTATATTAACCCTCATTTTCTTAATGCGCCCGAGGATGGAGGAGGCAGGACCATGCATGGAAATTGAGACAATAATTTTTAATTGAGTTATTGCATGTGCAACCATGTGCCCAGAGAAGAGGCAGGCAAAACAATGATTGGGCAAAATTTTCAGAAGGGTGAAATTTTTGCAGTGTCCAAATTAGACAAATTTTATGTACATCTTACGCCTCTCAGCGACATGAACCTAATGGCATAGTTAGTTTCCTTAACTAAGCAGAGGATTTTTAGAGGATCCAGAAGAGGCAATCTTTGGGGAATCTACATGGAATCTAAAATATTACTTAAGCCCTAGATTTTAACTATCTCAGAATTCATAAATTTGACAGTCGATTTTAAACTATTCGATGCCACAAATCTAATTGTGCATTCAGATTTTCCATTTTCTCATTTCCTTTTTCGGCCACTTTTCTAAGTGGAGTGCAGGTGTAAGCATTCACGTGTGAGCAATCATTTCCATGAGATTCGATGCCACGAGATTGATGGTACATCCAAATTTATTTGTTTGACATCGTTTTGTTTAGATGGCCCCAAGATGTGAGGTATATGTAGTGCATTCATATACATGTTTTTGCTATGAGATGCAATGTGCTGTATAGATCCTTGTTTGATGCTTCATGTGGGATCTTGTTTCTTACTTCTCTCATGATGCCTGCTTGATGTGACATGAAATTATTTGTGGGACGTGTTATCACCCCAAGAAATTATCCTAGGTTGTAGCTCGAAGATGCTCGGGAACATTACAAATTCAACTTATTGTTGCAAATAGATGAATGGAAGAGATGATGCTTGTTCAAGCCATATAACCACTTCTACTATGATTAACTCCAGACATGTGTGAACACCCCTAGACTACAAGGCTTCATACCACCAATTACTCACAGTTAAGAGATTGGGTGAATATGGAGAATACTGACCACACGAGCAGATGCACAAGACTTTGTGATGCCTGGTTGCAATGAGTAAAGAGGTCTACAAATCTAATTCCCTAAAGTACAGGGAGGATGACATCTCTCCGTCACTAGGTCAAAAGAAACCTGAATAACACATTCACTGATACGTGCAAGATTTTAACACAGAGATAGGATGACAACTCCTCTAATGCTAAACATCAAGAGTTCAGGAAAACTGCATATCAGGCACAACCTAGAACAGAATAGAAATGGAAATTCGGCAATTAACAACAAAAGAAGCTTGTATTAGCTGAAAATGAAGACGAGACATTGCAAGTATGAAATTAGTTATAGTCTCTAGAAGTTGAACCTTATATCAAAACAACAACCATCCACACTATTTACATCTTGTTTATGGGTATATATAGAGTTTCAATATAAAGGCACTCGGCCATTCTAAGTATGGAGGGGTCATAATTGACCACCAACCACATTTAGTTGTTGGATGTATCATCTGAGTGTGTTTGCTTGTTGCAGTGGATGAATTTGATCTTCTTAGGTGCTCTGTTGTCTTCTCAGGTAGCTGGGGTGTTCGTATTCATGAAGCTCCATAACTACTAAATGCAGTTACACGCTCAAGCTTTGTCCTTTTCCTCCTCGGCCATGCTATCTGTTAAATGTGGTTGTTGAGGAGCCACTGCAATGGGTACTGGTGAGTCGATCACTTTCGTCCTTTAGGTGCACAGAACGGTTAAGGGACGTGGACTACATGGTAGATGGACGAGCTGGATGAGGGAGAGAGGTCAGCCGTCAGATTGGGAGGATAGATGGTGGAAATGGCTTGGCAAGGGATATTGGAAGAGGCGGTAGTGGAATGAGCATGGCTGTTGGATCTTGGCAGAACTGATCAGATGGCGGAGGAGTGATCGGGTGAGTCACTTTATTGGGTGCGACGGGAGTCGTCGGGTCGCGTCTTTGGTAATTTTGGGCCTTTACGTATCGTGATGTGCGATGACGATCATATCACATCACAATATCGCATTGGTGGAAGTAGAGGGGCATAGCCTTAATACACACATGGATGTGATTGCGATCATATTGTATCGCAATATCGCATCGGCAGAAACCGAGGGGCGCGATTTTAATACACACATGGATGCGACTTGCGATAGCGATTAAACCTGGACCCGATAATGGAATCAATCGATTTTTGGGACTGATGAAGGGAGAATGAGCGGTGAAAGGGAAGGAGAAAATGACCGTTGTGAGCTTATTTTTAGTGGGACCAAGCATACCAAATGTGCCTCCGTCTTTAGAAAATCAATGTTATATGGTAGAGATAACACTGGCTCCTTCTAGGGATGAGATCCTCCCTGTGAGGCCTCAAGAACCGTAGATCACTGCCTTCTAGATCAGAACAAGATTAAAAATATTGCCTAGTATTCCATTGGGCATGGGGTCTAGTTAAGTCTACACTAAAACCTGTAAAAAACACATTTACAAAATTAAGGCCTGAAAACATTAAACAACATAAATTTTCGAAACTGCCCATTTACTAGGCCATCAAAATTGTTTCTCCTTCTCTAGGTCAATATGCCTGTCAGCCAGTTCATCGAAGATTTGCAAAATCAGATTTAGTTTATCATCTGACCCAAAAATTTTAGGGTGTTTGACCTTATCAAGTAGAGATGGTTTAAATTTCACCCCTTCTCTATATGCTCTCATCCTTGGACGTTCTTCAGCTGTTACTCCCTTTGTACCAGTGAACTTAGACATGTATTTGTGATATTCTCCCGCAGGCATGGCATTCAAAGGAAAAAGCAAGACTAGGGGTCCATACCTATCAACTATGATTCTTTCCATCTTTGTGGGTGCTTGCTCGCCTGCCATGACTAGGATGGGTGGGAGGATACTGGCAGTTTTAGTAGTAGGGGGTAGTGAAAATGTTATGAAACCAACTCATGAAAAGATGGAAAGGATAAATCCACGCCTTAGAATTCAGCCTCTTCGAGGGGGCAACCTCCTTTACATTACATAAATGAACAATTCTTCGATGATCCAAATGGAAAAACCTCCTTTCTATATATAGGAGTCTAAGGAGTCACAATATAATCCAGCCGACCTAACAATAATAATATAAAGCCACAAAAATAACAATAGAGAGATTCTATGGGGCACAAAAATAACAATATGGGGGTAATAGGGGCACAGCGATATAAATAGGGGGTATAACTATAATAGTAATGTGGTAATCACTAGTATTATAGGGACCCAACATGCCCCTCTCCTTCAAAAAAGTGTTTTACTCAACGCTTGAGTAATTCTGGACACTTCTACATAAAATTCTCATCCTCCCATGTGGAATCTTCAGCGGATAAGTTCTTCCACTTGATAAGATACTCTGAAATTGATCGATTTCGTAGCTGTCGAGTTCTTGTTTCTGTGACTGCCTCCGGTTCCAATATAATTTTTCCTTCCTCACCAAGTTATGGCAATATTGTTTGAATTGGGAGCTTGTCGCCTATAACCTTCTTTAAACATGAAACATGGAAAACTGGGTGCAATCGAGAAGCTGCAGGAAGCTCCAATTTGTATGCCACAGTACCAATAGTTTGCAACACCTTGTACGGACCATAATACTTTGGTGATAGTTTATTATCCTTCTTAGCTTGCTTTAGGGACATTTGCTTATATGGTTGTAGCCTTAGGAATACCCAGTCACCTACATCAAAACTTATTTCACTACGATGTTGATCTACCTGTTGTTTCATTCTATTTTGTGCCAAGACGAGGTTATCCTTTAAGAGTTGGAGGACTTGTTGTTGATGTTCGATGTGATGTTCCACTGCCTGAACCTTAGAATTTTATCTTAAATATGATGTGATGGATGGTGGTTGATACCCATAAAGTGCCACAAATGGGGTCATTTTTGTTGCTATATGGAAGGAAGTATTATATCACCATTCAGCCAGAGGCAACCATTTGACCCATTGTGTCTGTTTCTCATATACAAAGCAACGAAGATATCCTTCCAAACATTTGTTTACTATCTCAGTTTTCCCATCAGATTGAGGATGATAAGATGAGCTATGAGCTAACTGAGTACCAAGACAAGAAAATAATTATGTCCAAAAATTTCCAGTGAAAATGGGATCTCTGTCACTTACAATAATCTTTGGGTTTCCATGTAGCTTTTGAACTATTTCCATAAATGCAGTACAAACTGTACTATCTTTAAATGGGTGTGATAATGCACAAAAGTGTGCATACTTGGTAAGTCTGTCAACTACCACCATTATGACACTCTTTCCCTCAGACTTGGGTAAACCTGTGTTAAAATCCATTTAAACTTCCTCCTAATGTTGGCTTGGAATGGATAAAGGTTGTAATAGACCTGATGTCTTAATTGTTTCAAATTTATTTTGTTGGAAAACCAAACATTATGCCATGAAGTTTTGAATATCTGATTTAAGGCCATCCCAAAAAAATTCCTTCTTAACCTTGTGGTAAGTTTTTAAAAATCCTGAGTGCCCTCCTAAGGGAGAAGTGTGCAATTCCATAAGAATCTTTTGTTTTAGCTCGGAATTCTTACAGAGGTATAAGCGATCTTTGTACCATAACGAATCATTTTGCCAGCTAAATGTATCAGAAGTACTGGAATACTGTTGTAGCTTTCGAATAAGTGCCCATTTTCTTCATCATTCTTCCATTCCTCCCTTGCTTCGTTTATCCAATCTGGTTGGATAATAGAAATGGCACACAACAATGCTTCCACATCCTCGTCCTTTCTTGAGAGTGCATCTGCCACCACATTTTGCTTCCCTTTTTTGTAGATGATTTCAAAGTCATAACCCAACATCTTCGTGACCCACTTTTGTTGCTCTTCAGAGGATAATAATTGTTCTAAAAGGTATTTAAGCCTATCATGATCCGTTTTTACCTTCAAGTGTCTTCCCATTAGGTAGGGTCACCATTTCTTAAGTGCATGGAGTATTGCCAACATTTCCTTCTCGTAAATAGCTTTGCTTAAAAAATTTCCCTTGATTGGATGAATTTCAAAAGCAATGGGTCTTTCATCTTGCATTAGAACAGCACCAATTCCATTTCCTGAAGCATCACATTCCACAATAAAGGTTTTTGTGAAGTCCGATGTAGCGAAGACCGGTGCTTGGCACATTGCCTCTTTAAGATGTTCAAAGGCCTTTGTTGCTTCCGGAATCCATGAAAATGAATCTTTATTCAATAATGTTCTTAGAGGTGCTCCTATTCTCCCATAATTCTTAACAAACTTGTGATAATACCTTGTCAACCCAAGAAATCCTCGCAGATGCTTTATGGATGTGTGGATTTTCCATTTCTTAATGGCTTTAATTTTGCTAGGGTCTACCTTAACTCCTTCATGAGATACAATATGACCCAAATATTCCACCTCCTGGACTCCAAAGAAACATTTGGATCTTTTTGCATATAATTGTTTCTCCTTCAATAGTTGTAGCACCCTGTCAGCATGTTCAACATGATCCTTCCAAGACTTGTTGTATATCATCAAAAAATACTAACACAAATTTTCTAAGGAATGGTTTGAAAATTGAATTCATCAAACCTTGAAATGTTGAAGGTGCATTGGTAAGGCCAAAAGGCATGACCAAAAATTCATAATGACCCTCATGAGTTCTAAATGCCATTTTCGGAATGTCTTCAATCTTCATTCTGATTTGATGATATCCCGAACGAAGATCCAACTTGGTGAAGTAAATTGATCCATGCAATTCATCCAGTAATTCATCAATGACAGGAATGGGGAACTTATCTTTAATAGTGATCTTGTTCAGCTCCCTATAATCCAGAAACATGCGCCATGATCCATCCTTCTTGTGCACCAATACTACTGGAGCTGAGAAAGAACTTTGACTCGGTTGAATTATACCAACCTCTAGCATTTCTGCAACCATACGTTCAATTTCAATTTTTTGGACATAGGGATATCTGTACGGCTTGATGTTTGGAGGAACACTTCCTGGAATCAGATGAATAGCATGATGATGATCACGCATAGGTGGGAGACCTTTGGGAGTCTCAAATACCTTGGAATGATTGTCCAGGACTTTTTGGAGATCTGGAGAAATAGATGATTCCAATGTGGAAACATCTAGTGAACATAATTGTGCAATTACACCTCTTTGCTCCTTGTTTAGAAGCTTAGTCATGCCATTAGAGCTGATTATCTTTCCTGGCTTCCCTGCAATACCCTTTAATTCAACTTCCTTTCCTTCCACAGAAAATTTTATGAAAAGTTCTTGAAAATTAAAAGCTATTGTACCCAAGGATTGTAGCCATTGGAATCCTAGTACAACATCGACACCTCCCATTGGAATGGAAAGCATTGTGCTAGTCAATACATATTCTCCCATGGATAGCTTGATATTATGGCACTTTCTAGAGAAATTTATTGTTCCTCCATTTGCAATCATCACTTGACACTCTGGTGCTAGATATAGGAAGCAATTCAATTCTTTTGCTACTCGACAATTCATAAAATTGTGGGTGCTTCCTGAATCAATCAACACTATTACCTTTTTCTTCTTAATTTGTTCTTCTATCTTGATGGTTTGAGGAGTGGTAATTCCCACCAATGCATTGCAAGATATGGTCAGATTTATTTGTTCTTCATCTAGGCTTTGTTCCTATAATATATCCTCTTCTTTTGACCTTTCTTGCTCCTTTTCTTCTTCCTCTTCACAATCTATGTAGAATAATTTCTTCTGAGCACGCTTATGACCTTTTGTGTATTTTCTATCACAATTGTAACAAAGCCCTTTTGCTCTTTTTTCTTCCAATTGCTGTGGTGTCAACCTTGTAGGTTGTGGAAGACTAGGGGCAACAACACTTCTGTCTTTATAGTTGTGAGTGGTATGCTTCCTAGTTGCCATAATTTTGCTTTCCATTTTTCTTGCTAACTTGAATGCCTTCTCTAATGAATCGGGTTCCCAAAGGCGAACATCATGTTGGATATTATCCTTTAAAGACCCTATGAACACATCAATCCTATGCTACTCTGGAATATCTTTTACCCTTATGTTCAATTTTTTGAACTCCTCAATGTGCTCCATTATTGAACCCTTTTGTTTGAGACTTATGAATTGGCTAAAAAAAGTGTTGCTTTTTGTATCCTCATAATGTGCTATCAATTCTTCCGTAAAAACTGCCCAAGTGATAAACTGTTTACGAGAACAAAGCCATTGATACCATACAAACTGATTTGGTTCCAAATATACAGTTGCCATACGTACCTTTTGTGCGTTTTTCACATTATTGAGATCGAAGAATTGCTCCATCTGTAATATCCATGTGGCGGGATCCTTGCCATCAAAACTTCCTCATATCGATTTTTGGAATATGGTGATTCTTCAATCCAACATTAGCATCTATGGAATCATTATTAACATTTCTTTTGTTCTCATCATGAGTTTCCTTCACTACCTTTTCACCATTAGTAAGTATTTCTTGTAGAAAATTTGTCAAATCTATCTTCAAATCTGCCATGCCTGTCTTCAAATTTGTGTTCAAATCTATCTTCAAATTGTCCATCTTAGCTTTCATGCCATTCATCTTAGCTTCCATGCCATTTATCTTAGCTTCCACGCCATTTATCTTAGCATCTGTTAACTTTTGTGAGCGTTACATTTGTTGCACTTGTTCTTGTAATTTTGATATATCATGTAGCATTTCTTCCTCTACTTCATGAGTCATGTTAGAGCTTTCGGGTTTCTTACTAGGTGTTTGCATTTTCTTTCCTTGGGGCATCAGTTACCGATAATAATTCTCTACTATACCCTTTTAATTCCTTCAAAATAAATTTTCAAACCAACCTTAAGCAAAAATTTAAAAAAATCTACACACCTTGTTTCACTTTGTAGGAGCTCGATATTTCCTCTGATGTATCTCTGTACTTTCCAATCATCTAGTTCTGAATTTGTGACCTGTAGTAGCTCCCTGTGTCCTCCTTCCAATGCCACTAGTCTGATCCAAATTGGATTCTCCAAGAAAGCGTTATGCACAATCTCCCAAGATGAACTGACTATAGACCTTTCCAGAAGAGCGAAGTTGTATGAAGTGCCACGTGTACAATTTTCGATATTTGGTTCGAAAAAAGATATACAAGAAACTACAGTCCGTCCTCTTTTTGTACCTTCTTACAAAAATTCAATCTGATTCCCAAAGAGAAAGGTATGACACTTTTCCCCAGGTCACCTCTTTTGAATGTAATTCAGGAGTCTGCAAAAAGACAAACTTCCTCAGATCATATCTCCAAATGTCACGCGAAAAGCTCTGAAATTTGGACCCAAAGTTCAACGTGATTTCTTCTCAAATGGGTTCTTTTTTCGACTTCTGAAACTCCACAGAAACAAAGTTATAACGAAAATGCCACGATGACGTGTTTGGAGCAGCGAAACCCTAGAATCCAAAGCTCTGATACCAAATGTTATGAAACCAGCTCAAGAAAAGATGGAAAAGATAAATCCACACCTTATAATTCAGCCTCTTTGAGGGGGCAACCTCCTTTATATTACATAAATGAACAATTCTTCGATGATTCAAATGAAGAAACCTCCTTTCTATATATAGGAGTCTAAGGAGTCACAATATAATCCAGCCGACCTAACAATAATAATATAAAGCCACAAAAATAACAATAGAGGGATTATATGGGGCACAGAAATAACAATATGGGGGTAATAGGGGAACAACAATATAAATAAGGGGCATAGCTATAATAGTAATGGGGTAATCACTAGTATTATAGGGACCCAATAGAAAACAGATGACAGAGATAAAGGAATATGATGGACTGTATGGGAGACTTTCTTTGGACTGATATCCAAAGGGGAACTGGATAAAAAATGAGCTTTATGAATCTCTAAAGGTATTTCTTCACTAACAATGCTAGGCTCTAGATCTTCAAATTATATATCCTCAGCTATAATCTTCTCTTGTAGAGATAGATAAGATTTCTTAGGCTTACATGATCTTGCTGCTCCTTTTTGTGATGTTTTCCTTTGCTTAGCAATCTTCTCAAGGTCAGGCACTAGGTCAGCTAGCAATTTCTAAGGATTTCTCCAGGTATGCCTCACAAGCTAAGCCAGAACTAAAATGTGGAGTTCCCACTAGGTTGGTTCTCCCATATGTCGCTAGATAGATGATTACAACTAGAAATGTGTATAGACTTTGTCTATCATCAAAGCTAGATTTGTGTCATTCTCCTAGGGAAGCTGAGCTTCAATCTCCTCTCCCTGGCAACGACGCCAATTAATGTTATCACCCCAAGAAACTATGCTACATTGTAGCTCGGAGATGCTCGAGAACATTACAAGTTCAAATTATTGCTGCAAATGGATGAATGGAAGAGATGATGCTTATTCAGGCCAGATAACCACTTCTACTATGCCTAACTCCAGACATATGTGACACCCCTGACTACAAGGCTTTAGACCACCAATTACTCACAGTTTAGAGATTGGGTAAGTTTGGAGAATACTGACCACACCAGCAAATGCACAAGACCTTTTGATGGCTGGCTACAACCAATAAAGAGGTCTGCAAATATAATTCCCTAATGTACAGATAGGATGACAACTCTCTATCACTAGGTGAAAACAAACCTGAATAACACATTCAATAATACGTGAAAGATTTTAACACATAGGTAGGATGACAACTCCTCTAATGCTAAACATCAAGAGTTCAGGAAAACTGCATATCAGGCACAACCCAGAATAGAATGGAAATGGAAAGTGAGCAATTAACAACAAAAGAAGCTTGTATTAGCTGAACATGAAGATGAGACACTGCAAGTATCAAAGTAGTTACAGTCTCCAGAAGTTGAACCTTACATCAAAACAACAACCATCCAAATTGGTTACATCTTGTTTCTGGGTATATAAAAAGTTTCAATACAAAGGCACTCAGCCATTCTGAGTATGGAGGCGTCATAATTGACCACCAACCACATTTAGTTGTCGGATGGAGCTTCTGAGTTTGTTTTCTTGCTGCAGTGGATGAATCTGACCTTCTCAGCTGCTCTGTTGTCTTCTCAGGTAGCTAGGGTGTTCGTATTCATGAAGTTCCATAACTGCTAAATGCAGTTACACGCTCAAGCTCTGTCCTTTTCTTCCTCGGCCATGCTATCCGTTAAATGTGGTTGTTGTGGAGCCACTCCAACTAGTACCGGTGAGCCTATCACTTTCTTCCTTTAGGTGCACGGAACGGTCCAGGGACGTGGACTATGTGGCAGATGGGCGAGCTGGATGAGGGAGAAAGGTCGGCCATAGGATCGAGAGGATAGACGGTGGAGATGGCTTGGCGAGGGATATTGGAAGAGGTAGGAGTAGAATGAGCATGGGCCATTGGATCTTAGTGGAACTGATCGGACGGTGGAGGAGTGATCGGGTGACTCGCTTTATCGGGCGCAACAGTAGTCGTCAAGTCGGGTTTTTGGTGATTTTGGGTCATTATGGAAGCCGTCAACTTGGGTTTTTAGTAATTTTGGGCCTTTACGTAATCACCTCGCAATATCGCATCGACGGAAGCAGGGGGGCACAAGATTAATACACACATGGATGCAATTATGAACATATCGCATTGCAATATCACATCGGCAGAAGCTGAGTGGCGCGGCCTTGATACACACATGGATGCGACTTACGATAACAATTAAACCTGGACCTTATAAAGGAATCAATCAATTTTTGGGATTGATGAAGGGAGAATGAGCGGTGCAAGGGAAAGATAAAATGATTGTTGTGAGTTTCTTTTTACTGGGACCAAGCGGAACAAGTGTGCCTCTAGCTTTAGAAACTGAATGTTATATGGCAGAGCTAACAGGACTTACTTGCTGTCATGATTCTTCATGTCTTGTTTGAGATCCCTTTGTCATTATGTTGATGGGATACTCATGTGTCGCCATGTATGTTTGCATTGAGATCCATTTGATGCCATGTTGGCAAGATGCTCATTATCATCATGCATGATTTTTAGGTCATACTAATAGGAGTTCTTTTTTACTGAATTCTTGTAGCGGAACATCTCTTGGAGCCACTCCTATGTGAGATAATTTTCCTTGTATGATAAAGACATCACCTCTTATGTATATCATTACTATTGACAAAAATTAATGTAGTGGCCTACACCATCTTGACACTGGGGCCCGGAGACGTAGTCCCTCTAGTACGGACTCGATTATCAACATCTTGTTATTTTATGTTGTCAATGATTTTCATGTTCCTTCTTCTTTACAACATGCAAATATGTTCAAATATGCTATTTTAAATGCAATTCTACTCATGTCATGAAAGTAAAAGGTCTTGGTTAAATCCAAGAGTTGAGACAACTCGGATCAAAAGGGAATTCAGAAGAATGCAACTTCAAAGACTTTATTGGTCTATTTATTCATCTAGATACATTTTTGTTTAGGAGTGAGAGAACCGATTGTCAATGTAGAGATTCAAAACATTTTACAGCTAAGTGAGTAGGTCAGAATAGGTAACTAGTATTTATACCAAAATTACACCGAAATAAGAGAATATTGTTGTGAGTTGCCACCTTATAAACTGCCAAGTTATCTCTGAATGAATTTTTTCTTTAGAATACATCAAGAAAATGATATACTCATATGAGGTCCATTTTATTTCACCTAAGAAGAAATAACAATGCAGAATAAATGCTCAGATAGGACCATTTATTCGAAACCACTTGACAATGGGAGAGGAGGCATATATCCTCCTAAAATAGATGAGTTTTCCCTTCAGCTTCACATGGTCATATGAACCATTTGGTATGATATCTAAACTAAGAGTGGAACAAAAAACCACTCCATATGTTCACACTCAGAGGCCTAAAATCGAGAAATACATGACCCAAGATGAGTGGGAAGAAAATACTCTATAGGAAGTAGAGGACTAAATGTTGTCTACTATGACTTCACAAACTCCCACACCTTGGGAAACAATAGAGAAAAGACCATGGGTAGAAGACTCTCCTTCCGTCACAGAGGTTTCAACCAAATAATTCAAAATTTACACCAAGAAAGCAAGGAAAAATCCTAAGATAAATTCTTTAAAAGGAGTAGGGAAAGCTCCTATAGTACTCAAGGGTCCACATTTTTGCATTATTGGGTACACCTACTTAGGGATGCCCCTATTCACCTATTTCAATTACTATAGTTCCCACTCCTTTTCCAAGTTCTAGTTTACCTATGAATAATATTCTTATTACTCCACCTGCAACATCTCCACCTATAAGCTCACCACCTAAAACATATCCACCTAGAATTTCACCATTTACAAGTTATCTGCGTTTATTTTTGACTATGGTTGTTCAAGCTTAATTATCAATAGGTGTAGTTAATAATTTTGGATATCAGTATAATTTTCCTTAACATCCTGAAATATTTCTCCTAAAGTTTAATCATATTGGACTTATACTCCCAAAGATCATATTAAACAATTTATGCTATCTCTAAAGTAAGGAGCAATATAATATGAATATCAATTCTGTAAAATTTTACCTTACACATTTGAAGGAAAATCATTCTCCCAATACGTTTCATTAGTATATGGTTCTATTATTAGCGAGGATGTATTTCAAACTCTATTTCTTATAATATTTGGTGATGATAAATCCAAGGCACCCTTAATGTTAGAAGTCTCTAATATTAAAATGAACAACAATGAATCTATTAAGGATTTTAATTAGAGGTGTGTGAAAATGTGAACTTGGGTTATACTTTTAGCCTCTATTTGAGAAAAAAATATCATTTTTTAAAAATTTTCAACTTTCGGTAAGCTAAAGTAATTTTTCTATTTAGAATTTTATTTTACAGTAAAAAGAAAACCTATCGGCAATTTTATTACATTTCTATTACATATTTTTTAGATTTATTTTATTCACATTTTATATTTCAACTTAGAAATTGTTTGATTGTATGTTATTTAAAAATCAACAGATTCATAAAATGTGAGGTTTCTTAGCCCCAATGTGTTCTTTTTTAATGTTGCAGTTTTGAAAAAAAATGTGTTGCAACAATATAGAGAGAACGTACTTCAAAATGGATATATATATGAATCTAATAGATGAAAATCATAATTAGTGAATAGAGATAGCTGGCCTATGAGTAGGAGTACCCAAATATGAAACAACATAAGGAATATGAGAAGGAAGAAAATATGTAGGACTTACTGGAGGCTCTGAAACGTCTTTGATTTCTACTTCATCTTGTGATTGGAAGAGTACTCTAGCAAGCACCATAACGTTACTATTTGGATTATGGACTAGACTAGGTTCACCTTATGAAATGAGAGTCCTTGGAGAAGGATTTATCTCCAATGCATTCGACAACTCTTGATCAAAATCACTAGTAGAATAAATTTGATGCCTTCTAGGTGAAGGTTCGACACTCATGGGTGAAATCCCACGAAGCTTTCTAGACCCTAGAACTAATCGATCAACCACATTTATATACGAAAAGAATTTGAATAATAAAAACACCTATCATAATCTAGGAGCACATAAAACGCACCAAAAAAATATTAAAGATACAACCAAGAAAACAACTTTCACGTATTTCTTCTTAGTGTGTCTAGGACTAGACACAAAAATACAAGAAATTGAAGATAAGGATCTCCCTAAAGTAGTTTGGGATGATGAGGTCCCAAGCCTAGGAGTGAAGATATTAGACACAGTTACATTAAACTCCATACAATAGCCTTTAGTTGTGGAAGTACCCAAGCTTTGCAAGGGCACCCTACAGAACTTCCATGAATGTGATGCAATGTATACCTCAGGTACCATGGGATTCCCTACTATAGTCACATATGTGGTCCCTAGGAGGCAAGTAAGGACTCCAGTTCGTAATCAGAAGCTGGGTAGAACAATTTTGGGTGCATGATCCAAAAAGTAGGAGAGGGGTTGTCTCTCAATCCTTATCTTCACACATCCTTGAGCTTAACTCATGTGTTAGAAGATATTTCTTGGATAGCTTAACGAGATTATATTTCCACTCTTTAGTAAACTTATATACTTTCAATTCAATTGGCTTTGGAGAGTTTACTCCCATCACACCTATTCCAAGTCCCCAATGTCCTAAACTAGTTCATGTTTCTATGACAATACTAAAAGTCTATTTCCTTTTAATTAAGTACTTATTTTAGTTGGTTGTTATTTAGGAGAAGAGGTAGTGGAATTGAAACTCATGATGTTATGATGCAAAAGAAATCAATAGAAAACCTAGGCTACATGCAAATGCAACAATTATTTTTCTTCAATAAAAGAGATTTCTACATGGGTTCTACGACAAAACTAAGAAATAAAAACTCTTTTTCTTTTCTTTTTAGGCACTCACACATTCAACACTTGAGGAAAAAATAAATTATGTCTACAATGAAAATTACCCTAATGCGCACTAGATGTAAATGAAAGATTCAACTAAAGTTAAAAAACAAGCAAAGGTGAGTTCAAAATCAAAAGTCCATTAATCAAGAAATAAGAAGCAAATCCCAAAGCATAAACACTTATAATGCAAAAAGAATTTTAGTCCTAAAGCAATAATTCACACCTTTGTAAAATATTCAAAGCGAAAAAAATCAAAGAAAAATTACTCAAAACAAATGTTTTTCTTTTTCTTCAAAGGATTTAAAGACAAGAAGTTTGAGAAAGTGAAATAAAGTATCAAATTCAAGAATAAAAATAAGAAAGAGACTCAAATCTCACTAGCCATTAACAAAAACAAAAATTAAAAGACTAATTTGAATAAAAAAAAAACAACTCAAGTGCTTTGGTTAAGAGGATAGAGGAAATTCTAGAAATGAGAAAGATTTTAGAGAAGTGAAATCCCTCATTTACCCAAGAATTGTGAACACTTTTCTCAAAAAAATAATAAAAAAAAACAAGCCAATTTCAGGAATTTATAAGGAAAAATCAATAAAACTATATTACAAGTGAGTTGCAAGAGCAACCAGCTGTCCTAACAACAAACATAATTTAAACACTTCTCAAATAAAATATGAAACTCAATTTTAATTATAAAAATCTTCAAAAATCATAAACCATAGGTTGACATAGGATTTTCACCAAAGAGAGGGAAATAATTGACAAAAATTGCTAAAAAGATTATTCCAATCCTCATTCAAACAAGAAGGGCACGTGCAAACATGGTCAAACAGCCAGAAAAATGTAGAAATGAAAAAATTCAAAATTTCCAATCTGTACATGATTGTGTAGTTCCAGAATCGTGTATGTGCATCACCTTTTCTAAATAAAAATTGTGTATATGCGATTTCCTTCAAAATAAAACATGTATGTATGCTTTTGTTTACAAAAAAAGGAGTATAGAAATCGAAAACTAGGGGAAAAATAAAAAACATTCCTAATCCAAGAGATCAGGTTGATTGACCATATTTCCTAGGAGTCGAGAAGGATAGAAACAACAAGAAACATCAATCGAAAAAACTAGATCAAGCAATTACAACACTTCTAGGAAATACTTGATGGTATTCCCGAGTGGAGTCACCAATTCTCTTCATTGGAAAATTTCCCGAAGGTGATGTTTGACAACCTCAACAGAGCATAACAAGAAAATCAATAATATGCAGTTGAGAAAGCATTCCAAACCTGTGAATTATGAAATGTGGATTTGGAAACTTACCCATGGGTCTTACGTTTGATGATGTTAGTGTAGGGTCCAAACCCTTTGCTTCCTCCATAATCGATCAGGCCTCCAAATTAATTCCAAGAAGCATATATATGATATATATTTCAAAGTGAATACATTAAAGATATGTTAGATCATATGAGGAACAAGACATGAGATTCTTTATTAATAATCAACAGTAGATACAGGAAAGGTACAACTTGATCCAAGCCAAATCGCCAATGAAGCCTTCCTCTAGATCCGTCCAGCCTGAGGCATAGAGATAACCTATCTAAATAATGCAATGATATGTTACAAATATGAAGAACGTCTCTACAAAGGAGGCAAGGGTTTCCATAAAGACTAGGACTGTAGGAGGCATGGGAAAATAAAACTTGATTTTGGAGAAAAATGGGTATAATGTCGATAACAATTTACTTATGTCTTTTAGGAATACCCAAGATATGTATATATACCACCTCAAATTAGTTAATTCAGTGGTGCTAGGAGCTCATGTAGTTTTGATGTCAGTAAAACCCATGAACCCCAACAAAAAAATAACATTATATTTTATTTTTGATATTTAAAAATGTATATGTAGGTATGGAGTTATAGATCTTGCGTATGTACGTGGTTTTGAATGGGCAGATTCATGCATGGAATCTGAATTTTTTTTTTAATGAAGGATCAAGTCTACATGGGAAAAGGTTTCGCAAGGCCATAAGAGAGCGTCAGGCCTACATGAGTGTTAAATGATGCTGCAAAAATGGAAACAACCCATACTCGCTACTGCACCACTTCCTCAAATGAGGATTTCTCAACCTCTACACACTCTCTCATTAGAGCCATGTATCGAGTGTATAGATCTGGTGACCTCCTGTATCTGCATTGTGATGTGGGTGATCCCACATTCTCTCTAGTGTCATGCATCAATATGTCAAACTCTGTGGTAAACTTCCTTCATATCTAGAAGTCTCTGCATGAGTGGGTGCCTCCACTCTCTGCTCCTCTACATGTGGTTGTTCCACATCATCCCGAGGTTCTTCCTTTGGAGCTAAAATCTCCTTGTCTGCATGTAACTAAATCTCCCCCTCAAAGGAAAATCTCATGGCCTTATCTTCATTGAACTTGACATCCCTATGGATCACTATCATCCTAAGAGATGACAGGTACACCTAATAGTTGCAAAGTGTATCCATGTACCTATTGAAGCCCCGAAAATCGGGTCGACAACAAGGGGGATACCCACCCGGTCTGGACCTTGGTTGCCAGCTCCTTATCCGTTTGGTATAGCGGGTCTGACTGGGAATAATGGGACCGGTTTCCCAATCTAAGGGGTGTGTGTGTGTAGAGTTGAATGATGCTGATCTGGGAGTATTTTAAGCTAATTTAATTCAAATGTATAAACTAACTCTATGCTATTGTAATCTAATAAAGGAAAAACAACACATCTAATCTACACTAACCGAGGGTGTATTTCTTCTATTATGCGATCTAAAGAGATTTCGAACAATAACTGGTAATAAAGATCATTAAGCTATCATAAGAATAGAAATCAATTAAGATAAACCATTCTGCATAAAAAGTTAGGCAAAACAGTTGTGAAAAGCATATCACATAATAAGTTATTCATATATTAAGCACAAATAAATGACTCCACCGTACATAAGTGCCAAATGGTAACCCACACATTCATGCAATAACATATAAACAACTGAAAAACTGCATATCACTTTAAGGATATGAACAGAAATAGGTCAAGAGATAAAAGTACCATTTATGACTGGTTCCACTCATAAGCTTCAAGCAATAACGATTTATCTCTACTTGTTCTAACAACTACTAAGAGTAGAAAAGTGCAACATCAGTAGCAGACATTAAAATCAAATATTAATAAATGTCGATCCATCCATTCACCAAAAACCCCCTCCGAGGGTGCAAAAGTGCATGTTCTGAGGACAAGTTTTTTGACAAATTTCCGGACCCTTCTCCAAATGCATGAGAAGGGTTCAAATACTGCTAACTAATTAATCTTAATTACATAAATTTAGGACACGGTTTCAAATGACCGCGCTTCTACTAAAGCAAATTATTTCTAAAAATTGAATCTAATTTCTAACTGTTTTTGTATTTGCTCATTAGTGTTGTAAGCAATGCAAAATTCGCCTGGGAAGAGTCGGCTCTTTGTCTTCTCCTTTCGTTTGAGTTACGAAAATAGAAATAACAAGCGCTGGCACCGCTTTCTGACAAACTGGAAGGTATTTTCCTGTGACTTGGTGTATTCGCTGTGTGTATACTTAGTAATAACCCAAATTTCTCTCAAACTGATTGTGCTGTTGCTATTTCGGTTTCCGGCCTGGTGAATGACTGAGAAAGTTAGGGACTTTGCTCTCTGAACAATTTCCTGTATTGAAAACTGCTTCCCTTCTTTGTTCCAGGATTTTCTGGTGCGTTTTCCCTCTTTAGCGTTTTTCCTTTTTCTTTACCCAGTCTAAGCTTCAGGATCTTTTGAAAACATTCTGCTTTTGTGCGCCTTTGACTCTGAGTCTTGGATAGTCTATTTCCATCAGTATCTGTTGAGTGATACTCTAGAATCTGCGGTCCTGCTGCATGCGGCATCTGTTTGCGAAGGCATCTCTTCTTTGTTCTCTGAATATTGACGCTTTCCCCTTTTCCTTAGATGTTTCCTGCACATTGATTTATATTGGTTGTTGTCTTACAATTTACGCAAAGGAAAAGAGTAATGACGAAAATATTGACATGAAAGCGTTAAGCTCTAATGAATGCATAATCATGACACTCATAATGAACTGACTCTTCGAAAAACACAACACAATCCTTCTCGGATACTTTGGCATACAATCATTAATTTCTTTTTAAGGCGCGCGCTCAATTTTGGTCTGTAGACAGCTTTCCTTGAATGCTGTGTCGAGGAACCTTTGCGATGAGTGATTTCCGCGACTCGCATCGCAGTGTCGAGGATTTCGTCGTTTAAGATGTGTCATCGCAGGATTTGATGATCGCATTCATCGCAGATCGCAACCTCGCAGATCGCAATATCGCAGATCACAATATCGCAGATCGCAATATCGCAGATCACGTTTAATCATAATCATTGTGTGCTGCTTATGCGATGTTGCGATATGTGATGTTGCATATCGGCCGTCGGCGATTCCTTAAGCTTTTTATTTAAGAGAGCTTCACAACATAAGTGATGCGATGAATTTCGCGTCGCTTCTTCACAACTCATTATGCGCATAGGAAAACGTCTCGCTCTCTTCCCGCGATGCAATATAGATTAAGGGAGTTAAAATACAAAAAAATTGATAAAAAGTTTTTGGATTTTTTGTTAAGGGTCCCCATTTGCTTGGTGTTATTGCTAATACCAATCAAAGAGGGGGGTTGTTGGTGACCACAACAATGGCGATTCACTGTGAAGAACCAGTTATCTCTGTTTTTCTATTGAATTTCAACTTCCGAAGCGGAAAAATTTTCATATATCTAAATTTTATTATGGACAGATAGAGTATATTATGCCTTATCCTAGCTTTGATACTTCGTCTCAACCTTTTCATATTCCAATCGTTTGTTTCCTCAGGCTTAGCTGTTGTATTCACACCAGACATTACTTGGTCTTTTAAAGATAAAATAATGTCTTCTCTGCGTGCTGGCTTTTTTTTTTAAATATGCTCATTTGTCATAGCTAGATCCTCTGCTGCCCGCAAGCGTCCATAGCCTCGACAAGGTTACCTGTTACCCAGCAATGATCCTTTATCCTGCTTGAGGTTATTCACAACATTTTCAGAGGAAAAACCCTTTTTGACACTTTTTTTATTTTCTATTCTCCAAAGAACAATGTCTTGGTTTGCTGTCCAAATTATGACACAGTCATTCACTTGATTTACACTTTTGTTGAACAAGCTGGCTCGTGACAAGACCCCTTGTCTTTTGATTGCAACAATCTTGAGTCGTTGCCCTGCTTTGGTAGACAGTATTGGCAAAGTCAGCAAGTTATAATATCTGTGATCATGATAAGCCGGATCGTGATGAGACCTCTTATTCTTTGAGATATAGTGTTTTCTCAAATTGTTCCTCTAAATGCTGCGATTTCCTTTAGCAGGGAGGAAGTCATTGTTTTTCCTTAAGAAAGCTCTGGACGACAATAATAGAGTTTGAAAACAGCAGCTTTACAGAGAATATCTATTTTATTATTGATACCTTTAATTGTGCTGATATAAAACAATTTTTTACCAAAGGTTTCTTTCATCAAATTTTTGAAGTTGAAACTAGCATCATGTCTAGGCTAAAATTAACTCTACCTGTCAATAATAAAAATCAGATTTTTCGAAAATTTGTGCTACTTGTACAAGCGAAAAGCTCAAAATCTGATAGAGAATTGCTGTCTTTTTCATGAACCCTTTTAGTGACCATCTACAACTGGTTTTATTTATAAGAAAGAGAAAAACAAATAAAAACTAAAACTATCCTACAAAAATGGAAGAGTGATCTTCTATGGAAAATATTTCTTAAGAATCTGTCCATTAACAGGCAAAGAATCTCTTCTGCTTGCTAAATTCTACAACATAAACGTCGATGGGCCTATGACTTCTATAATCTGAAAAGGACCAAGCCACAGTTTCCGGAATTTTGTATGTTTGCCCTTTTCTTAATGAGCCTTATCCCATTTCAAAACTAAATCTCCCATCTGAAAAAAATTTCTGGTCAGTATGCTTGAGTCAAAAGAGGATTTTATCAGTGCTTAGTGATGAGCATGTGTTTTCTTAGCTTGTTCTCGTCGTTCTTCTAATTTAATTATTTCCATTTGTCTTAGTTGTATGGAGGTGGATACCTCATCAATGTGTTGTACTAAAGGCAAAGATGGAATGACTAAGTGAGTTGGAAGAACCAATTCTTTCCCATAAACTAAATTAAAGGGAGAAGTGCTGATTGAAGCTTTCTTCGTTATTCTATCTTCCCATAAAGCATTTACCAACGCTTTGTGCCAATTCTTTTGGTTTTGGTTGACTGTTCTTTTAATAATCTTGATGAGGTTTTTGTTTGTTGATTCAGCCAATCCATTACCTTGCGGATAGTAGTTGGCCGAATATTTCAGTTTGAACCCTCTTTTAAGTGCAAACTCAGTCATTGTATTTCCAGAAAAGTATGAAGCATTATCAAATATTAAGGTCATTGTCAATCCAAACCTAGTGATTATAAATTGATCTATAAATTCAATAATGTTTTCAGAATTAGCTGTCTTGAGAGGAACTGCTTCTACCCATTTAGTAAAATAATCTTTTTCCATGAGGATGTACCTACGCTGCTTAGAAGAGTGAGGAACAATCTCACCTATTATGTCCAAGCCCCACTGGCCGAATGGTTGCTCGATTTTTACCGACTATAGTGGCATGGACGGTTTCTTTTGTTTCCCTGCAGCAGTCTAGCAGACTTGGCATTTCGTCACGTATCTATGTGAGTCTTTGAACAGTGTGGGCCAATAATATCCTGCACGTAAGATTTTATGTGCAGTAGCATCTCCAGCATAGTGTCCGCCTGCTGGTCCATCGTGGAGTTCCTGCAAAACCTTTTCGGCTTCAGTTTTCTCAAGACACCTAAGAAGCACAGAATCGTAATTCCTTTTAAACAGAACATCATTTATGAGTTGGTACTGTTTAGCTTTCAACCTCAGAGCTATTTTCTTGGTGTGATCCAGGTGTGATGGAGCATACCTGTTCTTAAGATAATAAATGGTGTCAGCATATAATGATTCTGCATCGTTTAGGCTTACCTCATACGTATGTACCTCTTCGGATGAATTCTCAGGAATTTGCGATGCTCCAGCCAACATTTTGCAGAAGCCTTGACCTCTTAAAATGTTTGCTGGTTTGATCTGAAGATCGTATTCTTGTAAAACAGGGATCCAATTTTCTCTTTTTTCGCCCACATCCTTATGTATCAGAAGGTTCCTTACCGGTGGAAACGGTACTATGACCTTAGTATGGGCTTTAAGTAAGAAAGGTCTGAAATATTTGATCGCTTTGAAAACATCATATGCCTGTTTCTCCACGTCTGAATAGGTGAGTTCAGCACCTTGTAAATTCGAGCTAAAAAATGCGATTGAAGCTTCCACTTTCTCTTGATTTGCTTGAGTTAGAATCGCGGCATAAGATTTCTCTGAGGCAAACGTGTATAAGATAAAAGATTCTGAAAAATTAGGGTTTGCTAAAGATGGAGCGTTAATGATGGCTTGTTTTATCAAGTTGAATGCTTCATGCTCATATTGAACCCATTTAAAATTTGAATTATTTTTTATCATATTTTGCAAAGGAGAAATAATACATGAGAAATCTGGGACAAATCTCTTCACAAAATTGATTTGTCCAAGGAAATATTGCATGGATTTTTTGTTATGAGGCATGGATATTTCAGAAATTTCTTTGATTCTGTCAGGTTTAATGTGAATACCAGATTTTGACACTATGAATCCTAGAAGTTTTCCTTCACTTAATGCGAAAAAATATTTCTTTGGGTTAAGTGAAATCCCATACCTTAAACATCGTTGAAAGATTTGTTTCAAGTCTTTGAGATGGTCGCTTCGCTTCTTGGAGTACACTGTTATATCATCCAGGTAAATCACTATAGATTTATTGACTAAACCTTTGAATGTGATGTCCATGGCTCTCTGAAATGTAACGCCGGCATTGATCAAACCAAATGGCATCTTCCGATATGCGTATGTGCCACATTTAGTTCAGAACGTGGTTTTTAACTGATCATCGGGATGTACCAGCACTTGATTGTATCCTGAAAATCCATCCAAAAAAGACATTAATTCTGAGCCTGCTACTGCCTGTAATATCTGCTCCATAGGTGGGAGGGGAAAATTGTCTTTTTGACAGGCTTTGTTGAGATTCCAGAAATCGATACAAATTCTAAAGTCTCAATTTTTCTTTCTAACAGGTACCATATTGGAGACCCATTTGGAATGTCTGACGGGGAAGATTATTCTGGCTCTCAATAACTTATTTAGCTCAACCTTTATCTGATTTTCTAAATTGGGGTGGATTTTTTTGAGCTTCTGTTGGACAGGCTTTTCATTGTCAATCATGGGGATAGTGTGTTGAATGATAGAAGTGTCGTATGTTTTCAGCTCATTATAGTTCCAGGAAAAAACATGTCGGTATTGTCTCAAAAGACGGATATATGCTTATTTCTCTTCAGGGGCTAGGTCGTGGCCTAAATTAACGTTTTGTGGTTTCTCATCGGTTCCTAGGATTACTAAATCGTAGTTAAGAGTCGAAATGTAAAGTTTAGAATTGGTAGACCTTTTAAACCGACTTTTCAAATCATATAAGTCTTCTAACTTAACCACCGACCTAAGTATAGCATTATCAGTGCTATGTTGTTGTATTTGGTGATCATGATGGTCTTTGTCAATTATTTGATTTGAGTAGGATCCTTCAGAAGTGAGGAAATTTACAATGTTTGGATCGTCATTGAATACTCTCCAGTTTGTAATATTTTCAGGGATGGACGGTCTAAAAATTAATTCTATTGAGAATCTATCTGGACTAAAATCTTCAAAGGGAATAATTCTAGAGGCTACGTTAGCTAACAGGTCTGCGCTCGCATTTTGGAGTCTTGGGATTGACGAAATATTGAATGCTATGAAATGTGCAGTCAGATCTTGTACTAAAGATTGATAGTTCTTCAAATGACCTGATAGGAAATGTATGGTGTTACGTACCTGTTTGATGACAATCTCAGAGTCCCCAAAGACTTGAAGGTACATAACGTTCAACCCGATTGCTTTGTATAGGCCTTGCACCAAGGCCTCGTATTCTGCTGTATTGTTTGTGCAATCGAATTCAAGTCTGCACGTAAGCATGTTCTTATTTCCGTCTCGGCTAATCAGAACGCATCCTGCTCCTGCTCCCTCGTTAGATTTAGAGCCATCAAAATATAATTTCCAAAACAAAGATGTATTACAGGGTTATCTAAAAAATTAATACACTTCGAATTATCAGTTTGGGAAAAACTTTCGACTTGGGACAAAACTGAATTTTCTAAGTAAGGTGAGGTATGAGCATTAAAATTGCCGAGGAAAGAATCTACCGAGTAATTTCCTATGCTAATGTTGTTGTATGCTATTGCTTCATTTTCTCCCTCCAATTCCGTCACTATGTACTTCTGGTGTAACTCTCGTTCAACCTTTATTTGATTCGGTTTACCATTGTAGGGTAACCACATGTGCGACCAGTCGGTTGAGAAGTATCCATGGAGTTTTTCGGACCAATCCCTGCTAAGAATTAAGCCATAGAATTCAGGGATATCAGCTACTAGAATGTCAATAACCTGACACACCTTCGGGTTAGATGACAATCTTATGGTCACTTGATTAAGTTCACCAATCACTTCGACTTGGGATCGATCAAGCTGAACTATGCGCACTGCGGATTTTTGCGGTTGAACATTCAACTTGGCACATATTGATCTGGGTAAAATATTCGTTGAAGCACCAGAATCTACCAAACAATTGTGAACGTTTTTGTTGAAAATTTCATAAGTGAGAAGAAAAGGGGGAGTGTGAGACCTTGATCTCCCTCCAATCAAGGCGATGTCATTTGGGTCAATCTTATTGATCGTGTTGGTTGGAGGTCTTCCCATGTTGTGGAAAGCTACAACTGTAGGAAAAGATGTAGTAGGCACGACATGTAATTATTTCATCATTATCTTCTGTTGATGTTTCAATTTGCTCAACTCATAAAGAGTGATATTAGCCCTAGTCTTTTTCATGTCATCAATAATGTTGTACTCCATTTCATCTGACACAATTAGTGTTCTTGATGGAGGTGTTTGGTCTGATTGGACTGGGCTAGATTGAGTCGCTTTAGCGGTTGTTTTCTTTGTTGCGACTTTATCTTTTGCTGCAGGGCTTGCGCCTTTCTGCTTAGGGGTAGCTTGGGGAGGATCAAGTTGATTTTTGCTTCGTGTGCTAACCGGAAATGCTTCTTGATCTTCTTCTTGTGGGAGGATGAAATCCCACATTCCTTGTAGTTCCACAACTTCTTCGTCATCGGTTTTCCCTTCAGTGGTATTCTCTTCTTCTTCTTCTTCTTCGGATTCGACGTTTGAGATAGAGTTGGGCGGTTTCACCTCTATTGAAGGATTTCTTTTAAAAGCTTTGTAGGGCTTTCTCAAAGAAGTTTCTGCTACTTGTTTTTTTATGTCAATCATCTCATTGGACATGGTTTTTAACACTTTTTGTGATCCTTCCAAATCGAAAGGATCTTTCAATTGTTTCTTCTTGGGGTCTTCCTTGTAGGAGACTTTCTTAGATTTGCGTTCCTCTATCGCAGATATTTTTTAGAGGGCTACTACGCGTTTCTCTACTACTATCGCCTCTGTCAAGTTTTCAATTAAGGTTGTCTTATTTGCCCTATCTACGAAGATTGCCAAGTTCGATGCTAAAGCCGTAATATACCATTCACATCTCACTTCTTCGTTGGGCTGGGAAGCAGTAGGAATTTTGTTGACGATTTTATTGAATCGTAAATTAAAGTCTTTGATGGGTTCTCTAGCCTCGACTTTAAGATTGGATAGGTCATTTATTAACGTCGTTGTTGATCTGTCATCGCCAAATTTAGTAAGGAATTGACTGTGAAAAATGTCCCAACTTGTGATAGACCCGGAAGGTAATGAAAAGTACCATGACCCGACTGTCCCTTGCATTGTGTAGGGAAAAAGCTGGATGATAGCATCCTCGTTGGTAACTCCATTGAGATTAACAGAAAGCATGAAATTATTGATATTCTCTTCAGCTAGCATGCCTGCTTCTGGATTGAATTTGGGTAGCCATTTCTCAGGATGGGCTGGTATTGGGCTCAGAGGTGGAGGCATTAAAACTGCCCCGGGATTGTTCCATGGAGACCGGGCCATTGTTGAGCTACTAGTGAATGAAAGTGCAGAGGATGATCCCTGATGCTGGGAAGATGAAGGCATTATGATCTTTGATGATTTAAGAGGAGGGATTGTGGAAAATGGATGAGTGGTTTGGAATGAAGAGGTGGGTGGCTGACTTCGCGGTGAGGGAGTTGAGATGGACGACGTAGATGAAAGAGTCTCACTTTCAGACTCTAGTGGTATTTTCCTTGCTCTTTTCCTGGTGGGAAGAGGGAATTCAGTTGGCTGGATGCCAAATTTTTCACTCTTTAATCTGGTCAGAGGATGAGCAGGATTATACTGCGAAGTCACGCTGCTTTGAGATTTATCAGACCTCTGAGTAAAAATAGAGAATCCCTGGAGTTTGCGAATCAGAGTTTGAACTTCAGGGGGTTCAATGATAGATTGGCCTGAAATATTAGGGTATGTAGCAGCGGTTGATACGCGAGCGACTTTTGAATCTGGATTTACTCGTACTGGGGAAGTTGGGGGAGTTGGTGAGGGTGATTTACTCTCAGAATGGTTTTTAGATTTTGATTTAGATGCCATTCATAGTTCGGGCCCTCCTTCTAGCGCCAAATATGTTGAATCCCCAAAAATCGGGTCGACAACAAGGGGGATACCCACCCGGTCCGGACCTTGGTTGGTAGCTCCTTATCCGTTTGGTATAGCGGGTCCGACTGGGGATAATTACACTAGTTTCCCAATCTAACAGGTGTGTGTGTGTGTAGAGTTGAATCATGCTGATCTAGGAGTATTTTAAGCTAATTTAATTCAAACGTCTAAACTAACTCTATGCTATTGTAATCTAATAAAGGAAAAACAACACATCTAATCTACACTAACCCGGGGTGTATTTCTTCTATTATGCGATCTAAAGAGATTTCGAACAATAACTGGTAATAAATATCATTCAACTATCATCAGAATAGAAATCAATTAAGATAAACCATTCTGCATAAAAAGTTAGGCAAAACAGTTGTGAACAACATATCGCATAATAAGTTATTCATATATCAAGCATAAATAAATGTCTCCACCATATAGAAATGCCAAATGGTAACCCACACATTCATGCAATAACATATAAACAACTGAAAAACTGCATATCACTTTAAGGATATGAACAGAAACGGGTCAAGAGATAAAAGTACTATTTATGACTCGTTCCACTCATAAGCTTCAAGCAATAACGATTTATCTCTACTTGTTCTAACATCTACTAAGAGTCCAAAGTGCAAAATCAGTAGCAGACATTAAATGCAACTATTGATAAATCTCGATCCATCCGTTCACCAAAAACCCCCTCCGAGGGTGCAAAAGTGCATGTTCTGAGGACAAGCTTTTTGACAAATTTCCGGACCCTTCTCCAAATGCCTGAGAAGGGTTTAAATACTGCTAACTAATTAATCTTAATTACATAAATTTAGGACATGGTTTTAAATGACCGCCCTTCTACTAAAGCAAGTTATTTCTAAAAATTGAATCTAATTTCTAACCGTTTCTGTATTTGCTCCTTAGTGTTGTAAGCAATGCAACATTCGCCTCGGAAGAGTGGGTTGTTTGTCTTCTCCTTTCGTTTGAGTTACGAAAATAGAAATAACAAGCGCTGGCACCACTTTCTGACAAACTGGAAGATATTTTCCTCTGGCTTGGTGTATTCGCTGTGTGTATACTTAGTAATAACCCAAATTTCTCTCAAACTGATTGTGTTGTTGCTATTTCGGTTTCTGGCCTGGCGAATGACTGAGCAAGTTAGGGACTTTGCTCTCTGAACAATTTCCTGTATTGAAAAATGCTTCCGTTCTTTGTTCCAGGCTTTTCTGGTGCGTTTTCCCTCTTTAGCGTTTTTCTTTTTGCTTTACCCAGTCTAAGCTTCAAGATCTTTTGAAAACATGCTGCTTTTGTGCGCCTTTGACTCTGAGTCTTGGATAGTCTATTTCCATCAGTATCTGTTGAGTGATACTCTAGAATCCACGGTCCTGCTGCATGCAGCATCTGTTTGCGAAGGCATCTCTTCTCTATTCTCCGAATATTGACGCTTTCCCCTTTTCCTTAGATGTTTCTTGCACATTGATTTATATTGGTTGTTGCCTTACAGTTTACGCAAAGAAAAAGAGTAATGACGAAAAGATTGACATGAAAGCTTTAAGCTCTAATGAATTCATAATCATGACACTCATAATGAACTGACTCTTCGAAAAACACAACACAATCATTCTCGGATACTTTGGCATACAATCATTAATTTCTTTTTAAGGCGCGCGCCCTATTTTGGTCTGCAAACAGCTTTCCTTGAACGTTGTGTCGAGGAACCTTTGCGATGAGTGATTTCTCCGAATCGCATCGCAGTGTCGAGGATTGTGTCGTTTAAGATGTGTCATCGCAGGATTTCATGATCGCATTCATCACAGATCGCAACCTCGTAGATCGCAATATCGCAGATCGCAATATCGCAGATCGCGGTTAATCATAATCATTGTGTGCTACTTATGTGATGTTGCGATATGCGACGTCGCATATCGGTCGTCGGCCGTTCCTTAAGCTTTTTATTTAACAGAGCTTCACAACATAAGTGATGCGATGAATTTTGCGTCGCTTCTTCGCAGCTCATTATGCGCATAGGAAAACGTCTCGCTTTCTTCTCGCGATGCGATATAGCTTTAGGGAGTTAAAATACAAAAAGTTTGATAAAAAGTTTTTGGATTTTTTGTTAAGGGTCCCCATTTTCTTGGTGTTATTGCTAATACCAATCAAAGAGTGGGGTTGTTGGTGACCACAACAGTACCCCACAAATATGCCCATATCAGTTGTTGGCTCTGTCTTTTTTTTCATTGTTAATAACATGAACGTAGACTGATGAACCAAATATGTTGAAGTGTTCCACATCTATTTTGTTACCTCAGAAAGCTTCTTCTAGTGTACTCATCCTGAGAATTTGATGGGGACTTATGTTCCTACATGTAAACAATTATGTTGCATGATTGAACCCACAAGTGCATCAGTAGGCCCTGATCATGTAACGTCAGCGCAAAACTCCCACAATACTTTTGTTCTTCCTTTTAGCCACCCCATTCTATTTTGGGTTATCGGGTGCTATTAATTCTTGTTTAGCGAACGTGTGATCTTTCTTCTACAAGAATAAAATCTAGTACTTATGAGAAAAATCATCTACAAATATTACATAATACCTATTCTTGTTCATGGAGGCTACTGAGAATGGTCCATACACATCCATGTGAACTCTTTCAAATATCACTTGTGCTCGACTATCTTTATCATGGAAGGAAGATTTTGTGTATTTCCCAAATATAAACCCTTTGAATCTATCTCTCTACCCTAGTGTAGCCTTGGGATGTCTTGTAGAAATTTGTTGCATGATATTCAAAGCTCCATTGACTAAGTGACCCAATATTCTATGCCACAACTCATTGATGTCTCCACTCTACAACTTCTTTGTTTTTTATCAAAGAAGCACAATCTTATACATGTAATTTGTAGAGGTTTTTTGCCTGAACCTCGATCTGATTCACTTGTCTTGAGGCTATGTGATGAAGGGAATCCTGTGTCTTTATAAATATCACATCGTAGCCACGGTCCATCATCATGGAAACTAAAAAAATAATCTTCTTCAAATGTGGAACATACATGACAAATTTTAATTCGAGGACAAACATACTCCCTCTAAAAGGTAACAATACCAATGTTAGTCATGCTATACCTCCCATCATCTATAATTTTGATGTACATCTGGAGGCCCTTCTCCTCCAACACACTAAATAACTCTTTGCTTTGAGTCATATGGAATGAGTCTCCACTATCTAGATACCACACAGTACTGATCATTGATGTCACCATGCAAGCGATGAGGGTGAAATCTAACTCAAGTTATGAAGCAAGAGCTTCACATATCTCTCCTCTTGAGGGATCCTTGTTGGCCTTCTTGTTTTGACACTTTGTGGCATAGTGTTCCATCTTGTGACAATGAAACCACTTTGTCTTTGACATGTCTTCCTCTTTCTGCCATGGTTGGAGTCTGATTTAGGATGTGATGACCTCCCATTCCCTTTCTTTAGCTTTCCATATAAGGCACAGTTCTCCTTATGATCATTCTCACATGAGGATCCATATTTGGTGTTGCATTAAATCTCTTCTTGCACCAATTCAGACCAAAAATGATCCCACTTTGGTAACTTCTCCTTCCCATTAACTGAGTCCTAGTGGGTATGCCAACTCTTGGGAAGACCTAGAAGTGCGAGGCTCACCACCTTGTCTTAAAAACTGTAACATCAACACTTACAGAAACATCCCTACATTGGGTGAAATTAGTTAAGTACTTTGGTATTGTGTCTCCCTTCTCCATCTTGATTTTTCTAAGCTTTTCCTACACTGCCAGCGTCCTATGGTCGCTAGTTATTTGAAACAAGTATATCAAGGCATTCGAAATCACAAATGGAGTTTCCTTACCATGATGTTTCGAGACAATATGATTTCGAACTCCTTCTAGGATAATCTTTCTCACCTTTGCAACAAATTTTCTATACTCTACCAGATCTTGAACATTAGCTGGCTTAGAATATAGTTTTCTATGAGTTCCCTAAGCATTTTGTCTTCTAGCACTACCTCCATCCTTTTCTTCCACGCAATATAGTTAGAACTAACCTCAAGGGAATACTTGAGTCTCAATGAGTAGAATGACATCCTATTGGCTCTTAAGTATGATACTATAAATTCAATTTATCTTGCAAAATACAAGCTTGTATTCTCCTCTTCTATAGTGATTTTAGCTCTGATACCATGTACAAATTCCTTCTATATTCCAACTATTAATTTTAATATACTAAAAGAATTGACTTGAATCTACTCTACCCATCAGTGGAAACATTAAATGATCGACGAAATTAGGGAGCATACAAGAGAAAGAATTTAATCACTCATAACACAATGATTTGTTGCGGAAAGCCAGAACTAAAAATATTTGATATCTATATATTGCATTAGTTTGAAAATATGAGAATATTCCAATTCTTTTCTCAAGCTTGACCAATTGCTACACTATCTCTACCTATCTTAGAGTCTCCTATACAAGCCTATACTAATATGTAGCAAATTTCCTACTTTCCCAAGTCCCTATTTCCCTGCATTGTTCCTCAAGGAATTATCCCCTATTTAATTAGGAAATTCCTTAGTTATGAATTACACAATCCTCATAGGCCTTTCTTTGACTGCATGCATCATCTGTTTAATTTGGATGATTTTACGACTAAGAGTAAACTTTCCCTGACCTCTAATATCAACTAGCTCTTTCTCTGATCTGAAATGCATGAGTTAATTATGAGTGACCACTAATTTTACTGCTTGATCACTGTAGGAAGCACCATACTACACTTCAGGCAGTAAAACACTATACCTCAAGGAGAACTCTATTATACTTCAGGAAGAACCACACTTCAATTCAGGAAGAACCCCACTATACTTTAGGACAAACCACACTCGAATATAGGCAACACCCCACTGGACTGCACACAACACCACACTACTATACCACCCACTAATTCCTCCATCTGTTGCAACTAGTTTAACTAATTTTAACTTAGTTAGATTGAATTGATTAATTACAGATCAAAATAAACTCAACTAGTTCTCCTAATTGTAGGAGACACTCTACATGACTCTAGTTTGACCCTTGAATCGAATTAACAGATCCAATTAAGTCAAATTAACTTAGTTAACTATTCAAAGTTTTCATGAGATGTGGAATTACAATTTTATTGTCAATTTAATTCAAGGACAAAATTAAAATAGGATTTTCTTGTTCCATTTTCAAAAGTTTCCCTCCTCGATTGTCCACCATCCCATCGCAACCAAAATTTTCCACCTTACACATGTCCAAATTCCCTGCATTGTTAGTAGATACTCTATCAATTAAGGAATAAAACAGTTACCATGTATTCCCTATTACCCATTTTTTTCAAGCATACATCCATCGAGCCTCTATGTGGTATGTCAAGAATAGACATGTCGAGGATTTGGATAGACTATTGACCCTCTATACAGTCTCCTAGTTGTGGTATCTAGTCCTTTTAGCACATTACTTCCATAGTTAGTAAAAGATCAAATATTTTCTCAATATACGTTGTTTTCCGAAATTTCTCTTTTGTCCCATCTTTACCACAAAATTTATATAACTTAATAAGAAATTCTTTTCTTTCTTAACACTTTGATAAGTTAGAAATATATTTGAACTCTTAGATACAAATGTCTTCAAGGGATTCCTAGATGGAATCTACAACTGATAAATCATAATAACCATAACATTGTTAAGTTTTCCCTATGCCTGAACTTACCAAATTCTATAGAAATATACTAAGAGTCTCAATAGACCCAAATTTGTACCAGAACTTTTATTTGTCTTGTACATTAAGGATTTCACTCTTTATAGGTAATATATATCTATGCACTTGTTAATGATTTATTATTCGATATTTTATTTTAAACATAAAGATCATTATCTCTAATTTGTCAATTCCTACCAATTCCATGGCTATGGTCTATTCGTTAAAGCTCTACATGAATCCATCCAATAGTTCAATTTTGATTCTTCTATTCGAAGACGTTTTAATTAGGTTGTATCTATATATTTTCAATTGAAATGTGTACACACACACACACATAACAATATACACATTTTTTTATATGTGATGAGTGTGTTGAAAATTGTTTAGTATGTTTCGTCATTGATAGCATTGAGAGCTTGTTGAAATGTGGTTACTTATTTCATTAGTTAAAATAATTTCCTAACCATATATGGATATTTTCTAACTGCCATAAACTCAACAGAAAATTAGGTTTGATGTGATGTAGCACACACAAGTTTCTAGACTATTCATGGTTCTATACAACCCTAATTGTGTAGTGTGGTCCCCTCTTACTAAATCGACATGAGTCATCAACAACCAAAGCCTAAGACATAGTGCTTGGTTGTAGAGATGATAAGGAACAAGATAGGCCTTTGATCAAACCCTGAAATCATGAGTGCTAGGATATACATGAATAAGGGCATGTTTTCCATCAACAAATCAAAGTGGTGCAATGAAATAGTGGTGTACCCTAGAAGATACGCAATCCAACCAAGAGTCCCTCATTAATTATGCTATTGGATCAGGTTTCTTTGGAATATCTCTGACATGAAGGGGCCATAGCTCATCTGAAGTTACCAAGGAGGTGCCCCTTATGGTGGAGACCAACATGATTTACTGTGAGATACAGAGAAACTAGTAATTGGTTGTAGTACACCCCTTTACCCTCTACAAAATCTAGGAGGGGTCCTTGTTACAAACCAATAGTTTCCTTAACAAAAATGAGTAGGTCAACCCCAATGACATGATAAACAAGTGGCAGTAGACGTAGAAGGGTGGTGGTAGTTGATGATGTGAAAAATTAAGAGAGTGACATATGGCAAGCAGATTTATAATTTTTGGGTGGGAAAATGGATAATTGGAAAGTCAAATATGGTAGGAACGTGTGCTAGTGGACATACAGACATTTATTATTGGCTGCAATAGATAATGTGGATTCATTGTTGGGCAGATGACTTAGGTAAGTTGGTCCCATATCAGACCACCCTATTCATATAATTGAGCTGACAGGTCATCATCGATACAATAATCCCAATTTTACAATAGGTCATCAAAAGGGGCTTATGAATATGTACCCATGGATCTATCATACCTTTGGCTGGAGGACCTTGCAAACCATAGTGAATTCATCCAATAGGAAGTTGTTGACTAAATGAGCCTAAGTTTATAGTGCATAGTCACAAGGGGCTTAGAAATAAGTTCCTAGGCATCCATTAGACTACGTTGTTAGAAGTTCTTATGTACGAGAGAAATGTTTTCCAGTGAAGTGATTGGCAAGAAACAAAACCTATCTACAGGAAGTAATATAATTTTATGTGATGTATCCATTGATCCAATATCCCACATTGAAAGTTTTTAAGAACATTTATTTTCCCTTATGAGTGATGAGAAATAGATGCAGAGATTTCCTTAATGGTAAACAGGTTAAAAAATCATTATCTATTGACACATTCATTTATTAAGAAACATAGCAAGATGACATTGTATCCATCTGTGGATTATGAATGATAAGTCATAGAAGGTAGATAGGAATTGATCAAATTAATTAATAGGAAAAATCCATGTTAATTCACATCTATGTCTATAAAATCACTCTAGGAAGGAAGGACAATCATTTGCTATACAAAGATGTCAATGGTTGGTGTTATAAGAGAGCACCATCCAAAGGCTACACCCCTTAGTAAAATCAGGTTTTGTAGATAAGCATTGAAGGGCCTAATTGTTGTCGAAACACAACTTTAGACCCTAGTGCTCATGCATTAAAGGTGGCTGATCTATTGATTCGTTAAATAGGACAAGGGTTAACCTTGAGATGTTAATACTTAGTCACATGCCAATAATAAATAGAGTTTTCGTTCTAAGGCCAAATGAAATTGAGGTCTCTTGTGCCAAATCTATTATAAAAATATTAAAACTAGGCTAAAATAAACTTGTGCCAACATTTATAAATGGAAACATAGAAGGACATGAATACATGTGTGCCCATGCAAATCACAATGTGTGTAATTTTGGTCAAAGCAGAAGATAGTGGAATTTTTTCTAGATAAAGGTTAGGAGATATGAGTGACAATTTAAATATATATAGTGAGAGAAAAAAATTGTGCAAATTACAAAGTTTGAAGAGTAGAGTTCGTAACTAAAACAGTGTGTAACTAAAGGTATCCTTTTTGTTCTAAATCTCTTTTGTAGTAAAGGAAGACAAACTTTTAAGAGTTTGATGGAAGATTTTATTGATATGCTACTATTGATGTGAATAAATGTGACAACCCACCCCACCATTACCTCCAAATGGGATGGTTGTCACCTATAATCCAAATATTCTTGTAATTGTTACAGGAATGGGATAAAATGCATCTTAATTTTTTTTTGTCCCTTAATTGGACACCTTTGTTTGGCCCTGATATCCCTTTACAAAACATAGACACACACACACACACACACACACACACACACACATACATACATACCAGTATGCTTTCCCAATAATTTAATCCTTGACACCCATAGTTCTTTTCAGTGGTTCTTTGTGGTAGCCCACAAGGCGATTCAACCCACCCTTCAATAACTTTGGGAACAAGTAAGATCCCTCCACATTTCCATTCCATGTAAACCCCACCAACCACTAATTTATCCAATGGTTAGGATCTGTTGGGGTAGATAAATGACTTGCACAGTGGGGTCATCCCCGCGCTGATGTCATGAGGTGGGGGGATGAGATATAATCCTCACAGGCGATCACAAAATGTTGATTAAGACTGCGGATGTGGGGTTTCCTCCCCACTAAGGTCACCCATGGGGGTGCACACAGTTGGATTACAAATGGTGATCCTCTTTCATTTATCCATGTCCCCACTTAATAATCATAAAAAGTGTGCATGTACGGCTTGATCTATGCACATTTGGAGATTGCAATTATCATAAGAGAATATGGTAGGGTAACTAACATGAAAAATAATAATAAGTTGACCACCTGAAATGAAAATTAAAGGGATACATCTCATCATCAGATAAATGGTCCATGATCATTCTGGGACCCTCCAATCATAAATTGAAAGCCAATAAAGGTGGGTGTTAGAGGTGATATTTGGCTTTCTCCAAATTGCCAGATGTCTTTGCCTACATGAGTTCCAGCCCCATGGACTTTTCACATGCCATAGCGCTAGCTCATTACTACATCCCTTCAAGCCATGGTCCCTTCCATGTCACCATCTGACATGGCCCAAGCTAAAAACTGAAGGCCTGCATTTTTTTTTCCATTTCCAAAGTGACACACGACATTGATAGCATGAATATAATGATACAAATTTTATGTTCCATGTACAGTGGCACAATTGACTCATACCATGGTTTTTTGTAAGAAAAACTCACATACCAATCGATCAATTGACATGAAAGGCTAAAAAAAACATACAGTGAACATGGTTCTCACTACCTAATAGAGGGCTTTAGAATTTATATATATATAAATACATATCTCTGCCCAAGCATGACAACGAAATGAAAAACATGCACGCGAGGATTCAGTTTCATAATCTTGTCCTAAATCATGATAAATATATACCATGCATAATCAATCATTAGTAAGAAGTAACATCAACATGTCATACATCTTTGTGTATCTTTTCAATACAGGAGTGCATACATAAGCTTAGTTTCATTTAAAAATGTAATCCATACCTCAAACTAAAAATTAGGCAACTTATCTTTGGTTTTTAAATAGAACTATGGGAAAATGAGTCTCAGACAAGGACTCTCCACCCAACCATAGATAGTTGCAACTTAGCCACATGCATTTGTCACCCCCAAGCCTAATTCTTGATATGTAGGAGCTTTCCTCAAGGATCAATCTCCGCTGCTTGTGGAAACATGGGCTCCAAAGGATTTCCTTCCTCCACCCACCAGCCTCTCAGTAATAAAATAAAACATAAGGAATCTAAAGGCTAGTTTTCTCCACCCAAAATATATCAAGGTAATCTAAAGAGTAAATTTCCACCCTTAAAAAAAACATAGTGCTTCCACCCACTTATTTGAAGACACATTCCATTATAAATCATCAATAATATTCTTTTAGAGGTTATTTCTCTAGGAATCCAAAGATGCAATCTTCCACCCACTACATTAATGAGATCTAGAGAAAACCATATCCACCCTCTGGATTTACATGGACTCTAGAGACATTACTCCTAACAAAGGTAAAACCATCTATCTACAAATATTACAAATCAAAATCAGTTCAAAATCTATTTTTTTCTCTTCTCTTCTGCAAACTCCTTTTTTTGTTATTCCTCCCTCTTACACTTCCTCCCTATCGATAAATCTCTATTTTTTCCTGCCCTCAATCCTAAATTTTGAATTCCTTCTTTTTCATTCTTTACTTGCTCCACAAGAGTCCATGACCTTCTTCCCTGGTTGTCAACACTCCTAGCCTCCATTAATTATGCCTACCTTCCTTGTGAGTGTTCTCAAAGGCATCATGAGCCCGTGCACTTCTCTAGTAGCACAAATTAAATTCATGCATAGTCCATTAAGTTTCACCAACCAACCTTTAATGGTTTTCCCAAAGATAGTTCATATTTATACCTAAGAAATCCATACATATGTCGGGCAAGATACCTTCTCATCTCTCGAATCCATGTCTCTTGACTTAGTCCCATTTTTAAATTTTTGTTGTTTATTGTAAAAATATTTAGAATGCATTTTCCTAAGATAACCATGGCTTATGGTTGTCACACACCCCCTCCCCTCCCCTTAATGGAACACTGCCCTTGGTGTTCTTTCTACTCATTTGCAAAACAAGAACAAAATACAAACACATAATGTTTTTATTGAGCTTTATACATAGTTGAATAGATTATTTATGGTCATGTACAAATTTTCTCCCAACAACGAAAAAAATGGATATTTAGCTTTCATGGCATCACCCATTTCCTAAGTGGCTTCCTGTGGCCCAAAATGCCTCCACTAAAGTTTCACTTGCTCTATGGCTTGATTACGTAGGATGAGACTCCTCTGACCTAGAATACACAATACATCTAGTGGGAAATCTCCCTCTAGTTCCACCTATATCTCAATCCAATCAATCACATGATTAGAATCCTATACATATCTTTTAAGAAAATTAATATGGAAAACATCATGAATTTTAATTGATGGAGGTAAGGCCACCCTATAGACCACTAGTCCAATCCTTTCAAGGATCTCAAAAGGCCAACAATATCATGGTGCAAACTTGGCACATGACCCAATCCTTAAGGAACTCTTATTGGGTTCAATTCTTAATTATACATATTGCCCAAGTTGGAATAATTTATGAACCCTATATAGGTTTTAGCCCTGTACAGAAATTACCTGCAAATGAATTCTTAAAATATAAAAAATAATAAATGGGGAGAAAATAAAAAAGATATATATACAGAGATTTCCCCTGGATCCAAAAACTGGGACTGCAAAATTGATTTTTAATTATAATCCTTTCAATGTTGCAATATATATATATATATATACATATATATATATATATATATATATATATATATATATATATATATATATATATATATATATATATATATATATATATATATATAGATAGATAGATATATATATGCCGAAGCATTCATAAACCCCAATCCATTAATCCTCGATTAGAACATAATTGTAATTCCCTTGACTAGATGTACAAAATACCATGGGCATAAAACCATCATGCCCAAAAACATGTGAAAAACCATGGGTAGGTCGACCCACCATATTTGGTTCTGCCCCTATCCTTCTATCTACATATATATAGGAAAAAAATAAATTCTGGGGGTGTTTCCCCATACCCCATGTAGGGGGACTACCGCCCCCTATAAATTACCTGAAAGGGGTGGCTTTTGTCCCTCCTATCACCCCCCTATTGTGTCCAACGTAATGAACATGAGGAGTTGTCACTACCCCTGATCTTGTGTGCATAAGACTAGCCATGGAAAGAATATAACACACATCCAACATTCTCCCACTTATTTTCTTATTACACATCGGGAGCCATAGGAGAGCTTAGCCATTGATCCAGCCCTGCAATGCCCATTTCTTCTCTACACCATGAAAACTTCTCAGTGCTCACAGACATTGTCAATCCATCCGCAACATTATTCAAAGTGACCACATTTACCAGAAACACATTTTTGTCCTCAACCATATCCATCTCAAAGTGATACTGACCTTCAATGTGCTTTATCTTTAAATTAAGGTTCTTTACAAAGAAAATTGTACTTTGGTTTTCAGGGTATACCATTATATCCCACCATAGAAACCCCATACCTCAACATAATCTCAGTAACCAAACTTTTTTGTTACTTGCATGAGTTGAGGTCATGTATTCTTCCTTTGCAGTTAAAAATGCCACTACAGACTATCTCTTGATCATCCAACTTAGAGCTCCTCCAAATACGTTAAAGGCATACCCACTTGTATATATTCTCTAATCTTGATCTCCAAGCTAGTCTACATAAACTAAGCCATATATTTCCAAAACTATTTTGAATCCTGGACTGCCTTGGTAGAACAAACTATAATCACTAGTTCCACGTAAATACCTAAAAGCTCGCTTCACTATTGTTCAATGATCCTTCCCTGGTTTTGAACTAAACCTGCTTAATGCTCCCACTGCATGTGGAATGGCTGGTCTAGTACATACAGTTTCATACGTTAGGCTACCAACTACAGTTGTGTACTGAACATGGGACATCTCCTGTTTCTCTTCTTGTGTCATGGGTCACTACTCAACATATAACTTTACACCTATAGGAATAGGAACCTTAACCAGTTTACTATCCTACATATTAAACGTCTGCAATATTGTCTTGACATACTTCCTCTAACTTAACCAAAGATTCCTCTTTGCCTAATCTTTTTTAATTTCCATGCCCAAAATATAGTTTAAACCACCAAGATCCTTCATGTCAAATGTTGAGGAAAATTGGGTCTTCAAATTATAGATAATTTATTTGTCATTTCCAATTAGTAACATATCATTCAAATACAACACCAAATAAATAACACTGTCACCAATTACTTTAAAATACACAGAGTGATCCACTTTGCTTCTGGTGAAGCAAAGTCCCCATATATATTTATCAAATTTATGATACCACATCATTGGTGATTTCTTTAACCCATACAAAGGATTATTTAACCTACATACCAATTCTTTCTTACCCTCCACCAGAAAGCCTTCATGTTGCTTCATATATATCTCTTCTTCTAGATCCCCGTGAAGAAATGTTTTCTTCAAATGCATCTTTTCTACCTCAAAATCAAAAGCAACAACAACATATAAAAGTAATCTAATAAAAGCCAACTTGGCAACAGGAGAAAAAATATCACCAAAATCAATTCCTAAGACTTATGAATAAAATTTTTCTACCAACCAGTCTTTGTATTTCTCCATCTTTCCTTTTTCATTAATCTTCTTCTTGAACACCCAGTTACCTCGAATGGGTTTTCGAGTTAGCAACTCCACCAGATCCCAAGCCTCATTTTTGTCCAAAGATTCCATTTCATCAACCATGCCCTCCTTCCAAAGTTTTCCATCCTCTGAATCTACTACCTCCTTAACAATTCTAGGATCATCATGAGTAATAGATACAAAAATTTTTGAATATAAAGTAGATAGACTATACATTTTTGGCTTCTGTCTCTCTCAAACTAATCTTCTCAAAGATGGGAATCTTCCTCTTCTAATTCTTGTTGCGTTGTAGTGTTTGATTCTTCCTCCTTTAGCTCAAACTCTAGATTTTGAGGTTCCTCTAGTAGGAATTCATGTTTAACAACATCTTTCGACTCTCTAAATGCCACATCTTGGTTGTACACAACTTTCCATGTTTCCAGGTTCCAAATCATATAACCTTTTAAACCATCCTTATAGCCAATAAAGATATACCTTTCAGATTTACTATCCAACTTGGTTCTTTTCTGATTTGGAACATGTACATATGAATCATAGCCAAATACCCTCAAATGCTAAATAGAGGGCTCATTACCAGTCCATACCTCATGTGGAGTATTATCCTCCAATGGTGATGAAGGTGATCTATTAACTAGGTAACATGCAGTCTCTACTATCATTGCCCAGAATTCGTATCCTAACCTAGTGCCATTAAGCATGTTTCTTCTCATTTCCATCAACTTCTTATTCATTATTTCTACAAATCCATTTTTCTAAGGTGTTTATGGAGTAGCATTTTGTCATTCTATATTGTACTTCTTATGGATATCTTCAAATTCTTTCTCACAGAACTCTCCACCATTATCTCTCCTCAACACCTTGATCTTCTTCTCTTTTTAATTTTCCACCAGAGCCTTAAATTATTTTAACCTATCAAAGACTTCATATTTTTTCTTGAGGAAATATGTCCATATATTCCTTGATAAGTCATCTATAAATGATACATAGTAGACATACTTTCCCAGTGATGCAACTGACATAGGTCCAAATACATCACCTCAGACAAGCTCTAATATCCCTCTTGCCCTCTTAGAAGCATAGGGAAAACTCACCCGATTATGCTTACCATACACACAATGTTCTTGTAAATCAAAATCCAAGAGAAATTAGACATACCTTCTACCTTACCATTACCATGTAGTATTCAAAGGCCCTTCTCTCTAATATTTCCAAGCCTTTGATTCCATAACATGGTATTTTCTCGAGAGACCACTAGACTTTTTTCCCCACATTCATGAAACACATAACTATTGCACCCATCAATAATGTTTCTACCAAAATTTTTATATAGAGTTCCAATGTGAACTCCCCACATCAATACCAATAATCCCCTAACCATCTTGTAGGTATATTTCTAGAAAATTGTTTTTAAAGCTACATAATGCATCTTTCTTACAAAAATCATATATATCGCCAATTCACGAATATGAAAAACACCAGGATGTGTTTAAATCCTTCCACCTTGCAACTTCAACTTGAATTTTCCATGTCTGAAGATTCTGGCGTTCCTATCAACCCCTAAGAAGACGTCACCACCATCATATTTCTCATACTCACAGAACCACTCTCTATGGGGAGTGAAGTTAAATGATGCACCTAAGTCAATCAACCATGCCTCATGATCTACATGTGTACTTGAAGAAGAATCCAGGTACACATTTCCATCTTCATCTGTGGTGGTTTTCTCCTCTACAAGAGAAGCATCATAAGGTCCCTTTCCTTTCATAGGACCTTTAGATATATGTACCTTTTTATAGTTTTCTTCCTTTCCACATTTCCAAAATACCTGTACATTCTTACATAGAGAATTACATCTTCGTCTATATTTGGATCTCCCACTTGAGGAGTTATTTTTGTTTATGTTCTAGAACCATCCTTGTATAGACAAGGAATATCAATTTTTGATCTCCATATTTTTTTGTCTGATCTCCTCTGACAACAAGGATGAAACTATATTATAAAACTTAAAGGTAGCTATATTGATACCTAGAACAACAACATGACTAGTCCATGAATCTGGTAGAGAACACAGTAAACTGATGCACTTATCTTCATCTGAAATTTTTATATCGATAGATAAATGCTAGCTTACCATAACATTAAAGGTGTTGTGATGTTCTGTGACCAAGTCCCTATCCTTCATCCTGAGGTTATACAACATTTTTTGAAGGAATAATTTGTTTACCAGAGACTTAAATTAGTACAAATTCCCTAACTTGAACAACAAATCCCCTGGCGTTTCTTCCCCTGATACACTAAACAATATTGAATATGAGATACATAACAATATTATGCTTTGTTCCTTCCAATATAACTTTACTCAGTATTCTGCTAAAATTTTCGTTGGTTTAGTAATCGGATCTACCATGATCCACTAACCTTTATCACCTTTCAAATCCTCCATCTTGAGCTTCCACATCTCAAAAATATGTTCATTAAATTTCTCGATATGTATCTTTCCACTTCTCATCATCTTCTTTGACCACAAAAATTGATCTCGCATATCTTCCACTGAACACGTTCTACCACGGCCTCGAGCAAAACCCCTCAGTAATAAAGGCATCCCCTTGAAACTGAAACAATTGTGATACAAAATGTATGTTTTGACCTTGTACAAAAATTACCTACAAATGAATTCTTAAAAAAATAAATTAAACAATGGCAAGAATGCAAAATAAATATACAAAGAGATTTTCCCCTGGATATCGAAAATGGGACTATTAGATTGATTTTTCATTATATTCCTTTCAAAGTTACAATAAATATATATGCATGTTGAATAATTCATAAACCCCAATCTATTAACCTTGGAATAGAACATAATTGTAGTTCTTTTGACGGGATCTATGAAATACCATGGGAAAAAAACCATCATGCACAAACCATGTGAAAAAACAGTGCACAAAAGCATGGGTAGGTCTGCCCAGCAACTTTGGATCCCCCCATCCTTGGGTCTACATATATATAGGAAAAAAATTCCCTACGCATTGCTTTGGATCCTATAGAGGGGGGCTATCACCCCCCTCTAAACCCCCGATAGGGGGGAATTTCACCCCCCATGTGACTCCCCTGTTGTAACCGATGCAATGAATAGGAGTGGTTGTCACTGCCCTGGACCCTGTGCGCATGCGTCAAATCATGGAAATAATATAAAAAACACCTATCACCCTATTTAGATCTGAATATATGTTTTTTCTATCCTATGCCACCTTTATATTCTACATTATAACCTAAATTTTTTGCTTCATTTCCTTGAGCATATCCGACTCAATATGCACTTTTTTCTCTAGATCATTCTATATGATAGGAGTATTACAACTCCTCCCATACACTGCCTGAAATGGACTCATCTTTATGGATTCATGGTATCCATTTGTCTGTAAACTCCATAAGTGGGAGGTAATGCTCCCAATTTTTGGGTTGACACATCACATACATCCTCAATATATCCTCAAGGATCCTATTTTTCCTCTCTGTTTTCCCATTTTACTGTGGATAATATGCAATTTTGAATGCCAATTTTGTTGCCAAACCTTTAAAAAATTCCTTCCAAAACCATGAAGTGAACTTAGCATCTTTATCTAAAATAATTTTCATGGGGATACCATGTAGCCTCATAATCTCCTTTTTGAATATTTGTGCCACTTCATTAGCAAAATTAGTGGAATTTTCTACCACTAAATGAGCTACCTTCCTCAGCTTATCAATCATTACCATGATTGCATTGTGTTTCTTAGATGTTTTAGGTAATCCTATAATGAAATCCACAGAAATTACCTCACATTTCCACTCTAGAATTGGAATAGGTTGCAAGAGACATGCTTGATTCCTACAATAGACTTTTACTTATTGTAATTATATGAATTTTGAAACAAAATCAACCACTTCTTCAAATTGGATAGTAAATGTACCTTTTAAGGGCTATAAGGGTCTTTCAATACCCTAGATGGCATGATTAAGGATTAACATGAAACTCCTTCGTTATTTTCCTTTTTAATCCATCACTAGTTGGCACATACATTATGCTTTTAAATATAATTATTCTATCATTAGTGAGGTGATATTCCTAATCCTCGACACCTTGTAACAATTTTTCATTCACTTACTAATAATTTTCATCTTGTTGTCCAACACTTTTTACCCTTTCTACTATGTTTATTTTATAATAACATATAGTTGTCAAGTCGTTCAATTGAATTATTCTACATAGAGCATTAAAATTTGTATTTGCTCTTCCTTTTATGTACTTAATCTCAAAGTAGAAATCATTGAGCATGGTCAACCATTTTGATTTCCTAGTATTCAACTTCAATTGTTCAAAAACATTCTTGAGCCCACTATGGTCTATTGTGAGTGTCAATTTCCTACCAAGGAGGTAACCCTTCCAAATTTTCAAAGCATGAATGATGGAACCTAACTCAAAGTCATGAGTTACATAATTCACCTCATGTTGATTTAATTTCCTTGACTCATAGAGTACTACATGTCCTTCTTGCATTAGGACTCCACTAAGCCATTTTGTGCAAGCATATATGAACACCACAAAATCCTTGTCAGGATCTACAATCCTCAACACTCGTATTGGTGAGGAAACTTTTTAATTTCTCAAATCTCTTTTCACATTAAATATTCCACTTAAATCGCTTTCCTTTTCTCTACAAAACTATGACTTGATGGCTTATCTTGGAGAATTTTCAGAAAAATATTTTGTAATATCTTGCCAATCGTATGAATGATCTAATAACATCCACATTCTATGGAGTTGGCCACTCCATTATCGACTTGATCTTATTTGGATCCATTTTTATCCATTCCTTGGAGAAAACATGACATAAACAATGTATCTATGTTTGGGAGAAATCACAGAAGTTGAGCTTTTCATAAATTTTGTGCTCAATAAACAACTCTAGCATTGTAGCCATATGGTTTTCATGCTTTCATGTTTTCGTTGAGTACACTAGTATGTCATCAACAAACACAATGACAAAACTATCCAAAAAGGACTAATAACATTGTTCATTAAGAAAATAAATGTGTCAGGGGCATTATAAATCCTAGAGAGTACGACTACAAACTCATAGTGCCGATATCTTGTCATGAAAGAAGTTTCACGAACGTCTTCCTCCCTGATCCTTACTTGATTGTATTGTGACCTTGTGTCAATCTTGGAGAATACTACGACTCCTCACAATTGATCAAATACATTGTCTATCCTTAGCAATGGCTACTTCTTCTTGATGGTCACCTTATTTAACTATAAATGATCAATGCATATTTGAAGGGTTCCATCATTATTTTTTATAAATAATACATGTTCTCCCAATCAAGACACACTTGGCCTTATGTACCCTTTGTCGATCATTTGATTTAGCTATAATTTCGGCTCTATGAACTCAGGGGTACTCATCATATAGGGTGTCTTGGATTTTGGTGCTGCTCCAAGTACCATCTCAATAGAGAATCATATCTCCATGTTAGGAGGTAATCCAAGAACCTCCACTAGAAAGACATTTGTGACTACAACAAAACAAGGCACCTTCTCAATAGTTCCATCTCCTCATTCTCAATATCATTTCAAGTTTTCTCATCACTAGAAATATGTACTACAAGAAATCTTTATCCCTTTTTGTTCCTACGCATGGCTTGCATAGTAGTAATATATCTTAAAGATGTAGGTCTGATTTTCTCCTGCTTTCTCCCTACTCATTTAAGCACTCAGTCTCCTTCTTAAAATAATCCACCTTAGTCTTCCGCACATACAACCATTCCATACCCAATACAATGATATATGAACCTAATGGAAATGCATTCCAGGGTGTTGTTGTGGGTATGCCACTAAGTTGAAATGCACATGACCTTACCCAATAAATGGCTTTCCTTTTTGTTTTGGTTTTAATGAACCAACCATGGTCCTTCATGCACTTTCCTAGAAATATTTCATTTTCAACAAGTTCTAGGTCTACAAAACTATAATTATAACATGGATCAATTAAAATGGAAATAATTTGATCATGCATGTTACCTTCCATCTCAATGATCTATTCCTGGTGGTCATCCTGGTGTCTATCCACTACTGTGTAATTTTTAGGTATATTCTAGGCTACCTCACCCATTATCAAAGTTTCTTTGTTACTACATACATTTGGTTCAAAGTTTTTCTGATGTGGACAAACCACTTTTCTAGGGTTTTCACCAGATGTCGAGCATTTTAGTGGCTCTTGGCCTTAAAACATGACATCTTCTTGTTCTAAATGCTGCACATTTTTATTAACAATAATGTTAATTTTCTTTTGGAATTAGTTTGTTAGGGCTAGATACTTAACGTCCCTTTTCTTTCAATTTTTCTTAGGCCAATCCTTATTTTTCCCAACGGTGTTCTTTTCCTATCGGCTGTTGTAAATTTTTGGTTTGATTTTTTTTTTGCTCATTGCATTATTCTAGTTTCTTGATAGATTTGTTCAGAGCCTAAGCCTCTCACAACTCAATTTTATCTCTAAATTCCATATACAACCCACTAATAAACTTTTTAATATTGGATTCCTCATCTCTAGTAGTATGGTACATACCTCAATAATTCTGGGAACTTGGTGACATATTCATCATCTGATAGTTTCCCCATCTTGAGTTCATACAACTCTTTATATTTTCTATCATAATAAATTTCATATAGGTATTTCTCTCCTAATATTTTTTCAAATTCATGCCAAATTAGATCCTTCTAAACAATACCTCTGCCATTTTTCCAATCTTTCCACCATATTTCTACCTTCCCTTTTAAGCTATAGGTGGAAATTTTAGCTTTCAAATTTTCAGAATAGTCATGAATTCTGGAAAAAATCTTCATGCCAAGCAACCAATCTTCTTCATGCTTTGATTTCTTCATATCCCCATCAATTTTGGGTGGCTTCTCTTTCCTAAGCACCTCAAGCATGGGATCCTTTCACTTACTTCCTAAATGATGATGATGATAATGGTGAGAATGACGGTGCTACCTCTTAGAAGAAAAAATAGATGGTCTGCTAGAAGGATGCACATGTGTTCTAGTCCCTCCTCTCGGGGCGCTCAATGATACATCTCCTTGAATAATACCATTACTCCCTTGTCTATTCCTCCTTCTAGATCTATCACCATTTTCCCCATTAGTGTTATGTTTTAACTCCTCGTGGATTTTCCTATATCTATAATTGGACCTCATCTTGAATTGCATATGCTTCTGCAAATACAAGATAAGTTGCCTGATAATCACATTTATCCATAAATAAAATATCTTACTAATGTTAACTAAGTTATTTCAATGTCACTTAACAAAGCCACCTAACTACAACTCCAAATATTTGTATCCCAATGTATTGATTGAAAGGGTTTTCCTTATAAATTTGAATGCAACGAAAATCTTGTTGTGACGATGAACCACACTGGATGGCTCGGAACGAATCGATGATGTTATTTTTATTGAAAATAATCTTGCATTTCATAATATGGATCACATAAGCCTAAATTCAATCGGTTTTTTTTTATATAATGTTTCCTACCTCGAATCCCTTTACGATTCATTTATAAATATTGTTGTTTATTTTAAAGTAGGAGATTTATCAATTATGGAGAATTTATGGTCAGTACAACATACCTTAACATAGACCAATTCATTTTTATGTTTTAATTTCTTTGTTGCCTTCTTTGCTTATATGAGATAAGTTGTTTCAGTTTGTGACATATCTTTTATTTCCTCCTTTACTATTTCTAGTTTGTCTTCAAATTTTCAGTCTTCTATATAAAAAATTATGAGTTTGAAGGTTCTTTATTTAAACTCATGGTCCATTTTAGTGTGATTATTTATTTCCTATATGATAGCTTTGGTATCTACTTTATTTTCCATATAAGAATTTCTATTCAATTTTCCCTTTTTATCTTTAATATTGTTTCTCAAGTTACAACATTTTTCAATCATTGGTTGTTCCTATTTGTCAGTTTCTTGTAATCTAGACTACATTTGTAATACCCCTACCAGTTTATGATATCAATATATATACTTTGATATTTCGATAGCAGGCCAGATGTTTATAACAATTACAATGGTGATCCAGATTCATTTCACAGTAGCAATTTGTGCCTATGTATATATATATATATATATATATATATATATATATATATATATGTGGATTTTAGAGCTAGATTTCCAAGGACATATATGTCATTTTGGAAAAGTGGTCGAAGGGTCAAGATTTCAAATATTGTACATGTTTCAATATTGACAAAATATCGATTGGATGTGAAGACCATTCCACATAGAAGAGTATGGAGGGAACTGCAACTACATGCCTATAGAAAATGGGTGTTGTGTTTGTTGTTTGGGAAGAGGACATGTGGGGACCACATTGCTTCAAGGAGTGCCACATGGCAGGGAAAGGCCATGAATATTTGGAAGGTGCATATTTTTCTTAGGGAGATAGAGGGAGGCATGATGGATTTTACACATTATAGTATTCCATTCTAGCGTATTTGGTTATGGTCTAGTGAGCTAGTGAGCCCTCTGCTTGGGGTTTTGTGCTAGCTTGAATTTTGTCTAAGGCTAGAAAGGTGTTGGGGGAGGAACATGAGTTCCTGCAAGCCTAGGATGATACCATATTCCGTTTTCCATAAGGAAATTTGAAAGGTTGGAACCACTGAGGCACTAGTGGGGCGCAGATAAGAGGTGTAGCACTGGTGAAAGTTTGATGGAGTTGGAGTTTATGGTTGGGGCAATGTTTGATGGATGCATCCATTGTCTAAACTACATGACCCGTACTTGAGATTTATGAACTACGTCGTTTATGGCCTGGTGGAAGATGGAGATACTATAGGAAATTACTTATTTCATACCCGAAAAGTGTTCATGTCTATTGTGTTTTTTTGTGCAATTTATGAATGTGTATTGAAAACCCTAGTTTTCTAGATTATATGATGTGTTTTCATTAATAATGCCCCTATTGTTAATATTATTTTTTTATCCAATTATGTATTATGGTGTATAATGGTTTTTATATCTTAAGTTCATATTTCCACATTTTGAACATAGGCCATTCTTGTATTCTTCATTGCATTCCTTGTTTCTGCAGCTAGATATTGGAATTATGAGTGGTGTGGTTTGAGTAGAATTTCCTACTACGGAGCTATGGATGTTATAAGGTGGTTTGAGAACACAATTTTCAAAAATAGGTCTGATTCGACATAATACGGGAGAAAAATGAGAGAATTTGATGCCCCCCAACTTTTGGTTATAAGTATAGTGTTGGGATTGATTACAACTTGCCTAAAAGAAATAGTATAGAAGCTAAGAGGAGATTAGCAGGATCAAATTCTATGGAAGAATTACTGAATTTGAGCCGTCGAATGCTAAAATTTGTGTGTAAGGAGCCATTCCTATTTATTAGATTCTATTTGGATTAGATATGTATGTGTGTGTGTGTGTGTGTGAAATGTGACATTTTTGGAACACTATAAGGCATATCAAAATGGACCTAGGATTTGTTTTACTTTGGGGTTAGAGTCCATAGTGCATGGGTTCGACATGAATGTTTTGACCATGCCAACATGGTTGTGGAGGTGGAACCATAAATTATGTAAGTATCCAAATATCACATTGAGAAAGTGAGAGACACCACAGTGAGATGTCAAGCCACGAAGGCCAGCAAATTGGAGCCATTTTACAATCTGGTAGGCTAGGACATTGAGGGGACTAAGTTAGAGTGGGAGGCCACAAGGTTTAGTGTTAAATAATGGAGTTTATGATGTTAATTAACTAAGTGATTACCTTCATAATGGAACCATGATGGATATGTGGAACTCAAATCAATATGATCTCAGGAGGCTCATTAAAGGGTAGACAAATTGGAATCTAATGACCATAATGGTTGATGGATCGAAGAGATCGGGGTCGTCAAATCCCATCAGAGTGCAAAGTCACTTTTAAAATTATTCTATTTTAGAGTCTAATGTGTTTAAGGAAAATTGATCTACCAAGGGATATGTATCTATCTATATATATATATATATATATATATATATATATATATATATATATATATATATATATATATATACATACATATGTTCATTCAAGATGTTTTATTATATGCATATAATTTTGTTTTTACATATATAGCTCATGGACTTTATATACAGGTAGGTGTGTGGATGCATGGAGGACCCCACAATTATATAGTTTATATATATAGATACATGCACACACACACATTAATGAATGTGTTTGATGTTGTGAGTGTATAATGAAACTCGCGCAGGTGTAGTTACAAGTGTTCCATGTGGAAATTGAGAGGGGGTAAGCCCATATTTCAGACATGGAACTGACCAATGAATGTCGGTAAGGTTTTAAAATTCATGAGTTTTTTCTAATTAGTTTGGGATGGGCATGGGGCTAAGGGTTAAAAAGTTAGTTTGTGAATTTAATTGATTTATATAACTTTGTAGCAACTGCGGAGTAGATAGAGAGATTTTTAAATTCACAGGGCCATATCTTGCGCCTAGGAGTCAAAATTTGTTATGTGAGTAACTGAAATAAGTGGAATTTCAACTAGAACATATCTCACAAGTTGAAAAAGAGAATTGGAGCAAGAAAATTCATAGAAAACATGGAGAAATCTAGAGGAGTTTGGAAAGAAGAATTCATTTTTAATTACAAAATTTGAAGCAAATAAATTTATGCCCAAATGTTAGAGGTGCCCTTCATGTTTTTCTAGTTTTTGTTTAATTTTAGGAAAATTATTATCTAAAAAAATTCATGTATATCATTGCATAATTAAAAATAAAAAATAAAATATAACAACAAATAACTTAGGGTTGGAGGTCGTAAGTCTAAATATTATTAAAATTTTCCCCAAATACTGACTATTCATATTTTTCGATATTGTGAAGTGACGTATTCATGTTTCACGGACCCTTAACTATCATGAGCCCTGACCATCCTAGAGTCTGACCTCCGTGACCATCTATCTAGTCTAGTCACTTTTTTGGTTTTTAAGTGTTTTTTCATTAGTTTTTTTTCCCTTTTAATTAAATACAACTAAATGTTGGGTAAATAAACGTATCTTTATTCAACACAATTCTCAAATATAAATAAAAGTTTAAGTTATGAATACTTGAATACTTCCTTTTTTTGCGTCTAGTTTAATGATTGGATTTCATGCATGTTCTAATGGAAATTACTGAGCTAGTAGACATAGCATTTTTTATTTATTTCTCCTGATTTTTTATAAGTTCACCAGTATGTCTTTTGAGAACTTGTTTACTACTTATATTTGAGTTTTCTATGTTAAAATTCCTAAAGGTTTATATGTGACCAACACCTAATTTCCTACAAAAACATACGTGAAATTTTTTTAAATCTACATTATCTTGGTTAGTATTGATATTATTTTTAATTTTTAATCTGAAATTATTCCGTCGTTTTGTTAAATTCCTCTTCTTATTGATTTTTTAGGCCTATTACAAATTATTTTAAAATGGTTAGAAGAGGAATCACCTAGACCTCTAGACATATAATTCAAGAAATGAAGCTGAAAATGAAATCAACAGAAGCTCGAGATTTGAAGATACCAATTCAAATATTTCCCTCTTTTCATATTCAACTTATTGGACTCAAGGTGTAGGCAAGCATTCATGGGGAGAATTTTTTACTTCTTTTGAAAAAAGAAAATGGTCAAAATAAAAAAATTTAGATGATGAATCTTCTTTAGATTCCAAGCAATTAGGAAAACTGAACTGCATAAAATTGAGCCCACACCTAACATTTTTCATTATTATGAAATGATTAGTTGGATTTTGATGGATGCTCATGCACTAATCTATTCCATTTATGATCATAATTAGAATATGGTTTCCTCCTGGAAGCATAAAATCCTTAGTTTTATATATAAGTTAAGTCCTCCTAAAATCCTTTTGAAAAAAAATAAAAATTAGATGATTTCCATGATAATGGCCTAAAAAAAAAATAACAAGGATTAAAAATTAGTTATTATAGAGTGAGTTCGTGACCTTGAGAAATGCAAATTGAAAATGGGGAAAGATCAACTAGTATCAATCCTGAAACTCCCTTTAAGATATATAGTCAATATTCTTTCTAGACTATATCAAGAAGTGAATGTTGAGCATTGTAAGGTTGAATGGGTTCATCTTAATTATGAAATTCACAAAAATTAAAACAGATTAAATTGGGAAAATATTCTATTCCAAAATATATCATAAGCCATGAAATTATCCATAACTTCTCCTCATAGGTTTCAATAGGGTTTTTATATGTTTTCTTATATCACTGATATTTTTATGACCTTAGCTCCATTTTCATTAATGGAATTGAGATATTATTTCAATCATCAAAAAACTATACATGTTTACACTATTATATTACGGGAAAACCGATTTGAGCATCACTTTTATGATATTTCCAACAATATCATGAATCCTCTGTATGAAGTTTTGTTTGGAAAATCTCCCTGTAGAATTAATGAAGATATTTAGGAAACTCTATCTAGAATTGGGTATTTGTCTGTTGAAGAACAATTTCCCTTTATCAGAATTTATGGAAGTGAGGTAGGACCTCACATTTTGCTAAGATATATTCCTAATACACTAGATGTAAGAGAAATGTCTAATCAAACTACACTTCATGGCTAGGTTGGAATATTGCATAAAATGCAAAAGAAAGTATGGCCAAGTTTTCCTCTTAAGGTTGGTTAAATGATGTTGAAATATAAAGGACATGCTATAGCTGAATCATAGAAGCTACATAAATTTTTATTGCATTCCTTGCCATACTTTAGCTATAACCCAAAAAACATTATAATAAATCAGTACAATTTGATAAGATTATTAATAGGTTTCCAACATAAAAAAAACTATGTATGATTATGTTTTTGCTCATGCTAGTAATTTTAATCAAGCAACTCAAACAAATAATTTCATGGATGTTAAGGAGAAGGAAAAGGTACAATAGTTGAGGGAGTGATGGGTACCAAAAATTGTGCAACGAGCTAGGGGCCTGCAAATTAAAAATTATATGCATAGCATAAAGATAAAATCCACAGAATGGGTATGAAAAGAAAATCTCACAAAAACTTCATTAATAAATGTTCACACTTAATTGTACGGATTAGGTGAAAAATTGTAATTAAGTGTAAATAATAGAGGAAATGGAGAGTGAGCGAGAGACGAACTAAACAATCACTGCCTCTTGTATATAATAATAAACAACCTGAACGAATAACACGATTACATTTGAGGAGTTACCTCTTGGCTTGACATGGTATCGAAGCCAGCTCCCGAAATTAGCTTTTGTGTTGTAACTCCTCGTATCAGTTTTCTGCCATATTTTGTCCCTCTATTCTCTGCACTCTATCCCATATTATTTTTGCTCTATGGGCTCTCTACCATACTTTCCATATCGTATTCCCCTCCTGGGCATCGTGCTTCTGAGCGGATTGAAGGCCATCTCTATCGTGAGTCAGGATGGAGTGGTGAATTGTCACCGTTCCCAAGCTTCTCATTGTGGTGGCGTACATAGGTTCTGTTGCCAAATCTCCTGGAATGACTATGTAGACCTTTGGGCCTCTCCGTTGATCATTCTACGCTACTATAGATATGCTTCTCCCAATACAATACACACTGGCTAGAGAACCCATTTGTTGCAGCCTTCTAGCGTGATCCTTGCTTGGTGTGAAGGGTGATAGCCATCTCATTTTCTTCGAAACAATCAAACTTATAGAACACCTTTTCCTTTATGTTAAATCAAGGAGGGATGTGTGTGTCATTTGGGAAGACCTCTGAATGTGAAATATGTCGACAAATGTTTTCTACAAAAGAGGGTATTCTTTGATGGGATCGACCTTACAATTTGGGCAAAACCAGCTTCCTACAGGAACTCTAGCAACAATAGGGTGGAGGCAATACATGTGGTAACTGCTGTCACATTTCTCACAGAGCATCATTTCATTTTCACAATCGCCTAATCCACATTCTTCATAGATTACACACTAGTACAAATACGCGTTGCCTATCCTCCTATATAGTACGTTCCAACTACTCTAGTACATCGCTCCATCCAAATGTGTTGACCCTCCATGCTCTCATACAACTCCTTCCCCATATAATCCCTCTCCCAATAATACCTTTGTCATATTTCTAACAAAATTGTATTTTTTTCAGAATATTTCGATTACAGTGCAATTTTTCTTTAAGCCAGAACTAAAAATATTTCATATATTGGAAGCAAAAGTACATTTTTTTTTACAGTGCATGGTTTTTAAAAATGAATTCATTGATATCTATTGTGGGAGTGGTTCTCACTCGCAAGGAGAAATATCCAAAATGATTGTAGAAAATCAAACACACTCTCCTTTTTAATGAGTTTTGGAAAGGAGTGTGTGCTGGAAGCAGAGACAAAGAGCCAGAATAGCCTACCTCAGATAAGGAATTCACCATTTGGAAAAGTAAGAACAACAAGGCTTATGCATTGATCACAACATCAGTAAATGAAGAGGCGAGTCTCCATATTTCACCATTTTCAAACGCTTTCGAAGCCTTACAAAAATTGAAGGAACTCTATGACTCACACTCTGCACTTGAAATTGTTCAACTCTTGCTTAAATTGTTCACCCTTGAATTACAAAATGATGATCCTCTTGCTCTTGCATCAAAAGTAAAATATATTACGCATGATATCAAAGTCACTAATGTTGAACTGGATATTCCCGTGATAGCTTTTCTTAAGACACTTTATCCCACTTACTCAAATTATATTGAGTCATTGCAAGCAAAAGGAAACCTAAAAGATATTTCCTTTCACTCCCTTGTGAAAAGAATTGCTAAAAGAGACAAAGCTTTTGGGAAGAAAACAACTCCTTGGTCTCATGAAGAGGTTGTGTGCCTTGCACGTAGAGAAAATAATCTTACTCAAGAGTCTTCGAGTGGAAGAGGTGGTCAAAAAGAAAGAGGAAGAAATTTCAGAGGGAGGAGGGGAGACACTATAAAGGAGAAAAGTCAGATTTTCACTCCATACATTGCAAAAGAGATGGATCACATGATGCATTGACATGCAAGTTGCCTTAGGACAGAATTTAGTAGGAAAGAAACCAACCCAAAGGTAAAACTAATGACAAAGAGAAAGGTAAAGCAATTGAATCCACTCATTATGTTGTGGCATACTGTAATATTGGAGTAAATGAAGACTTATTTAATGCTTCACTTGCTTCCTAGAAAAATGATTAGTTGCGTGATTTAGGAGAAACTTGCCACATGACTTTTATAAAATATTTTTTTGAAGAATTTACTGACAATGTTGATGGACCAATATACTTTACAGACAAATCAAAAATCAAGCCATCGGGGCTTGGAACAATATGGCTTAAATTGCCTGGTCTCCCAGACTTTATTTTGCATCACGTTTTATATCTCCCAGAGCTAAGGAGAAACTTGTTGTCCTTCATCCACATCCACCCTCAAGGGTACTCGATTGGTATGTTTGATGTCAAGCTTGAGGTGAGAAAAGCATCAGACCACTCACTTGTCATGACGGGGATAGAAGAAGAAAGGCTTCTCAAGCTGCAAGGTACCTCTGCTCGTGCACAAAATTTTTCATACAATTCTCATTATAAAGAATGTACATTTCCATCAAGTTTATTATCACATGCTAGATTTCAACACAAACAACCTCCACTTGTTGAAGAAAAATGGTGTTACTGGTTTGCCTACAATTCCTAGGAAACTTAAGTAATGTGATGCTTGCATTCTGGGAAAGCATAGAAAACAATATTTTCATGATTCACATTCTAGAGCACATAGAAAACTTGAACTCATTCATTCAGATTTATGTGGTCCAATTCTCATTTGTTTTGCAAATGAAAATAAATATATGATGTCATTTATTGATGACTAAACCAGAATGTGTTGGGTTTATTTATTGAAGAACAAATCTAATGCTTTTCAAACATTCAATAACTTTCATACATGGGTTGAAAATGATGCACAATCTCATATTGGCTCTATTTGCACTGAAAATGGAAAAGAATACACTTTAAATGAATTTGAAGTCTATCTTTGTCAGCATGGGATCAAACATCAAACAATTGTGCCTCATAATCTCCAACAGAATGGAGAAGCTGAAAGAATTAATAGGACAATCTCATGCTTATCTTTTCTATTTTGTCTCTGCCATATGTATGTTTAACATGAACATAAAGTATGCAAACTTGTGAAATACTTGTATGGCCTCAAACAAGCACTGTGAGCCTGGTATGAAAAACTACTGAGCTTCTTCTGAAACTCAATTTCAAACATTATGATCTTGATGATGCAACTTTGTTTGTCAAGAAGGTTGGAAAAACAATTGTATATATTTTGGTATATGTAGATGATATTTTGATGATAGGGAATAACGAGAGCTACATTGAATCCATAAATAAGGAATTGAGGAAAGGTTTTGAAATGACTTATTTGGGCTATGTTCATTACTACCTTGGTATTGAAGTAACTCAACATCCAAAGTCCATATTCCTTTTTTAAAAGAAGTACATTGGATATCTGTTCAATAGATTTTGCATGACTGAATGCAATCCTCTGACTACTCTAATGAAACAAAACTTAAAGCTCACGTCCATTGAAGTAAAATAATTTGAGGATGCAATAAGGTATAGACAGCTTGTAGGAAGTCTCAACTACCTAACTACTACTAGACACAGACATTTCATTTTTTGTTAGAATCCTCTCGAGGTTTATGAAAAATTATTGTGAGGGACATTGGTTTGCTGCAAAATGAGTTTTAAGGTACTTGAAGGGAACTCAAGACTTTGGAATCAAGTATACATAGGTGGGCGACTTCAGCTTCATTGGATACTCTGATTTAGACTTCGATGGAGACAAAGAAACTGGGGTATCTACTTCGGGTTATGCTATGAGTATTGGATCACGAGATGTCTCCTAGATATCACACAAATAATCAGTTCCAATATATTCCACAACAGTGGCAAAATATGTGGTAGCAGCTAAGGCAACAAAAGAAATTATGTGGCTCAGGAAAATTCTTGAAGATTCCAGGTAAAACATGTACAATTAACTCCACTGATGATTAACAATACCTCACCAACAAAGTTGGCCAAGAACCCAAAGTTCCATGATCAAGCAAAGGACATCAATACAAAATATCATGTGATTCGACATCATGTTGAGGCCAAAACAATCCATCTTCGTCATTGTTCCACTAGTGAGAATATTGCACACATCTTCAAAAAAGTTCTTGGAAGAGAAAAGCTTGAAAGATTCAGAATGATGCTTGGACTCACCAACATCCCTTTAGATTAAGGCGGGGCATGTTGATACCCAATCATAGGAATTGGGTGAACAACTGTAATTAAGTGTAAATAAATAATAGAGGAAATGGAGAGTCATCGGGAGATGAACTCAACAGTCACTCCCTCTTGTATATAATAACAAACAACATGAATGAATAACACAATTACATTTGAGGAGTTACCTCTTGGCCTAACAATAAATAAAATATTTACGATAGAACTATTGGCCTAATCATTGGCCTCTCATTCCTCACTCTCATACACTTGCATGCCTCATGGGCTTACCTATTTTTATAGAACTGGATCTGAACCCAAAGTAGGTTCTACATCCTAAACTAACTCTCAAAATATCTCTCGTGTTATATAAAATATCTCACCTAATCCCTTATCCATAAAGAAGATATAACTAATCCTTAATTCTCTCAACTCTTCCAAACTACTCGTGAACCTTCTCCTATCTACAATGATTCTCATTATCTCCTAAAAATAGAGGCCAGATACAATAAATAATTGAATCCTAATTTAGGATTTGACCCTAGGTTATATGCACGTACATCACACTCCCTAGGTAAAATAAATCCATGGTCTCGTGACGATATGCCTTTATAATTTGATAAAACTCATCCTCGATCCAAAACTTTAATCTGTTGTTGATCACCATTTAATGGTTGTGAGTCTTAATTCACTAGGTTTCCAAATTTTATGTTGCACTTCACTTCCTTATTTATTGATGTATACTAGACTAGTCAAATGTATCACGTTGTTGTCCTTCTATCCCATTTTCGAATATCTTGGTTTAAGTGTCCTTCCCATCACATTCCTTAATTCTTCAATTTCAATATCCAATTTAGTTTCGGATTGAAGTTTTCTTGTTACTAGTTTGGAATATCAATTCAACATCATTAACATTAAATTGAAAATTATATTTTATCTAAGGTTCCACTTTTTTATTGCTTTAACATTTCTCTTCTTTATCTGCATCATGATTGGATTAAGGTTTCATAAGCATATTCTCTGGAAATTGTAATTCTTCTTCGCACTTCATAAGCATTTTATGGTTTCTTTCAGAAATAATTTCAACAAACTCTTCCTTATCATTGCATATAATGTTATCAATGTCTTGTCCATCATCTACAATATATCGTACATCCACACACCAATTTTCAGATTACAAAACATTAGGTTTTAGAATCTCAACAGATGATTGTGTCCTCAATTCTTTATGTTGATCTTCTAAACAGTTTGTGGTCCCACCTGTTAACACCCAGGTTGTTCCCTATGACTCCCAAGGGAATACGACCGGGGTAACCACTAACCAATCTTTGGATTACAGTATCTAGCCAAGCTGTAATCAGAGAGGGCTCTCTCTTTATGATTTGTCTTTGTTATGATGGTATTTTAGGCTAGCTATTATGCTCAGGTTTTTGTTTATGTTTTGGTTGAAGGATGTCTTTCAATGCCTAAGATGTAATGTTTAGACAGTTGTACTTCATTGGGCAATGGAGTCTAGAGCTGTGAAATGTTTGAAATGCTTGAGTGAGAATGTTCAGACTGCAGGGCCTATTGGGTATCTCAACAAACAAAATTTAAACTTAAGTGGTGATGTATGGTCAGCCAACGGAAAGCAATTAAGAATTCTCCATTAAGCTGGTGATGTGAAAGTGAAAAATGTTGCTCAGGAGCAAACTTGAATTCCTGAAACAAAGGTCACTGTGAAAGATATATTCTGATAGTGTAGCAATTAACAATTACACTTATCAAGATTATAGTTGAAGAAAACATTCAGTAACAACATAGATTGAGCTCAGGGTATTGCATGAATAAATCCTGAAGGCTATTCTTTTTCTTTGTTGCTAAATACTTAGAAATTAGAAACATATATGGATTGTAAAAGATTGAAACACATAACAAAGAGAGTCACAGAAAACTTATTGTATTGTGAGGTACACAGGAATCCTGCAGTTTTCAACAAACACCAGAACGCATTCAACACTTCAGAACTTTGAGAAATTCCATCACTTTGTTTATTAAACTCTGAAAAGATTACAGCATAAGAACTTCTTCAAGAGAAATCAACAACAACCCCTGCAAGCTTGTGCGAGGGGCAAATATATACAAACAGTATTACAAAATATCTAAGGCGTTGAGTCATCTGAGAAATAAATATTTCACCAACTTTGTACAGAACAGCAGATAAGAAGTTATTGCTGCCTTTAATACAACATAAATGCATCTTTCTATCTGTCAGAAGATATTTTTGGCTTTCGGAAGCCAACGAGTCGGTTAGAGTGATCTGCATTAATGCTGAAAAATGCGCTTTTGGAGCTGCTCTGCTGTAGCTTCTCGGCCTGGACACATGTAGCTTATCACCTTGCTTTGTTGGCCGTAAGTTCTGCTGAGTTGGCTCAGCTTTCATCTTTAATGCATGCTGATTCTTTTAAACTGTCCTATGCATGACAATTTGTATTTTCTATGAACAAAATTTATTAAATGGTTTCATGTTTATAAAATCATCTGTATTGCCTTAGTCCACCATTCTTGTGTAGGTAGTTGATGCCTGAGAATTGCATCCATACTCTCCTCTGCCTCTGTATATTTATAAAAATTGGGAGGTACTTCAAACAGGTGTTTAATTTCATTCATTATAAAAAATAAACTTTCTACTCTGTTGTAGAGAGTTTGTCCTGTGGCTGGCCATGTTTCCTCTGAGGTGCTAGGATTCTCATTGATCTGACTTGTGGCAAATGCATTGACCCTCTTGGCATACTGCTCATGTGTGAACAGTCTCCCTGCGCTGTTCAGTAAGCTGGGGAGCCCTCTGTTTTGTAATACCTGAAATTTGTCCATAAACCTGTTTACCTCAGTCTGCATGTCTTGGGTTCTTCTCTCTAATGTCTGCACCAAGTTTCTCGGTGTAAGAACCCTCTTGATTAACTGAATGGTCTCAGTTTTGTTTGAAATTCCCATGTTAGCCAACTGAGTACTTGTTCTATTGTTAAGTACATTAATCATCCTAGTGGCAACTTCAGGCATGTTGCTTAGAGCAGCCCTTGATCTCTGAATTTCAGTCTGTGCTTTTGGAATGAGCTCTAACTGCTCATGGATTGTTTCAATATACTGCCATTGGTCAGTAATAGACTGGCCAATATTAGCCCATAGCATTGTTTTAAGCTCAGCCACAATCTTATCTAATTTGAGCTCATTCTCTAGCTCTTTGATCCTGTCTTTGAGGGCTTTTATCTCCCTGCCCTTTTCTGCCACAGCCTACTTGGATTTGTCATATCTATCATTTACTTTGGCCAATTTCTCCCTGGTCTCATTTAGTTCTGTCATTTGAGCTTCCAGGGCCTGAATCTCATTTCTTAGCTTTTGCATATCCAAGCTAGGGGCCTGCTCTGTTGTTGGTGGTGCTGAAGTAGATGGTGCTGCTTGTTCAGTCTATTGAGGAGGAGGAGTAATAGTTGGAGCAGCTTCCTCAAGGTTAATGATTCGAGGAGGAGGCTGGGAGGTCCGACGTTCTTCTCTTTGTTTCAGAGTTGCGTGTAATGCTTCCTGTGCAGCCTCTGATTCTCCCAGCTTTTCTTGTGTCTGGATAAGCTGCTTATAGAGAGACACCAGCAAAGCTGTGGCATCTTGATCATGCCTTTGTTGACCTACTTCATCTGTTTGAGGGTGAATTGTGGCTGGGAGTTTGATCTTTCTCCTCAAAGCTGCCATATCTGCATCCCTCAATTTCAATATTTCTTGTATACCCTTGATATCCTTGGGATCATGCCCAATCTCAATAATGATATCTTCTAAGGACCTTATTCTATTGTCCTTTGCTTGAGAGGATGCTCTCTCCAACTCCAGTTGAGAGGCTGTATTATTAAGGCTATTTTCTAGCCTGTAGTTATCCAATGTCTTGTCTGCCAAGAAAGCATAGACCATATCACCTGTTTGTTTATGCAATCCAATTTTGTCCATTGGGTGGACGTCCTTGGCCAGGACCTCAAGATTGGTCCTTAAGTAATCTGAAGGGGACTGTGGCTGCAAAGTAGTTGGCATGAAGTGACTCATCATCATCTTGCCCTCCTGGACATCATATGCAGACATTAGTCGCTGCTGGTTGGTGGGAGCCATTTTCAACAAATGGTTATACAACTGTATTTTTATGGGCTCATTCCTTTTCTTTATTTCAATGAACTGCTGTTTAATGCTCATTTCACCCTCTCTCTGCTGGCTAGAGGAGCTGACTTCTCCTCCCACTGTCCTCTCTTGTTCCTGTTGGAAGGAACTTGCAGATGCCTCCATACTGGGCGGGCCCATACCCAAAGATTGCCCTATAGGCATCTCTTCCTCTGAAAGGGGATTCATCCTGTGCCTTTTCTCACCATGGCTTATTGATGTAGTTAAGGGGGTCTCTCTATCCCTTTTTCTGCTTACATCCTCCTTTTGTGGAGTTTGGAGGACTGAGGCTTCATTAACAGCTTCTTGCCTAGGAGGTACTATGTTTTGAGCCTGCTGCTCAGTGAGAATTGGGGCCTCAACTGCCCCTTCTTGCTGTGTGGGCTGCTCTCTGTCATGCTGCCCTTCTCTTTGCTGTGATTCCTGTTGTTGCTGTTGCTCTACCTGTTGCTGCACTTCTTCTTGCTGTTCCATCTCTTTATCTGTTTGGTCTTCAGTCATGGGAGGTGGTTGCTCTTGTTGCACCTGCTTTTCTTTGCCTTTGCTGCATGTCTATTGGGTGTCCATGGTAGCTTGCTGATGTGTTGTTGAAGAAGAGGCAGCTGCTCCAAGTTGCCTTTGATATGATAAGGAAACCTGTCCACAAGTTTCCATGTCAACCTCTTTTTGCATATTCCTAGCCTCTCTCTCTAGTATCTGCTCTCTAGAGATTGGCTCTTCTAGAGTGCCCTCTTTCCAGCTTAAAGAATTTGCATACTTTTCAATATGAGGCAGCCTAACATGTGAATAGTTACCCAATTTGTATCTTATCCTTCTGAGGGAGATAAAATGATTACGGTCATAAGGTATCCATTTAAAACTGGTTTGCAATTTGAAACCCTCTAAGATCATATCTGCCTCCTTCCATCCCTCCTCTCTTTTATTGTATAGAAAAGGGCCTAGCTGGTTCCTTACCTTCAGCTGCACCTTCTTATTCCTACTTTGGAAATGGAAGCAGTCTTCATTTCCAAACTGCCTGAAGTATTCTAGGGCAAAAAGTCTCATAGGGACATACCTTGGCAGCCTGTAAGGGTCCAATTCACAGCCATATATTCTGATTACTGTGTGGTGTTTGTAAAAATACCAATCACCAATGCTGTAGGATTTGGAGAGATGGAGAATTCTCTGCATGTCATCAGTTAACCTTGGAGGAGGGACACCATACAACAATGTCATAGCTGGGTGAATGAACAGGTCTATAAATTCACAGTATGTGTATGGTGATTGAGAAACATTATGGAAAACTGAAGTCCAAAACACAACTGACCTTGGAACTCCCTGGGCATTTAGATTCTTGAGGGGAACGAAGAAACTGTCTCGTTGATAAAATAAGAACAGATGGTAGATGTATGAGGTGAATCTGAACACCCTTTCCCTTGGTAGATTCATTATCTGTTCATGGATCGTTTCTGCAATATATGTGGCATAGTCATAGTGTACAACTGTAGGCTTTCCAGGAGAAAATATGGACAGCATTGACATTATAGTGTCATCAACATCCTCAATTCCTCTGAACCCCGGGACATAGCTGATCAAATCCACTAGCATTCTGCCCAAGTCATTCAGGTAGTGATATCCAATAGGAGGAGTTCTCATAGTTTCAGAGCTTGGCTGTACAAATAACTGGTTAATTTTGGTAATCTGGGCACTTGACAAATTACTCCCCTTCTTTATTAAATCCAACATGGAAAGAGGGGTTAATGGCCTTGCAGTATGGAAATGCAACATCTCATTTATGGTTTCTCGGGTGTTAAAGAACAAAACTGAGCCTGTAGGACTGAGAACAGCTCTCTGGCAAGGATCATAGCATTCCTGGCATTTATGGATCAAGTCTGGAAGGGGATTGACTTGAGGGAGGTTGTAAATGGGCAAATTTGAGTCCCAAATCCCTAAAATATCATCTCCATTAAGGTGTTGGGCTTTTAGTTCATTGAGCATATGAATATTAAACTTAGAGTTCATTGGGAACCAGTCTAACATCTGATAATCCATGTCTCCTAGGGCTTTCCATTCTATTTCCCTTTGAGGGGCATTCAGAGCCTGAACATTCAGGGCTATTGGTGTCTCCATGGCTAATGAGGCTTCTGAATTGTATGTGAACTGGTTCGAGTGAGCAGAATAACACAGAGGAGTTTCTATGCAATGGAAGTGCGAATTTCAAGGAATAGAGGGTAAATTGAGCAAACAACAATTGAAATATTGTTTAAAGAACTGATTAAAACAGTAGCAGGACTGACATGAGTGTTTCTATGGTGAATTTAGTCAGTTGAGGTTTCTAGTTCACGACTGCGCGAACTAGCTGTGAGTTCAGGTCAATTTGTCAAATGCGGGCTCTGCAGAAGGTTTATTGTTCCACCAGTTTGAAATAGGTGCAGGTCACTGGGTAATTGATGGTGAAATCAGTGTTTTTAGGCCTTCTTAAACAGTTTGTTTGCAGAAATATGATAAAACCAGGTACAGGGAATTATCTTGAGAAATACCTTGCGAATGGCCGATAACAAGTTGCAACTGCAAGTACAATGGAGGCGCCGACGGTTTCGGAATCAAATTTGGCAGGTTGGCACTGGTTTGAACATAAACATCATGCAGAAATAGCAACAGTTTCTTTTGGTAAAAGTGGAAAAAAACATGAAATTTTGGCCAATATATGGATTTTTGGCATATTGGGGCGTTTTTGGGATGATGTCAGCATGACGTCATCAGGTGGGGTCAAAGTCGGATGACGTCAGCATGACGTCACCGCGTGAGGTGGCAGACTGTGAGTGGTCCACGGATATGATGAAGTGGCAGACATATCAGCGCGGGGGAGGACGAAGGAGCTGATGCGGCGGCTGGGTGGCAGTGGCGTGGCTCTGACGTGGGCATGACGCAGGCCCGGCAAAACTGGTGGTAATCAAAAAGGCGGTAATGGTTTTCTCGGACCGCCTACGATACGGAGATGGTTTTGTAAGAGGGCAACCCGAGAAATTGTGAGGGAGACGCGTGGCAGAGGCCTGACGTCACCCTCTGACAGTTTCTCGGGTGCTAAATGTTGGACGTCGGGCCCAACCCGATATGTATAATGGCCGCCCGATCAAAAGCGCCCGATCGGACGGTTGACGGGTTGATGAGTTGTGCGGTTGATACGACAGCGGAGAAGGATTAAAATAATATATATTTTGGGGTCTGCGCCCGACGGAAAACCTTTGGGATATGGTGATTTGCAATATTTTCCAATGTTTTTTTGGAATAAAAATAATGCGGGCGGATACTTTGGATAAGCGAATAAAAGTGGGTTTTTATGGTATTTTGTAATTTAAAGCGGGTATGGGTAAAAAAAAGGTCTTTTATAAGGTTTTCTTAGCAAATGAAGGTTTAATGGGTCAAATGGATTCAGAAGGGGGAAGAGTAGTAAGGCTTAGGTTTATCAAAGTGACCAGCTGTCATTTTGATCCCTGACAGAGAACATATGGCTATAATGCCAAGGGGAGGGATATTTATACAATGTTTGGGGTTTATACACCATGGTGTTATAATACTAGGGAAAGGGTAACATAGGGGGTTTATATAATAAAGGTAGGGGTTAATATGGATGAAAGGAGTGGATGAGGGGAGATAATACTAAGTTTATTTGAACATAACTTAGCTTAGGGAGTAGATCAAAATGAAAAGAATTTAGACAAGAAATGTGGCTTCTAATAGGACTAAGAACCACCATAAAACCACCAATTCTTCCATGAATCTCAACTGATGAGGGGATATTAGTAATGAATGGGAAAGGGGATAAGTGGGAATTTAGACATGCTTCTTTGCTTTGCTGCAACCTAATAGAGAAGAAGGACTTCTCAATCCATTGATTCTGCTTTTGTGAAATAGGTTAGCATACCTTCTCCAATTATAAGGAATGACTCTTCTGTAACCCCATCTGCCTACCCATCTATTTGCCTAGCATTTTTTGTTTCTTCTTGGAGGGTGCACTTGGACTTGCAAACCCTTATTTTCCTTTTCTTTTCTCTGGCTTTTTTCCTTTCGATTTTCAATCTACTGCTACCCTTATTTCTTCCAAGGTCCCAGATTAAGCAGTTGGGAGCCTTACTTCTCTACCTAAGCTACTTGTCTGCCAAGATTTAACAGTTTGGACAGAATCCTTTCTCTATTCTACAACTGAAAATTTAAAACATGGCATGATCCAGATTAGGCAGTTGGACCATCCATCAAAATTGAGTCTATATCAAGCTATATGCACAGCTTGTCTTCTCTTGGAAATATGTGATCTAAGCATCATCAAAGCAGAGCATATTTGGACCTTTTCATTGCCAATCATGAAATATGAAACCTATTGATATAGGTAGCTAACAGTGGCTCCACATGGGGATGGTTTTTCATTTGAAAGACCAAGAACAACAGGTCAGATTGCCTTGCCCCTTGACTGCTTTTATCAAAATTTTGAAGTTTGCTGCTTTGAAATGCCAAAATTGTGTACTTCCCTTCTTGGTAGACCTCTGATCCTATTTACCTTTTGCTGATAGTCAATAAAACTTTGAGAAACTGCATTTTTACATCTTAACAGAAAGTAATATATACATCTGGATATGTACAAGGGAAACTCAGGCTGCACTTATGGGTGGTAGTCAAAATAGTGCTTCAGCATCCTACCATTCACAGGACCTTCATCCAAGTCAGTTTCATTAAGACTTTTAAGGAAATAAGTATTGTTTCCTTGCACCGCTTGGACAGCAAATGGTCCTCTCCAAAGGGAATCAAATTTTCCATGTTTTCCCTTATCCTCTCTTCTTGAGTCCCATTTGAGGACTTTGTCACCAATGTTGAAATCTTCTGCCTTGGTTCTTCTGTCAAAGGCCTTTTTTAATTTTTCTTGTAAAACTTGAACTCTGCTGAAAACTTGGTCTCTAGTTTGCTGTAAACATATGATATGATTGATCCTTCTTTGCATATCATTTGGTTCAGCTTGGCTTTCTTGAAGAAGTTTCATGACAGGCACTCCTAGTGATGAAGGAAATTTGGCTTCTAATCCGTAAACCAACTCATATGGGCTGGTCCCAATTGATATTTTGGTTGTTAGTCTATCTACCCATAAGGCATTGACCAACTTCTTATGTCAATTCTTCTTGTTTTCTTCCAGCACCTTCTTTATGATGTTTACTAGGCTTTTGTTTGATGATCCAGCCAGGCCATTACCTTGGGGATAGTATGCAGTGGAATGTCCCAAAGTAATATGAAATTTGTGGCAGAAATTCACCATCTTTTTAGATCTGAAAGCAGCAGCATTGTCTGTTATTATTTTGTCAGGGCAGCCAAATCTAGCCAATATATTGTTCTCCAAGAACTGAATGATTGTTGAATCATTTGCATCTATGCATGGAGCAGCTTCAATCCACTTAGTGAAGTAGTCTGTAGCTGTTAGAATCCACCTGTGCTGTCCTGAGGATGAGGGATGAATTTCCCCAATGAAATACAAGCCCCATTGTTGAAAAGGTCTCTCTGTTGCAATAGGCCTTAAGGGAAGTGGCAGTAACTGTCTCTTTCCCTCAAACACTTGACATTTATGACATGAGGTGGTAAATTTCTTGACATCAGAGAACATGGTGGGCCAGTAGTAACCAGCCCTCAGTATTTTATCCACAGTGGACTTCCAATACAAGTGTCCACCACAGTCACCTCCATGAAATTCTTTTATGATATTGTTAGTTTCATTCTCAATTAAGCAGTTTAACAATATACCTTCATGGTTTTTCCAAAGTAAATTTCCATCCATAACACAGAATTTAGAAGCTTTCATTTTTAGGAACCTACATTTAGTTCTGGACAATCCTGGGGGAGCATACAGGTTTTGTAACACATAACATATATCAGAGTACCAGGGGGATTGTTCAAAGGCTACATTGATCTTTGGAGTCGCCAGCTCCGGTTCACTGTCCAGCTGGTTGATATCTAAGGCTTGAAAGTTTGCTTCTGTCATTAATTTGGCCAAACCTTGCCCTTTTATCAGTTTTGTAGGTTTTATTTCAATATCGAATTCCAAGATGTTGGCAATCCATTTTCCTCTTCTGCCCTCTAGGTTTTCTTGAGTGAGTATGTCTTTTACAATAGGACTTGGCACATATGCTACAACATGGGAATAAAGGATGTAAATCCTAAAGTCTTTAATGGCTTTGACCAAAGCATAAGCTTGCTTTTCCATGATTTGATATTTTAAAGGTGCATCTCTAAGAGCTCTGCTAAAGAAAGCAATTGGCTTCTCATTTCCATGGTCATCTTTCTGTAACAAAATAGCAGCAATAGTATGCTGGGAGGCAAAAGAGAAAATGATAAATTCTCTGTCAAATTGAGGATTGGTCAAGACTGGGGTTTGGGTAAGGGCCAGTTTTATACCTTCAAAGGCTTGATTTGCTTCAACTGTCCATTTCACTTTTGAATCTTTCTTTAGCATGTTATTTAGTAATCTGACTAGTTCTGCTAAGTTTGGGATAAACCTTCTCAAAAAGTTGATCTTTCCCAAGAATGCTTGTAATTCTTTGATATTTCTTGGGTGGGGCATTTGTAAGATAGCTTGTATCCTATCTGGATCAATTCTTATGCCATCCTTTGAAATGATATGTCCTAACAACTTACCCTCTTCCAAACCAAATAGAGACTTCTTGGGATTCAAGGAAATTCCATATTTCCTACATGTTAAGAAAATCTGCCTTAAGTGTTTTAAATGTTCTTGGTCAGATTTTGAAAAAGGTGTGAGGTCATCTAAGTAAATGACTAAAAAGTCATGAATCTCCTTTGCAAAAGCAATATCCATTGCTCTTTGAAATGTTGCCCCTGCATTTTTCAATCCAAAAGGCATTTTTACATATTTGAAAGTTCCCCATGGGGTTGTAAATGCAGTTTTGTCTTGATCATCAGGGTGTACTAAGATTTGGTTAAAACCCGAGAATCCATCAAGTAATGAGATCCTTGAGGCCCCTACCACTCTTTGGAGAATGTGATCCATCTTGGGTAAGGGATAGTTGTCTTTGAGGGATACTTGGTTCAGATTTCTTAGATCCACACACAGCCTTATTTCACCAGTTTTCTTTCTTGTAGGGACTAAGTTTGAAATCCACTCAGAGAATCTGATAGGTGCTATGATGCCTGCCTTGAACATTTTCTGTACCTCTTGTTCCATTGCTGGGAGAAGCATAGGATTGATTCTCCTCAATTTTTGTTTAAAGGGTTTTTTATCAGGCTTGAGAGGGATAGTATGCTGGATAATAGAGGTATCATAGGACTTTAGATCCTCATAACTCCATGCAAAGACATCCTGGAACTCTTTAAAGAGGTCAATGTATTTAGGCTTTTGATCAGGAGGTAAAGATGCAGACAATTTTACTATTTTGGGCTTGTCAATGGTACCAATGTTGCATTCTTGATCTGTTGTTTATAAATGTCATGCTTGGCTAGTTCTGAGAGAGGAATTGCTATCTTTAGTTTGCCAATTTCAGTTTCTAGGTCAAAGGGTTTTTCAGATTATTGTCTTAGGGTTATGGATAACAGTCCTTTCCTTGTTCACTAAATCTTCTTCTTGATTCTTATCTTGATTTTGGGACTTGTCTTTTTTACTCATCTCTTGAGGAGTAACATTTAAATTAGGGTGAGAGGATGAAGTAGCCATAGGCTGCTGTTTTAAGGATAATGGTTCAGTGATCTCTTCAATAATTACTTCTTCTGCAGGTGAATTTGTTTTGTCATTAGGCTCTGTGACTATGGCTCTTTTAGGCTGTTGATTATCCTTTATCTTTTCCAGCTGATTTACATTCACAGTTCTGCTCCTTAGCTTGTATTGTTTATGGACTTCATAAACAGCAGTGTCATAGCCTTGTTTAAATTCAAAGGATTCACCTGATTTGATTGGGAACAACTTGATTACCTCATCCTCATGGTCTTTTTGTGTCAAAAAGACTTGACTTTCACCATCTAGACCCATTAAATTAATCTGAGAATCTTCATTGGGTTCACTTGATGTGGAAGTTTCAGCATAGTTTTCTTGGAAAGGGGGTCTTATGTCTTGGTCAGCACTGGCCTTGCCAACGTTTGGGTTTTGAGTTCTCCTAAAATTTGGATTCCTAGGAGGGTTGTTTTGTGGTGCTTCCCATGATGATTTTCTCTCAACCGATTCCACTCTGTCCCCCAATCTCTTCATACCAGTGAGTATTGCATCCAGTTTTTGATCAAAGGCTGAGGGTTCCTCTTTGAAAGCGGTTCTCTCTTCCAACCTTGCTCTGTTTCTTTTGGCAATCAGGTTAGCTTCCACTGTGACAGCAACCTTTTGGGCATCTGCAAGGGTTTGAGGGTCTCTTTCCTTTAACTGATAGGCCATGTCAGGGTCAAAACCATCAGGGAATTTGTACAAAGCTAAATCAGGAGGGGGTCTTAAATTTTGTGGGATTGTGTTATACACATTGTTGAATCTTGCACAATATTCCAAAACTGTCTCTTGGGGAGCTCTTTTGATAGTGTCATATTCACCAAGTATGTGCAGAGGATCCTTATTCTTCTCCCATCTGCTAGTAAAGGCTTGATAAAGCTCATCAGGAGTTGTGATGGAATTTGCATTCAGGGATCTAAACCAAGTTCTTACATCCCCAGTTAGGCTTTGAACAAACATCCTCATTCTCACACTGTCATCATCTATTTTATAGCTCTCAAAATGGTCTTGCATCCTTTTGGCATGCTGAGTAGCTGTGAGGTGACCAGTGGAGTCAAAGTATGAGATTTTAGTTTGGTAGTCTTGGGGTAGAGCTGCAGCATTAGCTGGTAACTGCAAGGGTGCATATCTGTTAGCCATATTCACAAGGTTTGGGGGATTTACAGGGGCAACTGGGATAAAAGGAACGATGTGTACTACAGGGGTAACAGGTGTAGCAGCACTTAGGGTATTGTTCAAGGGGATATGTGCAGTGGGTGAAGATGTGCAAGGAGGGCTTTGAGATCTAGATGGTGAACTGGGGGAAATAGGAGTAGACCGAAATAAAACCTTGATAGGAGTTGGAACTGGCTCGGGGTGAGCTGTCTCAGGACTCAAATCACTAGGATTTTCCTGCCTTTGCTATTTCCTGATTATTTTGGGAATTGTATTTGGATTTTAAAAAACTGCTGGTGGGTTTGGGTCAGGGTTTGACCTAGTGTGTCTGGTTTCCCTTTTAGGAGCCAGTTTCTAAACTTCTTTTTGGTATTTTGCAGGATATTTTTGTGTCTACAAAGGCCAGACAAGATTTTGAACTTACTGTATATTTTCCAAAGCTAGTAGCAAAGGGAATGAGCAACTTTCAAGAGATAAACAGAAATTAGAAAATCTTGAGGAACTCCCCAGCGGAGTCGCCAATTACGTTAACACCCAGGTTGTTCCCTATGACTCCAAAGGGAATACGGCCGGGGTAACCACTAACCAATCTTTGGATTACAGTATCTAGCCAAGCTGTAATCAGAGAGGGCTCTCTCTTTATGACTTGTCTCTGTTATGATGGTATTTTAGGCTAGCTATTATGCTCAGGTTTTTGTTTATGTTTTGGTTGAAGGATGTCTTTCAATGCCTAAGATGTAATGTTTAGACATTTGTACTTCATTGGGCAATGGAGTCTAGAGCTGTGAAATGTTTGAAATGCTTGAGTGAGAATGTTCAGACTACAGGGCCTATTGGGTATCTCAACAAATAAAATTTAAACTTAAGTGGTGATGTATGGTCAGCCAACAGAAAGCAATTAAGAATTCTCCATTAAGCTGGTGATGTGAAAGTGAAAAATGTTGCTCAGGAGCAAACTTGAATTCCTGAAACAAAGGTCACTGTGAAAGATATATTCTGATAGTGTAGCAATTAAGAATTACACTTATCAAGATTATAGCTAAAGAAAACATTCAGTAACAACATAGATTGAGCTCAGGGTATTGCATGAATAAATCCTGAAGGCTATTCTTTTTGTTTGTTGCTAAATACTTAGAAATTAGAAACATATATGGATTGTAAAAGATTGAAACACATAAAAAAGAGAGTCAAAGAAAACTTATTGTATTGTGAGGTACACAGGAATCTTGCAGTTTTCAACAAACACCAGAACGCATTCAACACTTCAGAACTTTGAGAAATTCCATCACTTTGTTTATTAAACTCTGAAAAGATTACAGCATAAGAACTTCTTCAAGAAAAATCAACAACAACCCCTGCAAGCTTGTGCGAGGGGCAAATATATACAAATAGTATTACAAAATATCTAAGGCGTTGAGTCATCTGAGAAATAAATATTTCACCAACTTTATACAGAACAGCAGATAAGAAGTTATTGTTGCCTTTAATACAACATAAATGCATCTTTCTATCTGTCAGAAGATATTTTTGGCTTTCGGAAGCCAACGAGTCGGTTAGAGTGATCTGCATTAATGCTGAAAAATGTGCTTTTGGAGCTGCTCTGCTGTAGCTTCTCGGCCTGGACACCTGTAGCTTATCACCTTGCTTTGTTGGCCGTAAGTTCTGTTGAGTTGGCTCAGCTTTCATCTTTAATGCATGCTGATTCTTTTAAACTGTCCTTTGCATGAAAATTTGTATTTTCTATGAACAAAATTTATTAAATGGTTTCTTGTTTATAAAATCATCTGTATTGCCTTAGTCCACCATTATTGTGTAGATAGTTGATGCCTGAGAATTTCATCCATACTCTCCTCTGCCTCTGTATATTTATAAAAATTGGGAGGTACTTCAAACAGGTGTTTAATTTCATTCATTATAAAAAATAAACTTTCTACTATGTTGTAGAGAGTCTGTCCTGTGGTTGGCCCTGTTTCCTCTGAGGTGTTGGGCTTCTCATTGATCTGACTTGTGGCAAATGCATTGACGCTCTTGGCATACTGCTCATGTGTGAAGAGTCTCCCTGCGCTGTTCAGTAAGATGGGGAGCCCTCTGTTTTGTAATACCTGAAATTTGTCCATAAACCTGTTTACCTCAGTCTGCATGTCTTGGGTTCTTCTCTCTAATGTCTGCACCAAGTTTCTTAGTGTAAGAACCCTCTTGATTAACTGAATGGTCTCAGTTCTGTTTGAAATTCCCATGTTAGCCAACTGAGTGCTTGTTCTATTGTTAAGCACATTAATCATCCTGGTGGCAACTTCAGGCATGTTGCTTAGAGCAGCCCTTGATCTCTGAATTTCAGTATGTGCTTTTGGAATGAGCTCTAACTGCTCATGGATTATTTCAATATACTGCCATTGGTCAGTAATAGACTGGCCAATATTAGCCCACAGCACTGTTTTAAGCTCAGCCACAACTTTATCTAATTTGAGCTCATTCTCTAGCTCTTTGATCCTGTCTTTGAGGGCTTTTATCTCGCTGCCATTTTCTGCCACAGCCTGCTTGGATTTGTCATATCTATCATTTACTTTGGCCAATTTCTCCCTGGTCTAATTTAGTTCTGTCATTTGAGCTTCCAGGCCCTGAATCCCATTTCTTAGCTTTTGCATATCTAAGCTAGGGGCCTGCTCTGTTGTTGGTGGTGCTGAAGTAGATGGTGCTGCTTGTTCAGTCTGTTGAGGAGGAGGAGTAGTAGTTGGAGTAGCTTCCTCAAGGTTAATGATTTGAGGAGGAGGCTGGGAGGTCCGACCTTCTTCTCTTTGTTTCAGAGTTGCCTGTAATGCTGCCTGTGCAGCCTCTGATTCTCCCAGCTTTTCTTGTGTCTGGATAAGCTGCTTATAGAGAGACACCAGCAAAGCTGTGGCATCTTGATCATGCCTTTGTTGAGCTACTTCATCTGTTTGACGGTGAATTGTGGCTGGGAGTTTGATCTTTCTCCTCAAAGCTGCCATATCTGCATCCCTCAATTTCAATATTTCTTGTATACCCTTGATATCCTTGGGATCATGCCCAATCTCAATAATTATATCTTCTAAGGACCTTATTATGTTGTCCTTTGCTTGAGAGGATGCTCTCTCCAACTCCAGTTGAGAGGCTGTATTATTAAGGCTATTTTATAGCTTGTAGTTATCCAATGTCTTGTCTGCCAAGGAAGCATAGACCATCTCACCTATTTGTTTATGCAATTCAATTTTGTCCATTGGGTGGATGTCCTTGGCCAGGACCTCAAGATTGGTCCTTAAGTAATCTGAAGGGGACTGTGGCTGCAAAGTAGTTGGCATGAAGTGACTCATGATCATCTTGCCCTCCTGGACATCATATACAGACATTAGTCGCTGCTGGTTGGTGGGAGCCATTTTCAACAAATGGTTATACAACTGTATTTTTATGGGCTCATTCCTTTTCTTTATTTCAATGAACTGTTGTTTAATGCTCAGTTCACCCTCTCTCTGCTGGCTAGAGGAGCTGACTTCTCCTCCCACTGTCCTCTCTTGTTCCTGTTGGAAGGAACTTGCAGATGCCTCCATACTGGGCGGGCCCATACCCAAAGATTGCCCTATAGGCATCTCTTCCTCTGAAAGGGGATTCATCCTGTGCCTTTTCTCACCATGGCTTATTGATGTAGTTAAGGGGGTCTCTCTGTCCCTTTTTCTGCTTACATCCTCCTTTTGTGGAGTTTGGAGGACTGAGGCTTCATTAACAACTTCTTGCCTAGGAGGTACTATGTTTTGAGCCTGTTGCTCAGTGAGAATTGGGGCCTCAACTGCCCCTTCTTGCTGTGTGGGCTGCTCTCTGTCATGCTGCCCTTCTCTTTGCTGTGATTCCTGTTGTTGCTGTTGCTCTACCTGCTGCTGCACTTCTTCTTGCTGTTCCATCTCTTTATCTGTTTGGTCTTCAGTCATGGGAGGTGGTTGCTCTTGTTCCACCTGCTTTTCTTTGCCTTTGCTGCATGTCTGTTGGGTGTCCATGGCAGCTTGCTGATGTGTTGTTGAAGAAGAGGCAGCTGCTCCAAGTTTCCTTTGATATGATAAGGAAACCTATCCACAAGTTTCCAAGTCAGCCTCTTTTTGCATATTCCTAGACTCTCTCTCTAGTATCTGCTCTCTAGAGATTGGCTCTTCTAGAGTGCCGTCTTTCCAGCTTAAAGTCTTTGCATACTTTTCAATATGAGGCAGCCTAACATGTGAATAGTTACCCAATTTGTATCTTATCCTTCTGAGGGAGATAAAATGATTACGGTCATAAGGTATCCATTTAAAACTGGTTTGCAATTTGAAACCCTCTAAGATCATATCTGCCTCCTTCAATCCCTCCTCTCTTTTATTGTATAGAAAAGGGCCTAGCTGGTTCCTTACCTTCAGCTGCACCTTCTTATTCCTACTATGGAAATGGAAGCAGTCTGCATTTCCAAACTGCCTGAAGTATTCTAGGGCAAAAAGTCTCATAGGGACATACCTTGCTAGCCTGTAAGGGTCCAATTCACAGCCACATATTCTGATTACTGTGTGGTGTTGGTAAAAATACCAATCACCAATGCTGTAGGATTTGGAGAGATGGACATTTTCTCTGCATGTCATCGGTTAACCTTGGAGGAGGGACACCATACAACAATGTCATAGCTGGGTGAATGAACAGGTCTATAAATTCACAGTATGTGTATGGTGATTGAGAAACATTATGGAAAACTGAAGTCCAAAACACAACTGACCTTGGAACTCCCTGGGCATTTAGTTTCTTGAGGGAAACGGAGAAACTGTCTGGTTGATAAAATAAGAACAGATGGTAGATGTATGAGGTGAATCTGAACACCCTTTCCCTTGGTAGATTCATTAGCTGTTCATGGATCTTTTCTGCAATATATGTGGCATAGTCATAGTGTACAGCTGGAGGTTTTCCAGGAGAAAATATGGACAACATTGCCATTATAGTGTCATCAACATCCTCAATTCCTCTGAACCCCAGGACATAGCTGATCAAATCCACTAGCATTCTGCCCAAGTCATTCAGGTAGTGATATCCAATAGGAGGAGTTCTCATAGTTTCAGAGCTTGGCTGTACAAATAACTGGTTAATTTTGGTAATCTGGGCACTTGACAAATTACTCCCCTTCTTTATTAAATCCAACATGGAAAGAGGGGTCAATGGCCTTGCAGTATGGAAATGCAGCATCTCATTTATGGTTTCTGGGGTGATAAAGAACAAAACTGAGCCTGTAGGACTGAGAACAGCTCTCTGGCAAGGATCATAGCATTCCTAGCATTTATGGATCAAGTCTGGAAGGGGATTGACTTGAGGGAGGTTGTAAATGGGAAAATTTGAGTCCCAAATCCCTAAAATATTAGCTCCATTAAGGTGTTGGGCTTTTAGTTCATTGAGCATATGAATATTAAACTTAGAGCTCATTGGGAACCAGTCTAACATCTGATAATCCATGTCTCCCAGGGCTTTCCATTCTATTTCCCTTTGAGGGGCATTCAGAGGCTGAACATTCAGGGCTATTGGTGTCTCCATGGCTAATGAGGCTTCTGAATTGTATGTGAACTGGTTCGAGTGAGCAGAATAACACAGAGGAGTTTCTATGCAATGGAAGTGCGAATTTCAAGGAATAGAGGGTAAATTGAGCAAACAGCAATTGAAATATTGTTTAAAGAACTGATTAAAACAGTAGCAGGACTGACATGAGTGTTTCTATGGTGAATTTAGTCAGTTGAGGTTTCTAGTTCACGACTGCGCGAACTAGCTGTGTGTTCAGGTCAATTTGTCAATGCGGGCTCTGCAGAAGGTTTATTGTTCCACCAGTTTGAAATAGGTGCAGTTCACTGGGTAATTGATGGTGAAATCGGTGTTTTTAGGCCTTCTTAAACAGTTTGTTTGCAGAAATATGATAAAACCAGGTACAGGGAATTATTTTGAGAAATACCTTGCGAATGGCCGATAACAGGTTGCAACTGCAGGTACAATGGTGGCGCCGACGGTTTCGGAATCAAATTTGGCAGGTTGGCGCTGGTTTGAACGTAAACAACATGCAGAAATAGCAACAGTTTCTTTTGGCAAAAGTGGAAAAAAACATGAAATTTTGGCCAATATATGGATTTTTGGCATATTGGCGCGTTTTTGGGATGACGTCAGCATGATGTCATCAGGTGGGGTCGAAGTCGGATGACGTGAGCATGACGTCACCAGGTGAGGTGGCAGGTTGTGAGTGGTCCACGGATATGATGAAGTGGCAGACATATCAGCGCGGGGGCGGACGGAGGAGCTGATGCGGCGGCGGGGTGGCAGTGGCGTGGCTCTGACGTGGGGATGACGCAGGCCCGACAAAACTGGTGGTAATCAAAAAGGCGGTAATGGTTTTCTTGGACCGCCTACGATACAGCGATGGTTTTGTCAGAGGGCAACCCGAGAAATTGTGAGGGCGACGCGTGGCAGAGGCCTGACGTCACCCTCTGACAGTTTCTCGGGTGCTAAATGTCGGACGTCGGGCCCAACCCGATATGTATAATGGCCGCCCGATCAAAAGCGCTCGATCGGACGGTTGACGGGTTGATGAGTTGCGCGGTTGATACGACAGTGAAGAAGGATTAAAATAACATATATTTTTGGGTCTGCGCCCGGCGGAAAACCTTTGGGATATGGTGGTTTGCAATATTTTCCAATGTTCTTTTGGAATAAAAATAATGCGGGCGGATACTTTGGATAAGCGAATAAAAGTGGGTTTTGATGTTATTTTGTAATTTAAAGCAGGTATGGGTAAAAAAAAGGTCTTTTATAAGGTTTTCTTAGCAAATGAAGGTTTAATGGGTCAAATGGATTCAGAAGGGGGAAGAGGAGTAAGGCTTAGGTTTATCAAAGTGACCAGCTGTCATTTTGATCCCTGACAGAGAACATATGGCTATAATGCCAAGGGGAGGGATATTTATACAATGTTTGGGGTTTATACACCATGGTGTTATAATACTAGGGAAAGGGTAACATAGGGGGTTTATATAATAAAGTTAGGGGTTAATATGGATGAAAGGAGTGGATGAGGGGAGATAATACTAGGTTTATTTGAAAATAACTTAACTTAGGGAGTAGATCAAAATGAAAAGAATTTAGACAAGAAATGTGGCTTCTAATAGGACTAAGAACCACCATAAAACCACCAATTCTTCCATGAATCTCAACTGATGAGGAGATATTAGTAATGAATGGGAAAGGGGATAAGTAGGAATTTAGACATGCTTCTTTGCTTTGCTGCAACCTGATAGAGAAGAAGGACTTCTCAATCCATTGATTCTGCTTTTGTGAAATAGGTTAGCATACCTTCAATTATAAGGAATGACACTTCGGCAACCCCATCTGCCTACCCATCTATTTGCCTAGCATTTTTTGTTTCTTCTTGGAGGGTGCACTTGGACTTGCAGACCCTTATTTGCCTTTTCTTTTCTCTGGCTTTTTCCCTTTTGATTTTCTATCTACTGCTACCCTTATTTCTTCCAAGGTCCCAGATTAAGCAGTTGGGAGCCTTACTTCTCTACCTAAGCTACTTGTGTGCCAAGATTATACAGTTTGGACAGACTTCTTTCTCTATTCTACAACTGAAAATTTAAAACATGGCATGATCTAGATTAGGCAGTTGGACCATCCATCAAAATTGAGTCTATATCAAGTTATATGCACAGCTTGTCTTCTCTTGGAAATATGTGATCTTTGCATCATCAAAGCAAAGCATATTTGGACCTTTTCATTGCCAATCATGAAATATGAAACCTATTGATATAGGTAGCTAAGACCACCTATGGGAAGCAAACGCATGTTCACATCAGCATATTTCATTTCAAAATCATCATGGTTCTCACTAAGCATTAATCCTTATTCTTGTTCACAAATGCATATTATTCATCTAGGTTATCTAGAGTTTTTTTCTACTTCCCTTAACAAAACGTTCAAAATGTGTTTCTGTCTCCTTGCAATCAACTTCCTCATAGGCCATCTAACTATCCTCTTTATTATCCATCCATGTTTCTGACATTTTAACATCTCCATTAGCACATCAAGTAGTGACTTCAATTCAACAATATCTTTCTGGAACTCTTCATCACCATTGACAATTGTTATGGTATTAATATGGATTTTCTTTGAATTCTACAAATGATCATCCATAGTCCTTTTCATCTCCTTCTTCCCTTGCATAAGCTTGTATGTACTTTTCTTTCTTTGGTTCAAACAACTACAAAGAATATTGACCAAAATTTTTGGTGTCGGGCACTACCGACCATGCACCCATTACATTCAATGAGTTGAATATACTTTCTTATGAATTCAACATTACACCTTTTACATCAAGATAATTTCAGTTACGAGGAATTCTCATAACTCACAAACTCACTTGACCGAATTATTTCATAAATGCTAACTTTGGCTCATCTAAATTTTTCTCAAGAGAATTTTTTTTAATAAGAGTCTTCCATTGAGACAACTTACTAGACACTTTCAGTTCGATTTGATCCTTACATTGAGAAAAAAATTCATTCAATCTTCGCATAACTCTCTTTTCATTTAGAATTAGGCTTCAATTTGATTTTGGCCATGGACTCAAATACATTTGAACTTTTGAATATGGATCACTTAATTACAATAAATATTATTAATCAAAGATGAAGACTTTTAATATCCCACTAAACATTCCCAAACTCCACTTTTTTATTCCAAGAAAATTCCGTTATTGAAATTTTCTTTTTGTAAATCACTTTTCCCACATAAACACTTCTCTAGAAAATTTCACCTCCTTTTTTTATTTGTAAACTAATGCGTGGAAAATTGAAATGAATGAACCCAAAATAAATGATGATCTTTGGGTCGAGTCTTTTATGAGAATTTCAAAGGAGAATTTATTTTCCAGGAGAGAGGAAATTTATGTCATGAAGGATTATTTTCAAAATCATCATGGTTCTCACTAAACATTAATCGATCCCCACATGCATAGAAAAAATATTTTTTTTGTGATTCACATCCCCTTCATATGAATGGCTGGTCTAGATTTCCATTATGCTATAAGGCTGGGACACTTAATCATACAACCACGAACTTAAAACGATGCCTCAATCATCCTTGCATTTGAAACTGTTTCACAATACACACATGCCCACAATGCACAAGTTGGAAAACTATGTTCACACGTTGGTCTTCCACAATCCGCTACACTTCACATAAACTCCCTGCATAGGCCCACACATAGATTCACAACAGGGCCCTGCTCCACACGGGAACGCAACTATTGAAAACTCAACCACAAATAGGTTTTTTTTCTCTCCGATCATCTTGAACCACAATTTCCAATCACCCAGTTTCCACCCAAAACCAACATACGTAAATAGATATAAACAAATAGAACGATACTTTGGTATTGTACGAAAGGATTAAATATTGTGTAAAGAAAGGCTATTGCAACGAAGCGCTCAAAATGTACTATAAAATGAAATGAGCATGCATAGTGTCTAACAAGATAGTGTTTATTTCTTTGGCTTCCAAAACCCCAGGCAATGCTGCAGATGGTCTTCAAAATCATCCTCTGCCTGTTCAATCATGTATGACAGATCTCCTTAGAGTTTCTCTCACCTGCGAAGAAACTTGCCATAGGAATTAAACGAGAAGGTTATTTTTCTTGAGTATTAATCCCTCTTTCGCTATGAATAAAATAAGGAAATATATGATCAAAAATCTAAAGCTCCTCCAAAGAGAGAGACGTGTACCATGCCTAGTATCTCCAATTGCTCTGATACCAAAATGATGAAGTAGGCTAGGGCATTGCAAATTAAAAATTAATCACACAACATAAAATTGAAACAATTCATTAATAAATAAAATATTTACAGGAAAACTATTAGCCTAATCATTGGCCTCTCATTCCTCACTCTCATGCACTTACATGCCTCATTTGCTCACCTAGATTTATACAAGTGGATATCCTAAAATAACTCCCAGAATATCTCTCATGATCCATAAAATTTTTCACCTAATTTCTTAGATAAGATATAACCCTCAATTCTCTCAATTCTTCCAAAATACTGTGGAACCTTCTCCTATTTACAATAATTTTCATTCTCTCCTAAAACTATAGGAAAAATACAATAAATAATTAAATCATAACTTAGAATACCAACTCCGTTACTAAAAAAATTGACCCTAGGTTAGATGCTCCTGCATCAGGGAGGATAATTATTATTTTTATCTTAAACAAAGGAATCTCCATACTTGAGTCCCACCTAAAAAAATAAAATTATTTGAGAATTTGACTTTCTAATTTACTAATATTCTTATAGAATATTTTACTCCACATATGTTAGAGAGGCATGTTGAAGTATCACAATATCTAGTTTCCTTTTATCTTTCCTCTTTATTACCATCTTATGCTTCATCTAGTGCTACTAAAAAAGATAAGGAAACCAATCTATAGAAGCAAGTAGACAACTGTCAAAGCACATAGAAAGAGTTAGATCAAGAGAAAGCTATTTCTATAGTAGAAAATATCGTAATTGATGTTGAGTCACCAGACCAACTAGATCAACCAGCGATTTATAGAGGCATGAATTTTTCAGAAGCATACATTTTTAAAGAACAAGTTGATGCCCAACAAACCATTCAAGAAAGAGTTCAACAAAGTGCAATAAAAATTACCCCATAAACTCTGACATTTCACCTCAATATGTTTCAGAAACTCTTAGACCATCAATGTAAATTTCAAAATATTGGTCTCTACTCATTTCACTAACTCCTATTTCAACAAACATTCCATTTCTTTATTATATTTTTTTATCATTATTTGAAGTTGAACCATTCATCGAAACATTTTTTTTCCTTAGGTGACTATTATTTCATTTCACAATCCAATTCAATGGTTAGGATGCCGAAAAAGGGGAAGGGTGATGATTCTACTAAAACTATGAAATAACTATGTTGTCAAGATTTATGGGATCACATAGATAAAATTAAAGAGTCAACTCAAATCCTTGGACATTTCATGAATGACACTCAGAACATAGTTTATAATCCCTCTAATGTATATGAAAAGAGTTTGAATAAAATAAAAGAACATCAAGAAAAACTAGAAAGGAATAATTTTTTAAATGAACAAGAATGATAGAAACATTCCAGAGTGCTTAGAGAAGGTTTTTGTTTAAGAATTCAATAGACATATAAAACGCATAATCTTCATAATTCAAATCTCAAACACATGTGGGAAACAAAATTGACCTATTTGACTAATAAAAAAGCAAAGGAAACCCAATATCCGAAGGTAGCTCACTAAAAACCAAATTTTATTTTTCAAAAAGGAATTTGAATCCTTGCAACAGTAATTAAAGTGAAGTCATGAAATTGCTGCAAGTATTAATTTCCAGAACAAAAAATCCTTAGAGGTAAATTAAATGTTAAAGAAGGTTCAACTTAAATTTTACAACAAGATGCATGCAATCTATAGGTTTTTCCTAGATCTATTCTCCCTTACTAACAAAATAATTAATAATGTAAGAGGATAAAATGATAAATAATAAATTTGGTTATATTGTTGATTTGGAAAAGAAATTATGTCGTTAGAATATTATGATATTCTATAAAATAGGTAAAAGGCTTATAATTGCATCATGAAACAAGATAAATTCAAGTTGCAGAGAAATAAAAGCATGGATTGAAGATGCATTTAAACTTTGTGACACTATTTGGGATTCACAATTGGATATTACTAAATGATTTGGTATTTTTCAACCAAAAGCTCTTAGTGAAGCAATGCAATTAAGAATTAATCAATAGGAAGTAGAAGAGAAAATCTCATCAGATGAAAACATAATTTACCATATTGGTACATCGGATGAAGATTTTTTTTGAGACTTTATGCAAATTCCTCTTGAAAAGGTGAAATTGATATCCAAGTTTTCAACACAATATAACCATAATAAGAGGTACAATGGAAATTTTTTATTTGGATGTCAATCTAGTACTAATAATTTCATAACAATTCATCATCAACATATTTCTCAAAAATATTTGAAATTGGATGCATACATCCAAATGAATGCTCCTAAAAAGATGTAATTCAAAATAGCCTTGTTATGAAACTAGCTCAAGAAAAGATAGAAAAGATAGATCAATGCCTTATAATTCATCCTCTTCGAGGGGGCAACCTCCTTTACATTACATAAATGAACAATTCTTGGATGATACAAATGAAAATACCTCCTTTCTATATATAGGAGTCTAAGGGGTCATAACATAATAAGAGCCGACATAACAATAATAATGTAAGGGCACAATAATAACAATATTGGGCTTTTATGGGACACAATAGTAACAATATGGGCACTACATGGGTACATCAATATAATAATTGGGTTATACAAATAACAATAAGGGGTACACGAGTAGTATATGGGCCTAACATGCCCCTCTCCTTCAAAAAGCGTTGTCCTCAACGCTTGAGTAGTTCTTGATGCTTCTGTATAAAATTCTTGTCCTCCCATGTGGAACATTCAGCCGGTAAGTTCTTCCACTTGATGAGATACTCTGAAATTGATCGATTTCATAGCTGTCGGGTTCTTGTTTCTGTGACTACTCCAGGTTCCAATATGATTTTTCCTTCCTCTTCAATTTCTAGAAATATTGTTTGAATTGAGATCTTTTGCAACTTTTGAATAAGTGGCCTTACTTCTTCATCCTTCTTTCATTCATCCCTTGCTTCGTTTATCCAATATTGTTGGATAATATAAATAACACAAAATAATGCTTCCACATGCTCATCCTTGAAGAGTCTTCCCATTCGGTAAGGTCGCCATTTTTTAGGTGCATGTAGTATTGCCAACATTTCCTTCTCATAAATAGCTTGCTTGAGATGTAGCAATAAAAATACCCAATCACCTACATCAAAACACTTTTCACTACGATGTTGATCTACCTCTTGTTTCGTTTGATTTTGCACCGAAATGGCGTTATCCTTTAAAAGTTCGAGAACTTGTTGTTGATGCTTGATGTGATATTTCACTGCTTGAACCTTTTTCTTCTTGATTTGTCCTTCTATCTCTAGAGTTTGAGGAGTGGTAATTTCTTCCAATCCTTTACAATATATGGTCGGATTCATTTCTTGATGCTCGATGTGATCTTTCACTTCTTGAACATTTATCTCGATAGTTTGAGGAGTGGTAATTTCGAACAATGAATTACAAGATATGGTTGGATTCATTTCTTGTTTCTCGATGTGATCTTTCACTTCTTGCACCTTTTTCTTCTTGATATGTCCTTCTATCTTGAGAGTTTGAGGAGTGGTAATTCTTGCCAATGCTTTACATGATATGGTCTGATTCATTTCTTCTTTCTCTGGGGTGGGATCCTGGCATATATCTTCTTCTTTTGATGTTTCTTGATCCTTTTCTTCTTCCTCTTCATATTCTATGTAAAATAATTTCTTCTCGGCAGATTTATGACCTTTAGTGCATTTGCTATCACAATTATAACAAAGCCCTTTTTCTCTTTTGTCTTCCAATTGTTGTGGTGTAACCCCTGTAGGTTGTGGAAGGCTAGGAGAAACAACACCTCCATCTTTATAGTTGTGAGGGGTATGCTTCCTGGTTTCCATAATTTTGCTTTCCACTATGTGAAAAAGCCCTTTTACTCTTTCCAATTGCTGTGGTGTTTCTCTAAAGAAAGTGTTTCTCTTTGGATCCTCATAATGCGCTATCATTTCCTCCGTGAAAATTGACCACATAACAAGTTGTTTACGAGAACAAAGCCCTTTGTACCATAAAACTTGATCTGGTTCTAAATATGAAGATGCAATACATACCTTTTGTAACAGTTGTAAACCATATAGATCAAAATATTGCTCCATCTGAAGTATCCAATTTACCGGATCTTTGCCATCAAACTTCCTCATCTTTCTTTTTCTTGATTTTAGGAGCTCGACCTTGAAACGACTGTAACTCTGTACTTTCAGATCTTTATGTTCTGAAATTGTGACCTATAGTAGCCCTCTATGTCCTCTTTCCAATGCCACCAATATGTTCCAGATTGTATTCTTTAAGAAAGAGTTATGCACAATCTCCTAAGATGACCTGATTATAGACCTTTCTAGAAGAGAAAAATTGAATGAAGTGCCACATTTCACTGTTTCAACCTTTGGATCTAAAAGATTCATACAAGAAACTACAGTCCATCCTCTTTCTGTACCTGCTTATGAAATTTCAATCTAATCACCAGAGAGAAAGTTATGACGATTTTCCCAAGGTCACCTTTTTCGAATGTAATTCAAGAGTCTGTAGAAAGACCAAATTCCTCAGATCATATCTCTGCAAATATCACGCAAAAATCTCTGAAATTCGGACCCAAGATTCAACGAAATTTCTTCTAAAATGGGTTTTTTTTGCGACTTCAGAAACGTCATATAAAAAAAGCTATAGCGAAAATTCCACGATGACCTGTTTGGAGCAGCGAAATGCTAGAATCCAAAGCTCTGATACCAAATGTTATGAAACCGGCTCAAGAAAAGATAGAAAAGATAGATCAACACCTTAGAATTCAGCCTCTTCGAGGGGGCAACCTCCTTTACATTACATAAATGAACAATTCTTGGATGATACAAATGAAAATACCTCCTTTCTATATATAGGAGTCTAAGGGGTCATAACATAATCAGAGATGACATAACAATAATAATGTAAGGGCACAATAATAACAATATTGGGCTTCTATGGGGCACAATAGTAACAATTTGGGCACTACATGGGTACATCAATATAATAATTGCGTTATACTAATAACAATAAGGGGTTACACGAGTAGTATAGGGGCCTAACAAGCCTCAACCTATCGAATCTATGAAGAATATTAAAATGGCCCACTTAGTTATGAAAGAAGATATTATGATTGGATAATATTTTTAGTTTAGTATTATGTTGAGTGAAGAAAATCTCTAAATGTTTTCTATCTTTGGCTAAAAATTGATCTTATCAACTTTATCTTTCTTATTTATATGAATCTTTGGGCTTGTAGGGGTTGGAGATTGTTGTAACTTAAGACTTTGATTTTGTAATTAGTATTTTAAATATTCAAGTTTTTAAAGACCATTTGAGATTTTGATGTATTTCTGGAGTTATGAGATTGATATCTTATGATCTATTAAATTTTTTAATTGACTCTATTTGTATTTTTCTTATTTTCTCTTTAGATATCAATTTTTGTATAATATTAGAATGTATTAGTGATTATTTACTTTGAGATAATTCAACATATATTATTGTTGAAATTACTGATTATTTCAAGTTTATTATTTTATTTTTTCATCAAGGTTAGTTTATGATATTTGAACTATAATTGTATTGTTTACTCCTAATTTATGATATTTGAATGTATGGTTTACTCTTTCTTATGAGATATATTTCTTATTATTTTTTTATTTTGGTTAATTTAATGTTGTAAAATTATAGAAATCTATTAAAAAATTGCTTTTTCATAAGCTCCTGAAAGCAGAGCCCAAAATTTTTTTTTTGAGAGGCTTACTAGACCAACATTTTAATTAAGAGAAAACATCAACAATAATTTTATTAGTATTGTGTTTGAATGATTCCCCATCCAAAAACCCCTCCCTTTATCCGAATGCTTCAGGTATTTCCACACATGCATAACAATTTGTATATTTATTTTTAGCAAATTTGAAATATTAAGTTACCTTATATATTTTCCCTAAATTAGTTTTAATTTTAGCTTTTATTTAGTTTATTTTTAGAGTAGAGCACGAAATGGGACCTTTTTCCTAGAGATTATGTGGCCAACCCAAACAAATAGTGGTCTATTTGGAACCCAAAATACTCACTATTACAATTAGAAACTTTTCCTCTTGTCAACAATTTTGACACTAGAAGGAAGGCCAAAAATAATATATGGCTACCAATCATTCTGAATTAAATATCTGCATTACATCGTTTAACACCAATACCTATCCTATATCATTTCATTCAAGTCAAACACAATATACTCCTTCAATAGATACATATGTTCCAGAGTCATCTAAAATGGAATATGTTGAAGATTCTTCTACAAGTATTCATCCTCAGTTATAGTTATCAAGGACCTATACTTGTTCTTAGAATAAAATTTTAGGTTTATTTCCCATTTTATTTGATATACCTAGAAGAAAAACACCTAAAAAAGTAGATGAAGCTTTAATTTATTCATCATCATCATCATCATAGTTTTCTTCAATAATAAATCCATTATTTTCTATTGAGGATGTTAATTAGGAATCTAAAATTGTAGCTTCATATCTAGTTACATTAACAAATGGACACCCTTCAACCACACCTACTTAGACACGCCCCTCTTCACCTATTTCAATTCCTATAGTTCCGACTTCTTTTCCAATTTCTAGTTTACCTATGAATCATCTTGTTATTACTCCACCTACAACTTCTCCACCTATAAGCTCACTACGTAAAACATCTCCACTTACAAGTTCACCATTTACAAGTTATCTGCCTTTATTTCTGACTACGGTTGTTCAACCTTATTTATCAATAGGTGCGGTTAATAATTTTGGATATAAACATCATTTTCCTTAACCCCAATGTTTAATCATGTTGAACCTATTACTCTGAAAGAGCATATTAAACAATTTATGCTATCTCTAAAGTTAGGAGCAATACAATATTAAGATCAAGTCTATAAACTTTTCCCTTACACATTTGAAGTAAAATCATCATCCCAATACTTTTCATTAGCATATGGTTCTATTACTAGCAAGGATGTATTTCAAACCCAATCTCTTGGAGTATTTGGTGATGATAAATCCAAGGCACCCTTAATGTTAGAAGTCTCTAATATTAAAATGAAGCTCAATGAACCTATTAAGGATATTAATTAGAGTTGTGTGAAAATGTGAAGTTGGGTTTTACTTTTAGCCCCTTTTTGAGAAAAAGGCATCATTTTTAGAAAAAATTAAACTTTCTGCAAGCTAAAGTAATTTCTCTATTTCGAATTTTATTTTACAGTAAAAAGAAAACTTGTCAGCAATTTTATTAGCTTTCTATTACTTATTTTTTAGATTGATTTTATTCACGTTTTATATGTCAACTTATAAATTGTTTGATTGTATATTCTATAAAAATCATCAGAGTCATAAAATGTTAGTTTTTTCTAGCCCAATGTGTTCTTTGTTAACCTTTCACTTTTGGAAAAAAATATGTGTTGCAACAATCCATAGAGACTCTACTTCAATATGGCTATATATACAAATCCAGTAGATGCAAATCATAGTTAGTGAATACGGCTAGCCAGTCTATGAGTCAGAGTACCCAAATATGAATCAACATAATTAATATGAGAAGGAAGAGAATATGTAAGAGTCACTAGAGGATCAAAATCCTATTTGATTTCTACTTCATCTTGTGATTGGAAGAGTACTCTAGAAAGCACCATAACATTACTATTTGGATTATGGACTAGACTAGGTTCACCTTGTGAAATGACAGCCCTTGGAGAAGGATTTATCTCTGTTTCATTCGCTAACATTGGTTCATAAGCACAAGTAGAATAAATCTTATACCTTCTAGGTGAAGGCTCGACACTCACAGGTGAAATCCCATGAAGCCTTCTAGAGTGAAGAACTGATTGGTCAACCACTTTTATATACTAAAATAATTTAAATACTGAAAACACATGTGGTAATCTAGGAGCACATGAAAGTCACTAAAAATACCTTAAATATACAACCAAACAAAAAACTTTAAGTTATTTCTGCTCAGTGTGGTAAGGACCCAGCACCAAAATACAAGAATCTAAGAATAAGGATCTCACTAAAGTGGTTTGGGATGATGAGGGCCCAAGCCTATGAGAAAATATATCGGAATCAGTTGCAATGAATTCCATATAGTAGCCTTTGGTGGTTCAAGTACCCAAGCATCACAAGGGCACCCTCCAAAAGTACTACAAAAGTAATGCAATGTCTGCCTCAGGTAATACGAGGTTCCCCCCTATAGACACCTATGTGGTCACTAGGAAAGGAAACTAAGGACATTGTTTTGTAATCAGAAGCTGGGAAGAACAGTTGTGGGTGTGTGATCCAAAAAGTAGGAAAGGGGTTATGTCTTCTTCCTTATATTTTCACGTCCTTAGGCTTAACTCATGTGTTCGAAGAGATTTCTAGGATAGCTTAACGATACTATATTTCCACTCTTTAGTAGACTTCTATACTTTCAGTTCAATTGGCCTTGGAGAGTTTACTCCCCTCACACCTATTCCAAGGCCCCAATGTCGCAAACTAGTTGATGTTTCTATGACAAAACTAAAATTCTATTTCATTTTAATGAAGCCCTCATTTTAAGTGGTTTTTATTTAGGACAAAAGGTAGCGGAGGTAAAACTAATAACGTTATGATGCAAAATAAATCAATAGAAAACCTAGGCTACATGCAAATGCAACACTTATTTTTATTCAATGAAAGTGATTTCTACATGGGTTCTATAAGAAAAGTAAGAAATCAAAAATATATTTCTTTTATTTTAGGGCACTCACACATTCAACTCCTAAAGAAAAACTAAATGATGTCTATAATGCAAACTACCCTAATGCACACCAAATGTAAATGCAAGATTCAAGTAAAGTTCAAAGGCAATCAAAGGTGTATTCAAAATCAATATTCCTTAATCAAGCAACAAGAAGCAAATCCTAAAAGATAAACACTTATCATGGAAATAGAATTTTAGTCCTAAAGCTATAATTGACATCTTTGTAAAAGATTCAAAAGTAAAAAAATCAAAGAAAACAAACTAAAAACAAATGTTTTTTGTTTTTATTCAAAGGATTTAAAGAGTACAAGTTCCAGAAAGTGAAATAAAGTATCAAATTCAAGGCCAACAATAAGAAAGAGACTCAAATCTCACTAGCCATTGATAATAGAAAAAGTTGAAAGACTAATTTTAATAACACACAAAAAGAACTCAAGTGATTTGGCCAAGAAGATATAGGAAACTCTAGAAATGAGAAAGATTTTAGAGAAGTGAAATACCTTGTTTACCCAAGAATTGTGAACACTTTTTTCAAAAAACCTATTAAAAAAAACAAGCCAGCTTCAACAATTTATAAGAATAAATCAAGAAAACTACTGTATAAGTGAGTTGTAAGAGAAACCAATTGTCCTAACAACAAAAAAAATTAAACACTTCTCAAAGAAAGCATGAAACTCAATTTTAATTATAAAAAGCTTCAAAAATCAAAACCATAGGTTGACATATGATTTTCACCAAAGAGATGAAAAGAATCGACAACATCTACTAAAACGATGATTTAGATCCTCATTCAGACAAGAAGGACATAATAAAACATGGCCAAACCCCCAGAAAAATGTAGAAATGAAAAAATTCAAAATTATCATTCTGTGTTTGACTATGTAGTTCTAGAATCGTGTATGTGCATGACTTTTTCTCAATAAAATAGAGTATACGTGAGTTCCTTTGGAATAAAACACATATGCACACTTCTGTTTATAAAAAAGAGAGTATAGAAGTGGAAAAACAGGGAGAAAATAAAATGCAATCCTAATCGAAGAGATGAGGTTGATTAACCATATTAACTGGAGTTAGGAAGGCTAGAAACAACAAAAAACAAATACCCAAAAGCCTAGATCAAAGAATTACAACACTTTTAGGAAATACTTGATGGTGTTCCCCAGTGGAGTCACGAATTCCCTTCATGGGAAAAGTTGCCTAAGGTAAGAGTTGACAACCTCAACAGAGAAGAACAAGAAAATAAACAATATGTAGTTGAGCAAGCATGCCAAACCTGTGAATTATTAAATGTGTATTTGGAAACTTACCCAAGAGTCCTACGTTTGATTATGTTAGTGTAGGGTCCAAACCCTTTACTTCCACCATAATCGAGTAGGCCTGAAAATCAATTCCAAGAAGCATATATATGATATATAATTCAAAGTGAATACATAAAAGATATATTAGATCATCATATATAAATATGGAAATTTCTATTCATGAGATAATAACATATTAAGAACAAGACATGAGATTCTTTATTAATAATCAACAATAGATACAGGAAAGGTGCAATTGATCCAAGCCAAATCACCCACAAAGCCTTCCTATAGATCCGTCCAGCTCTAGCCATGGAAACAAACTATCTAAAAAATGCAAGGATATGTTATAAAGATGAAGAATGTCTCTACAAAGGAAACAGGTGTTGCCATAGAGAGTAGGAGTGCACGAAGCACGAGAAAATCAAACCTGATTTGGGAGAAAAATGGGTATAATGTTGATAAACCTTCTCTTATGTCTGTTAGGCCTACTCAAGGTGTGTATATAGACCACCTTAAATTAGGTAATTCAGTTGTGTTATGGGCTCATGTAGGTATGACATCAATAAAACCCATGAACCCCAACCAAAAAATAAAATAATATTTTATTTTTTGATATTTAAAAAGGTATACGTAGGTATGTAGTTATAGATATCGCATATGTATATGCTTTTGAATGGGCAGACTCATGAATGGAATTTCAAATATTGTTTTTTAATAAAGGATCAAGTCTACACGGGAAAAGGTTTCCCAAGGGCATAAGAGAGTATCAGGTCTACCTGAGGGCTAAATGATGTTATAAACATGGAAACAAACCATACTAGTTGTTGCATTTCTTCCTCAAATTAGGATGGCTCAACCTCTACACTCTCTCTCATCAAAGCCATGTATCTAATGTATCGATGCAGTGACCTCCTCTACCTACTTTGTGATGTGGGTGCTCCCACATTCTCTATAGCTCCATGCATCAATATTTCAACCTCTCTGGAAAACTTCCTTCAATCTATAGACATATTTGCATGAGAGAGAGTGTAGAGGTTTCTCCACATCATCCTGAGGTTCCTCCTTTGGAGCTAAAAGCTCCTCATCTACATCTAACTGAAGCTCCCTCTCAAGGGAAAATATCATGGCCTTATATTAATCTAAATTCACATCTCTATGGACCACTATCATCCTATGATATGGCAGGTACACCTGATACTTGTGAGATGTATCCATGTATGCCACAAATATGCCCAACTCAGATGTTGGCTCTATTTTTTTTTTTTGCATTGTTGGTAACATGATAGTAGACTGATGAAGCAAATATCTTTAAGTGTTCAACATATGGAAAAGTTTCTTCTAGTGTACTATTCCTGAAGCCCTGATCAAGTAGGCCCTAATCATCAATAGGCCCTGATAATGTAATATCAATGTTCAACTCCCACAATACTTTTGTTCTTCCTTTTAGCCACCCCATTCTATTGTGGGTTATGGGGTGTTATTAAATCTCATTGAATGACTTCTGAAGCACATAATTTATTGAATTCATCTCACACATATTATTCACCATTATCAAGCTTGAGAGATTTAACATTGGTACCAGTACCTTTTTCCATAAGTTCTTTAAATTCACGAAATTTAATGAAGATTTGATCTTTCTTCTGCATGAAGAAAATCTAGCAATTATGAGAAAAATCATCTACAAATATTACATAATACCTATTCTTGGTCATGGAGGCTATCGACAATGGTCCACACACATCTAAGTGAACTCTTTAAACGATTTCTTGTGCTTAATTATCTTTATCATGAAAGGATGATTTGGTGTACTTCCCAATTGTACACCCTTTGAATGTGTCTCTCTACTCTAGTGTACCATTGGGAAGTTTAGTAGAAATTTTTTACATGATCTTCAAAGCTCCATTGTGCAAGTGAACTAATATTTTATACCAAAACTCACTAATGTCTCGGACCTGAACCTTCTTCAGTTTCTTTTTATCAAAGAAACAAAAACTTCTACATCCAATTTGTAGAGCTTATTCCCCGAAACCCGATCCGCTTCACTTGTCATGAGGCTATGTGATGAAGGAAAGCCTTTCTCTTTCTAAATATCATATCGTAGTCATGGTCCTCCATCTTGCAAACTAAAAAAAAAAAAAAATCTTCTTCAAACGTGGAACATACATGATATATTTTAATGTAAGAGGAGAAACAAACTCCCTTTGAAAGCTAAGAGTACCAATTTCAGTTGTGCTATGTAGGAATTTACAGGGTAAGTTCCTCAGAAAGAACACCAAAAGGACACCGCTCACAACCAGATCACAGATCAATATGCCAGTATTTTGACGTGGTTAAAACCCTCAAAGAGGGAAACAGTCCACGGCCTGTCCCAACGTGGGTACTACAGGCAATTTATTAATCAAAGAATGAAAATTTACATAAGCTTCTCTCATGCACGGATTACCCGAACAATGACCCTCCATGCGCTTTAAATAGAACTCATGGACCAATCGGGTGTCAAGCCACGGATCAAGTGTCGGTAATACCGAGGTGAGAGTGAACCGTCGGATCACTACATATCGTGACCGTCGGATTGTAAGTTACAAAATGTACAACGGTAAAGAAACACACTTTACGTAACTCTATACCTAACTCTATACTAGACCAAGTTGAACTTAACTATTTCCTATGTGTCGAAATATCCTAACATCCCCCCTTAAGAACAACTTGGGATAGGATTGAAGGATTTACAAATATGACACAATAGGAGAAGGAAGGAGGCAGTAGAGCCTATCCCCCCTTAGTGACAACTTCCTGAACTCCAAGCATATATCGAAGTTTAGTGAACTTCGCCTCTGTGAGAGCCTTTGTGAAGATGTCTTCAACCTGATCATCTGTTGAACAATATTGCACTTCAAGAACATGGTCATGAATGAGCTTTCTGATGAAGTGCATGTGTAGTTCAATGTGTTTACTGCGCTGATGTTGGACTGGATCTTTGCATAGCTGAATGGAACTTTGATTATCACACCAAAGTGTTGTTGGATGTTGCTGCTCAAAGCCAAACTCTGATAGGATCTGACGAAGCCACAAGGCTTCCTTACTAGCTTCCACGACACCACGATGCTCTACTTCTGCTGACGAAAGAGAAGCAGAGTATCGTGGTGCTCTGATACCATGTAGGAATTTACAGGGTAAGTTCCTCAGAAAGAACACCAAAAGGACACCGCTCACAACCAGATCACAGATCAATACGCCAGTATTTTGATGTGGTTAAAACCCTCAAAGAGGGAAACAGTCCACGGCCTGTCCCAACGTGGGTACTACAGGAAATTTATTAATCAAAGAATGAAAATTTACATAAGCTTCTCTCATGCACGGATTACCCGAACAATGACCCTCCATGCGCTTTAAATAGAACTCATGGACCAATCGGGTGTCAAGCCACGGATCAAGTGTCTGTAATACCGAGGTGAGAGTGAACCGTCGGATCACTACATATCGTGACTGTCGGATTGAAAGTTACAAAATGTACAACGGTAAAGAAACACACTTTACCTAACTCTATACCTAACTCTATACTAGACCAAGTTGAACTTAACTATTTCCTATGTGTCGTAATATCCTAACATGCTATACCTCCCATCATCTCCGATTTTGATGTGCATTTGGAGGTCCTCCTCCAACTCACTAAACAACTCTTTGTTTCCAGTCATATGGAATGAGGCTCCACTATCTAGGTACCACACACTACCCATCACCAATGTTGCCATGCAAATGATGAAGGTGAAATCTAGCTCAAGTTGTGAAAAAAGAGCTTCACATGCTTCTCCTCTTGAGGGCTTCTTATTGGCCTTCTTATTTAGACACTTTGTGGCATATTTTCCCATCTCGCGATAGTGAAACCATTTAGTCTTTGACATGTCCTTATTCTTTCCTCCATGGTTGGAATCTAATTTAGGATGGGATAACTTCACATTTGTTGAAATGTGGCAACAAGAATACTTCAATTATCTTTTTCCCTGAATTAAATTGTGAATTAAAACTGAATTTAGTCTTAACAGCTACTTGCAAATTATTAATTAAGCTATTTGGACATAATTAGTTGGAGAAATTCAAGTTAGAAGTATTTTTGAAGTCATTCAAGAGTTATCCCTTAAATTAAGGAGATAAGATTGAGTTATCTTTGAGTTGTAATTAGTTAACTTAGTTTACTAAGTTTAGTTGAGTTAAATTAGTTCCAAATTATTTGAGGAACTAATAGAGAGTTAACAATCAGTTGATTCATGCATGCACTCAACTAGTGTACACTAGTTAATTGAAGATTCCCTAATAAAAAACTCATGCATGTCTATTTTGAGAAAGACCCAGTTGAGATTAAAATCAAGGCCAGTGTGCTATGAGTTGCATGTGTTTTACTATAAAGAAAACTCATGCATGGAGAAGGAATAATTCCTTGAGGATTGTGCAGTTCTGATAGTGTGTGAGCTCAAGAGATCATCCACTTCGTAAATTGGTTTTCCACTTGGTTGAAGGAGATCATCCTAGAGGAACTGTGTAGAGCAGAAGGCTTGAGAGAAGCTAGGATCTGTGAGGATTGTACTAAGAGATGGCTAGCTGTGAGAGCTAAGGCTTTGTATAATTCCTATGTATTTCTAGCTTGTATGATAATACAGATAGTGGACTTTTTAGTTGAGGCTTCCCCAAAGTGTTTTCATGCATATCATGCAATTGATTATTATTCTTCTCTTTATAATGTTTAGCTTGATTCAGCTTAATATTTAAGCTTCCGCAAATTGATAGTAGAAGTAGGTTATAGTATTTTGGTTTGATTTTTATTGCAATTAGGTTAATATACAGTCATATTTTCTACATGATCTTAGAGCAAGATTTTTAGAGAATTTATAGAATTTTTACATCGCCTTGAAGCCTAGTTTATTGGAGCTATGAACAGTATACTGAGAAGAGAATTTGAAATTTGAAGTTCAGGGTTACAAGTGCAAATCGAATTCTTATCATACTCTAGGGTTGATCAATGGAATGCTATGGCTTGAAACTTGAGTATGCCTTGGAAGATAGATAGAATTACATAGCATGGAACAATAAATTGGAGGTTGTATTAGAAGGCAATGGCCTGAAGGAATTCATTAATCAAGAAATCCAAAAGCCAGCTTCAACTAATGTACAAGAGTTGGTAGAGTGGAATAAGTGCGTGGTGAAGGCGAGATGGATCATCCTTCAAGGAGTTAGAGACCATATTGTCTCAAGTATCCATGGGAAGGATAGTCTACTTTCAATGTGGAAGACATTGAAGCACCTCTACCAGAACAGTAGAGACCAGAGGAAATTGGCACTCAAGTATAAGCTTCGAAGAATCAAGATGGAGAAGGGCGATACTATTTCCACATATATGAAGAAGATCACCACCTGCGGAGATGAGCTTAGTAGTGTGGTAATAACTACTTCTGATGATGATATGGTGCACCTCACTCTCCTTGGACTTCCAAAGAGTTGGAATAGCTACCAAGACTTGGTGAATGGAAGGGAGAAATTGTTGGATTGGGAAGGACTGTGGTTGGATCTGATGCAGAGGGAGATCAGGAGGAGCAGACGAGACGGTTCTTCATTCAAGGATGATGATGAAGAAAATATGGCCTTAGCAATTAAGGGAAGGAAAGGGAAGCATAAGGCTTTCCATTCCAAATCAAATTCTTCTCATGGAGGGAAGAAGGTTGACCAATCTAAAGTGACATGCTTTAATTGTCATGAGATGGGACATTATGCAACTAATTTCCCCTCGAAGAAGTCCAAGAAGGGATCCTTGGAAGGATCATAAGGTAAGGCATTAACCTCTCAGTTCTAAATGGACATTACCCTCATCGCATGCATGGTGTCATTGATGATGGGTTATTTTTGGTATCTTGACAGTGGAGCCTCATTCCACATCACTGGTGATAAAAGTTTATCCAGTGCCTTGGAGGAGAAAGACCTCAAGATGCGCATAGAGATGGGTGACGACGTAAAGTATAGTGTTTCAGGAGTGGGCACGGTTGGTTTTCAGAGGGAGCATGGAGCTCCTATCACCATGACAGATATGAAATATGTGCCTGGACTGAAGAAGAACTTGGTATCGGCCATGATGTTGGACGAAAAAGGGTATGATGTTTTCTTCAGTAAAGGAAAGGCCTTCCTAAGACACATAGCCATGGGTCAGACCAAGAGGATAGGGATTCAGGCGAAGAATCTCTATAAAATAGAGGTAGATGATTGTGAAGCATTGAGTATGAAAGCAGAATTGAACAATGTAAAATTTGAAATAGGAACTGATATTGTTACCCGTTTTGTAGAGATAGCAAAAAAGTGACCCAATTTTGAAAAGGGGTGGTGCAGAACACACATGTTTTTTTTACAACATCGTTTTTGGCATATAATTTTTTTTTTATGTACATTATGTTTTAGAATGGTAGTGATTTTCATGCTTATTTAAAAAAGTGGTAATTCTACAGGAGGCCCTTTTTTACAAGGCCTTTTCTTTTACTTTAAATTTTCTAATGTATGAAAAATAATTATTTTCTAAATTTAATAATTTTTGAAGTGGTCTTCTTCTTCATATTTTCTTGTTTTCTTTTTTAATTTTAATCTCTTGTAGTGATGTTTTAACTATTTTGCATATTTAAAGAAGAACGTTGATATTTTGAATTTTCGAAATTCTACATATTTATACATCGTTAATTAATTTTTCAATCCACATCAAATAATTGTCTCTAAAAAACAATGATTTTTAACAATTGACATAAAAATAACCATTTTTAACATAAATATAACTAGAAAACTACACATTTTGATAATTTTTGTATTTGTTTGCTAGAAATGACATGTCAAATAACAATTTTTATAGGAAATTTTTAACTAAAAATGGTTAAATAATAGTTTTTTTAATGAATTTCATATCAAAAAAATAATAATAATCACTTTTTCTTTCAAAATAATGATTAACAAAAAAATTAATGCGAAAATCACATAATACAAATATTGAACGCATAACAACCTTAATTGAGTGTATATTCTTCTCATAAAATGTCAAAGTCAAAACATTACAAGTATAACTAATTAATAGCTACAAAAAATGAGATTGATTTCCAAGCATAACTTGAATTTAATCAACAATGTCACATAATCCAAACTCTTCGTCCTCTATAGCTTCATCATTGTCTTCTTCCACAATATTTTCTGCTTCATTTTGTGCATTTTCCTCTTCTAATGGATCTTTGATGTGTGCGAATCTCCCAATCTATGCATTTCCAATCATTCCATGTAATGGTGGTTGTGGTTCCTTTTCCTTTTTTGCCACACTTGATTCACTAAATTCCTCGTTCTTCAACCCAATTTCTTGCATTGCATGTGGAAGAAATTGAAGAGCATTAATTCTTTGCTAAATGAAATTGCATTGTATTGGACCTTTTTCAATTGCAATGCATTTTCTTCCTTTTTGAAGGCAACATGCTAGTGTTGTACCTAATTATCAAGCACAAAGGAAATAATGAAGTGAATTAGTACAATGACATATTAATTAACAAATAACATATTGAAATTCAATTCCATATAATAAAACTTACCTGATCCAGAAAATAAATGCAGAACCCAATCTCCTTCATTTCAATATATGTATATAAGATAGTTAATCAATAACTGTCGTTTTTGATAAATGTTAACTATCTCTCTTTTTGCTTCTTTGTCTTCATATGTTAGTTTTCTCACAAGAGCATCACAAGTCAATATTTGGCTATGAATCTTTCCATCTACCCGATTAAAAATCATAGACATATAGCTATCATCGTTTCCCCGACTATCGATATGGATAAACTCACAATCATTTATGAATAGTTGATCTTCATGGTTAAGAACATTTGACTTTTGCATGTAACATGAATAGTAAAAGTTCAATTAAGTTGTACATAAATGATTTTTTTAACATTATTCAAATATACATTTTAAACATCTTACCATGTAGGCTGCATCCTTGAATTTTTTTCCCCTTGAAGCTTGACAATAACATTGCCAACTGTGTGTCTGAATGAAATGTCACAAATCTCCATAATGGTGATGACGTGACTTTTAGAATCCCTTAACCACTTTACTAACAGCTTGATAAGTATAAGGGTCATTATCATAGTCAATGTTTGGAATATTGAAACCATGGGGAATGTCTACAATAACTAGGGCATAATCCCTTTTAGGTATGAGCTCAGCAATGTCTTCACAGTTGCCTTCTATTACTTGATATTGAATAGTGCCTAGCCCATTCCAAATGAAATGAGTAAGAGTTGGGTCAAGTTCAACATTCTTAATACGTTGCTTCTTCAGTCTTTTGATCTTTATTTTTTTAATAAAGGTTCTGAAACTATCTAGTGCTCCATTATCATCCTTCTTCATGTTTTATAAAATAAACGAATATATGTGTAATTTATAAATTAAAAATAGTACATAGATGAATAAAAATGAATGTATATATCAACATACCTTTTTAAATGCAAGATAAAAAAAACTAATGTTGATGTAGAACTTGAATCTGAATAGTTGCGTACAACATCATGCCAACTATCTTCATTCAACAATTCAACCATTTGTTCTTGAATTTTCATGTAAACTTTGTGACTACATAGATAAAGTTAAAAAAGTTTATATAATGATATGCATAACAAATACTACCAAGAAAAATATGTTATATTTAAAAGAAAATTATAATATAGAAATGAATAAAAATAATTCAACAAACATACTTTTGAAATTCCTCAAAAATTTCATCCAAATATAATTCCCTTGACCTCACATGAGATGATATTGCTTTGAAAATTTTTTCATCCTTCACTCCTTGCAGTGCTCTCCAAGGTGTGATAGTCATATCTTCTAGAAGTTGCATCATTTCAAGACCCGATTTACTGGTTCTACATATCAATGGCTTAGACTTTTTGACCTTATGGTTTTCAATGCCAATGTTCTCCCACATGCTAAAAATCTCATTAATCAACTCCCATATCTCTCCAGTTCTAAATGCCAACTCGAAAATGTTATCAACACCTTTGAATAAATCACTATATTTCCCGCCTTTGCCAACTTTTGAATTCATTTTATCTTCAATTAGATATCCTATTTCCATATAACAATCCTTTCATAAATCTGTAGTAACATTTATCCTATACCCACCACATTTTTCTTCAAATTCACTATCAATAAATCTAACGCTTTGGATGAAAGTCATAGACATCCTATATTCATTTATGAATTATGACCCCATGGCACTAACTTTTCTTCTGTATCTGATAAACTGACATGAATGATACATTTCATTGTTTCAAAACGTGGGTTATTGGGATATTCCTCCATGTATCATCTTTAAGCTTCTACAGAATGGTTCCCCCCAAGCACATAATAACTGTATTCAAAACATTTTCACTTATCAAATGCTTCTTTTTTGCGAACTTAAACTGGATCAACAAGAAGCACATAATTAACCACATGAGCATATGGATTCTACCTCATCAATATCTTCACGTTGTGAACATGCAGATGATGTGGCTTTCTGATTTGATATTGACATTTCCCTTCACTTGCCTTATAGATTTGTTAGACATTAAACTGAAATGTATGACCACCCTTAATTAAATTTCTCTCTCTGAGGTTCTATCGAATTTCATTTTGTTTTGTTTTGATAATGCCATCCTCTAAATCATCTCCTCGTGTAATGATTTCTCTTCTTTCTTTTCAAGTTTCGCTAGGTTCTTGACTGTTGCTAATTACTACTTAAAATGTTCAACTTTACTTTTCTTCTTCATAACATTCTCATCATTAACTATAATAGATTAATTCTTGGTCATTGATACTTTTGGTGTTTTACAGCTATTCTCAGTTCCAATGTCATCTTCAGTAATGACAACATATTCTTCACTACCAGTTTCAACTTCCTCGTCTTCAAAAATAACTTGTCTACCATTATTAGATTTATCCACTAGAGGCTTTTTTTTTATCCCTTGGATGTAGTTTTGTAGCATCATGAATTACTACATTTTGCTTATTTTCCACATCTTTTTCTGACACTGAGTAGAAACTGCTGACAAATTTCATAACATCATGTTCTATGAAATGAATGCCTCCCAACCTAATTGAACAGCTTTCAACAAAATTTTGTCGAACAAAATATCATATGTCAATAAAAGCGAAGTTAAAAAAATATAGTGAGACAGTTACAAGAACACAAAACACAAATATAAATAACAGTATGTACGATATTTTGTTTCATCTCATTTACGATTTGTTTACACAACTTTGTAGATACTTGTCTCATGTCATTCAATGAATATGATAACTGGTATTTAATCCTTTCATGTGACTTCGGTGGCTTTGTAAGTATGTAAGCAGCTTCGCTGTCCGATAGCAAACACATGTCTATGACTCTTCCCATCACGTCATAAATTCCATTATCTTTAGGTATATCAACATATAGATATATCTGCACATTTTGGCTTTATTTTTCCTTCACATACATGACTTTTGATGGAAGTTTCACTTCTTTTGATTTCTTCCAGTACGAAATCATCTTATCATGTGAGGCACTTGAAAGGTTTGTAGCCATCAGCTCAGGCAGTGTTCGATCACCAATGTTTTTTGAAGATCCACCTTTAAGATTCTTTGGTCCAAAAATATTCACAGAAATCTTCTTTGATGCCATTTTCCTAAAAAAAACACATAGATCAATAAATGACAAAAATGATAAATGATAATTAATTTTACAAATCATAACAATTTCCGATATATATATATATATATATATATATATATATATATATATATATATATATATATATATATATATTATAGAAAATACATCACCCTATTGGCACCCACTGAAAATTAGTCGACCAACCAAGCCAGCCATTGAGTCTGGCCCCCTAGCCCACCATGTCAGCCCAACCACTCCCCTCTACCCATCCTCGGACCACACCACCTTGGCGGCCTGCAGGGTGGCGAGGTTATTCTCGGAATTTCCCCTGCACCCCGTAGGTCGACAGGTCGTCGGGGTGGTGTAGGGGGGCTACCTTGCTCATGCCTATGCCACCTTGGTGGCCTACCCATCTACAGGGTGGGAGGAGATTCGCAGAAGCTCCCGCCACCCCACGATCGGGTAGGCTACCGGGGTGGCGAAAGGGGTGGGGGTGGGCAAGGAACCCCCCCATGCACCACACTGTGGGTGGGTGGGCCGCCGTGTTAGCGTAGGGGGCTGCACAACTCCTCCTCACACAACCCCGATAACCCACCTGCATGCAGGGTGGCGAGGCAACTTTTCCGTCGCCTCATCACCCCCCGCGTGGGTGGGATGCTTGGGTGGTGTGGGTGGTTGGGGTAGTCCCCTCGTGCCATCCTAGTCGCCCACCCATTCGTGGGTTGGCGGGGTGATTCTTGTAATCTTCCCGCCACCTTGCGGGTGAGTGGGCCACAGGGGTGGTAATGTGATTCTCAGAATTGCCACAGGATGGCATGGGGGGGCCTGGACTATGAGAGCAGTAGTCCTAATCCTAATGAATATAAATGTAGCAGTGCCAAAGGAAAATATTTAGTATTTTGAGTAGGTAAATAGTCATATTTTCGATGTATTCCTAATTCTATGGACTATGAGAGCAGCATTGACAATGCACATGAGGAAGAAATACAATAAATATCGAGTCAAAACTTCCATTTAGTCCCAATTGTAAGGACTATGATAGCAGCATTGAAGAAGGGGAAGATGAAGAATATCATCCAAGTCAATATTTGAAAAGCATAGTTGATCATAGTGTGGATAACATTCCTCTTAATGATGATGGAAATTATTATACAAATGATGATCCAATTATGGAGATGTTTCCAAGAAATATTGTTTCGAGGAGTAGGAGCAAACCTTTTTGTATCAATGCAAGATGTTCTAGTTATACAAGGGGTAGAGCAGAATACATGACGAGAAGAATTTCTATCAGCACTCTCATTTCAAGTGAATTTCGCCAAAAAGATTGCTTGAAACATATGGATTTCAAATTTTCATTAGAGAGAAGGAAGAGATATTTGTTAATGAATAAAGGCATGCAAAATTCATATTTAGTTGGGTGCGTGCAATATTCATTGTCATGTTATTATCATATTGGATCTTTATTTATCGATAGAAAGGCTTTCAAAATGTTTCATTTGATGGGGAATTTACGTCTCTTGAGAATTCAAGAAAATTTGGAAAATGATGCCACATTTTGTTCTGAAGTACATCATAAAAGACATTTTGGGCCATTATCGAACACTGCAATGTCATGGATGAAAGATTTCTTTTCAAAGCATGGAGAGTGTATGCCAAATATAGAGACAATACATATTCCAGATAATTTCTGAGGACGATAAATCTACAACTTAAACAAAGACTATGCAAAAGATGTTGAGGGACATGGTTAGTTTATTACATATCAATATTTTGTGAAGGTATGCAAGGAAGAATTCAACAATTTCCATATTCCTAAGAAGGCAATGATGTGGATTTGCAGTACATGTGCTTCTTTTAAATAAAAAAGGGACAAATGTGAAGGGTCAGAAAGAGGTAAGTACTCATAACTTTAACTTTTAAAATTGTATCGTCATCAACTATGAAAACATATTTCGTAATGGCTTTCTTTTGTGTTGTGTAGATTCAATTGTCAAAAACTTCAGGAGCATCCAAAACAACAAATAGGTGAAAGGAAAAAGTTGTACAAGAATCGAAACAAGTGTTATGATAATCTGAATAAATATTTGGGTTTGATAATTAATGGTATGGACTAGAAGAAAACAATTTTACCAAATTTTGTTCGCACACCCAAAAATTTACAGGAAGAAAATTTTATTCAATATCACTTGGTCAATTGTATGGTATTCAATGGGAAAATGTTGCCAAGGGTGTACTTCACAACTCCAAATATTGATAATGATGCAAATCTGACAATAACAATAATTCATGATGTGCTTTCTCATTGGTCTAGTAATCTTCCTAAAGATTTGTATCTACAATTGGGCGGCACTTTCCGTGAAAACAAAAATCAGGCTGTTTTTGGATATCTAAACATGCTTGTCGAATTGAGAATTTTTAGAAGGTAAAGGTTGGTTTCCTTCTTGTTGGGCACACTCATGACCATATTGATCAAATGTTTAGTCGTTTTTAAATCACATTGAGGAGGAAGGAAGTTGGGAGCTTGCCATCATTAATTGAATGTATTAAGAAATCATACATGCGAGAGCCTACTTTTGATGTGTTGTAAGAAATTGTTGACATGCGAAGATTTATTTTGGGATTGCATGGTGAGGAGAAATGCATTGAAAAAATTAGTGAAATTAGCTTCCAACATCAATTTCGTATCAAAAAAATTGATGGGAAAAAACTAATATGGGGCAAGAAGTATTCAACTACTGCAAAATGGGCAATGTCATCAGTTTTGGAATTTTTTAATTTCATTCCAGATCATCCAATATTTGCATCAAAAATATGTTATTACAATATGTTGGTGAAGTTCATAATCCACAAAGACAAAATAGAGATATAAATTAATCTGATTGCCTAGAAGAAGTAAAAAAATGTATTAGATATAGATATAAGTACCTTGACATTACTTATTCAGTTTGGTTGCAGTCATTTTTCAATAATCAAAGTGATATCATTTCAACAACAACAAATGAAGATATACCTTTGAAAAATCCATTTTTTTGGCCACAACATGTGTGGGATGAACATGAGGAAATAAGCCTTGTTGAACAACAACAATCTCAAGGTATTATTAATTCTTCAAAGGCAGAGGAAAAATAGATATATCTAGAAGATCTTGTGCACAACATGAAGCCATGGAAGACTATTATAGAGGTTCAGTACAATATATTAAGAAGGGTTGCATGATCACAGCGCTAGCAGATGGAGATCCCAATGGCTATCCATTTTGGGTTGCTAAAGTTATAAATATCTTTACAAAAAATGAGGATGTAACATGTGTTTAAGTACATTCGTATGCCACAAATACACACCCATTCAATGGTGTGTATAAGCCAAAGATGGTAGTTTACAAAAAAAAGGTGGAAAGAGAAAAATAAAGGGTACAAATATAAATCTTCACCGCATAGACATCTTAAAATTTGAGGATGTTGACATACTTGTTTATGACTTCAATTTAGCAAAGAGGGAAACTCTGCGCTTCAAGATGATAGAGATTCTAAAAAGGTTATTACCAGAAGGAATAGTGTTGAGATGGGATTCTGCTAAAGCAAGTCATAGATCTAGAAGAATTTTGAAACTTGAAATGGTGGCATGCATGTGGACTCAGATGGGGCACTAGTTGATGAAAGAGAAGAATATGGAACATCTTCATCAGCATCCAGTCATTCATCTGAAGATGTGAATTCTAATGGTGTGCAAGAAAATCTGAGTGATTTTGAATAATTTTTTAAGATATTTTATATAACTGATGTTTGCATTGTATCTTGAAATAAAAATTTTAATTTCCATATGGCGTAAAGTCAGAGGTTATGAGTCATTTTTATGTTTTTGAATTATATGTCTTAATTATGATAATTTTTATTGTTTAGAATATCTGCAATGCAACATTAAATTAGAGATATAATGTAAGTTTCATTCAATATGAAAATGATGACATTTGAATTCATTTAGTCATGTAATTTGTTCATAATGTCATGGTTTTTTAATTTTATGTTTAAAACAGTTACAATTTCTTTTGTATCTAGCATGTTATGGTTGAAAACATGTTGAATTTATACTTAGGAAAGAGAAATGTTATTATACCAAAAACATTGGTGTGTTTTTTTCCTCATAAACAACTTCTTTTGGCACAGGAAAATTTTTTTTACTAGCATTTTTTTAAAATGTTGAAAATTAACACTAAAAAAAAATCAGCGTTCAGTATCACCACTTTTCTGCTTTCAAGGTTTCTTTTGCATGAAAAATTCATTTTCACTACCATTCTTAAAACATGTTCAAATTTGAACTTAAAAAAGACCATCCTTTTAGGGTACACACTTTTTGTTTTTAGCACTGTTTTTTATGCTTTTTCGGAGATTTTTGGCTAGAGTTCCCTTTTTCAATTTATAGTTACCGTTTCAAAGTTTACATTATTATTGGTGCAAAGCCAATACATTGGCGAATTGTGGCACATGCGCTTGAGCCATTTACATCATGGGGCTTTGAATATAATGCAATGGATATGTATGAGACTTCGTAAATGTTAACTTGAGAAAGTTGACACATGCAAAGGTTGTACCTAGGGAAAGTACACCAAGTCTTCCTTTCATGATCTTAGAGTGAGTTCATACTGATGTGTTTGCACCATTCTTGATGGAATCCATAGCGAAGCAAAGGTATTTTTTGATTTTCATTCAAGACTATTCTCATAAATGTTGGATTTATTTCATGCACAAGAAGGACCAAACTTTCAGAAAGTTTTGTGAGTTCAAAGCTTTGGTCGAGAAAGAGTCAAGGAAGAAGATCAAAGCCTTGAGAAGTGATGACAATGGAAAATATTTCCCTCAATATTTTAAGGATTTTTTTGCAGCGGAAGGTATTAAAAAAGAGTTGTCGACACCTCATAACCCATAGTCGAATGGGCTGGCCGAGAGGAAGAACAGAACTATTGTAGGGGAAACACAGGAAATATTGCATGACCAAGGCCTGCCACTTAACTTGTGGGCTGAGGCAAGCAACAAAACGGTATATTTGCATAATAGAACATCATATTGCATACTTAGCATAAAGACACTAGAGGAAGATTTCTATGGAAAAAGACCGTATCTCGGTCACTTTAAGATCTTTGGCTCATCGATATATTTCCATGTGAAAAAGGATGCATGGAAGAAGCTTGAACCAACACTAGAGTTATGGATACTTATGGGTTACACTAATACACCTCAAAACTATCAGGTGTACTTGCCCACCAGTCGGAGGACAGCAGTTCATAGAGATCTCAAGTTCGATGAGCAGAAGGCCATGCGAGTTTCCCTTGAGAGGGAGCTCCAACTACAGGCTATGAAGGAACTGTTGGTTCCTAAGGAGGAGGAGCCTTAGACTGATGTGAAGTAGCCACATTGAGAGGTTCTAGGAGTTGAGACATCCACTCAAGCAGAGTCTTCCAGAGATGGATGGAAGCGCATAAGAGAAGTTGGCATAATGTTGAAGGATGCGAGAGAGAACGTGGGAGCACCATCTTCTTAACACAGACAATGAAGGTCACCTAAGAGATACACTAGATACATGGCCCTTGTTGGGGAAGGTGTTGAGATCGAGCCATCTTCCTTTGAGGAAGCAGTGCAACAGCCGATTTGGGTTGATGCTATCGTGGAGGAGTATGACTCCATAGTTCGTAACAGTGTTTGGGACATGGTTCCAAGACCAGAGAAAAAGCTAGTTGTGAGTTCATGTTGGCTTTAAAAGGTAAAGAAAGCTACTCATGATGGGAGGATCATGTTGTTGCAATATAATTCCTTTCTTGTTGAGAGGGAGTGTTGAAATATGGCAACAAGAATATTCCAATTTAATTTGTCCTTGAATTCAATTGTGAATTAAAATCGAATTTAGTCTTAACAAGTACTTGGAAATAATTAATTAACCTATTTTGGTTCAATTAGTTGGAGAAATTCAAGTTAGGAGTCTTTCTGAAGTCATGCAAGATTTATCCCTTAAATTAAGGAGATAAGCATTAAATTAAGGAGATAAGATTGAGTTGAATTTCAGTTGTAATTAGTTAATTCAATTTACTGAGTTAAGTCCAGTTAAATTAGTTCCAAACTATTTGAGAAACAAATAGAGAGTTAAGACTTAGTTGATGCATGCATGCACTCAACTAGTGTACTCGAGTTAACTGAATATTCCCTCATCAGAAAATCATGCAATGCCTAGGTGAGGTTAACGTCAAGAATAATGTACTATAAGTTCCATGTATTTTCCTATAAAGAAAATTCATGCATGTAGAAGGAATAATTCCTTGAGGATTGTGCAGTTGTGACTGTGTGTGAGATCAGGAGATCATCCACTTAGTAAATTGGTTTTCCACTTGGTTGAACGAGATCATCCCAAAGGAATTATGCAAGGAAATAGCAGCTTGGAGGGTTGAGGAGAAGGCTTGAGAGAAACCAGGATTTCCTATGAGCATCTGTGAGGATTGTACTGAGAGCTAGCTAGCTATGAGAGCTAATGTTTTGTATAATTCCTGTGTATTTCCACCTTGTATGATAATACATATAGTGGGGTTTTAGCTGAGGATTTCCCCAAAGTATTTTCATGTGTATTACGTGATTGATTATTCTTCTTCTGGTTATATTATTTAGCTCGATTCAACTTGATCTTTAAGCTTCCACAAATTCATATTAGAACTAGGTTATAGTATTTTTCTTTGGTTTATATTGCATTATCAAGTTAATCTACAGTGAGATTTTGTATATGATCTAAGAGCGAGATTTGTAGACAATTTGCAGAATTCCTACAACATTCCCTTTCTTTATCTTTCCATCTAAGGCACAATTCTCCTTATCTTCATTCTTCGATGAGGATCCATATTTGGTGTTGCATCAAATCTCTTCTTGCACCAAGTCAGACCAAAAATGCTCCCACTTTGGTAACTTCTCCTTCCCATTAACTAAGTCTTGGTAGGTGTAGCAACTCTTGGGAAGGCTTAGAAGTTTTAGGCTCACCACCTCGTCTTCAGAAACTGTAACACCAACACTTACAAGCTCATCCCCAAATTAGGCTAAATGTGTTAAGTACTTTGATATTGTGTCGGCCTTCTGCCTCTTGAATTTTCTGAGCTTTTCCTTCACTCCCAGCTTCCTATGGTCACTACTTATTTGAAACAAGTCTATAAAGGCATTCAAAATTGCAAATGGAGTCTCCTTAACATGGATTGTCGAGACAATATCATCTCAAACTCCTTCTAGGATAATCCTTCTCACCTTTACAACACATTTTCTCTACTCTACCTGATCTTGAACATTAGCTACCTTAGGATATCGTTTTCTATGAGTTCCTTAAGCCTGTTATCCTAGCACTACCCGCATCCCGTCCTTCCAAGAAATATAGTTAGAACTACCCTCAAGGGCATACTTGAGTCCCAATGAGTAGAATGACATCCTATTGGATCTTAAGTATGATACTCTAAATTCGATTTATCCTACAAAAGGCAAGCTCGTATTCTCCACTTCTGTACTGATTTTAGCTCTGATACCATGTATAAATTCCTTGTATATACAAACTGCCAATTTTAATATGCTAAAATAATTGACTTGAATTTATTCTACTAATCAGTGGAAACAATAAATGATCGATGAAATGAGGGAGCATACAAGAGAAAGGATTTAATCACACATAACACAATGAAAATCCACAACTAAAAATCCTTTATATCTATATATTGCATTTGTAAAATACTATTAGAAGATTACAATGCTTTTCTCAAGCTCGACCAACCACTACACTATCTGTATTTGTTTCACATTTTCCAATACAATCCTATACTAATACTTAGCCAATTTCCTACTTTCCCAAGCCCATATTTCCTTGCATTGTTCCTCAAGGAAATATCCCCTATTTATTTAGGAAATTCCTCAATTATGAATTGTACAATCCTCATAGGCCTCTCTCTGACTGCGTGCACCATGTCTTTAATTTGGATGATTTTACAAATGATAGTACACTTTCCCTAAACTTTAATATCAACTGGCTCTTTGTCTTATCTGACATGCATGAGTTAATTATGAGTGAACACTCAGTTTACTGGTTGATCACTATAGGAAGCACCAGAGTACACTTTAGGTAGCACCACACCATACTTCAGATAGCACTCCATTGTACTTTGGGAAGCACCACACATCAATTCAGGAAGCACCCCACTATAATTTAGGAAACACCACACTTGACTATAATCAACACCCCACTGGACTACATGCAACACGACACTACTATACCACTCACTAATTCCTCCATCAGTTGGAACTAGTTTAACTAATTTTAACTTAGTTAGACTGAATTTATTAATTAAAATTGAAAATAAACTCAACTAGTGTGCCTAGTTGTAGGAGACACTCTACCTGACTCTAGTTTGACCCTCAACTTGAATTAACTAAACCAACTAAGTGAAATTAAGTTAGTTAACTATTACAAGTTGTCATGAGATATGGAATTACAATTTCATTCCCAATTCAATTCAAGGACAAAATTAAATTATGATTTTCTTGTGATATTTTCAACATTTTCCCTCCTCAATTGTTGACCTTAGACCATGTCCAACTTCCCTGCATTGTTGGTAGATACTCTATTGATTAAAGAATAAAACAGTTACCACATATTCTCTACTACCCATTTTTGTCAACCATCCATCCATTGAACCTCTATGTGGTATGTCATGAAAAGACATGTCGAGGGTCTGGATAGACTATTGACGGCCTATACAAACTCCTAGTTATGGTATCTAGTCCCTTTAGCACATTACTTCCATACTTAGTAAAAAATCGAATATTTTCTTGATATACCTTTTTTCCCCAAAATTTCTCCTTTGTCCCATCTTCACTACAAAAATTCTATCACTAAATGAGAAATTATTTTAGTTATTAACACTTTACTAAGTTACAAATATATTTTGAAAATTAGATGCAAACATATTCAAGGAATTCCTAGATGGAATCTACAACTGATAAATCATAATAACCATAACGTTGTTAAGTTTTCCCTATAACTTAACTTACAAAATTCTACAGAATTATACTAAGAGTATCAATACACCCACATTTTATACTAGAACTTTTATTTGTCTTGTACATTATATTTTAAGGATTTCATGCTTTATAAGTAATATATATCTATACACTTGTTAATGACTTATTATTCAACATTTTATTTTTACCATAAAGATCTTTATCTCTAATTTTTTAATTCCTACCAATTCCATGGCTACAGTCTATCTGTTAAAGCTCTACATGAGTCCATGCAACAATTCAATTTTGATTTTTCTATTCAAAGAGTTGTTAATTAGGTTGTATCTATATTTTTTTAATCGAAAGTCATACACACACACATAACAATATACACATTTGAGAGAAGATTCTTCAGCGAAAATCACATCGGGATGCTTTTGTCGACGCTTTTCGAACCAACCAGTGTGGTTCATCGTTAGGACAAGTTGAGTGAACAGATCTCACTTTGCCTATTAAATAGTCAGAGCAGGATATCCCACGGCTATATTTCTTGACCAGGTAACGACTATAATGACTAACAGCTAAATTTGACCAAGGAACGGCTAGTTTGATTAGGGGTATAACCTTTATTTAATTAAATAAATTAATTGGGTTGGTTATATTCTTATTAAAATAAAAGTAAATGGACCATTTAATAAACTTATAATTATAAATAAAATTTATACTAATAAAAAAAGTAAATTATAAAATAAATTAATAAAGAAATTATTAAATAAATTAATTTAAATGAATAGTTAGTTATCAAGGTTATCATATATATAAGTAATAGAGTAATTAATAGTTTGTTGTAAAAGTTATTATCTAAATATCAGAGAAATATATAAATAGTTAGTTATATTTTTATTAAAATATAAGTTAAAGGGACTATTTCATACACTTATATTTATATATATTTTAAACTAAATTAATTATAAAATTAATTAATTTTAAATTAATAGTTATTTTTTTCCCCTGGGAAAAGTCGTAATTTTCATTAAAGATTAAGAAAATTACATTTTGCAGATGCCGAAGCATATTCAAAAGTAGGCTTATGCCTGTCGAGTTCACTAGCAGCTATATAAGTCTCCACGCAGGGAGCATGTGAATAAGTCAGTTCAAAGTTCAAAATTTGTACTTTGCTCTTCACAGAGAGCAATATATACTGTAATATAAACAAAAAGATGTGATGTTATGTCTGTATCTACATACTGAAAAAGAACAAAAATATCTGCATATGTATGGGCCTATAGCCCATCATTCCACTTGTTCTTCAAATGGTCGATGATAGTACTGATAATAAGTACCATCAATGTCCTCCTATATCCACCAGTCCTCTCCTATTCTGTGCGCTGCCTCTTTAGAGAGCTGATCTGCAATGGTGTTCTGTTCCCTGTAGATATGGTGACAGACAAAAGATTCAAATGACATAGTCAATCTCTTAGCTTCGTCCAGAATATGTCTTAAAGCAAATGCATGACAATGAGATGCATTGTTGAGCCAATTGCAAACACCTTTGGAATCACCAAAAATCTGTAAGTGTCTGCATTGTTTTAGGATAACAAAATGAATAATGTGTTTGGCTGTGATAAGTTCTGCATAGTTATTTGTGCCTCTACCAAGGTTTATTTGAATCTTATAGCAGTGTCTGTCATTTAGGTGTAGAATGGCACCCCCCCCACATCCATCATCTTGGGCCGAGCCATCAAAAAAAGCCCAGGGCTTTGTGTGATCAATGGGGATAGGAGAGAGAGTTCTCGGTGCAGTGACAATGTCCTCATCAGGTAGTAAGTTGTAATCTGCCACAGTGTGAAGAATGATCGAAGGCCAGTGAGGTCTCTTTAATTGGAAAATGGATTGGTTACGGGCTATCCATATAGCCCAACAGATCAGCAAAGGTAGATTCTTGGCTTTACCCGTATGCTCAGAGCACCAGGTGGACCAAGCCTCCTGAAGGGAGTTCCCATGCCATTGCTTCAGCTGCGGGAAATGAGGTGAAATGGACTGCCAGAAATGTATGGTCATGCGGCATGTGAGAAACAGGTGCTCAGTACTCTCCTCTGCATTAAGACAAAGATGACAGCGATACGGTCCAAAAAATGATCGCTTCATAAGATTGGACCCTGTGGGGACCTTATCAAATATGATATTTCACATCAGAAGTCTAGTCCTGGGCGCAGCCTTAAGCTTCCAAATCATCTTCCAAGTGGATAGGATTTCAGATGGTTTGTGTGCCTCCATGAGTTTAAGGTATCCCAGCTTAGGTGAGTATGCTCCATGTTTAGCGTGCGCCCATATAATCTCATCTGGACCCTCCATGAGTCTGATATTAGCTTGAGTGAGAGCAGATATGTAGTCCTTCCAATCGTCAAACCATTGGTGAGGCAGGTTTAATGTTCTAGCTGATAGCCAGGCCTTCTGAAGGAAGGATGAATTAGCTTGGTCACCAATGTGTTTGATGTAAATGATACCTCTGTCATGGAGATGGTGAAGAAGATCCGCCGACAGTCTGTGGGCATTCCTGCATCCAACCCAAGGGTCCACTCCAATACGAACAGCATTCCCTTCTTTAATCCTCCAAGTGATGCCTTCTCTCAGCAGTGGAATTGAATCAATGACTGCTTTCCAGATGTTGGAGAAGTGATTGCCATGTCCATGTCTGATACAGAGCCAATCTAGTATAGATAGTGGCTTAATATATTTAGAGTAAGCCACCCTGGTCCAGAGGCTGTCAGCAGTGAGTAAACTCCATCCAAGCTTAGCTGCCAGAGCTTTAGAGAATATAGCCAGTCTCTTGATGCCCCATCCTCCCCAGCTCTTAGGCTTAGTAATAGTCTCCCATTTCACCCATGCAAATATGCGCCCTGGCTGATGCCCTTTCCATAGGAATCTGCAGCATATACTCTGTAGTCGGTTCAGGATGCCTCTAGGAATCCATGTCAGGGCCATCCAATACACAGGTGTGGCCTCTATGACCGCTTTGATGAGAATAAGTCTTCCGGCTCTCGAAAGGTATTTGTGGTACTGGACTTGTAGCCTCTTTTCTACCTTGGAGATGAGCCATAACCAATCCGCAATTTTATAGCCCGCTGGCTTCAATCTAAACCCCAGATACTTAATTCCATCCGATAATTCCATGGTAACAAATGGGAAACGCTGTGAAGCAAAGTTGATTTCATGTGCCGAGCATCCAACAACTGTTATGGTGGATTTGTTATTGTTAATCTGCATCCCTGTGGCCTGCTGGAAAAGTCGGAAGGAGTTGTGAAGAGAGGAGGAGTCACCAATACTGCCATTAAGGAAGATGAGTATATCATCAACGAATAAGAGGTGAGTAAGGAAGAAATTATCCACTATTTTGATTCCAGTGATTTGTCGTCGATCTTTGGTGGATGAGATTATCCTACTCAGCCCTTCCATAATCAGCAGGAACAGAGGGGGAGAGAGAGGGCACCCCTGCCTAAGCCCTCTCTCAGCGGTGAAGAAGGGAGTCGCTTCTCCATTGAGAAGGACGCTGTAGGATACATCCAAGATGCAGCTCATCATCCATTTGATAAAATCATATGGGAAGCCAAGATGAGTGAGCAGCAATCTAAGGTACAACCAGTTAGTTCTATCAAAAGCCTTAGAAAGGTCAACTTTGAGAATCATGCCTTTCTGCTTCTTGATATGTAGAGTGTGCATGAGTTCCTGAGCAGTAGCTATGGCTTCATGGATCTGCCTGTGGTGAAGGAATGCAAACTGCTCTGATGAAATATGCTGTGAGAGGATGGGCTTGAGCCGGTTAGCAATAATCTTGGCAATAATCTTGTAAAGGCAGTTGCAGAGTGAGATGGGTCGGAAGTCATCAAAGGAGGTCGGGTCATCAGTCTTAGGAATGAGGGCGATGAAAGTAGATTTAATGGCTGATGATATCCTGCCTCTTTTCCTACTGTCCTCCACAATACTCAATAAATCTTGGCCCAGAATGTCAAAGAAGGAGATGTAAAATTCAATTGTCCATCCGTCTGGTCCAGGGCTTTTTTCCTTCTTAAACCATTTCAGGGTTTCTTCCAGCTCATCCATGGTCACCTCCTTCAGAATCTCTTCCGAACTGTCCTGGTCCACATATCTGGGAAAAAGCTCTGCCACATGCATGATCTCCAATATATTGACATTCCTTGGAGCCCTGTAAATGCCTCTGAAGTGATCGGTGGCCAGCCTGGCTAAATTCTGCTGATTTGAGATGGTAAGACCATGCCCATCTTTTAGTTCCCAGATAGTATTAATGGCTTTCCGTCCATTGACAAATTTATGATAGAACTTTGTGTTATTGTCACCCTCAGTGAGCCAAATAGCCCTGCTTCTCAATCTCATGCTTTCTTCCCTTTCCTTCAAAATCTGAGATCGTTTAGCAATCAGAAGGTTATACTGCTCCTTACTCTCAGGTGAGTTGAAAGTACCTGATGTAGTGTTTTCATACTCCATGATGATTCTCTCAGCCTCCATGAGAGTGTGGTTATCCTGAATCCTCTTCTGATGTGCCCACTTTTTAGTAATCAGCTTGAGCTCAGTTAATTTCCTGACAAAACCAGTAGACAGGTCCTCATCATCCCGAATTGGGTTGTTTTTCCAGTATTCATGGACCAGCTGAATGTATGATGGATCTTGAAGCCATGCCGCATTGAATTTGTAGGGACTCTTGATCTTGTGTGTGAGGCCATCAATCTCCAGAAAGATAGGTCTGTGGTCCGATAATCCACCAGATCCTACCCATTGTCTAGCTCTGGGAAGTTCATTATATAACTGTTCTTTTATAAGGAAACGATCGAGTCTTCTGGCCAAACTCTGTTCTCCACTCCTGTTATTAGACCAGGTATACTGAAGTCTAGCGGGGGGAATGTCAACCCAGTGATGGTCCTCCAAAAGGGAGGCAAAAGAGTCAGAGAGAGTATCCACTTGGGCCATATGTCCCCATGATTCACAGTAGCCCAAGGAGAAATTAAGGTCCCCTCCCAAAATAATGTTATCAGCTTGCAAGAGCTCTCTCTCAAGTAGGGATCTCCAGAAAGTAAGTCGATCAGAGCAGGGTCCATAGACGTTTATTAAGCGGAGATCCCTATCCAGTGAATGTACATGTATGTCGATGCCAATAAAACCCTTGCCCCCCCAATAATTGCAGATGTCCATGGTCCTGTTACAGACCCCGATGGCCAGACCCCCAGATCTGCCTGCTGCATCAAGTGCATGGAAAGTCCAATTCGGGAGCCAAGAAGAAAGGGAGCGAATGAGGAGGTCCACAGGGCAGAGGGTTTCCTGTAGAAAAATGATATCCAGATGATCCGAAGTAATGAGCCTCCTGAGTGCTAGTTTTTTGGCTGAACTAGCAAACCCTCTACAGTTGAAGGAGAGGATTTTCATAAGGAGGGGGAGGGCCATCCTTCGCTCTAAGGGCCCCAAATATGGTGTGCTGTCGCCCGAGGGCAACCTCCTCATCCGCTGACTGCCTAGCTTTAGTAATACGGGATGGGCGACCACGACAGGTCTTGTGGAGGGTGGGAGGACTAACAGGGTCAAGACCAATAACGTCAGGTCCTCTATCTTTGTTCCGAGGACAAAAGGAGTAACGGGGAGATGGCCTGGATAGTGCAGAGGATGAAGTAATCAGAGGGGGGGGGGGGCATAGGAGGAGGCGGCGGGATCGAGCAAGTGAGAGATGTATGAGCAAGTGAGTGTGCGGTGAAAGTCACAGGTGGAACAAAGAGTGAAGTGACAGATGAAATGCAGGATGCATGCGAATTCAAAGAGTTAGGAGGAGATGACATACCCGTAACCGCTGTGTCCTTCGGAGGGGTCAGTGTGTGCTCCTGAGCCTCTGAGGACGATGGCGGTGCCGTGGTTGGAGCATCATTCGCTAAACTTGCAGGTCCAGATCCATCATGGGGTGCAGCATCCCCTAGAGAGCGCTGATGGGCCACAGGAGTCTGTACCAGTTGTTGTTCCAAAGGAGACGACCTGTTGATCTCTGTGACTTCTTCTTGTTCTTGCCTTTGGGATTTCCTTAGAAGCGGGCAGTCTTTGTAGAGATGCCCAACTTTGTGGCATCTGCGGCAGCGATATGGGATGCCCTCATAGTCAATGATTTGCCTTCGTGCCGAATCGCTCCACTGTATGGTAATATATTCATATAGGCCTCCTCGAGTATCCATGTAAATGAGAATCCTGGCATAGGCCATCATGCCAGTCTGTAGATAGGACTTGTCATATCCCATATAAGTGCCGAGAGCATTGCCAATGCGCTTGAAGATTTCTTTGGACCAATATTGAAGGGGGAGTCCAGGAAGTCGAATCCAGATAGGGCCAACCCCAATCTGCTCCGTCTCAGGATCAAATAAGGGTGTCCATCGCTTGAGAAGCACAGGCGCATGGTCAAAGTGCCAATGTGAGGACAAAACCCAGTTAGTGTGATCGGCACGCGCGAATCTAAGTGCAAACCATCCCCTCACAAAAGTCTGCACAAACCGGATATCAACCAAATGATGCCCCCAAATCTCAGTAGCCCATGCCTTCAAGCGTGCCACCGTATAATTGCGTCCCCTGACGTGCTCGACCAAAACCCGGTCCGCAAAATCCATCGCTTCGCCCCACTGAATGTCCTCTTCCAGTCTGAGAAAATAATCAGCTTCGCGTGACTTGAAGCATTTAACTTTCCTTCTAGGGCCGCCGGGGGGAGGAGGGTTCCGCGGAGAGATTGATGCCGGAGGGGGCGGATTAGCAGGTACCGATGGTTGAAAGGATGCAGGGAAACCTGTTGAAGGAACGTGAGAATAACCAGATATGGGACCTGAGAGAGGGGGTACGGAGGAGAAACAGCCGGACGAGGGAGCAAGGTAACCCACCGGACCAGATGAGGCAAGAACCAGATTAGGGTTATGCGAATAGTGGAGAGATGAACCAACAGTCGGTGGGGTTAACCCTAGGGAAGGGTTTAAGCTACCAGCAACAAACCCCAGGGTCGCCGGAGAGTGAGGAGGCGTCGAGAGGGCCGGCCAGGTGGGGGGTTCGTCCGGGAGAACCACCAGCAGGGATCTGGAGGATTCACCATGCGAAAACTGTGAGTAAACCCCAGAAAAATCATCATAAAACATACCTTTTGAGCTGGCATTGGGGGTACGCCAGATGGAAACCCCTTCCAAGGGGTCAGCAGAGTAGTCCACAGTCTCCAGGTCCTCCATAGTTAACTGCTCCTCGGAACGGTGAGAGTTAAGCGGAGCAGTGAAGCCCGGCGAAAACGACATGTAGCGGTAGAAGGTTGAAACCACCGCTAAGGTAAACGGTAAACAGCAGCTCGTAAGTGAGATAACCCCCACTAGATTGTATACCCGGATAGAGACAGAATACAGCTTCAGGATAACGTGAGGCCAAGTGACGAGAACCCCGACGGCGGCAGGCGCGAGAGAGCATCGAACGGCGGAAGCACAGGTAATGGAAAACGGAAAGAGTTACCAGCGACAGTAAGGAGGTGAAGGAGTAACAGTGCGGGTAAACAAAGTCTGCAGGGTTACAGAAGCCCTAACCGAACCCTGACTGCACGGTAAACCCTCGCGGAGGCCGCATCCTGTAGCCTCTAGATTACTTCAAATGTTCCAAATTAATAGTTATTTATAAAGGTTATTAAATATATAAATGTTAGAGTGATTTAACGGTTAGAAATAATATTTTAATATTTAAAATTAATTAATAGTTTATTTAAGGATTAAATATTAGTTTCAAGATTATTTTCCTTATGTTATTAGAATCAAATTAAGTGTTATTAAATACCTCAAACTATATCAACCACACCTCAAAGAACCAAGGCCACAAGATACAGGGAACAAGGAGAAACCAACTTAGAAGACAATAAGATCAAGCTAAACCTAGGGAGGGTAAGAAAGGAAGAGACTAGGAGCAGAGGGCTGGGACACAGCAACTATTGATCTTTTGGCCATCTTCTCTATTGAGATTGTTTGGCCTTTTTTTGATCTGAAGGGCTTCCTTAAATTTCTGTTGATGGAATTGCAAAACACTAGCAATAACGCTAGCCTCTTCGATACAAACATGATGATTGGGTTTCTCCACATGCTCTGCTAAACTAGAAGACTTGGTTCTCCTATGCTTAAGTTCAGCTGCATGCTCACTAATCCTTTGATTAACAGAGCGACGAGTCTCACCAATATATGGGGTCCCACACAAACAAGGAATAATATATACCCCTTTCATGTCCTTAGGGTTGATAAGATCATTCATAGACCTGAGGGACTTACGAATGGTATTAAGAGGTCTAAAGGTCAAGGGACATTATGCTTCTTAAGAATCCTCACAATCATATCAGTGGTCCCCTGAACAAACGGAAGATGGACAAAAGGAATATGTTGCTTCGGTTCTCTACTAGATAACGAATTCTTAGCTTCTTTGAGGAACGCCTTCTATCCCATGTATCTACTATAAACATTCTCAACAAAAACATTAAGGACATGGGATTTCTCCTCCTCAATTTTCATTTCATCGGAGATTCTTAAGGCACGAGTAGCAAGGGTGTTAAGAACCGCCAACTTTGGAGCCGAGAAATGGTGGGAACTAGCATGAAGATACTAATCTGTATGAGTTTTCTTACAAAACACTCAGTGGGAGAGGGAACCATCAGTATTCTTAGAGATAAGAATATCAAGGAAAGGGAGGCAACCATCGAATTCTTGTTCCTTGGTGAACTTAATGGCCGCAGATTGACTATTGAGATTATCGAGGAAGAGATCTAACCCCTCTTGGCCATGAGACCCGATGATATTAGTGTCATCTAAATACCTTTTCTAGAGCTTATATAGGAGGCAGGTTGAGTTTATAACCTTGGATTAAAAATCCTCCATAAAACGATTTTCAACAATAGGGGAAAGGGGTGAGCCCATGGCAACCCCACATGCTTGCTCAAAGAACTCACCTTCAAAACTGAAAAAGGTCGATGTGAGGTGAGGTCTTTAAAAAAACATGTGGGGTTGCCATGGGCTCACCACTTTCCCTTGTTGTTGCAAATCGTTTTATGGAGGATTTTGAATCCAAGGCTCTAAAATTAACCCGCCTCCTACCTAAGCTTTGGAAAAGGTATGTAGATGACACTAATGTCATCTGGTCTCACAGCCAAGAGGAGTTAGATCTCTTCTTTGATCATCTCAATAGTCAATCCTCATCCATTAAGTTCATTATGGAACAAGAAGTCGATGGTTGCCTCCCTTTCCTTGATATTCTTATCTCTAAGAATAGTGATGGTTCCCTCTCCCACAAAGTGTTTCATAAGAAAACTCATATGGAGCAGTATTTTCATGCTAGTTCCCACCATTTCCCGGCTTAGAAGTTGGGGGTTCTCAATGCCCTTCCTACTCATGCCTTAAGGATCTCTGATGAAAAGATCTTTGAGGAGGAGAAATCCAAACTCGTTAATGTCTTTTTTGAGAAAAGTTAAAATAGATACATGGGATAGAAGGTGTTCCTCAAAGTAGCTAAGAATTCGTTATCTAGAAGAAAACCAAAGGAATGGATTCTTGGTGTCCATCTTCCATTTGTTCAGGGGACCACTGATAGGATTGTGAGGATTCTTAAGAAGAATAATGTCCCCTCGACCTTTAAACCTCTTAACACCATTCGTAAGTCCCTTAGGTCTATGAAGGATCCTATCGACCCTAAGGACATGAAAGGGGTATATATTATTACTTGTTCCTAGAAAACCAATCATCATGTATGTATCAAAGAGGCTAGTTTTATTGCTAGAGTTTAGCAATTCCATCACCAGAAATTTAGGGAAGCCCTTGAGATTGAAAAAGGTCAAACAATCTCAATAGAGAAGATGGTTGGAAGATTAGTAATTGTTGGGTCCTAGCCCTCTCCTCCTAGTCGTTTTCTTCCTTTCTTTGCCTCCCTAGGTTTAGCTTGATCTTGTTGTCTTCTAAGTTGGTTTCCCATTGTTCCTCGTATCTTGTGGCCTTGGTTCTTTGAGGTGTGGTTGATATAGTTTGAGGTATTTTAATAGCACATAATTTGATTCTAATAACATAAGGAAAATAATATTGAAACTAATCTTTAACCCTTAAATAAACTAATAATTAATTTTAAATATTAAAATATTCTTTCTAACCCTTAAGTCACTCTAACATTTATATATTTAATAACCTTTATAAATAATTATTAATTTGAAATTAATTTATTTTATAATTAATTTAGTTTAAAACATATATATAAAAATAAGTATATGAAATAGTCCCTTTAACTTATATTTTAATAAAATATGACTGAATATTTATATATTGCTCTAATATTTATATAATAACTTTTACAACAAACTATTAATTACTCTATTGCTTATATGTATGATAACCTTCATAACTAACTATTAATTTAAATTAATTTATTTAATATTTCTTTATTATTTTATTTTATAATTTAGTTTTTTGATTAGTTTAAATTTTATTTATAATTACAAGTTTATTAAATGGTCCATTTACTTTATCTTAATAAGAATATAACCAACTGAATTAACTTATTTAATTAAATAAAGATTATACAACTAATCGAACTAACCATTCCCCGATCAAATTTAGTCGTTAGTCATTATAGCTGTTACCTGGTCAAGAAATATAGCTGTGGGATATTCTACTCTGACTATTTAATATGCAAAGCGAGATCTGTTCATTCAACTTGACCTAACGATGAACCACACTCGTTGGTTCGAAACACATCGACAAAAGCATCTCGATGTGATTTTCGCTGAAGAATCTTCTCTCAAATTTGATATGGATCACAAAAGCCTAGGTTCAATAATATACACATTTTTTTATATGTGATGAGTGTGTTGACAAATTGTTTAGTATGTTTTGTCATTGATATCATCGAGAGCTTGTTGAAATGTGGTTTCTTATTTGATTATTTAAAATAACTTTTTAATCATATATGGATGTTTTCCAACTCCCATAAACTCACAAAAATTAGTTTTGAAGTGATGTAGCACACACCAGGTTCTAGGCTATTCATGGTTCTATAAATGTCAAATTGTGGAGTGTGGGCCCCTCTGACTAAATCGACATGATTCATCACCAAACAAAGCCTAAGACACAAGGTTTGTTTGTAGAGATGATGAGCAACAAGATAGGCCTTTGACCAAACCCTACAGTCATGAGTGCTACGATATACATTATTAAGGGCATGTCTTCCATGAACAAAGCAAAATGGTGCAATGAAATAGTGGTGTACCCTACAAGATAAGGAATCCAACCAATAATCCCTCATTAATCACTCCATTGGATCAGGTTTCTTTAGAAGATCTATGACATGAAGGGGCCATAGCTCATCTAAATTTACCATTGAAGTGCCCCTTATTGTGTACACCAACATACTTTACTGTGAGAGAGGGGGAAACTACTGATCTAGGTTGCTCCAGAGACACAAACATGACAATGAGGGCTTAGGGAAGCTCAAAAATCAAAGTGATCATAATGCTTTCGAAATAGGACCAGAGCATATATCTCGTCATCCTAATCATGGCGATACAAATGGTTTGTCAATCTGAGCTCATATGAGGAGAACGAGCGAGTCAAACTTTTGGTTAACTTTTGCTAACTAGGCAGGCTTAAGGAGGCCACAATTTGGAAAAAACCTGGCCACCTAGGCAAGATTCCGGGCGAAATTGTGGCCTTTTTAATTTGACTCCTTTCTTCAAATTTTGAAATTTTCGAAAAGGCCTCCTTATTATTATAAATTAAAACAAAGAGTATATAAAAAGGAGGTGTTGGGCCACCAACCCCACCACTCCATGCCTCTCTAGCCCACATACATTATCATATTCTATAGAAATTGATGTGAGGTCAGCAAGGATCGAACTCGTCTGACGCACGTGGGTCAGCCCCCACTGGGCGGCCCCATGTCATGACAAACTCCAACCAAAACACAATGGCCAAAAAAATTTAATGCGCCAACCTTTTTTTAATGCCAAAGATAATACGTGCTACAAAGGTTATGGGGCGGGCTGCCAATGCTGACCCGACCTCCCCAAAAATCATGCAATTTTTCAGAATTAACAAAATGCATTTAAATGTGGAGGGGTTGGGATTTGACAACCCAACCTCCTCCTTATAGTTCAGATCCTTTACAAGTCCACCAAACTGATTTCATTGATATTTCCGCCCATAATTTGTATAAAACCTCAAGGTGAATTTTTAATTAATTTATTTGCAGGTGGAAACATCATTAAGCAAAATTTTCAAGAGGGTGAAATATTTGCAATGTCCAAATTGGACAAATTTTATGTTGATCCTACAACTCTCGGCAACATGAACCTAATGGTGTAGTTAGTTTCGTGATCTAAGTAGTAGATTTGAAGAGGACCCAGAGGAGGGAATCTTTGAGGAATCTAAAAGATTTCGTGAGCCCCAGATTTTCATTTTCTCAGAATTAAAAAATTTGAGAGTCAATTTTGCACTATTCGATGCGACAAATCTTATGCTATACTAAGTGGGGTGCATGTGTCAGCATTCAACATGCAAGAAGAAATTCCATGAGATTCAAGTAGTGAGATTGACAGTAAAACTAACTTTAGCACTTTGACATCATTTTCTTCAGATGGCCGTAGGATGTGAGGTATATGTAGTGCGTTCATGTACTTATTTTGTTATGAATTGTTTTGTACAGATCCCTATTTGATGTTTGTTGTTCCATCCTATTTCTTACTCGTTTTCATGATTCCTTCTTGATGTGATGTGGAATCATCTGTGTGATGTACCTATTGTCATGATTCGTAATGTTTTATTCAACATCCCTTTGTTGTATGTTGATGGGATACTTATGTTGTCGCCATTTATGTTTTCATTGAGATACCTTTTATGCCATGTTGGCAGGATGCTCATCATGCATGAGTTTTGTGTCATACTCATAGGAGTCCTTTTGACTGAGAGTTCTTGTAGCGGAACATCTCATGGAGCCGCTCCGGCATGGCGGAATGTTCCTTGTATGAGATTGACATAATCTCTTATGTACATCATCACTATTGACAACAATTAATGCACCGGCCTACGCCATATTGACATCCGGGGCCAGAGATGTAGTGCATCCTAGACGAACTTCGTTATCAACGGCTTATGTTTTCATGTGTTGATGATTGTCATGTTCCTCTTCTTTACAACATGCAGATGTATTAATTTATGTTCTTTTAAAAACGCAATTTAACACATCACAAAAGTGAAAGGTATTGGAAGGGTCCTTTGTCACACCCGGACTTGGATGAATTACTAATTTGTTGTGGTACCCCCCTTTACTCTGTACCAAATCTAGGGGGGTTTCTTGCTACAAAACAATGGTTTTGTTAACAAAAATGAGTAGGTTGACCCCAAATGACATGGTAAAAAAGTGGTGGTAGATGTGGAAGAGAGGTCATAGTTGATGATGTGGAAAATTAAGAGAGAGACATATGGCAAGCAAATTTATAATTTTGGGTGGGAAAATGGATAATTGGCAAGTCAAATATGGTAGGAACATGTGTGTTGGTGGACATATCGAAATTTATTAATGGCTACAATAGATAATGTGGATTCATCGTTTGACATATGACTTAGGTAAGTTGGTCCCATATCAGACCACCTTATTCATAGGAATTGTAAAAATCACATTGAATTTAGCTAATAGGTGATCATCGATACAATAGTCCCAATTTTACAATAGACCATCACAAGGGGCTTAGAACTACTTACCTATGGATCTATTAGAGCTTTGGTTGTAGGACTTTGCAAACCATACTGAATTCATCCAATAGGTGGTTGTTGGCTGAATGAGCCTAAGTTTATACCGCATAGTCACAAGGGGCTTAGCAATAAGTTCCTAGGGGTCCATTAGACTACCTTGTTAGAAGGTCTTAAGTACTCGAGAAAAATTTTCTAGTGAAGTGATTGGAAAGAAACAAAACCTATCTACAAGAAGCAATATAATGTTATGTGATGTATCCATTGATCCAATATCTCACGTTGAAAGTTTTGAACAACATTGATTTTCACTTATGAGAGATGAGAAATAGATGCATAGATTTCTATAATGGTAAACAGGTGAAAAAATCATTGTCTATTGACACATTAATTTATTAAACAACATAGCGAGATGACATTGTATCCATTTGTGGAGTATGAATGATAAGTGAAAGATGCTAGATAGGAAACGATCAAAGGAATTAATAGGACAAAACCATGTTAATTCACATCTATGTCTATTGAACCACTCTGAGAAGGGAGGATAATCATTTTCTATACACAGATTTCAATGGGTGGTGTTATAAGAGAACACCGTCCAATGGTTACACCTGATATTAAAATCATGTTTTACGGATAAGCATCGAAGGGCCTAATTCCCATTGAAACACCGACTTTAGACCCTAGTGCTCATGCATTAAAGGTGGTCGATATAATGATTTGTTAAAACTGACAAGGGTTAATCCTGAGGTGTTAATACTTAGTGATGTGCCAATAATAAATAGAGTTTTAGTTCTAAGGCCAAATGAATTTGAGGCCTCTTGTGCCAAATATATTATAAAGAGATTAAAATTGGGCCAAAATAGACTAGTGGCAACATTTATAAATGAAAACATAGAAGGACATGAATACGTGTGTGCCCATGCAGATCGCAATGTGTGTAATTGTGGTCAAAGCAAAAGAAAGTGAATTTTTTTCTAGTTGAAAGTTAAGAGATATGAGTGCCAAATTAAATATATACAGTGAGAGAAAAACATTGTGCAAAGTACAAAGTGCAAAGGGTAGACTGCATAAGTAAAAGTGTCTAACTAAAGGTATCATGTTTGTTCTAAATCTCTTGTGTAGTAAAGGAAGAGAATTTTTTAACAGTTTGATGGAAATTTTTTTGATATGATACTATTTATGTGAAGGAATGTTACAACCCACCCCACCTCTACTTCCAAATAGGATGGTTGTCACCTATAATCCAAATCTTCTTGTAATTGTTAGAGGAATGGGATAAAATGCATCTTTATTTTTATTTTTTTGCCTCTTAAATCTCTTTTAATTCTTTTAGGGGTCACTTATAAAATTATTCATTTATTTACTTACAATAATCTATTAATTGGGCACCTTAGTTTGGCCTTGATATCCCTTTACAACACATAGACACACACACACACACACACACACACACACATATATACAAATAACACTATAAATATGTATGTATATACATACCACTATGCTAGCCCAATAATTGAAGCCTCAACAACTATAGTTATTTTCAACGTTGCTCTATCGTAGCCCACATGGCAATTCAACCCACCTTTCACTAACTCAGGGAATACGTAAGAGCCCTCCACATTTCCCTTCCATGTAACCCAAAAAACCACTAATTAATCCAATGGTTAGGATCTGTTGTGGCTGACCAATGAATTTTGTAGGGGGGTCAGCCCCCCGGTGATGTCATGAGGTGGGAGGGGGGGTGAGATTTAATCCTCACAGTTGATCACAAAATGTTGATTGAGACTATGCATGTGGGGTTTCCTCCCCATTGACGTCACCCATGGGGGCGCATACATTATTGGACTACTAATGGTGATCCTCTTCCATTGATCCATGCACATCTGGAGATTGCAATTGTCATAAGTGATTTTGGTAGGGTAACTAGCATAGAAAATAAAAATAGGGTGACCACTCTAAATCAAAAGTAAAGGGATACATCGAATCATCACATGAATGGCCCATGATCATTCTTGGACCCTCCCATCATAGATTGAGAGAAACTAAAGGCGGGTGTTAGAGGCGGTATTTGGTTTTCTCCAAATCGCTAAATGTTTTTTCCTACACGAGTTACTACCCCATGGAATTTTGCCATGCCATAGAACTAGTTGATTAATGCATCCCATCGAGTCGTGGTGCCTTCCATGCCAGCATCTGACATGGCCCAAGCTAGAGACCGAAGCCATCCTTTTTTCTTCCATTTCCAAGGTGACACATGGCATTGATAGCATGCATATAATGGTACAAATTTTATGCTCCAGTTACAGTGCCACAATTGACTTGTAACATGGTTTGTTGTAAGAAAATCTCACATACCAATCGATAAATTGACTTGAAAGGCTAAACCAAAGATATAGTGGACATTGTTCTCACTACTTGATAGAGGGCTTTAGCATTGTTATAAATATAAATACATATCTTTGCACAACATGACAACAAAATGAAAACCATGCTCACAACGATTTAGTTTCAGAAGCTCGTCCTAAATCATGATAAATGTATACCATGCATAATCAATCATTAGTAAAAGGTAGCATCAACATTAGATAAATATATGTGTATCTTTTTAATACACAAATGCATACATAAGCTTAGTTTCATTTACAAATATAATCCATAGAACAAATTAAAAAATAGGAAATTATCTTTGGTTTTTAAACAGAACTATGGTAAAATGAGTCTGGGACAAGGACTCTCCACCAAACCACCAATAGCTGTAGCTAATATCACATGCATTTGTCACCCCTGATCCTGATTCTCGATATGAGGGGCTTTCCTCAAGGATCAACACCACTTCTTGCTGAAATAGGGGCTTGGGAGGATTTCCTTGCTCCACACATGAACCTCTCAGCAGTAAAATAAGACATAAAGAATCTGAAGGCTAGTGTTATGAAACCAGCTCAAGAAAAGATAGAAAAGAAAGATCAACGCCTTAGATTCAGCCTCTTCGAGGGGGCAACCTCCTTTACATTACATAAATGAACAATTCTTCGATGATACAAATGACAAAACCTCCTTTCTATATATAGGAGTCTAAGGAGTCACAATATAAAGCCACAAAAATAATAATAGAGGGATTCTATGGGGCACAAAAATAACAATATGTGGGTAATAGGGGCACAACAATATAAATAACGGGTATAACTACAATAGTAATGGGGTAATCACTAGTATTATAGGGACCCAACATGCCCCTCTCCTTCAAAAAAAGTGTTGTCCTCAACGCTTGAGTAGTTCTGGATACTTCTGCATAAAATTCTCATCCTCCCATGTGGAATCTTCAGCGGATAAGTTCTTCCACTTGATAAGATATTCTGAAATTGATCGATTTCATAGCTGTCGAGTTCTTGTTTCTGTGACTGCTTTTGGTTCCAATATAATTTTTCCTTCCTCGTCAAGTGCTGGCAATATTGTTTGAACTGAGAGCTTGTCGCCTATAACCTTCTTTAAACATGAAACATGGAAAACTGGGTGCAAACGAGGAGCTGCAGGAAGCTCCAATTTGTATGCCATAGTACCAATCTTTTCCAACACCTTGTATGGACCATAATACTTTGGTGATAATTTATTATCCTTCTTAGCTTGCTTTAGGGACATTTGCTTATATGGTTGTAGCTGTAGGAATACCCAATCACCTACAACAAAACTTCTTTCACTGCGATGTTGATCTGCCTGTTGTTTCATTCTATTTTGTGCCAACATGAGGTTATTCTTTAAGAGTTGGAGGACTTGTTGTTGATGTTCGATGTGATGTTCCATTGCTTGAACCTTAGAATTTTCTCTGAAATATGATGTGATTAATGGTGGTTGGTACCCATAAAGTGCCATAAATGGGGTCATTTTTGTTGCTGTATGGAAGGAAGTGTTATACCACCATTCAGCCAGAGGCAACCATTTGACCCACTGTGTCTGTTTATCAGATACAAAGCAACAAAGATATCCTTCCAAACATTTATTTGCTATCTCAGGTTGCCCATCAGATTGAGGATGATAAGATGAGCTATGAGCTAACTGAGTACCAAGACAAGAAAATAATTCTGTCCAAAAATTTCCAGTGAAAATGGGATCTCTGTCACATACAATAATCTTTGGGTTTCCATGTAGCTTTTGAACTGTTTCCATAAATGCAGTAGAAACTGTATTGGCTTTAAATGGATGTGATAATGCACAAAAGTGTGCATACTTGGTAAGTCTATCAACTACCACCATGATGACACTCTTTCCCTCAGACGTGGGTAAACCTGTGATAAAATCCATTGAAACCTCCTCCCAACGTTGGCTTGGAATGGATAAAGGTTGTAATAGACCCGATGTCTTAATTTTTTCAACTTTATTTTGTTGGCAAACCAAACATTCCGCTACAAAATTTTGAATATCTGATTTAAGGCCATCCCAAAAAAATTCCTTCTTAACCATGTGGTAAGTTTTTAAAAATCCTGAGTGCCCTCCTAAGGGAGAAGTGTGCAATTCCATAAGAATCTTTTGTTTTAGCTGGGAATTCTTACAGAGGTATAAGCGATCTTTGTACCATAATGAATCATTTTTCCAGCTAAATGTATCAGAAGTACTTGAATCTTGTTGTAGCTTTCGAATAAGTGCCCACACTTCTTCGTCATTCTTCCATTCCTCCTTTGCTTCGTTTATCCAATCTGGTTGGATAATAGAAATGGCACACAACAATGCTTCCATATCCTCATCCTTTCTTGAGAGTGCGTCTGCCACCACATTTTGCTTCCCTTTTTTGTAGATGATTTCAAAGTCGTAACCCAACATCTTTGTGACCCACTTTTGTTGCTCTTCAGAGGATAAGCTTTGTTCTAAAAAGTATTTAAGGCTATCATGATCCATTTTTACCTTGAAGTGTCTTCCCATTAGGTAGGGTCGTCATTTCTTAAGTGCATGGAGTATTTCCAACATTTCCTTCTCATAAATAGCTTTGCTTAAAAACTTTCCCTTGATTGGACGACTTTCAAAAGCAATGGGTCTTTCATCTTGCATTAGAACAACACCAATTCCATTTCCTGAAGCATCACATTCCACAATAAAGGTTTTTGTGAAGTCCGGCGTAGCTAAGACTGGTGCTTGGCACATTGCCTCCTTAAGATGTTTAAAGGCCTTTGTTGCTTCCGGAGTCCATGAAAATGAATCTTTCTTCAATAATGTTGTTAGAGGTGCTGCTATTCTCCCATAATTCTTAACAAACTTGCGATAATACCCTGTCAACCCAAGAAATCCTCGCAGATGCTTTATGGATGTGGGGATTTTCCATTCCTTAATGGCTTTAATTTTGGTAGGGTCTACCTTAACTCCTTCATGAGATACAATATGACCCAAATATTCCACCTCCTGGACTCCAAAGAAACATTTGGATCTTTTTGCATATAATTGTTTCTCCTCCAATAGTTGTAGCACCTTGTCAACATGTTCAACATGATCCTTCCAAGACTTGTTGTAGATTAGTATATCATCAAAAAATACTAACACAAATTTTCTAAGGAATGGTTTGAAAATTGAATTCATCAAACCTTGAAATGTTGAAGCTGCATTGGTAAGGCCAAAAGGCATGACCAAAAATTCATAATGACCCTCATGAGTTCTAAATGCCATTTTCGGAATGTCTTCAATCTTCATTCTGATTTGATGATATCCCGAACGAAGATCCAACTTGGTGAAGTAAATTGATCCATGCAATTCATCCAGTAATTCATCAATGACAGGAATGGGGAACTTATCTTTAATAGTGAGCTTGTTGAGCTCCCTATAATCTGGACACATGTGCCATGATCCATCCTTCTTATGCACCAATACTACTGGAGCTGAGAAAGAACTTTGACTCGGATGAATTATACCAGCCTCTAGCATTTCTGCAACCATACGTTCAATTTCACTTTTTTGGACATATGGATATCTGTACGGCCTGATGTTTGGAGGAACACTTCCTGGAATCAGATGAATAGCATGATCATGATCACGCATAGGTGGGAGACCTTTGGGAGTCTCAAATACCTTGGAATGATTGTCCAGGACTTTTTGGAGATCTGGAGAAATAGATGATTCCAATGTGGAAACATCTAGCGAACATAATTGTGCAATTACACCTCTTTGCTCCTTTTTTAGAAGCTTTGTCATGCCATTAGAGCTGATTTTCTTTCCTGGTTTCCCTGCAATACCCCTTAATTCAACTTCCTTTCCTTCCACAGAAAATTTCATGAAAAGTTCTTGAAAATTAAAAGCTATTGTACCCAAGGATTGTAGCCATTGGACTCCTAGTACAACATCAGCACCTCCCATTGGAATGGAAAGCATTGGGCTAGTCAATACATATTCTCCCATGGATAGCTTGATATTATGGCAGTTTCCAGAACAATTTATTGTTCCTCCATTTGAAATCATCACTTGACACTCTGGTGCTGGATATAGGAAGCAATTCAATTCTTTTGCTACCCTACAATGAATAAAATTGTGGGTGCTTCCTGAATCAATCAACACTATTACCTTTTTCTTCTTGATTTGTCCTTCTATCTTGATGGTTTGAGGAGTGGTAATTCCCACCAATGCATTACAAGATATGGTCGGATTTATTTTTTCTTCATTTAGGCTTTGTTCCTGGAATATATCCTCTTCTTTTGACCTTTCTTGCTCCTTTTCTTCTTCCTCTTCACAATCTATGTAGAATAATTTCTTCTCAGCACACTTATGACCTTTTGTGTATTTGCTATCACAATTATAACAAAGCCCTTTTGCTCTTTTTTCTTCCAATTGTTGTGGTGTCAACCTTGTAGGTTGTGGAAGACTATGGGCAACAACACTTCTGTCTTTATAGTTGTGAATGGTATGCTTCCTAGTTGCCATAATTTTGCTTTCCATTTTTCTTGCTAACGTGAATGCCTTCTCTAATGAATCAGGTTCCCAAAGGCGCACATCATGTTGGATATTATCCTTTAAAGGCCCTATGAACACATCAATCCTATGCTCCTCTGGAATATCTTTTACCCTTATGTTCAATTTTTGGAACTCCTCAATGTGCTCCATTATTGAACCCTTTTGTTTGAGACTTATCGATTGGCTAAAAAAAGTGTTGCTTTTTGTATCCTCATAATGTGCTATCAATTCTTCCGTAAAAATTGCCCAAGTGATAAACTGTTTACGAGAACAAAGCCACTGATACCATACAAACTGATTTGGTTCCAAATATAAAGTTTCCATACGTACCTTTTGTGTGTTTTGCACATTATTTAGATCGAAGAATTGCTCCATCTGTAATATCCATGTGGCGGGATCCTTGCCATCAAACTTCCTCATATCGATTTTTGGAACATGGTGAGTCTTCGATCCAACATTAGAGTCTATGGAATCATGATTAACATTTCTTTTGTTCTCATCATGAGTTTCCTTTAGTACTCTTTCACCCTTAGTGACCATTTCTTGTAGCAACTTATCCATCTTATCATCCATGCCATCAATTTTAGCGTCCATGCCATTCACCTTAGCTTCCATGCCATCCATCTTAGCTTCTACACCTTTCTTTAAACCATCCATATTAGCTTCTACATCTTTCCTTAAACCATCCATTTTAGATTCTGTTGCTTTTTGTGCAAGTGACACTCGTTGCACTTGTTCTTGTAATTTTGATATATCATATAGCATTTCTTCTTCTTCTTAATGAGTCATGCTAGAGCTTTCAGGCTCCTTACTAGGTGTTTGCATTTTCTTTTCTGGGGCATCAGTTACCGATAATAATTCTCTAATATGCCCTTTGAATTCCTTCAAAATAAATTTTCAAACCAAGCTTAAGCAAAAATTAAAGAAAATCTACACACCTTTTTTCACTTTGTAGGAGCTCTATATTGCCTCCAATGTATCTCTGTACTTTCTGATTATCTAGTTCTAAATTTGTGACCTGTAGTAGCCCTCTGTGTCCTCTTTCCAACGCCACAAGTCTGACCCAAATTGGATTCTCCAAGGAAGAGTTATGCGAAATCTCCCACAGTGACTTGATTATAGACTAGTTCATTAGAGCGAACTTGTATGACGTGCCACGTGTCACTGTTTCAACCTTTGATTCTAAAAAATATATAAAAGAAAACTGCATTCCGTCCTCTTTCTGTAACTTCTTACGAAATTTCAATCCGATGCTCAAAAAGAAAGTTATGATGATTTTCCCCAGGTCACCTGTTTTGAATGTAATTTAGGAGTTTGCAAAAAGACAAAATTCCTCAGATCATATCTCCGAAAATATTGCGCGAAAAGATCTGAAATTCGGACCCAAGCTTTAGCACGATTTCTTCTCAAATGGTTTTTTTTTGTAACTTCGGAAACGTCCCAGAAAAAAAGTTATAGCGAAAATTCCACGATGACCTGTTTGGAGCAGCGACACCCTAGAATCCAAAGCTCTGATACCAAATGTTATGAAACCAGCTCAAGAAAAGATAGAAAAGAAATATCAACACCTTAGAATTCAGCCTCTTCGAGGGGGAAACCTCCTTTACATTACATAAATGAACAATTCTTCGATGATACAAATGACAAAACCTCCTTTCTATATATAGGAGTCTAAGGAGTCACAATATAATCCAGCCGACCTAACAATAATAATATAAAGCCACAAAAATAATAATAGAGGGATTCTATGGGGCACAGAAATAACAATATGTGGGTAATAGGGGCACAACAATATAAATAAGGGGTATAACTACAATAGCGATGGGGTAATCACTAGTATTATAGGGACCCACTAGCTGATTAATGCATCCCATCGAGTCGTGGTGCCTTCCATGCCAGCATTTGACATGGCCCAAACTAGAGACCGAAGCCATCCTTTTTTCTTCCATTTCCAAAGTGACACATGACATTGACAGCATGCATATAATGGTACAAATTTTATGCTCTAGTTACAGTGCCACAATTGACTTGTAACATGGTTTGTTGTAAGAAAATCTCACATACCAATCGATAAATTGACTTGAAAGGCTAAACCAAACATACAGTGAACATTGTTGTCACTACTTGATAGAGGGCTTTAGCATTGTTATAAATATAAATACATATCTTCGCACAACATGACAACAAAATGAAAACCATGCTCACAACGATTTAGTTTCAGAAGCTCGTCCTAAATCATGATAAATGTATACCATGCATAATCAATCATTAGTAAAAGGTAGCATCAACATTACATAAATATATGTGTATCTTTTTAATACACAAATGCATACATAAGCTTAGTTTCATTTACAAATATAATCCATAGAACAAATTAAAAATTAGAAAATTATCTTTGGTTTTTAAACAGAACTATGGTAAAATGAGTCTGGGACAAGGACTCTCCACCAAACCATCAATAGCTGTAGCTAATATCACATGCATTTGTCACCCCCGATCCTAATTCTCGATATGAGGGGCTTTCCTCAAGGATCAACACCACTACTTGCTGAAATAGGGGCTTGAGAGGATTTCCTTGCTCCACGCACAAACCTCTCAGCAGTAAAATAAGACATAAAGAATCTGAAGGCTAGTTTCCTCCAACCAAAAGATATAAAGGGAATCCAGAGAGTAAATTTCTACCCTTAAAACAAAACATGGTGGTTCCACCCACTTAGTCGAGGACACATCCCATTATAAATCATCAGTAAGATATTTTTAGAGGTTCTCCCTCCAGGAATCCAAAGACGCAATATTCCACCCACAACATTAAGGAGATCCAGAGAAAACCTTATCCACCCTCTAGATTTACAAGGAATCCAGAGGCATTTCTCCTAACTAAGGAGAAGCCATATCTTGACCAATCTTTCAATTTGAAATCAATTCACTATCTATTTTTTTCTTCTCTTCTACAAACTGCTATTTTTGTTATTCCTCCCTCTTACACTTGTTCTCTATCGATAACTCTCTATTTTTTCTTTCAACCCATCCTAAATTTTGAATTCCCTCTTTTCTATTTTTTATTTGCTGCACAAGTGTTGATGACCTCCTTCCCTTGTTGTCAACACTCCCAGCCTTCATTAATTTTTCCTATCTTCCTTGTGATTGTTCTCAAAGGAACCATGAGCCCGCATAATTCTCTTGTAGCCAAAATTAAATTAATTGGTAGTCCATTAAGTCTCACCAACCAACCTTTAATGGTTTCCCCAAAAATAGTTCATATTTCTACATAAGAAATCCATAGATATGCCAATCAATCTATCTCCTAATCTCTGGAATCCATGTCGCTTGACTTAGTCCCATTTTTTAATTTTTGTTTTTCATTGTAAAAATATTTACAATGCATTTTCCTAAGATAACCATGGTTTGCGGTTGTCATAGACCCCCACCCCCCACCCCCTCCCCTTAATGGAATACCGCCCTCAGTGTCCTTTCTATACATTTGAAAAATAGGAAAAAAATAAAAACACATAATGTTTTTATTGAGCTTTATACATAGTTTCATAGATCATTTATGGTCATGTACAAATTTTCTCTGAATAACAAACAAAAATGGATATTTAGCTTTCATGGAATCACCCATTTCCCAAGTGGCTTCCTGTGCCCCAAAATGCCTCCACTAAACTTCGACTTTCCCTATGGATCTATTCTGAAGGTTGAGACTCCTCCAACCTAGAACACAGAATGGCTCTAGCTAGAAATATCCCTCGAGTTCCACCTATATCTCAATCGAATCAATCACATTATTAGAATCCTATACATATCTTTTAAGAAAATAAAAATGGGAAACATCATGAATTTTAATGGATGGATGTAAGGCCACCCTATAGACCATTGGTCAAATCCTTTCAAGTATCTCAAAAGGCCCACAATCTCGTGGTGCCAACTTGCCACATAACCTGATCCTTAAGGAACTCTTACAGGGTTCAATTCTTAATTAAACATATTCCCCAACTTGGAATAATTTATACACCCTATGTAGGTTTTAACGCTGTATAGAAATTACCCACAAATGAATTCTTAAAATAAAAAAATAAACAATGGGGAGAAAAAAAAAATATACACAGATGTTATCCCCTCGATCCAAAAACCATGACTACCAGATTGATTTTTAATCATATTCCTTTCAATGTTACAATAGATATATATACATGTCGAAGAATTCATAAACCCCAATCCATTAACCCTTGATTAGAACATAATCATAATTCCTTTGACTAGATCTACAAAATACCATCGAAAGAAAACCATCATGCCCAAAACCATGTGAAAAATCCATAAGCAAAAAATTGGGTAGGCCCACCAACCATATTTTGGTATGCCCCTCATCCTTGTGTCTACATATATATAGGAAAAAAATAAATTATTGTGGCACTGCCCTAGACCCCATGAAGTGGGGCCACCACCCCTATAAATTCCTCGAAATGGGGGCCTTTTGTCCCTCCTGTGAGCCCCCTATTGTGACCAACATAATGAATATGAGGAGTTGTCACTACCCTCAACCCTGTGTGCATACAAATAGTCATGGAAAGAATATAACACACACCCAACATTCTCCCACTTGTTTTCTTTCTACACATAGGGGGTCAAAGGATAGCTTAGCCAATGATCTAGCCCTACAATGTCCACTGTTTATCTACACCAAGAAAACTTCTTAGTGCTCACAGACTTCATCAATGCATATGAAACATTATTCAAAGTGTCCATATTTAAGAGAAACACCTTTTTGTCCTCAACCATATCCGTCACAAAGTAATACGGAACATCAATGTGCTTTGTCTTTAAATTATAAGAAAGTTTCTTTTCCAAGAAAATTGCACTTTGGTTGTTATAGTCTATCATTATGTCTCATTGTAAAAAACTCATAATTGAACATAATCACAGAAACCAAACTTCTTCCTTACTTTCGTGAGTGGCAATCATGTATTGTTCCTCTGTAGTTGAAAGTGCCACTACATACCATCTCTTGATCATCCAACTGACTTCTCCTCTAAATAGGTTAAATGCATATCCACTTGTATATCTTGTCTGATCTAGATCTCCAAGCTAGTTTGAATCAACTAAGATGTATATTTCCAAAACTATCTCTGATTCTGGTCATCCTTTGTAGCACAAACGAAAATCATTGGTGCCACACAAATACCTAAAAACTTGCTTCACTGTTTTCCAATGCTCTTTCCCTAGTTTTGAACTACACTTTGCTCAATGCTCCAAGTATGTGTAGAATGTCTAGTCTAGTACATACCATTTCATATGTTAGGCTACCAACTACACTTGTGTACTGAACATGGGACTTGTCCTCTTCCTCTTCTTGTGTCTTGGGACAATGTTCAACATATAACTTTACACCTACAGTTAGAGGAACCTTAACCATTTTACTATCCTACATATTAAACCTCTGCAATATTTTCTTCACATACTTCCTCTATTTTAACCAATGATTCCTCTTTGCTTGATATTGTTTAATTTCCATGCCCAAAATATAGTTTACAACACCAAGATCCTTCATGTCAAATCTTGAGGACAATTGGGTCTGCAAATTCTAGATAATTTCTTTGTCATTTCCAATCAAGAACATATCATCTGCATACAACACCAAATAAATAACACGGTCACCAATTAATTTAAAATATACACAGTGATCCACTTTGCTTCTGGTGAAGCCAAGTCCCCATATATATTTATCAAATGTATGATAAGACATCCTTGGTGATTGTTTTAACCTGTACAAAGGATTATTTAACCTACATATTTTTTTTCTTACCATTCACCGCAAAGCCTTTAGGTTGCTTCATGTAGATCATTTCTTTTAGATCCTTATGGAGAAATGTTGTCTTCAAATCCAATTGTTTTACCTCAAAATCAAAAGAAACAACCACATATAAAACTGCTCTAATAGAAGCTAACTTGGAAACACGAGAAAAAATATCACCAAAATCAATTCATGACACCTCAAAATAACCTTTTTCTACGAACCAAGCTCTGTATTTCTCCATATTTCTTTTTGCATTCATCTTCTTTGTGAACACCCATTTACCTGCAATGGGTTTTCGAGCCAGCAATTCCACTAGATCCCAAGCCTCATTTTTGTTCAAAGATGCCATTTCCAGAGTTTTATGTCCTCTAAATCTTTTGCCTCATTGACAATTCCAGGATCATCATCAGTAATAGATAGAGAAAATTTTGAATAGAAATTAGATGGACTATGCATTGCTGGTTGCCTTCTCTCTCAAACTGATCTTCTCAAAGCTGGAGTTTATGGATCTCCCTCCTTTGATTCTTGTTGTGTTGTAGACTTTGATTCTTTCTCCTTTATCTCAAACTCTATATTCTCAGGTTCCTCTAGTAGGACTCCATGTTTAACAACATCTTTCAGCTCTCTAAATGTCACATCTTGGTTGTACACAACCTTCCTTGTTTTTGGGTTCCAAATCGTATAACCATTTAAACCATCCTTATATCCAATAACAATGCACCTTTCAGATTTACTATACAACTTGGTTCTTTTCTCATTTTGAACATGTACATATGAATCATAGCCAAACACCCTCAAATTTTAAAGAGAGGTCTCATTACCAGTCCATACCTCATGTGGAGTATTATCCTCCAATGTTGATCGAGACAATCTATTAACCAGGCAACATGCAGTCTCCCCTCTCGCTACCCAGATTTCCTATCCTAACTTGGTGCCATTAAGCACGCTTCTTTCCTTGTCCATCAACTTCCTATTCATTCTTTTTACAACTCCATTTTGCTAAGGTGTGTATGGAGTATTCTTCCATCATGCTCTACCATGCTTCTTATAGAGATATTCAAATTCCTTCTCGCAAAACTCTCCACCAGTATTTATCCTCAAGACCTTGATGGTCTTCTCTATTTAATTTTCCACCAGAGCCTTAAATTCTTTAAACCTATCAAAGAATTCATATTTCTTCCCTAAGAAATATATCCATATATTCCTTGAGAATTCATCTATAAACGAAACATAGTAGACATACCTTCCCAGTGGTGGAGTTGACATAGCTCCAAACACATAACTTTGCACAATCTCTAATATCCCTCTCTCCCTCTTGGAAGCAGAGGGAAAAGTCACCCAGTTATGCTTTCCATACAGAAAATTTTCTCGTAAATTTGAAATACATAGAGAAATTAGACATACTTTCTACCTTACCATTACCATGCAGTCTTGAAAGGCCCTTCTCTCCAATATGTCCAAGCCTTTGATGCAATAACATGATATTTTATTGAGAGACCAATAGGTTTCTTTCTCCACATTCAGGAACCACATAATTGTTGCACCCATCAATAATATTTCTATGAAAAATGTTGTACATAGTTCCAATGTGAACTCCCCACATCAATGCCCGCAATCCTTGAACCATCTTGCAGGTATCTTTCTAGAAAACTCTTTTTACACCTAGATAATCCATCTTGCTTACACAAGTCATATATCTGGCTAATGCAAGAATATGTAAAACACCAGGAAGTGTTTGAATCCTTCCACCTTGCAACTTCAACTTGAATTTTCCACGTCCAATGATTCTAGTCTTCCTATCAACGCATACGAAGACATGACCACCATCATATTTCTCAGACTCACAGAATCACTCACTATGGGGAGTGACGTGAAATGATGCACCTAGTTAATCAAACATGCCTCATGATCTACATGTGTACTTGAAGAAGTCAAGTACAAATTTCCACCTTCATTTGTGGTGGTTTTCACCTCTACATAAGAAGCCTCATCAGATCCATTTCCTTTCATAGGACCCTTAGATATATATTCATTTTTTTAGTTTCCTTCCTTTCCACGTTTCTAACATACCTTTACATGTTTTCCTAGGGATTTAGATCTCCCACTAGATCTCCCACTTACGGACTTATTTTTGTTTATGTTCTGGGACCATCCTTGTATAGACAAGAAATCTCCTTTTTGTATCTCCATATTTTTCCATATCATCTCCTCTGACAACAAGGATGAAAGTATTTCATAAAACTTCAAGGTAGTTGTATTTCTACCTAGAACAACAACACGACTATTCCACGAGTTTGGTATAAAACACATCAAATTGATGCACTTATCTTCATTTGAAACTTTTATATCAGTAGATAAAGCTAGCTTACCACTTCATTAAAGGTGTTTTGATGGTTTGTGACTGAGTCTCCATTTTTCATCTTGAGGTTATACAACGTTTTTTACAGGAATAATTTGTTTACCAGATACTTAGATTAGTACAAAGTCCCTAACATGAACCATAAATCCATTATCATTGATTGGCCTGATACATTAAACAATATTGAATCTAAGATAGACAACCATATTATGCTCCTTTCCTTTCCATCCAACTTCCCCTAATATCCTGCAAACATTTTCATTTGTTTAGTACTCAGATCTACCACGATCCACTGATATTTATCCCCTTTCAAATCCTCCATCTTGAGCTTCCACAATAAAAACTATGATCATTAAATTTCTCAATCTCTATCTTTCCACTTCTGACCATCTTCCTTCACCACAAAAATTGATCTCGCATATCTCCCATTGAATAGGTTCTACAACAAGCTCAAGGAAAACCCCTTAGCAATAAAGGCGTCCCCTTGAAACGGTAACAACTATGATACCAAATGTATGTTTTAACCCTGTACAGAAATTACCCGCAAATGAATTCTTAAAAATGAAAAATTAAATAGTAGTGAGAACATAAAACAAATATACAAATAGGTTTTCCCCTGGCTATCAAAACTGTGACTACTAGTTTGATTTTTCGTTACATTCCTTTTAATGTTACAAAACCATGGGTAGGTTCACCCACCATCACCATGCACAAAACCATGCACAAAACCATGGGTACGTTCGCCCACCATATTTAAATCCCCCCCATATTTGGGTCCACATATATATAGGAAAAAAAGTTCCCAGGTACTGCTCTGTATCCCGTGCAGAGCGGGCTATTGGCCCCCTATAAACCCCCCGATATGGGGTAATTTCACCCCCCATGTGACTCCCCTGTTGCAACCGATGCAATGAACAAGGGTGGTTATCACTGCCTTGGACCTTGTGTGAATGCGACTAGTCATGAAAATAATATAGCCAACACTGAACACCCTACTTAGATCTAAATAGATTTTTTTTCTACCCTATTCCACCTTTACACTCTTTATTATAACCTTAATTTTCTGCTTCATTTCCTTGAGCATATCCAACCTAGTATGTTGTTTTTTCACTAGATCATTCTTTATGATAGGAGTATTGCAACTCCTCCAATACAATGCCTGAAACGGACTCATTTTTATGCATTCATGGTATCCATTTGTAAACTCCATAAGTGGGAGGTAATGCTCCCACTTTTTGGGCTTACACATCACATACATCCTCAATACATCCTCAAGGAAACTATTTTTCCTCTCTATTTTCCCATTTTTTTTGTGGATGGTATGCTATTTTGAATGCCAATTTTGTCACCAAACCTTCAAACAGTTGCTTCCAAAACCATGAAGTGAACTTAACATCTTTATCTAAAATAATTTTCATGGGGATATCATGCAGCCTCATAATCTCCTTTTTGAATATTTGTGCCACTTCATTAGAAGAATTAGTGGACTTGTCTATCACTAAATGAGGTACCTTCCTCAACGTATCAATCACTACCATGATTCCATCACGTTTCTTAGATTTTTTAGGTAATCCTATAATGAAATCCATAACAATTACCTCCCATTTCCATTCTAGAATGGGAATAGGCTACAAAAAACATGCTTGATTCCTATAGGCGACTTTTACTTACTAGAATTATATGAATTTTGCCACAAAATCAACCACTTCATTCTCCAAATTGGCCAGTAGTAGTACCTTTTAATGGTTGTTCGGCTCTTTCAATACCCTATATGGCCTAATTAAGGCTTAACATGAAACTCCTTCATTATTGTCCTTTTTAATCCATCACTAGTCAGCACATACATTATGTTTTTAAATCTAATTATGTTATCATTGGTGAGGTGATATTCCTCATCCTCAACATCTTGTAACAATTTTTCTTTCACTTACTGATAATTTTCATCTTGTTGTCCAACACTTCTGACCCTTTCTACTAGGTTTATTTTATAAGAACCTATCGTTTTCAAGTCATTCAATTGAATTATTCTACTTATAACATCAATGTCCTTATTTTATTTTCCTTTGATTTACTTAATCACAAAGTAAAAATCACGTAGCATGTCCAACCATCTTGATTTCCTAGAATTCAACATAGATTCTTCAAAAAATTCTTGAGTTTAGTATGGTCTGTCATGTGTCAATTTCCTTCCAAGGAGGTAATGCCTCCACATTTTTGAAGCATGAATGATGGAACCTAGCTCTAATTCATGAGTTACATAATTCAACTCATGTTCATTTTAATTTCCTGACTCATAGAGTACTACATGTCCTTCCTGCATTACAACTCCACTAAGCTGTTTTGTGCAGACATCTCTGAAAACTAGAAAATCCTTGTCAAGATCTACAATCCTAAATAGTCATCCATTGGTGAGGAAATTTCATAATTTCTCAAATCTCTTTTTACATTAAATATTACACTGAAATCTCTTTCCTTTTCTCTACAAAAGTATGACTAGATGGATTACGTTGGAGAAATTTCATAAAAATATTTTGTAATATATTGCCAATCTTATGAATGATTTGATAACATCCACATTCTTTTGAGTTGGCCACTCCATTTTGGCCTTGATATTATTAGGATCCACTGTTATCCCTTCCTTGGATATAATATGACATAAATAATGTGTCTATGTTTGGGAGAAATCACACAAGTTGAGCTTTGCATAAATTTTTTGCTCCATAAACAACTGTAGCATTGCAACCATATGATTTTCATGCTTCCACTTTGTCCTTGAGTACACTAGTACGTCATCAACAAACACTAACAAATCTATCCAAAGAAGGATGAAGCACATTATTCATTAAGAAAATAAACATGGTAGGGGCATTAGAAATCCCAAAGAGTACAACTACAAACTCATAGTGCTCATAAATTGTCCTGAACGAATTTTCATGAATGTCTTCCTCCTTGATCCTTACTTGATGTTATCATGACCTCATGTTGATCTTGGAGAAGACTACTACTCCTCTCAATTGATCAAATAGATCATCTATCCTTATCAATGGGTACTTCTTCTTGATGGTTGACTTATTTAACGAGATATGATCAATGCAAAATTTAAGGGTTCCATCATTCTTTTTTATAAATAATATAGGTGCTCCCCATGGAGACACACTTGGCCTTATGTAGCCTTTTTCCAGCATTTGAGTTAGCTATAATTTCAGCTCCACCAACTCAGGGGTACTCATCATATAGAGTGACTTGGATGTTGGTGGTGCTCCAAGTACCAATTCAATAGAGAAATATATCTCTATGTGAGGAGGTAATCCAAGAACCTCCACTCGAAAGATATTTGTGACTACTACAAAGCAAGGCATCTTCTCAACTATTCCATCTCCTCATTCTCAATATCATTGCAAGCTTTATCATCACTATAAATATGTACTACAAGCAATGTGAATCCTTTCTACTACTGTGCTTGGCTTGCATAGTAGTAATATATCCTAATGATGTAGGCCTAATTTTCCCTTGGAAAAATCTTATTTCTCCTTGCTCATTTAAACACTCAATTGCCTTCTCAAAATAATCCACCCTCTTATTGTGCATGTACAATCATTCCATACCCAATAATATGATATATGAACTTAATGGAAATACATTCTAGTGTGTTGTTGTGGGAATGCCACTGAGTTGAAATGCACATGACCTTACCCAATAAGTGGTTTTCATTTTTTTTTGGTTTCTAATGAAGCAAACATCATCCTTCGTGCACTTTCCTAACAAGATTGTTTTTTTAAAGAAGATCTATTCTGACATAACTATAATTAGAACATGTATTAATTAAAATGGAAATAATTTGATCATTCATGTTAACTTCCATATCAATGACGTATTTGTGGTGGTATTCTTGGCATTTTTGCACCGTTGCATACATTTTAGGCATAGTATAGGCTACCTCAACCACTATCAAAGCTTCTTGGCTACTGTATATCTTTGGTTCAAAGTTTTTCTGATGTGGACAAACCATTTTTCTATGGTTTTTACCACATGTCCAGCATTTTAGTGGCTCTTCATCTTCAAACTTGGGTTGTTCTAGTGTTGAATGTTGCACTTTTTTATTAACAATAATTTTAATTTTCTTTTTGAATCAAGTTGTTATGGATAGATACTTAACCTCCCTTTTCTCTAAATTTTTCTTAGGCCAATCCTTCTTTTTCCCAATGGTGTTCTTTGCCTACTAGCTACTCTTAATTTCTGGTTTTTTTTTTTGCTCATTGCATTACTTTAGCTTCTCCATAGCTTTGTTCAGAGTCTAAGGCTCTAACAACTCAATTTTATCTCTAAATTCCACATATAACCCAATAATAAACCTTTGAATATTGGATTTCTCATCTATAATAGTATGGTCCATACCTCAATAATTCTAGGAATTTGGTGACATATTCATCATCTGATAGTTTCCCCATCTTGAGTTCATATAACTCTTTATATTTTCTATCATAATAATGTTCATATAGGTATTTCTCTCCTAAGAGTTTTTCAAATTCATGCCAAATTAGATCGTTCTCAACAATACCTCTAACATTGTTTGAATCTTTCCACCATATTTCTACCTTCCCTTTTAAGATACAGGTGAAAATTTTAGCTTTCATATTTTCAAAATAGTCATGAATTCTAAAAAAAATCTTCATGATAAGCAACCAAGATTTTGCATCCTTTGATTTCCTCATATCGACATCAATTTTGGGTGGTTTGTCTTTCCTATGCTCCTCAAGCATGGGATCCTTTCCCTTAGTTCCTGAATGATGATGATGAAAATGGTGAGAATGATGTTGCTGCCTCTTGGAAGACAAAATAGATCGTCTGCTAGAAGGATGCACATGTGTTCTAGTCCCTCCTCTTGGGGTTCTCAATGATACATCTACTAGAATAATACCATTACTCCCTTTTCTATTCCTCCTTCGAGATCTACAACCATTTTCCCCATTGGTGTTATATTTTAATTCTTGATGGATTTTCCTATCTCTATGATTGGCCCTCATCTCAGATTGCATATGCCTCTGCAAATCCTAGATAAGTTGCAAGATAATTGCATTTATCTGAGATTTTCTTTCTTGAGCTCTTACTAGCCTCTCACTTCCTAATTTAAAACTTCTGACTTCAGCCTTTAGGTCCCTCAAAGTGTTCTTCAAGTCTGGAGAGTGATTCCCTCCCCCATCGTCAACCAATATTTCCTCTTCATGAACCCTGATCCTTTTACTTACATGTTGTGATTGATCTGAGCTATAGGGCACCATTCCAATCACCATTTATGTGTTATATTTGTCTCAGGTTGTTTGTGATGTGCTTCCAATCACACACACTATTAGATAATTCAAATAAATAAATACACATTTATGGCCATGAATTTTATACTCATGGGACTACCATTGTGCTACTACCATGACAAAAACCACATTAACATGCTCATGATATTAAATAATTGATATGCATAAATTATAATTCAAGCGATCTAAACTATTAGTGAATCATTAATAAAATGAACAACCTATTAAACATAGGGTCTTGCCCTTATAGGGATGCCATAACAACTTACCTACAACAAAATTACCATGCTAGGAGATAATTATAGAAAACAACAATTTATCACATGTAATCTACAAGCTTGTAAAATTTATAATTTATTATAGCTTGTAACATATTTAGTCATGCCAACTATTTAACTCTATATTGTTCCAAACATGTCAGTGGGTGAATAATGCCCATTTAGATCTATTATTAATATTTAGACCATTTTTAACACCTAAACAACTCTTTTAACTAATTTCTAAAAGTTAGTGAGGTGTTTCATTGGGAATATTTTTATGTGGAATTGATGATTATGGATAAAGATTAATTCCCTTGACCTAATGGGATGGTCTAGAACAATAGAAGACACATAACATAAAATTTTCCTTAGAGAAATTAGAGAATGGGAAACAGGGATACCTCGGATATGTAGCAAGTTTCTCATTTCTCCTCACTTGTAAGCTCCAATTGTAGCTCCAAGTGCTATAATTAGAACCTACACATGACTCAAACAAGAAAAGGATCTAATACAAAAAAATATCATAATCTAACATCTTTATTCAATGAATCAATAAGGAATTGAAATACATGAGTACAAACACGATACAACACATATAGTAAAGCAATATACTCTTTGTAATAATATAAATAGGAGAACGTTTGCAACCATAAATAGTAGTTGATCTTATAGAAGTATATCTAAGTTCACATGTCTTTCCTTGCGACAATGCACACCTCAATATCAACCGTAATGCATGAATATGATAACTCTTTATGTTTAGGGTAGCAACATAAGGGCACAATCAATCTGCAAAATCAAACCAGAATGCTATGGATGGTGGTAAATTTATAGGAGAATGATGGTAGTTTAGGACTTACAAATATTGGCTTGACATCCAAATATGATGGGAGGATGAGCTCAAGGGATAAGAGATGAAGTTTCTAATGTGGTATATTATAGGATTCATGCTCTTATCCATGATAAATTGTTAAAAACAACCCTTTGAATATTTTGGAAGAGGAAGCTTCTAAATATTTTTTAATTTTCCCAAATTTCTAGAATCAACACACCTGCAGAAGGGAGAAACAAGTGTTGATCAACACTGTTGCAGAAGGGAGAAACCAAGATTGAACACAGGTAGCTAAAGAGATAGGGTGTGTTGGGGATAAAAACATTGATATTGAGAAATTAATCTGATAAATTTAGACTTTTTAGAAAGGTCATACTTAGGTCTTTGTGAGGGGATGATGAAAACATGTTCATCGATATCAATTGATCTAGTTTGTAGGCATATTGACCATATGTGACAAAATGGACTATAACATATTACCCCCGAAATTACAAAGTATGAAGTGATAATTGATGAGTCAAGATCTTTACATTGTGACAAGTTTCTATCAAGAACAACTAGTCGAGATCATTATCTATCACAATATGTTTTCATCATGATATATTTATTGAGGGAGGCATACCCATGCTTAGAACATAAGTTAACATTACATGTACAATGATCAGGAATTTTTTCCATTGATGAAGGAGACTGGACCCATGCTTGGATGAATGTCTTTATGATCATGGCCATCATGCTTTGTAATCTTGAATTAATCCTGGAATCATTTCCTATATGGATGGAACTAGATGAAGGGTATTTTATCGCATTCACTCGATCATCCAACATATGATTCTAACCATGTGAATAAGGGAGATGGAGTCGAACATAGAAGACACCATAATATTATTGGCCAATGATGTAAGTCATTAACAAATGTGAGAGAAACCATCAATCATGTTAGTGGCTCTCAAGGTACCATAGTACAATCCGTATGGTGTGAATGAATGAGTTCAAGTCAAACACCAGACATAATCTTTCAGCGGAAGGCAAAATATTAGAACCTATCACCGAGAGCGAGGAATATTTCCATTGATTTATGCAAGCCCTCAAGGTACCATAGGAATTTTTCAAGTCAGATTTCTAGATAATGATTTGATGTCGACAGGAAGAAACATATCGCATGAGGTCCTTAATTTATCCCTCATCAATGACAAAAAACATGTATCATGATTTGAGAGAGAATGATGTTGATTTGGAATTGGTTTAGGAATGGAAGACATGAATGAATTATTAAGATTATTATAGTATATATCAACCTAAGGATTTCTCTTGAAGATATCGACAACACATTATGGTGTTGGAAACATTCACTCAAAATTGAATGCAAAGGATCTTAATATGGTGTGATGAACCAAAGAGGCAAGAATATTTTCCAAACCAATAGTCATGAAGATGATTTGAACGAGTGTAATGGTCAAGAGTGACTCACTACCATTAGTAGGAGAAGTATCCCATTTTCCCAATTTCCCCAACAATTTAAGGCCATTGTCTCTTTATTTTTGACAAGCTTAAGGAGGATAACATATGCTATATCTGTAAGTTAATATTTCAAATGAATCCCTATGAGTATTTTTAATGAACCCTTCGAAGGAGTGGGTTTTTCTAATGATATTTGAAGATTCCATCATTTTTTGATGTTTTTACGAGTCAGTTGAAGCTATAACCCTACATTTTTTTCATGTTTAGATATCTTGAAAAATAGGTGAAAAAGAAAAATCCAATGCTTCATTTTCATAACATTGTCTCCTAAGTCCGAAAGGTTGAAAATGATACTCACAAGAACCTCTTAGCCATGTTTTACTAAGGTATTCCTTTTTCATAAATATTCTATATCAGTATGGAAAAGGGTTAAACTTATAATGATTAGGCGTCTTTTCATTTAATTTAATTAGTTTTAAAAGACAAGTGCTCAAAAATATTTTCATGTTTAGGGATTATGAAAAGAGATGAAAGAGGACACCTCCTGAACGAATGAATGGTATAAAAGGTAGAAAATTGTTCCGGTGATGATGGAACTTATCAAAACATGTAGAGGTCAAGAGGCTTACTAATAAGACCTCTCATCACAGAAGTTCCTCATGAAAGGTTAAAATGACCAAGTAAAATCATATGATCAACCAAGCATATGTTGACGACCGAATGAGAAAACCAAGGTTCATTTGGGAAGATTGGGTTGATAAAAATGGCAATCATGAGAGGTAGGATGAAAATGATTTCACTTTTTTACAACCTTGAAATATGTGGAAACTATGCTTGAGAATACTTGAAGATGGTTTCATTTTTTCACAAGCTTGAAACATGAGAAAAACTATGCTTGAAATAAGTTTGCATGCCCCCAACATAATGACTCAATTCTTGGCATATACACCCCAGGCTTCATTTCATTCACCTAAGTAGAATATTTGTTACGAACGGGTGGATAGAATGAAGTTTTATTTACGAGATCAAGTGAAAGAATTGACCTGACATTTAGAATATCTAGTCTAAGACTTGGATTGGAAGGTGATCTACACATTTATTTAGCGAGACACAGGAAAAAAAGTATGCTCATAGACATTGTTTCATTTTTAATGAGCTTGAGACAAGACAAGGAACTTTACTTTGAAGAAGAGTTCCTTTTCTAAATGTGCCAATATAATTGATTCATTATGTGGGGGATTCGTTAGTTTTGTAGAGAACCTAAAGTTAGCCTTATCAATAATTTGTTGTATCATCCGAGGATGTCAAAATAACTTGAGAAACCGAGAGTTTCTCAATGCCTATATGGTTGCTAGATCATTGGCAACATCCACGTATTGGACTTCATGTTCTCTTTCTCTCCAAATTCAATCCAGTATGTTCTAATGGATACGTGAAACATTACAAGAAAAATCATTGGAATAAATCCCCATTGGAGTCTCCAAATTGTTATGTGGAATTTACAATTGTATACAAAGGTGAATTCCCTAGAACTAGTGGACTACTCTAGAACAACCAAAGGTAATCAACATAAATTTTTCCTTAAATAAATTAGAGAATGGGAAAGACATCTACCTCGAATTTGTAGAAATCTTCTCATTCCTCCTAGCTTGTAAGCTCCAATTATAGATCCAAATGTTATAATTATAACCTTCAAACATTAATCAAACAAGAGAAGCATCTGCAAAAAACAAATAGAATAATATAACATCTATATTATATGAATTAGCAAGGCATTGAAACACATGAGTACAAACATGATACAACACATATAGGAAAACAATATACTTGTTGGGAGAGGGTACCCTATGTCAATTCTATTAAAATATTATAAGTCTCTGCATTTTAAGGAGAAGAGAGCAAGTAGCGTAGGTCAAATAGGATTCAAGGGGTTTTTAGAATTTCAAAACCCCCTATATTTTGGTATTGTTTTGAGATCTTCCCACGGTTTGCAAACCATGGTATTGTAATAGAGGAGAGTATATAAAAGGGTGCCTTAGAAAGTCTAAGCAAATCAATGCAGAAGTAATTCATGTTATGATATAATTTTGGGTCTGTAATAGTAGAAATTTCTGTGTTTTGGGTGAAGGGGAGAACTCTTGTAGCTGAGTGTGCAGAGACCTTAGTAATTCCATAGCTGAGTGCATGTGCCCTTGCAGCTGTATGCGCAGGGTCTTGAAAGTTGTACAAGGAAGATCTAAAGTAATAAAAAGATATTTGAATCAATTATGTGTTTTTACTTATGCACTTGTGTATTTTCTATATTTACAAGCAACTTAATGATATTTATATGTATTTTATCTTGCTTATGACGTGAAGATTCAGATCAAATATTAGATTTTATTTTATGTATCACTAGATGGTTACGTGAAGCTTTTAACTCTCTTTAACTAGAAAATCATTTGAGTTTCTTGGATAAGGGTTCATGAAGGTCGGATCAGAACTAAAACCCCAGAAAGCACCTTAAACCAAATGCCATATCCTTCTCGATATAGAGGCATAGTTCTAACATCCCCCAACACTGACTCGGGTGAGACAACAACTTGCACTACGCAGGTTTTTGTTGAAATGGGCGGTAGCATATGGATCTTTTGGTTAGTGTAGCTAACTTTGGACCTGGGTGCAAACCCCTGAAGCTAAGAAATGGTTCCATCACCAGCACCCAGAATCTATCTGAGATATGTGTGATGTGGCATAAGTGGATACCAACTAAGAAGGAAATCGAAAATTGGATAGATTGGAAGCTAGACGAGTTTGCAGGACATGAGAATATGAATCCACGCTTATCAAAATAAAAGTGGTTACAAATGTATTTTTACACATAATTACACGAAGTGTTATTTTCATCGTTCCCTTTCAATTTATACGAGTGGATGTCCAAATTAGCAGATAACGAACCTACCTAAAATCATGGTGATCCTATTGTGTGGACTCTATAATTAGTCAAACATCTTGAAAGATATGATTATAAGGTTGTGAGGGTTGTTGATTACTTCATTGGTAGTATCTTGGGTCATTTCATCACTGAATTTGCAATGGATAAATATATTTCCTATAGCGAAGCCAAATGACAATTCTTCAAGGGTATGAGAGGTAAGTACCTGAAATCACTAAAAACCTGGATTAAAATGCTTTTGTGTGAAAAGAGGGTTATTCCTTTACCTTAATGTTTAAAAGGGGCCCGACTATATATACACAAAGTGGAAAGAAATTAAGAGTAGATTAAGGGAAATTTTTCGAAAGTGAATACAGTCCCTTATTAGGAGAGTTTGAAAGTGAATAAGAATGAAGTAGCCCTAGTACACCCAGAGGTGAAACACAGAATGTTGATTAAGGTACTTCTAGAATTCAACATCTGACCACTCCACCTCCACCTTTGCCTCCACCTTATACACCTAGAGCTCCACCTCCACCTCCACCTCCACTATTCAGCATGGGAAATAGAGTAAAAATGCTTATGTTGAGGGGTGAGTGATTATAGGATCCTAAAAAATTTCGTTCGTTGTAGAAGCTATATGAATAGCACAAAAAATAAATGATGATGATACGAAGAAAGTGCAACTCATTACCTCATTGCAAAATAGGGAACTTAAGTAGTATATTAGATAGAATGCGACTCACCAAGCTTCTTCATTGGCTAATATGAAGGAAGTGTTAAACGCAAAATTTACAAAGGCGAAGTTGAAATCTAAGTGTGAGACTTAGATCAAGGAGATTAAGTAGAGACTTAATGAATCTGCTGGGATATAGATCATTGACTGAAGGTTTTACTAAATCAAGCTAAACTTCAAATCTTAGACAAACAACATAGGGATTGGTACATAGCTTCACTATTACCTCACTTAAGATTACCATTAACTCAATAGAATATTGGGTCTCGGGTTGAAGCATTGGAAATCGCGATGAAGCTAGAGGCTTCACTAATCAAGCTAGAAGCTTCACTAATCTAGCATACAAATGTAGGACATCAACAAGTCGAGGCACATCTAGCAAGCCTACATATGGAGTTACAAGATCTAAAGAAGGGAAAAGAGGTTATGTGAGAGACACATTCTAAATTTTGGTGCACAAAATGAAAATATGAAGGTCGTCATAAGGATCAATGCCCTTTATTCCTAGATTATATAGCTGCAGGAGGTCCTAGCTCGCTAAAACTAGAGTCTTCCGCTGGATTGAGCACTAGTGCAAGTACCTAGTGTATTATTTTCCAAGTTTCATGAAAACATTCAACTGATAATTTATACCTATTATAGAAGTTTATACAGTCTCCAAAGATATTATTTTGTAACTTTTGTAAATGAGTTGGTCATGACAAAAGGAATTTTCAAAGCTATAAACTAATGATGTACAAAACTCCACTATATATGATGCATGTCGAAAACCACGTGCAGAATGACCAAGGATCACCTACAGCTCATGGTGGATTTCAAGGGTGGGAAAGAGGAGGAGGAGGAGAAGCTAGAAGAGGTCGATGCTATATTATTTTTTACAATTTTGGAGAACCAAGCCACTTTTCTCACGATTATCAGAGTCCAACACACCCTTCATGTTAGAACTATTGTGAATTTGATCATGTTATAGAAGATTTCCCATTATTAATAGCAAATATGCAGGAGAAAAGGACAAAAACCAACACAGAATATCCAAATGATGAGATCTGAGCCACGTGAAGATGATCCCAGTGTCAACATAGTCACAAGATGGTGTAGCCACTGGTGAAGACAAGGTTGAAGGAAAACAACCAAAATCAGAGTCATGGTTCCGAAAAGCTGGTGAGAAGAATGTTGGGTTTGATTTATATAAAGAAAAAGAGACATTCATGGAGGAAATAAATAATTTTATGAGTTGGGGTGCTTCTATACCTCAGAACCTGATGCCGATAGTCTCGTGAAAGCAGAAACTTGAAGATGCTACTAAAACCCAAAATTTTGATCCCACTATGTTGAAATCATTTCTGTAGACTTGTATTAAGTTACTACAGGATCAAGAAGTAGTAGAGGGACTGCGAGATCTAATAGATAACTGTGCTAGCAAGGATACGTCATGACTAGGATAATGGATAGTTAATAACATAAGCGAAAGAAATAAATGAACTGGTAGGGAGATGCGGCTCAGTGCAAGGATCAGTGATTTTGAAATGGGTCAGGTAATCCTAGACTTGGGCTCTGATGATAATGACTATTGAAGAAGGCATGGGAATGTATGGGCAAGCCTAAGTTACAATGGTCGTCAATTCAAGTGTGTATGGTGAATCAAAATAAGATAATTACAATGGGGTGGCTGAATGGAGTAACTGTAGATATTGAAGGTGCAAGAACAGTGGCTGATTTCGAAGTTATTGAGATCGTCAATGATAGTAATCCATACAGAGAATTGCTCAGGATTGATTGGGCCTTTGACATGAATTCAATCATCAACTTAAAGAAGCAAAGCATGGTATTTGAGAAAATTGAACTTCGAGTAATTGTTCCGTTGGATCTAGCTGAAGGCGCGTGATACATAGAAACAAATCGTGACTATTATGAAGATGACAACATTGAGAACATGTATAAGTTAATTGTGTGAAATGAATATTGGATCAACCGCACTTTGGATAGAAGGATCAGATGGGAGAAAGAAAACTCTTCCAATCAGATTCAAATGAAGAGTTAGAAAACTGATAAAATCAATTGCACGAGGTATTTACACTGCGATGTAATCGGCTTACAAAATCTCTACACTATGTGTCTACTGAGGTACATAAATTAGCCTATTATGATGGATTAGGTGATGTCAATATATTTTTTGAACAATTTTAAAGGTATGTATGATAAGAACATTGGTTCCAGGCCTTACATCTAGCATTCAGAGATATTTATGCAAGATGGTGGAGTATGCAAAAGGATAATTTTTCTAACTGAAAGGAATATTGTTGAATGATGGGATTATGGTTTGGCTATGTGAACACCTAACTCATTGAAAAGTAAACACAGAAAGTTGATCTGTGCAGACATCCTCCACAGTGGACTATGGCATGGGGTGAATTACCTCAACCTGAGTAGATGCATATCTTGAGTCATACCATGGATGTTATCCTGAAGAACTGGTATTTAGAAATAGAACCGCAACACGGGACTGTTGAGTGGGATGAGATCAAAGAAAGTTTATTTTTCACAAGTTCACATGAATTGATGAAGCACATCAAGAGATTAAGGAAACCATCTTCTACACATCCGTCGAACGTTCCACATGGGTACAACCTAACTGGAGTATGTAACCATCACATGATTTAGAATGTTACAATGTTACAATGGAAGATGTTGATGAGAATCCACGGAATATTAATATTCCTGAATCAGAGGGACAATGTGAAGTTGGGGGACCTAGTGCGAGAATCAATGATATTTCGCAACTGGTGTGCATAAGGCAAGTGAACATTGGTTCAAAAGAAGAACCAAAATTAGTGACCATTGGCGACTATTGGGATGAAGATATAGTGGAGAAGGTAGCTGAAATACTACATGAATATCATGGTTTATTTCCAACCAATTTGTTTGACTTGAAAGGGATAGTAGGGGATTTAGGGGTGATGAATATCAATTTAAAACCTTATGTGAAGCCAATCAAGCACCATCCATATCGGGTGAACCCCAAATACAAGGAAAATGTATGAGAGGAACTCAATAAAATGATCGTGGTTGGAATAATCGAGCTTATAGAGGAATCTGAGTGCATTAGTCCTATGGTGGTCTAAGAGAATAAAGAAAAAGGTTATATCAAGATTTGTGTAGATCTATGGAAGCTAAACGATGCATGTGTCCATGATCCATTCCCTATGTCATTTACAGATGATGTTGTCAATAATGTTGGAGGACAAGAATCTTACCCATTTACAGATAGATTCTCTGGATCTCACCAAATTAAGATCACGCTAGAGGATAGAAGTAAGACCACCTTCACTACAGAATGGGGTCGTTCCAGTATATAGTTATGTCTTTCAGACTCAAAAATTCTCCTACGATTTTCTTTAGGGTGGTTGTCACAATGTTCAAGGAGTTCATTCATATGTTTTCGGAAGTCTAGTTTGATTATTAGTAAGTGTTTGGGCTGGTCAAGAAGCATGTCTCTTGTTTGCACCTGATGTTGGATACTTGTAGGAATAACCATATCTCTCAGCCTAAAAAGGACTAGCGTAGATTTTCCTAATAAAAGTACTGCTAGAAGAACTAATCACTAGTTATGCAAAAGGTTACAAGCATGAATTTTCTTGATAAAAGTAGAACTAGTCTTGAAAAACAAGGTTTCTCACAAGGTCTTCAGAATTATTTCAAGGCAATTTTTCTGCCTTTTCTTCAGGGATGTTTGAAACATGTTTTATGGTGAATACATTGTTTGTGATAGCTTTCATCACTTTGTGAAACTTATGGTTTTGACGACATGAAGTGCAACACCTTAGGATACGAGTCTGGGAGTGTGAAAAAATAATGTATAACATCTTCCCAACTGGATTTATTGGTGCAATCTTCCGTTATAGGATTTTTATCATTCTTGTGATTTTCCCATTATTTATCCTTTATAATCTCATAAATGATATTATGATGGTCCTAGTTCCACACTCCTCCTTGTGCATAGTTAGGGATTTGTAAAATATTCTCCACGAGGTCCAAAATATTTCTTGAATTAACTACAAATATTCTTACCTCACAAGGGAGGTGGAAAGTAATTGCTTCCTTCTTGTAGGTAAAATGTACATTGTCATTATTGAATGCTTTCGTAATTTATTTGAATACAAATATGTGATGATCCAACCGGATATTGGTGGCCACCCGCCATTTCCACATGGACCCTCAACATTGTTTCTCTCAACGTTTTAATTTCCTTAATTGTAATAAAGTTTACTATTTTTAGCAGTTTTTCAGGTCCTTAACATTTGGAGCCGTTTTGAGGCCTTGAACAATGTTTTTTTGGCAATCCAATACTAGCAATTTATTGATAACATTGTCTTTTCCATCATAGTCATCGAAGAGATCTTTGAAAAGGGATATCATGATCATGAAACGGAGATAATATAACCAAGCCATAACCCCAGGAAGTTGGTTGGTGAACTATCCCCAATGGCACCGATAAACTCTTGGCATTACATCTCCTCAGGTTAAGGTTTTGGTTGTTTAGTGTTTACTCTTATTGTTCAATAATATATAGGCCCTTGAACCTCATTGTAACCCAATTCAGAGGCATGTAGCTGCCACATCTCTTCTCAGGGATAAGCTACCATCTCTTGAGCTAGCTTATTTCCATTTCTGTTACTAGGCATATTTTAGTATTTCACATTAATGAAGTGAAGTATTAGTTCTCCTGCATCTCTGTATTTATGGTTATATCTATAATTTATTGCATTCCTATTTAAATCTAGATCAGTGGTATCATAGTGGTCTGATCTTTCTCTATTTTTCTTTGCATGTCCCCAATGAGGTCAGGATATAAGCACTTAGGGCTTGAACTCGTCAAACCTGTTAGTGTCAGTATCTTCTTTCCTCTGTCAGTGCTCAAATGCTCTTGTTGCATTTCATGTTAGGTGTCTCACCTAATCAGCTGCATTCCATTAGGTTCATGTATCATCTGACGATAGTGGCTTATTATATATTTTCCCTCAATTGCTGGCTTATTTTCATTCATTCAGAACTGCTGCAGTCAATTTTTGCCTCTAAATCTGTAAAAGTCAGTTTAGGGTTTTAGGTCTCTTTAGGTCTAGGGTTTTCGTCAATAAGGTCTCAAAATGCTCGGTGATGGTTAGCAAGCACATGGGAGGTCGAATAAAGTTCCAGAAATAATAATTTTTATAATCACATGCTCAGAAATGTATTTTTCCTCAAAACCTTGTTTGAGGAAAAACATAGTATTTTATATTTTTATGCATAAATCTGATGTAATTTCAATTTTTTCATATGTAAGAAACTCCATTGGTAACCCTGGTGACCTTACCAATCTTCTGTAACTCCATACCCTGCAAGGCAAACCAAAAAATTATGTCATTCAGTTTAGAAAAGGAAAAATGAAGCAAAACTGCCTAAAAACAGAGTTTAAAAAGAAATGTCCAATGTAAACATTACAAAAGTGGGTTTTATGAGTGAAAAAATAAAGTTTCTTGTATATAAGCCATTTATTGTGTTTGAACTCACTTGCATTCAAAATATAAAGAGGAACTCAGAGCAAGGTCGTGGAGGGAAAATCGCAACAAACAGTTAACATTTCAAGGGCGCGGCACATTGGGTCACTGGCGCAGTGCATAGGGCCAGCGCAGCGCATTCGGTCATCCTCAAAGTGCAAAAACTACACTAGCACGATGCATACAGCAGGCGCGGTGTGGCGCATAGATCTGCAAGCCATTTCCACCCACGAAACTCATCCCAATGCTAAATTTGCTCAGAGGCGACCTATCCAAAGTAAGTCAAACAATCTTCCAATGCCAATGAATCTGTGTCTTAAGATGTTTATTATGATTTTGTGAAGAAATGTTCAAACCCTACCTCCTTGCAATTTTTGCTCAAAAAACAATTGCTTATGGTTTGTAGTTGTCTTTTTGTTATCAGGTGCACTCCGTCACTCCCTCACCATTTGATTCCCTTATTTTTTTTCTGGTTTCATTAACTCATGCCACTAAACCCATATCCCTAAATTCATTCGCCCCCTATCCCCAATTCCCACTATCCCAAAACTTAGTCACAAATTCCCAAACCCTAATTGCTTTTCCAAAGCCTAATAACTCTCCCCAAAACCCTCCTATTCCCAAAATTCTAGTAAACAACATTCCAAAACCCACTCTTACCCTCTACCTTCACAGCCCCTGATACATTTTCATACATTTGGCAGCAAAAAATGAAAGACACCTAAAATCTCTTCATACTCATCTAAGACAACTCAAGAATTTGGCAAAAATGGAATCTGGTCCTTCCTATGACTGAGATGAAGAGACACACAGTGACTCTCCAAGGGAAATGCATGCACCAAGAAGAAATCACAAGGGTGGCAAACATATAAGAGAGGAACCTACTTCACTTGCCGAGTTGCAGGCCTGTCCTCTTGCTATCACATGTTTTCAACACCAATCTTGTTATCAGTTTTGTGAGATGGTAGAGAGAGTCTAGTACCATCATGAGTTGGATAGGTTGTTTTTGCTCAATATACATAATGGCCAAGTCACTCTAGCAGGTGTGACATTCACCTTGACACCATAGTCTATTTCTCTAGCAACTAGCATTCCCAACATCGGTGAGCAGTGGAATAAGATGCAGCAGATTGACAAGGAACATTATGAGCCTTACATTAAGGCTCGCTATTTGAGACATCTTAGCACAGTTTCCTTGCCGGTATCTGAAAGACTCATATGCTCCCTTGATTAAACTCATAATCAAGTATTTTAGCTGTGAGGGCCAGTTTTCTCACCTATATGCCTACCATATCAGAGTGTTGATGCATCTCACTAGGGTGAGAATGATGAACCTCCCATATTTTATTTGCTGGAACATTGAGAATATGACCACTTTAGTGCAAAAGAAGACTCCTCAGCAGTAGTACAATAACGTATATCACTTTGTACTAATCAAGATTGTGGTCATGCATCAGCTTGGTTTACATAACATCTCATGGGAGGATTTCATTTCACATGAGGTCTTCACCACTCCTCAAGTAACTCCAGTAGCCTTTCATGAGATAGGTGAACCTTCACATGAGCAAGAGCTTCATGAGACACAAATGGCCAGTGTGCTAGTATATGTCACCTACCAAAAGGGCACTAGAAGATTGTTTGCAGCAACAAAGTGAGTATTATCTCCATGTGAGGTGGAAGGGATCTCACTTCCTCCATCAGCAGAGTAGGTACAAGACAAGGGAAAGCGACCATTATAGGATGAGGGGCCTTCAAGACAGCAGGAGACATATTTTATCGTTATTCAGGATGATGACACCAATTTGGGCTCACAAAGCTTTAAGCTTAGAGAGATCATCCAGGAGAAACAATCTAACATCCAACATTTGTCTCTCAACCTACAAAGATACAAGTGGATCATCAAATATTTGGAGCAAAGAAAGAAACAACTAGAGGATCAACAAACCATAACGGAGCTAAGAAACATATGAGAAAACCAGCAAGCTGCCAAAAGGAGGAAAGTCAACTTCACAACACTTGAGCAAGAAATCAATGTTGATCATGAGTCTTGGCTGGAGAGGACTAATATCCACTTGGAGAGGATGCTGGAGAAGGTCATCAACAAGAAAATATGTTGTGAAACATGGCATATCACTATTTGTCAAGAAATATGGTGTGCCAAGCAAGAAATAGGAACATGAAGGCCAAGTTGAAGAAGAGATCGAGAAGGAAAAAAGCGCAAGATAAAATTCAGATCTTAGCCTAGGCTTCCTTGGCCTAGTATAGCACCTAATGGAGTACACTCAACCCAAATTTCAAAAAAATTGGAGAACCTTTTGTAATTTTGAAATTTTTTCCTTAAAAATCAAAGTTTTATGCCCAATGCACCGCACCACCCGGCGCTCGCTTTTGATGGAGGCATCATTTTGAGGATAACTCAACATATTTGGATATTCCATGAAAATATATGCATTCTCCCAAATGGCCAAGAAACTTTGACAAGTTTTGAGCTTCCAAAGAGGTCAAGAACATCCCAAAAATGATCTTTCTACCCTTTTTTTGACAGACAGGAAGCAGGCTTGGGAAAACATAGTTTTGGAGTTGAAAATGGAGGCCAAATTCAAAAATTTCACTTGCGCTGGAAAGTAGACAGGTAGAGATTTCCAGCAAGCCCACTTGGAGAAAATTTGGACACCATGAAGGCCTCCAAAATCAGCTGCAAAAAGGTGCTAGTCATAGGGAAATCGGGACGGTGCATTGGAGGAATTTTGCTTAGTTTGACCAAAAGTACTCTGTTTTTCGCCTAGTTTCTTCAGAGTTTGACTTCTTTTCTTCTAAATGTAAAACTCATGATGTAATTTAAGATGGATTGACGGATTTTGATGTAATTATGCCAGATTTTCACTCTCAGAGGTAGATTCATCCATCAATATGTAGTTTGCAACTGAATGAATCAGTTTCCTAGTTTTTAGAGGCAAGTTGTTCCACTACCTACTTTTTAGTTCTCAGTTTAGATTTTGTTGGAACAACTCCTAATCTTATATGCTCAACCCCTAGAGGCTAGGATGGGTTTTTGGTTGCCTATATCTTGTAATTTTTCAGTTATTAGCATGGTTGGACTTTTGAGAAAGCTTGGAGCTTCATTGTATACACATTGCAACAATTTTGATAAGGAATAGACCAGTTGCTTGCAGCACTTTATGGGATTCATGTGGCATCTTGATTTGGTATTATGTTTTCCTCTGTAATTGTAAGTTGACATGTATTTTACATATGCCATATCTCTCTTTATTTCATCTTAACTAAATCGAACAAAGATAAAAGTAGAATACATTGAAAATGCAGTGCTCTACCTAGGGTTTTCTTTAATAACTGTCTATGTTTTCAACTGATTGAAAAGGATCTATGAGCTCTTCATGCCCTTTTCATCTCCTCATCTATCTAAACCTTTCCATCTCACTAAATTTGAAGTACCAGATCACTTGCCTACCTTGCCCCATAGAGATCTATACAAGACTCAGCCTCGTTCCCTAGGCCCAGATCTACCTTTCACATTTGAGCCAAACAAAACATCATTAAATTCAATCAAACACCCTTATATGCATTCCTAGCCTAAAATCAGTCATTACACCAATCATCTCAAGCCTCATTGATCATATTTTTCTAATATTGACAAGGAGAGAGCCCTCTCACAACCTCGTAGGGCTAGCTACTAGGCTAAGCATGGTTTGATGTTACCCTAGATCCTACCTTTCTCAGCCTAAGGTATATTTAGGCCCTAACATAGTGACGACCATACTAGGGATGAAATTGTTAGTTTGTTTATGTTCTTCGTTTTATAAACTATAGACGGAGCCTGAAGATTAGCCAAGTAGCCTTTGAAACGCTCTTGCTTTGCCTTATCGAAAGTAGATAAAAGCTGCTTCAGTCAATTTCTGGTCTAGTCTTATAAACAAAAACATCTGACCTACAAATTTCCCCAGTACATCAGATAATTCTAAACCTTTGGATGATAAGTTTAGAATTTGATAGGCTAAACAATTTGGTAATGCACATTTGATTTCTTGGAAATAATAACACACTGGCTTCCAAAAGACACAGCAGAGCAAATCCAGATCCTGATCCACCTCCTGTGTATGAAAATCCAAATCTTATTCCTAGAACCCTTCATCGAGAAAGTTCTGTGATTCCCGTGTTTAAATCTTGTTCATGTCCTATTGTTTTTAAGTATCTTGAAGATCTTGAGTTTGACGAACAGTTTGAGGTATCGCTATTTGAAACTAAGTCCGAAAGTGTTGTTGGTTCTACATCTCTTAATCCAGAGTTTGTTAAAGATCTTGAAACTAAAAAGGCCAATAGATCAATCAACGATTATATTTTGACACTTCAAACTGCCATGGTGGCTACAAACGTTCCTAAATTTTTAGAGCTGACATCTACAACTCTTGGGTCATCTGATATCACGTCTAGTTCAAAAATTCCTATTGAACCTCCGTTTATTCCCACCATTCCCGTGCAGCCTTCCATCTCCTAATAGAAATATGCAGTATTGTCACCTCCATCTACCCCTTCTACCCCTCAAACATCTAAAATTTCTTCACCTCCATCCACACCTCATACATCAGCTACTCCAACTCCTCCTACATCCCCAAGAGTGGTCGCAAATCCACCTAGAGCAATGGATGCCCGATAAGCACCCCTTTTGTTGCCTCAAAACTTGGATGACATGCCTGCTGATTATCAAAGAAAAATTCCATTGTTTGATGGTACTCCTCAAGGTACCATAACTCAGCAACATGTGGATGGGATGGTAGATTTCTTTGATCTCCATGAGATCGATGTAGAAAATGTAACAATGAGATTTTTTGTGCAAACTTTTGGAGGTGAGGTCAGAAAATGGTTTAGAGCATTGCCGGCTAGAACAATCAACTCATTGGAGGCACTTGAAAGACAATTTTTCGATCACTGGGAGGTAAAGAAGAACCCTCTTCAAATTCTTTCAGAATATGAAAACATCAAGAGGAATGTTGAGGAGAGTGTCCAAGATTATTGTGTTAGATTCAATATTGTTTACAATGCAATTCCTATTGATATAAAGCCACCTATGGAGCTGGCTTTGATTAAGTTTCCAGATGGTTTCGATCCTGATATGGCCTATCAATTAAGAGAAAGAGATCCGGCCACTTTGGAAGACATGCAGAGAATTGCAATCATCATTGAAGCAAACTTGTTTTCCAAGAGAGCTAGAACAAAGGCTGAAAGGAAAGTAACAATAAAAGAAGAGACTTCCACTTCAGATCAAGTGCTCTGTAAGCTTGAGAAGATGTTTGATAGGCTCACAATTGCCAATAAGCTTGAAACAAAAGTTAGAAATCCTAACTTTCGTTGCGAGCAATAACCTCAATTCAGAATCAAGCAGAGAGAGCAATGAGCACAACACCAAGTAGCACAACAACAATTAAAGACACCCTTACAACAGAATTTTGTACATGGTCTGGAATTAGATGAGGAGGAGAACATAATTAGAGAAGAGAATCATTTCTTTAGAGTATGCCAATTTTTATCACTGAAGATGAGGAGTATTCAGAGAGCCGAGTTGTACAAAAGGATGAAAATTTCATCTTAGCAAATGAAACATCTCTTGAAGAAGAGTCTGAAGAATATCAGAGGGGTTAGATGAATGCTTTTATAGCCCAACAGCGAAAATATTCACTCAAAAGTAGAGATGTGCTCATAAATCCAATTCAGAAAAGAAAGGAGGCAACCGCACCAAAGAATGATCCACCCATTGCACAGAAAAAGGGAAAAGAGACAGTTGATCCTACCACCAGCAAAACACCATCAGCCAATGAAAGATCAAATCAGCCAAATATACCAAAGGAGAAAACTAAAAAGAAGGATGTTTCAGCTAAGGAAGTATTGAAAACATCAGTTTTTAACTTAGAAAATGAAATTGCTAAGTTAAAAGTATCTATTCCTTTGACAAAATTAATGAAGAATAACAACTATAAAGGTCAGGTGTCTAAAATTTTGAATTTAGATCCATTATCTGATATGGTAAACGTGGACGATGATCAACCTGAGTTGATCTTTGGTTCGGCATTGGAGGGTGAATCTCAAGATATCGATGTAGCTCCTTTTTATCTCATCCTTAGGGTGCACGACTATGTGTTACATAATGCTATGTTTGATTCCGGAGCCTCCCATAATCTCATGCCTAAGTCAATCATGGAGAAATTGGGTTTGGATATCACTAGAAAATATCATGACCTTTATTCTTTTGATTCTGGTAGAGTAAGATGCATTGGTCTTATTAAAGATTTGGTAGTCATTTTGGATCAGATTCCAATGAAACATGTTTTGATGGATTTGGTTGTGGTGGATATTCCTCTTAGATTTGGCATGCTTCTTTCCAGATCTTGGGGATAAAAATTTAAAGGGACATTGCAGCTTGATTTCTCCTATGCTACTATTCCCATGTTTGGTCGAATGAGGAAATTATATGAGGAGAAAAAGATAAAGTACATGATCACTAGCAAGGAGAAACTGGTAAACTATCCAATCAATTATGTACATACTAATTTAGAATCATTTTTTCTATATTCCAATAGCTTTAATGATATAAATAGCCAAGTAGTTGAAGTAGAAGACATTCTAGAGATCACTAAAAATTTCAGAGAAGTCTTGAAGCAAGAAAGACAAAGGCTTGATAATACTGCTGAGCAATCAGCCTTCCGACAGCAGCAAAATAATGATGGATAGCATGGAAATGTTAAAGAGCAAACAAAGTTTCAGCATTTGGAAGAGAACGAAGCTAGCTTGTGGAGCATGGATTTTGATGGCGTGGTAGGAAGGGAAGGTGTTGGAATTGGCATTTGGATACACAACCCTGTTTTCGCCCCAAACAAAGTGCCAAGCAGTGTAAGGGCCTATTCTTATAAATTGGGTTTTGACTATTCAAACAATGAGGCTAAATATGATGCTTTGATTGCTGGTTTGAAAATTCTTAGAACGTTGAATGCTAAAATTATTTCAGTATATGGCGACTCAGAGTTAGTTATCAAGAAAGTAAAAGGGGAGTACCAAGCTAGGCATCCTCGAATGCAGGCCTACCGCAATGTCGTATTAGATATCCTGGCAGTATTTTCAGATTACACTTTGACATGTGTTCCTCGTGTTCAAAATGTCATTGCAGATTCACTTGCAACAGTAGCAAGTAATTTGAAAATTCTGATGAATTCAAACAACAAGTTTGATATTCATGTGAAACGTTGCCTAGCAATCCCTGACAATCAAAGGTATTGGCAAGTGTTTCGAGATGATAAAGAGATCGATGAATTTCTGCAGAATGAAGGTAAGTTCAAAGACACTTACTTCTATTGATGTGGAGTATGATGATGGTGAGACAGATATAGAAGTCAATCAAATGGAAGTTTTTCTACTGAAGGATAATGTCATTACTAAAGGTCTAATACCTTTAGAGGAGGTATTCGATCAAGATGATGTAGCCCGAAAACCGAGCTTGCCACCAACCGAGAAAGGAGTTGAGGATGTGAACATTGGATCAATAGAAAATCCTAGAATGGTAAAGCTATCAAAGGCGTTGCCTCTACAGGTAAAAACAAAGCGTATTAGTTTACTATCTTCCTTTACTAATGTATTTGCATGGGATTATTAAGATTTTAAGGCATATGATACGAGCATAATCCAGCATATCATCCCAATCAAGCCAAATCAAAAGCTTTTTTGTCAGAAGCTAAGAAGAATAAATCCAAAGCTACTGCCCTCAATTGGGAAGGAAGTGAATCAGTTTTACAAAGCTGGTATCATTGTCTACATAAGATTTTCAGACTGGATTTATAATTTGGTGCCCACATGCAAGAAAACAGGTGAGATTTGGTTATGTATTGATTTTAGAAATCTGAATAAAGTATCTTTTAAAGATAACTATCCATTGCCCAAGATGGATCACATACTTCAAAGAGTAGTTGGAGCATCTCGCCTGTCGCTACTAGATGGGTATTCCGGTTATAACCAAATTCTGGTTCATGAGGATGACAGAGATAAAACAACATTCACCACTCCGTGGGGAACTTTTCACTATGCAAAGATGCCTTTAGGATTGAAAGATGATAGTGCAACCTTTCAGTGGGCAATGGATATTGCATTTTCTAATGAGAAAGATGTCTTTCTAGTTGTTTATGTTGATGATTTGACAACTATTTCTAATTTAAATGAAGAGCACCTTTATCATTTGAAGATTGTATTTCAACGGTGTAGGAAGTATGGTAGATCTCTCAATCCAAAGAAGATTTTGTTTGGCATGGATGAAGTCAAGCTTCTCAGTCATATTATATGAAAGGAGGGCATCCGCATTGATCCATCTTGGGTGGAAGCCATTCACCAAATTGATTTTCCACGAAGTAAGAAAGAGATCCAATCATTTGATGGTAAGATGAATTTCTTACATTGCTTTGTGCCTAATCTTGCAAAACATTTAAGGAAAATCACAAATATGCTCAAGAAAGATAATGTAGTGAGGTGGACCGAGGAAACAATTAAGCCTTTCAATTTCGTAAAATTTGCCCTTTCTTCAACTATGGTTTTGATCAGCCCGGACTATACTCAGGATTTCATTTTGTTTTCATTTGCCTTGGATTATACTATGGTGGCGGTCTTGATGCAAAAGAAAGACCAGCTCGAGAATCCAATTGCATTTTTCAGTAGAACCATAAGGGATGTAGCATTAAAGTACAATATTATTGAAACACAATCTCTTGCTTTGGTAAAAGCATTGAAATATTTTCGAGTCTATACTCTGCATTCTCACATCCTTGCTTATGTCCCTAATGTTGTTGTCAAAGTTGTCTTAGTGCAAACAGATCCAGAGGGGAGAAGAGGCAAATGGATTGCTTCCTTGTCGGAATATGACATGGAGATCAAACCAAAAAAGCTCCTCAAAGGATAGGGGCTGGCCAAACTGGTGGCTGAGTCAAATTTGCATGCCTCGGACATTAATCTTATTGCTCCTATGTCCGAGGAAGATGAAGAAATTTTTCCTGCTCAGGTATCAGGAATTTTTCTTCTTTATCTTTGGTATTCAGACATTGTGTATGTGCTCCAAAATCCATCACCACCACCTAGAATGGCTAAGAATAAAAGTTGAACCCTGAAATTAAGGGTCGCCAAGTTTTGTATCATGAATAATGCACTCTATTGGAAAGATCCCGGTGGTGTCTTGCTCAATTGTTTAGTTGAAGAAGAGGCAAAGAAAGTTATGGAGGACTTTCAAAAGGGAGATTGTGGAGGTCATCTTTTCTGGAAAACAACAGCCAACAAAATTTTGAGAGTGGGATATTATTGGCCAACTCTTTTTACCGATGTATACAAATCTGTTACAAGCTGCCACAAATGTCAGGTTTTTCAAGATAGAAGAAAATTGCAGCCTTTACCACTTAAGCCAATTGAAGTAAGTGCCCCATTTTAGTAGTGGGGTTTGGACTTCATTGGAGAGATCCATCCTACTTCTTCAACGCAGCACAAATGGATCCTCACAGCAATGGATTATTTCACTAAATGGATTGAGGCAATTCCCATGAGGCAGGCTACTGATTCGATAATCATTTCATTCCTTAAAAAACAATATTTTGTCTCGTTTTGGCTGTCCAAATAAAATCATCATTGATAACGCAGCAAATTTTAAATCTAAAATAGTGATTGAGTTTTGTAATAAATATCACATCACTTTGGGGCACTCAACTGCATATTAGACACAAGGCAACAGATTGGCAGAATCCTAAAATAAATCCCTGGTCAATATTATCAAAAAGCTGCTAGAAATGAACAAGAAAAGTTGGCACAAAAAGCTGGTCAATGCACTTTGGGTAGACAGAGTGAGTTAAAGGAAATCTATAGGCATGTCCCCTTTTGAGCTCATCTTTGGTGTTGACACTGTATTCCCGACCTCTCTCGCAGTCCCGGTGGTTAAAATTCTATAGGAAGTTGGCAGCGAGGATGATCATTTGCAACAAAGAATCAATCAAATGATCCATTTACAACAGACAAGATAGGAGGTTTTCCAGGACACTTTCAAGCTGCAAGAGAGAATCAAGAAGATATATGATCGCAAGGCAAAGGCGAAAAAGTTTCAAATAGAAAATGTAGTACTAAAATGGGATGTAAGAAATGAAGAGAAAGGTAAGCATGGAAAATTTGAGAATCTTTGGAAAGGACCTTTCATAATTGCTGCATGTCGGGGCCAAAATGCTTTCCTTCTGAAAGAAATGAATGGAGAAGATTTTCCAGGTGGACCGGTCAACGGTTGGTTGCTAAAACAGTACTAGTTTTGAAATGTTTTCTGTTTTCATATGTATCACTGTACATACCAGTTTGTTTAATTTTATTGCAAATGCATTGTTATCATTCTTTTAGTTGAGGGCCCGAGGTGAAGGCTATAAAGTTGAGGTTTGATTTCAGTTTTGGTTTCGTTTGTTTGAGTCAAGTTTTTTAGTCAATTTCAGTCTTGAAATTGAGTCAGTTGTGAGTCAGATTTCAGTCCTAAAATTGAGTCAATAGTTTGGTTTTGGTTTATCGAAGTTATTGACTCCATAGCCCAATGGACGAAGGCATTGCCTACTTTCCTAGAGATCTATAGTTCTTGGCACCTCCAAGGAGATAGCATCCTCATTGGAGCCAATGTTAGTGTCAATATATTCATCCCTCCATCAGTGATCAAATGATTTTGTTGCGTTGCATGTTAGGTGTCTCACCTAATCACCTTCATTCCATTAGGGTCATGGATCATCTGAAAGTAGTGGCTTATTATACATTTTCCCTCATATGTTGGCTTATTTTCATTCATTCAGAACTACTGCAGTCAATTTTTGGCTTTAAATCTGTAAAAGTAATTTTAGGGTGTTAGGTCTCTTTAGGTCTAGCGTTTTCGTCAATAAGGTCTCAAAATGCTCAGTGATGGTTAGCAAGCACATGGGAGGCTGAATAAAGTTCCAGCAAAAATAATTTTTATAATCACATGCTCAGAAATGTACTTTTCCTCAAAACTTTTCCTCAAAACCCTGTTTTGGGGAAAAACAGAGTATTTATATTTTTATCCATAAATCTGATGTAATTTCAATTTTTTTCTATGTAAGCAACTCCAATGGCAACCTTGGTCACCTTACAAAGCTTCTGCAACTCCATCCCCTGCAAGGCAAACCAAAAAATTAAGTCATTCAGTTCAGAAAAGGAAAAATGAAGCAAAATTGCGTAAAAACAGAGTTCAAAAAGAAGTGTCCAATGTAAGCATTACAAAAGTGGGTTTTATGAGTGAAAAATTAAAGTTTCTTGTATATAAGACATTTCTTGTGTTTGAAGAACTCATTTGCATCAAAAAGATAAAGAGGAACTCAGAGCAAGGTCGTGGAGGGAAAATCGCAGCAAACAATTAATATTTCAAGGGCGCGGCACGTTGGGTCACTAGCGCAGCGCATAGGGCTGGTGCAACGCATTGGTCCACCCTCAATAGTGCAAAAACTACACTGGTATTGTGCATACAGCAGGCGCGACGCATTGGGTTTGTGGCGCGGTGCATAGAACTACAAGCCATTTTCACCCACAAAGCTCATCCTAGTGCTAGATTCGCTCGGTTGCCACCTATCCAAAGTAAGTCAAACAATCTTCCAATGCCAATGAATTTGTGTCTTAAGACGTTTATGATGATTTTGGGAAAAAAAATTCAAACCATACCTCGCAATTTTTGCTCAAATTTTTTTTTCTTAGGGTTTGTAGTTGTGTTTTTGTTGTCAGGTCCACTCCATCACTCCCTCACTCTTGATTCCCTGATTCCTTTTATAGTTTCATTAAATCATTCCACTATCCCCATATCCCCAAATTCATTCACCGCCTATCCCCAATTCCCACTATCCCAAACCCTAGCCACAAATTCCAAAACCCTAATTGTTAACCCAAAGCCTAATAACTGTCCCCAAAACTTTTCTATTCCCCAAATTCCAGTCAGTAACATTCCCAAAACCCCTATTACCCTCTCCCTTCACAATCCCTCATACATTTGGCAACAAAAAATCAAACACACCTGAAATCTCTTCGTACTAATCTAAGAAAGCTTAAGAATTTGGCAAAAATGGAATTTGATCCTTCCTATGACCGAGATGAAGAGACACACAACGACTCTCCTAGAGAAATGCATGTACCAAGAAGACCTCACAAGGGTGGCAAACATATAAAAGAGGAACCTACTTCACTTGCCGAGCTGCGGGCCTGTGCTCTTGCTATCACATGTTTTCCACACCAATCCTGTTATCAGTTCTGTGAGATGGTAGAGAGAGTCCAGTACCATCATGAGTTGGCCAAGTTGTTTGTGCTCCATCCACATAATGGCCAAGTCACTCTAGCAGGTGTGACATTCACCTTGACACTAGAGTCTATTTCTCTAGCAACTGGCATTCCCAACCTCGGTGAGAAGTGCAATTAGAGGCAGCAGATTGACAGGGAACATTATGAGCCTTACATTATGGCTGGCTATTTGAGACATCTCAGTAGAGTTTTCCCTTTTCGATATCTAAAAGACTCATATGCTCCCTTGATGAAACTCATAATCAAGTATTTCAGTTGTGAGGGCCGGTTTTCTCACCTATATGCCTACCATATCAGACTGCTGATGCATTTCACTAAGATGAGGATGATGAACCTCCCCTATTTTATTTGCTTGAACGTTGAGAAGATGACCACTTTAGTGCAAAAGAAGACTCTTCAGCAGTAGTATAACAACATATATCATTTTTCACTAATCAAGATTGTGGTCATGCATCATCTTGGTTGAGAGAACATCTCATGGGAGGATTTCATTTCACATGACGTCTTCACTACTCCTCAAGTACCTCCAGTAGCGTTTCATGAGATAGGTGAATCTTCACATCTACAGGAGCTTCATGAGACACAAACCGCTAATGTGCTAGTATATGTCACCTACCAAAAGGGCACTAGAAGAATGTTTGCAGCAGCAAAGTGAGTATTACCTCCAACTGGGTTGGAAGGGGTCTCACTTCCTCCATCAATATAGTACGTATAGGAAAAGGGAAAGTGACCATTATAGGATGAAGGGCCTTTACGACAGCAGGAGATAGATTTTATCCTTATTCATGATGATGACACCGACTTGGGCTCACAACGCTGAAAGCTTAGAGAGATCATCGAGGAGAAACAAGCTGACATCTAGCATTTGTCTCTCAACCTACAAAGAGCCAAGTGAATTGTCAAATATTTGGAGTATAGAAACAAATAAATAGACGATCAGCAAACCATAATGGAGCTAGGAAACATATGAAAAAACTGGCACGCTGCCAAAAGGATGAAAGTCAAGTTCACAACACTTGAGCAAGAAATCAATGCTGATTATGAGTCTTGGTTGAAGAGGAATAATATCCACTTGGAGGGAATGCAGGAGAAGGCCATCAATGAGAAAAAGATGTTGAGAAACATGGCATATCACTATCTGTGAAGAAATATGGTGTGCCAAGCAAGAATCAGGAACTTGAAGGCCAAGCTGAAAAAGAGATCGAGGAGGTAAAAAGAAAAAGATAAACTTTAGATCTTGGCCGAGGCTTCCTTGGCCCACAATAGCACCTAATGGAGGACACTTAGCCCAAATTTCAAAAAATTTGGGGCACTTTTTGCAATTTTGAAAATTTTGCATCAAAAATCAGAGTTTTCTGCCCAATGCACTGTGCCACCTGACGCTTGATTTTGATGGAGGCATCATTTTGAGGAAAATTCAACATATTTGGATTTCTCATGAAAAAATATGCATGCTCACAAATGGCCAAGAAATTTTGAGAGGTTTTGAGTTTCCAAATAGTCAAAAACACCTCAAAAATGACCTTTCTGCACCTTTTTTGACACACAGGAAGCAGTCTTCGGAAAACTTAGTTTTGGAGGGGAAAATGGAGGTCAAATTCAAAATTTCCACTTGTGCTGGAAAGTAGACAGGTAGAAATTTCCAGCGAGGCCACTTGGAGCAAATTTTGACACAAGGAGGGCCTCCAAAATCAGCTGCAAATAGGCACTATGCATAGGGAAATCGACATGGCACATTGAAGGAATTTTGCTCAGTTTGACAAAAAATACTCTGTTTTTCGCCTAGTTTCTTGATAGTTTGACTTTTCTTCCCCTAAATTCCAAACACATGAAGTAATTTAATATGACTTGATATATTTTGATCTAATTATAGATTCATCCATTAAAAGGTAGTTTGCAACTGAATGAATTAGTTTCCTAGTTTTTAGAGGCAAGTTGTTCCATTGCCTACCTTTTAGTTCTCAGTTTAGATTTTGTTGGAATAGCTACTAATATTATGAGCTTGACCCATAGAGGCTAGGATGAGTTGTTGGTTGCCTATATCTTGTAATTTTTCAGTCATTAGCATGGTTGGACTTTTGAGAAAGCTTGGAGCTTCATTGTATACACATTTTAGCAGTTTGGCTAAGGAATAGACTAGTGGTTTGCAACACTTTATGGGATTCATGTGGCATCTTGCTTTGGTATTTTGTTTTGCTCTGTAATTGTAAGGTTACATGTGTTTTATGTATTCCATATCTCTCTTCATTTCATATTAACTAAATCAAGCAACGATAAAGGTAGAATACATTGAAATGCAGTGCTCTACCTAGGGTTTGCTTTAGTTATATATGTTTTTAGCTGATTGAAAAGGATCCCTAAGCTCTTCATTCCCTTTTCAACTCCTCATCTATCTAAACCTTTCCCTCTCGCTAAATTTGAAGTACCAGATCACTTGCCTACCTTGCCCCATAGAGATCTCTGCAGAACTAAGCCTTATTCCCCAGGCCAAAAGATGTCTTTCACATTTGAGCCAAACAAAACAAAATTAAATTCAATAAAACACCCTTGTAGACATACCTAGCCTAAAATTAGACATTACACCAGCCATCTCAAGCCTCATTCATCATATTTTTCTGATATTGACAAGGAGAGAGCCCTCTCCCAACCTGGTAGGGCTAGCTACCAGGCTAAGCGTGGTTTGATGTTACCCTAGATCATGCCTTTCTCAGCCTGAGGTAGATTTAGGCCCTAACAGAACCTTTGCAAGACCAACCTCACAAATCTTGATGGAATCCCATGGAAAATGAAAAGAAATATGAGCGGCAAGGAGATCCTATCAAGTTCTTACTCAAAGTGGTCCTCAAGTGACAACAGAACACGATGATGGACAACATTTCCCAAATCCTTCAACGGCTACCCAGGTGTGACACATCTATTTCAAACAGCTACTCTAAAAGAGCCACACCCTTTAGGGTAAAAGTTAACTTTGACATTCCCACATTTGAGGGTTAGATAGATGCAGACACTATAGATAAATGATTAAATTTGCTAGAAGGGTATCTTTCTATTCATGGTTTTTCTAGACGGGACAAGATTACTTTCACTCTGCTCAAAGTCACCCCCTCATCAAGGACTAGTGGGAAACTTTCTGTGAGTAGAAGGATGAAAGTATAGCCTCACTGTTTTTAGTCGCACCCACTTGGAATTCATTTCGAGATGCCATCAAGGAGCAGTATTGTAGAGCTATAAAAAGGGTCTCTTTCACCTCTAATTACCTCACATTAATATGTCAATCCGAGAGCATTTTGTTATTTCAAAGAGTGTCTCAGTCTGAGGCTATCATTTATCAGAGTAATGCTAGCAGTACAACGTTCAAAAATAGAAGAGTAAACATATGCTTGTCTATAACTAAGTTACTTTAAAGGAATAAATCACACACTCAGAAACTGGGAAACTTATCAGTCAAGGGTTTGGCAGCGATAACCCATCCCTTTGGAAACTGATGGAAAGGAAATTAGAGCATGGACCACAGGTCTGGGAGCTAGATAGTAAATGCCGAAGCTCACTACAGCCACAGATCATCTCTCACACTAAAACAAAAAATGCGAGTAAATGAAACAACAGATAGAAAAATGGAAGAACAAATAAGAAATCAAACAGCAAATCTGGAATGGAACAACAATGATAAAATCGAACAACAATTCTGAAATGGAACAACAATCAAACAACCAAGTCTCACAAGCATTAATCAAACTTAATCTACTAACTCAAATGCACTCATCTTAATCAAACAACAATCTTTCATTCTTAAGGCAAATCAAGCAGCACACACTAATGGAACAACACTAATTTTTGATAAGTTATGGAATAGTGCTTGGAAATCATATACACACACAACACGCTTGAAGAGTAATCTGATCTAGCATCAATCTTAATTAACAAAAATACAACTGCATTTCAAAATGGAACAACATCACTCCTGAATCAAAAAATCATAAAGAACACAACTTTCGGATAAATTCTATAACATGAATGTACAACACAAAAGCTCTGTAACATAACAGTAATAATATTCAGTCAATACTAATAACATTCAATCAACTCTGAAAGGATCAGTAATATAATGAAGAGTCAATACAACAGTTCTGTCCGTAAAAGCCTTAATGAATTAATTTTACCAGAGCATGTGATGTCAACTTATAAAGCATATCAGATTACCAAATAACGACGATAAGTAAACCATACAGAAATCAAATCGTAGTGATACAGAAGCAAGTGTCCTCCAGGGCCGGGCCCTTAGCCTCCAAGGGTACACCGCTTTAAGTTAATCCAAATGCAGAGGTAAGATAATCACCAAGTTTATATTAATGCATAAAACAAAAGTACAATGAACCAGTTCTCAACGAGACTCGATGATCAAACTTTGATCTTTAACAGAAAAGTACATAAAAGCATCATCCCCAAAGCTAACAGTGTCGTCCCTTTATATAAGGGTGACGACGGAGATGTCTAAGTAACAAGATAGATAAAGCAGCGATCCCTCAAGATCAAATATCTTGAGGGATTCACCAAACTATTAATCCTTAATCACTTCTTTTCTCCTCCGTCAAGCTGGTGTCTTCTCCTCTTTTTCCAGGCATGTTTGCTTTGATCTGCTTAGCCTTGTTTGCACTCGTACCCTATCAAAGGGACAACAGTTGCCCTGTTCTTGTCTTTTTATTTGGAACAACAACTCCTCGTTTTTACCCTTTCCTACACAGGAGAATGACAATTATCAGCGTTTAAGTCTTGCATATTATTCTCACATGTTTTGTCATAATTATTTATTGTTTTCCAAGTTCATGATGCAAAAAGGTTCACAAGTTCCACTGAAAAGCCACTGAAATTATCATCAAAAACATACCTTTTTAGGACTCCACGCACCCCCCTGCTTACCCTGTTTCATGCCCTCATGAAAACGTTGTAGTTGACATGCAAGGCAGTGAGAGAATAGGCTGGAGAAGGAATCTCATGCGGAGGCCTACAGCTGTGGTGAGTGACTAGGTAATCAAAGAACTGGCCTACTTGACCCTCAGGCATCTCATACAGGGCTTGATATCTGGGTGCAGGGTGCCAAATAATTCGACTGTGGAATCTATATCCTAACCAGGATGGCCCTGCTCTCAAAATGCTTTCGCCATAGAGGTTCAAATGGTTGGCAACTAAATCAAAATTCTCATATTTAAATGGTTCCCTGAGCTGGATGTTTGGATTAGAGATTCGGTACCGAAATTTGGCTGCATCAATGGCGAGGTCTTTGATAGAAAGAAAATATTCTAAACTTTGTCGAATGAGTGCCTCATGCATGGGTCCTAACGTTTCAATGACACCTGGAGTCCTCATGAGGTTTCTATGTGCTTTCCACAACTGCACTAGGTCCCTAGGCTCATCCCTTACCCACAAATCTAGGCCATTTTCCTGCCTCTGGAAGGTATTATAGGCCTTGAGCCATTTAATCTGATTAACCTCGAATGAGATGAATGCTTGCAATTGGATGTATCCAACAAAAGGGCCAGGGTTCAGCTCAGTCTTCTGATCTAGCACGAGGTTATGAAAATAGAATTCACACAGCAATCTCTGGACCTTCACCCCATAATGTTTATAGTAGTCTATAAAGTCATTGACAGTGTTAATTTGTATATGGGCGCCTACTTTAACAGCTTTTATTTTTAATTGTAAATATCGTTCCAGTAAAAGCAAAGCATAGTTTTTGGCAGGGGCCCTACATGCTAAAACATCATTGTATAAAGAACACAAGGTATCCATCTACATGATAACAATATCTAGCCTATGAGTTACCTTTGCAACCTTCTCTTCTTCCTTTCGCCTTCAAAGGCCTAGCTTTCAGATTGATTTACGTTCCTTACTTGCTGCTGGAGTTCTTCATACTTCTCGCGAGGGATGGTTTGCTCTCTAAGCCTATCTGCTTCTTACTGAGCCTGTTTCAATCCCTTGCGCAAGGTCACTGTCTTTGGATCTCTTCTCCATGCAACAGTGGAGGCCGGGAGTTTTACCTAAACTTTCTTATTGCGTTGTTTTGAGTTCAGAACCCTTATCACCCGTGAGGGTGGTGCCTTCGTTTAGATTTCCTTGTCACAAGTCATCATATCATCCATTTCTATTTTAACATGAATACCACCTTGCTGCTTTTCCTTTTCAAATGGAACAACAGTCTGTTCCTCAGCATCGTTTGGAACAACAACTGGATTTTCAGTAGGGTTTTGAACAACAGGGTGATTTTTAGTCCTCCGCCCTTTTGCCTTGCGAAGTTTTACTGGAATGGTCACATTTTTCTTCCCTACTGTCTTCCTTACTCTCTACCTTGCTTTCAGGATCCTGATCTGCTGGTGGAGTTGGGATATTATGCTCAATAATCTCTGTTGTTCCTTTCGCAATTCCTTAATTTCCAGTGTTTCATTAGAAGGAACAATAAATTGTCTACTGCGATTTTGGTCGTGACATGTCCCTAGATATTTCTCCTGGGGTGTTTCTTCGCTATTATGTTTTGGCTGTTTTGGGGTAGGAACCTTAACTTGTTCCGTCACTTCCTAGGCAACTTCTTTTTCTGCTCTTACTTCCTCCGGAATTTCCTCTGGTGCCTTGGGAACAGATTGTTCACGTTCAGTATCTCTTATCTCCTCTTCATCATGAACAGGGAGATTTCCTTCTTTTTCCTCTTATGAATGTGGTTTTTTCAGATGCGTTTTCTTCTTGGGGTTTGTCGTGGAGGTCTTCTAGACTATAAGGTTGGCCATATTCACCCATATTGGCCAAAACTGCGGCCAATTCATCTTCCTCCACTGGGTCCTATGGTGGGCTACCTTCCTGTTATCCCATTTCCTCCTTCTTCTTAGATTTTTCAGCTTCTGCCTCAGCATGCTCAGCGTCTATTTCACAATACTCAGCTTCTTCCTCATTTTCCTCTTCAGATTGCTCGACCTCCTCTTCAGATTGCTTGGCATCTTCTTTCTCTTCTCCTTCAGCTTGCTCTACTTCTACTTCTAGCTGTGAGAATTGCTCGTCCTCAATTTCTACTGGTTGGCTGGTGCTTTCCTGGAGCTTTTCCATCCTTCCTCATATTCGAGCTAATAGGACTGATTTTCTGTGTTTCTCTGGCTGTTCGGGTGTATCGGTGGCATGCTTATGCTTTGCTGATTCCTGGTGTGCTTCTGGACGTTCAGATGTACTAGCAACATGTTTTTGTTTTACTAATTCTCTGTGTTTTTCTGGACGTTCTGGTGTGCTGGTAGTATGTTTACGTTTTGGGGATGGTGCTGTCGCCCTTCCCTCAATTATTGCAATTAGCTCTTCCCAGCTGCTTTGCTGTTGGGTGAGGCTATGACTAACAATTAATTGAACTAACCCGTGGTGACTGACAACTGAATCTACATGTTGTGCCTTTTTTAAGCTTCGTGCAATGTCATGAAGTAATGAATTCAAAAATGCAGGCAGATTTACAGAGCATTTCTGCTTTAGAAAAGCTAAGAGTTTAAGATGTTATGGTCTTACCACATCTTTTCTCCCCTCGCAGGTGATGTAGCTTTGCATGGTTCTTGCTAATTCTGCCGAGGGTTCTCCTAGCGTTGTTGGCAGAACTCCCTTCCCTTTAATCGTCAAGCTCTGGCCTTCGTCCTGGAAGATTTTTATAATCTTCTGTAGTCTTTCCTTCTTTAGTGTCCATACAGGTCCACTGGTTGGTAGTCCCGAGACTTCTGCGATTATATCATCGGTGACTCCTATCTATCTCCCCCTTACTATGGAGTAATCCTCCTCCAGATTCTACAGGAATTCAATTTCCACTGTTTCATTAGACTCCTGCAAGTGGTTGAGATAAATGAGCCACCCTGCTCTTTCCAGGATCTCCCGGGCAGCAGCGGAGACTGTCAACACCTAAGGTTCCCTTCGAATTTCCCTTCCTCCCATGGTTTCACTATGGATTCTCAATGGAACAGCAACAGCTTGTGCTGTTTGAAACACAAAGAGGGTAATAATCGCAAGATTTCGGAAAAACACAGAGTATGCAACAGAAATGTCTTATGAATAGCAACTTGTGTAAAAAATATAAATATCGTGTCGTTAAACCATGCCATACCCTAGTACACTATCTTTCCCGAATAGTGAGCTGACACATAATCTGGGGAATAATGAGGTTAACCTCCCCCCCCACAATGTGATAGGCTGTCCCAGCCGTCAAGGAAAGGAGCAACACCAGATCTGCAACAGAGTCATAAAGGAACAATGTATGAAAATATGTCATGTTTAGAAAAACAACGAATTACCGAAATCGAAGCATAAAGTTGGATCGCGTATTACATAAGAGGCTGTTGTGATATGATGCGAGGCTAGGGGACAGGACGTCTATCGTACTTGCCAAATCTCATGTGGCCATTGTCACGTCCTTTGCCATGATTGGTGGTAATAAATGTTCATGCGATATATAAGTCGGGAAATAATGTATGATTAGTTCCTAGGATATAAGAAACAAAAGAGTATTAATATCTTACCTACTGGTGTAACCAATGTGACTTCAATAGCATTAATAGTGCTCTGCTACCAACAGGTGTCCATAACCTTGGTAGAGTTGCTTATTTCACCCCTGGAATCATGATCCTTTATGTGCATATTAAGGAATGTAATGTCAAAGTGTAGGCCATTATGCTAGCTTGGTAACAAGTTAGCCATAATGCCATTCACGAGGAAGGAGCGAAAAATGGGCAGGCCGGCTCGTGATGAGACCTCATATTCCAAGGTTTGTTTATTTGATATACCTTTTGGATCATATCCCTAGTGTGGTGGCCATAGTGGGAATGCCACTTCACTTCCATCCTCATGATCATGGTAGGCTGGCTCTTGATGAGACCCCCTATCCTGCATTTGACAACTTATAATTCATCTTTACTGTTTTCTTTTTCATAAAGAACTTTTCCTTATTTATACACAAAGGGTAGTTCAACACTCTTTAAGAATAGGAATGGTGGAAGAAGTATTATCATCTCAATAGGAAGATATAAACCCTTTACTCTTATTCCTAAGTAATAATCAAAGAGGATTAAAGGGATTGTCATGATAAAGATAACCAATCAAAGTGAAATTAATAAGACAATGACAACAAAAGATAATGAATAAGTGTGTCCTTCCTTTTGTCCTCTTACCAATAGAGAGCCTTGTAAAGATAGTGATTTATAATTTGCGGATTTCAGTATGTTGTGATTTTGTGTTCATTGCATAAGTGCATAGCGGTATCTTAAAGACTTTGAAAGAACAGCGGCAAAGAGCACCCTCAATTTAGGTCAACAAAAGGAATGAGCTGTTTCACAAGGAGAGAAAAGGTATGCTAATGGTGTTCCAACAAAGGAGCATAGATAGAAGTGCAAATGTCGTTCCTTTTGAAAAAGGAACAGCAGAACACACCGATGTCGTTCCTTTGAAAAAATGAACAGTAAAAGTTAAAAAATGCTATTTTCTTGGAAAAAAACAGCAAAACACCCGAAATGACGTTCCTTTTGAAAAAGGAACAAAAATCATTAAAAATGTTGTTCCTTTGAAAAAGGAACATCAAAAACGCAAAAATGTTGTTCCTTTGAAGAAGGAACAACAGAAATAAAAAATATGATGTGCCTTTGGAAAAGGGATAGAAAACACACTACAGTGCCATTCCTTTTGAAAAAGGAACAACAAAAATCAAAATGTTGTTCCTTTTAGAAAAGGAACAACAGAACAAGCAAATGTCATTCCTTTGAAAAAGGAACAGCAAAAAAAATCAAGAATGTTGTTCCTTTTGAAAAGGAACAACAGAAAATCAAGAATGTTGTTCCTTTTGAAAAGGAACATAAGAAAATCAAGAATGTTGTTCCTTTTGAAAAGGAACAGCAGAAAATGAAGAATGTTGTTCCTTTTGAAAAGGAACAGCAAAAAATCAAAAATGTTGTTCCTTTTGAAAAGGAACAGCGGAAGCACACAAATGCCATTCTTTTAGAAACGAAACGAAAAAAATAAAAATGTTGTTCTTTTGAGAAAGAAAAGGAACAACAAAAATGAGAGTAAAACATTAGTTCAAACATATATACAGGAATGACTCAAAGAAAAAAACTTATGTACAAATTGTAAAAAGAAATGAATTCCTTAATGAATTGCAGGTGAGGAAGACTTCTCTTCCTCCCCTAAAATCTCCATATCAGTGTCTCGGCGTAGCTATTGGCAGAATGATTCCCGAGTGAGTGTTTTACGATAGAGATGATCTCGGTGGCCATTTTCTTTGAAGGTATATCCAGAACCATCAATGGTGATTAGAGTAGGGGTCCCATTGTCATGTACCTTCTGGATTCCATATGGTCCCAACCAACGAGTCTAGAGTTTCCCAGGGAAGTTCTGAAACTGAGAGTCGTACAAGAGAGCCCAGTCTCCCTCATGGAAGACTTTCTTTTTAATCAACACATCAAGCCATTTAGCTCGTTGCTGTTGAATCAATGCTATTTTTTGAAGTGCAGAGAGCCTAATTTCGTCCAACACATTGATATGATGTAGTCGATTAATCTGTGCCTCGATTATATCTAAGCCAACTTGCTGTGCTATTCGTAATGTTTGGATTTCAAATTCTATGGGAAAAATGGGTTATTTTCCAAACACTAATTGATAAGATGAGTAACCAGTGGTGCTCCTCCATGTTGTTCTATAGGCCCAAAGTGCTTCAGGTAGTCTGGAAACCCAATCACGCATATGTGATGCAATGGTTTTCGTTAAGATTGATTCTATTACCTTATTGTTGCTTTCTACTTGTCCATTCGCCTGTGGGTGGTATGGAGTAGTGATTTTATGCTGGACGTGATAATTATTAAGTGTTGCAGCTAATCTATTCCCAACAAATTGTGGTCCTCCGTCTGTAATTATTTCCCTTGGAAGGCCATAACGTACAAATAAGTGGAACAGGAACTGTATGACAGAGTCCTCTGTGGCTCTTGGAAATGCTTCTGCTTCAACCCATTTGGTGACATCTTCTGTTGCCACCAAGATATATGTTTTCTGATTTGATGAGTGGTTGATGGGTCCAACGAAATCAAGAGCCCGTCGTTCAAATGGTTCAATGACTAACTGTGGTTTCAGAGGCATCTCGTCAGCTTGACCAGGACGTCCTGCTCACTGGCATCTGTCATAGGCTTGGACAAATTTCTTTGCATCTCTGAAAATCATGGGCCAATAATATCCTGTCTGCAATACTTTATGTCCAATTCTACACTCAGTGAAGTGTCCACCACATGGTCCATCATGATAGGCTTTTAGGATGTCAAAGATTTCATCTTCTCGAACACATCTCCTGATATGCATGTCTTCCCCTGTGTGAAACAAATAGCCCCCAGTCCATGAGAATCGAGTACTCTTATGAACAATTTGTTTGCGTTCATTAGGGGTTAGGTTTCTTGGTAGTTTACCTACTGTGAGGTAATTGGAAACATCTGCATACCAGGGTGTTTGAACGGTAACAACAAACAGATGTTCGTCCGGAAACTGTTCTTCAACTGCTGCTGCATTGATTGGTTATGGCATTCTTCAGAGAAAATCGGCTACAGGGTTTTCTTTGCCAAGCCGATCCTTGATTGTGATATCAAATTCCTACAATAAAATCAACCATCTAGTTATTCTGGCATTTGTGACAGGCTTATTTGCTAAATATTTTATGGCAGAATGATCTGTATACAAGATAACAGGATAGCCTGTAATATAATGTCTAAACTTATTGACAGCATGTATTACAACTAGGAATTCTTTTTCAGTAACAATGTTATTTAATTCAGCAGGGGATAAATTTTTGCTGATGTAACAGATAGCATATGGTTTTTTATCCTCTTCCTGCCCAAGGACTACGCCAATGGCTGTATCTGAGGCATCAGATGATATCTGAAATGGGAAATCCCAGTTTGGTCCTCAAAGGACTAGGGCTGTGGATACGAGCTTCTTTAAATTCTTGAAGGCGCGCTCACTTTTTTCTGTCCAAGGAAAATCACCGTTACCAGCTAGTGCTTATAAAGGTGCAGCAATGTGTGAATAATCTTCTATAAATCGTCTATAATAACCAGAAAATCCAAGAATGTTACGTACCTCTGTTTGAGTAGTAGGAGTGGGGATAAGTAAAAGTGTTTGGATTTTCGTCGGGTCTACCTGAATGTCGGCTGCTGAAACATAGTGTCCTAGGATAAGTCCTTCAGTCATCATCATGTAACATTTTTCATGACTTAAGCAAAGCTTGGTAGCTATGCAGTGTTGTAGGACTTTCTCTAGGGTGTCTAGTGCTGGATCAAAATCATCTCCATATGGTGTAAATTCATCCATGTATACTTCGAGCCCATCATTTATTAAATATGCAAAAATGCTAAGGATAGCCCTTTCGAATGTGGCGGGAGCATTACCTAAGCCAAAATGTAGAACTCGATAGGCAAATGTTCCCCAAGGACAAGTAAAAGTAGTTTTGTCCTGGTCTTCAGGGGCAATCTGAATCTGATTGTATCCACTGAAGCCATCCAGGAAAGAAAAGAATTTATTTCCTGCTAACGTATCTAATACTTGGTCTATGAATGGGAGAGGAAAGTGGTCTTTTTGTGTTTCTTTATTTAGTTCCCTGTAATCCACACAAATTCTGCATTTCCCGTTCTTTTTTGGTACCACCACAAGCGCAGAGACCCATTTACTATCAGAAATAGGATATATAAAATTGACATCTAAAAGTTTTTGAAGTTCAGCTTTTACCACATCTTTTAGATGAGGATTAAGTCTCCTTTGCGGTTGACGAACAGGTTTGGCATATTTTTCTATATAAATGTGGTGTGTACAAAATTGGGGATCGATTCCTTTCATATTAGGGTAATCCCATGCAGATGCTTCTTGATATTTTCTTAACAAATGGATGAGCTTCGTTTCTTGTTCAGGTGTGAGGTTGGCATTGATATTTAAAGTTTTTCCCTGTTCAATTTCCATAATTTTACTATTTGCAACAGAAGTAAGGGGTATTATTTGGTCATGCGTATATTTCAAAGGATCTTCTTCTAATTCATTATCAAATGCTACTTCTATCATGTGACACTCTGTGCAGGATCCGGATTCAGGTTGACTAATGAAGTTATTAATGGCATCATCTTCTGTTTGATCTTTAAAATCAAGTGCCTCTTATATAGTTGATGGAGATCTAATGTTATCAGTAAGGTATGATACAGGGTGTTTATTAGTTTTAATTATTGTGACACTTGGCTACGTTGGAGGGTATAGAACTAAATTTTTTATATTTGGTCCCTTGGTTATGGTCATATTTCCTTGCTGGCAACCAATGTAAGCATCGGCAGTGGCAAGCCAAGGTCTACCTAGGATTAGCGGGTGTCCGTCAAGTCGGGTTTTTGGATTAATTATCAGTAAATCGGTTGGATATTCCCAGGAATCTACAGAGACCATGACATCATGTAGAGTACCCTCTGGTCTAACCACAGATCGGTAAGCCAATTCTAACAAAGTAGAGGTGGGTTCTACAGATGTAATGCCAAGCTTTTCGCAACTAGTGGTTGTTAAAATATTAATTGCAGCTCCTAGATCAACTAAGGCATTAGATAGGGTGTGACCATAAATTTGAACAGTTACAATTGGATTTCCTGGGTCTTCATATTTAATGGGTGTTTCTTTCCTAGATAGTAAATCAGATAAACTACCTACTACTTGGACTCTTGGATTAGTTGTTATATTCCTCCTTGGTTTCTTTATGCACAATTCTTTGATAGTTTTTGCGTATATAGGAATGTCTTGAATGGCTTAGAGGAATGGGATTTTTATGCACAAATTTTGTAATTCTCCCAGAATGTCGAAGATGAGGATACTGTAAAGGTCGAGGTATGACTAATCATTCTGGGAATGGAGGAGAGGATGTGTTTGCTTGATTATGAGTCTGTTGCTTATTTACATCCTCTTGTTGCAACTGATGTTCTCTTGGTAACTGATCTTCAATATGAACTGTTTTATCTCCCTCAGTTTCAGTAATGCGTCTAGATCGTAACTGAATATCATTACACTCCCTTAGGTCGGGTCCTATTTCTGGTGATTCTACAATTTGAAGAGACTGGACCGGTCTGTTATTTGGATTGGGGTTGGGTTGGGCTGGGATTTGCGGTCTCAGATTAGATTGAGGATTTTGTTGTAAGGCTGGCAAAGTAGGTTGAGGGAGCAGAATAGTTCCTACTGGCTGGTGCATCAGTCTTTGCCAGTTTGTCTGCCAGGGTGAACTTTGTGAAGTAGGGGGAGTCCGTTGTGGAGGATATGGGCTATTTTGCCAATATGGTGGAGTGTAAGGGAAATTCGGCCAACCAGATTGGCTTGCCTAATTCAACCATGGGTTTGAAGAAGGAAACGATGGTGGTAACCAGTTTGAAAATGGGGGTTGGGACTGACTTTGCCACATACTATATTGTTGAGCATTATATTTTGGAGGTTGAAAAGAAGAAGTTGGGTCTTGAAACATACGAGATTGTCTCGGCTGCCACTAGCGGCGCTGATTGATCAAGTACATCGATTCTCGTTCTTCTTCTGCTTCCTTATATACTGCTTTTAATCAAGGAAGTGATGTGTAGCTTTCCATAAGGTGATCTTTTGTACAGATGGCGCATGTTTGGACTGTATCCAGTGGAAATTCCTTGTGACTATGCTTTTTCCTACATCGGGGATAGAAGATCGCCAAATTCTGTTCTACCTCCATCTGCTTTCCTTTAGCCTGCATAATACCAAGTTGTGTCTTTATTGTCCCCAAAATATCAGTTTTAAAATTTTCCAATAAATTTCCAATCTCTACACTATTACTCCTTCTGTTGGTATTTTATTATCTCTTACAAACCGATCATATTCTGCCGGTTTTACTCTTGTGCTGCCTCTCGAACTCCTGATACATAAATCAATGATGTCAGCAAAATTCTCTTGATAAATATCCCCTTTTCCCATGATGTTTAATGTTTCAATCCGTTGTTCCTTCATGCCCCTTATCAATACAATTTTTAACACATTATCAGGTAAAGGTAGTGATGCATAATGAGATCTTTGTAGATTGTACTGAAAACGATCCACACACTCCTATAATGTTTCATGCAGTTTGGTTGTCATTTGGAATATTTATTCCTTTAATTCTCTAGACCTACAATAGTCCTCATATTTGTTTAAGAAAGATTCTTTCATTTGATCCCAATTGTTGATGACCCCACCACCTAGTCCCATAAACCATCTTAAAGCAGCCCCTTTTAATGTAGAGGGGAATAATTTCAATTTCTAGGGATCGGTGGTGTAATCATATCCCCTGCACAACACATCAAATTCGAATAAAAAAGCATCCGGATCTTCTGATGTCAGAACCTGAAATGTAGGGATACGTGGAAGAGGGATGGCTTTCATGGGCGCATTTGCTGCAGAATCCACTATAGGGTATTGTAATGTAGAGGTTTGAGTGTTTGGCTGGTTCTGAGCCATGGGATCGAATATATGCCAATAACCTTTTCGGATATCTAGGAGGGTATTCCTAGGTTGAGAGGGAATGGCTTTGACAGGGATAGTTTTAATAGCACTTCCTTTATCTGGGATGATGAGAATATCTGATGTCTGAGGAGATTGGGTTCCTTCAACAATGATTTTTGCAGAGCTCCCCTTATCTAGGCTATTTAATGGCTGATTTGTCCTAACAGGAGATTTTGGTTCCTCAGTTTCCCTTGTCTCTCCTTCTCCTTCACAAAAGTTGTTGAAATTCCCTTCCTGCAATAGTTCTGGAGTAGAATTTTCAATTTCTTGAAAGTTCTGCTCTTCAGTTTGACTATGCACCTCAGCAAAGGCTACATATGGTGATCCTGTGGCCTGAAGGGAAATAGTAGGCTGTTTAGAAATGATTTTCCTAGGGCCTACTAATGGCTGAGATTCTGTTTTCCTGTAGATTTCGTCTATGAAGGTCATTCGGCCAAGGGTCACCGACCCCTTAGCTTTTTCAGGTTTGGGTGGAGGTTTTATATTCTTTTCTGGTTTTTTCTGCTTAGTCATGCACTTAGGAAAGTGGACAGCGGAGCAGGCCTTTTACATGCTCCGCACGCAGGTTCTTACATTCCGTTTTTAAGATCCAACTCTTCCCTGGCAGGTTCGTACACTACTCTGAAAAGGACAAATGGATACACTCTTTCCCCGTCAACGACACCAAAATGTAGAGCTATAAAAAGGGTCTCTTTCACCTCTAATTACCTCACATTAATAAGTCAATCTGGGAGCATTTTGTTATTTCAAAGAGTGTCTCAGTTTGAGGCTATCATTTTTCAGAGTAATGCTAGTAGTACAACGTTCAAAAATACAAGAGTAAATGGATGCTTATCTATAACTAAGTTACTTTAAAGGAATAAATCACACACACAGAAATTGGGAAACTTATCAATCAAGGGTTCGACAACGATAACCCATCCCTTTGGAAACTGATGGAAAGGAAATTAGAGCATGGACCACGAGTCTGGGAGCTAGACAGTAAATGTCGAAGCTCACTACAGCCATAGATTGTCTCTCACACCAAAACAACAAATGCGAGTAAATGAAACGGCAGATAGAAAAATGGAACAACAAATAAGAAATCAAACAACAAATCTGGAATGGAATAGCAATGATAAAATGGAACAACAATTCTGAAATGGAACGACAATCAAACAACTAAGTCTCACGAGCAGTAATCAAACTTAATCTACTAACTGAAATGCACCCATCGTAATCAAACATCAATCTTTCATTCTTAAGGCAAATCAAGCAACACACACTAATGGAACAACACTAATTTCTGATAAGTTATGGAACAGTGCTTGGAAATCATATACACACACAAATCGCTTGAAGAGTAACCTGAGCTAGCATCAATCTTAATTAACAGAAATGTGACTGCGTTTCAAAATGGAACAACATTACTCTTGAATCCAACAATCGTAAAGAACACAACTTTCAGATAAATTCGATAACATGACTGTACACCACAAAAGCTCTGTAATAGAACAATAATAATATTCGGTGAAGACTAATAACATTCAATCAACTCTGAAAGGATCAGTAATATAATGAAGAGTCAATACAACAGTTCTGTCTGTAAAAACCTTAATGAATTAATCTTAGCGAAGCATGTGATGTCAACTTATAAAGCATATCAGATTACCAAATAACGACGATAAGCAAACCACATAGAAATCAAATCGTAGTGATACAGAAGCAAGTGTCCTCGATGGCCGGGCCCTTAGCCTCGAAGGGTACACCGCTTTAAGTTAATCCGAACGCAGAGATAAGATAATCACCAAGTTTATATTAATGCATAAAATAAAAATTCAATGAACCAGTTCTCAACGAGACTCGATGATCAAAGTTTGATCTTTAATAGAAAATTACAAAAAAGCATCATCCCCAAAGCTAACAGTGCCATCCATTTATATAAGGGTCACGGCGAAGATGTTTAAGTAACAAGATAGATAAAACAGCGATCCCTCACGATCTAAGGTCCTGAGGGATTTGCCAAACTGTTAATCCTTAATCACTTCTTTTCTCCTCCACCGAGCTGGTGTCTTCTCCTCTTTCTCCGAGCTAGTTTGCTTTGGTCTGCTTAGCCTTGTTTGCACTCGGTCCCCCATCAAAGGCACAACATTTACCCTATTCTTGTCTTTTTCTTTGGAGCAGCAACTCCTCGTTTTAACCCTTTCCTGCATAGGAGAATGACAATTATCAACGGTTAAGTCTTGCATATTAATCTCACATGTTTTGTCATAATTCTTTATTGTTTTCCAAGTTCATGATGCAAAAAGGTTCACAAGTTCCACTGAAAAGCCACTGAAATGATCATAAAAAACATACCTTTTTAGGACTCCACAAGTACTACCATGTCAGAGATTATGACGATAAATACATAAAGTGGACCACACTGCGGCAGGGAAGGGACCAAGACGTGTTGGAGTTTACCAATATTTTTCATATCCTTCACACAAATTTGGTTATGAAGGATACTAAGCAACATTTGGTACTCAAATATTGTGGCTACCTAAACAGGTACATCTAGGACGAGATGGAGTTTCGGGAGATCCCATTGTTGTGTACGGTGTACTGATCGAGCATAAGTTTAAACAAAAGAAGCGAGACTTTGGATCTGTGAATTCAAAGAAAAGGGAAAGGTACCCCAGAACAGTAGAACAAATGATAAATCCAAGGCAGGGTGGTTCAGGACAACCTGCCAAAGCCGCAAGCAAAGAACAACACCTAGAAGCCGAATAAGGACATGGGAAAGTGGTGTGAGTTCCATAAGAGCTCCACTCACAACTCAAGTGAGTGTTGAGCCAAGCAGTCATTGGTGGCTGAGCTAAAGGTTTTCGAACCAGATTCATGTTCTGACTCCAAGCCAGAACCCAACAAGGGGAATGACAAAGGGAAGTATATTATTGATTCGAAACCCAATGCCACTGTTGCCACCATGAATATCTAGAAGGAGGAACTTGAAGATACAAAGGAGGTGCAATGCCTCTTCCACTGCCAGACGTGAGTAAATGATTCCCCACTATAGTTCATTATCGACAACGGGAGCCAAGAGAACCTCATTTTGATAGAGGTTGTGAAGTGGCTAGGCTTAGCGACCATTGAACATCCCCAACCATACACCATTGAGTGGCTTCACCAAGGATAGGATCTTCATGTGAGACAACGCGTCACCTTCCATATAACATCAAGCCCTTCACAGTTGAGGTATTATGTGGTAGTGATCCCCTTGATGTTTGTGATGTATTATCAGGCCAACCATACTTGCGGAAGCAACATGTTGTATATGAATCAAGGCCTCATGCTATTATTGTTACTTTGGGAAATAATTTTTTCACAATATCGAAGGTAGCACCACCTACCTCCATCTCTTTAGATACTACAAAACAATGAAGTAAGCTCATTTCCAAAACCAAGAAATTTATTTTCCCGATGATATGCCCTCAAGGAAAGAAGAAGATGGTAGCCATGAAATCTAGACATGGCCCCTCCGCATGATAACTACATATTATGGACAAGGTCATGGAGGAGTACGAGGAAATATGCACCTCCCATGCAATAGTTCCTCTCCACTGTCAGGTTAAGAACTCCATCAATATGACCCTTGGTGAGCCACTAGAAAATGGGCCAATCTATTGATGCTCCATTCTGGAAAATGATGAAATCAAGAGGTAGATTCAGGAGCTGCTAGAGAAAGGTCACATCCAACCGAGTTCATCACCCTATGGAAGCCTAATCATGTTGGTACAAAAGAAGGATGGGACTTGGAGACTGTATATTAACTATCGGGCGCTGAACAAGATCACTGTCCAGAATAGGTTCCTAATCCCACAGCTTGATGAACTTCTGGACCAACTGAAGGGGGGAAAATATTTCAACAAGATCAATTTGAAGTTAGAATATCACCAGGTACCAATTGAACCCTCTGATGTGTGGAAGACTACCTTCAAAGCTAAGGAGGGCCTTCTCGAATGGTTTTTTATGCCTTTTGGGTTAATGAATGGTCCTACAACCTTCATGAGGATGATGGATGACATTTTGCAGCCACTCACCAACTCATTTGTAGTGGTATACTTGGATGACATCCTGATCTTCAGTCAGAGTTGGGAAGAACACCTCCACCACATCCGACACGTTCTGTAAACACTGCGGCAACACAAGTTATGTGTCGATTTGGAGAAATGCACTTTTGGCATGACCCAATTTCAGTATCTGGGATACATTATTGATGAATGGAGGGTACATGTGGATCCAGCTAAGATCCAAGTCATTAAGGATTTACCATCTCCAACCACTCTAATAGAGCTTCACATATTTTTAGGTCTTTCCAACTTCTACTGTAGATTCGTATTGGGATTTTCTCATATCACATGGCCATTAAGTCAAGTCACCAAGGGAGGAGTGAAAGAAAAATTCTTTTGGTCTGAATCTCAACAGAAGGCATTCACAAAGTTGAAACATTACCTCTGCACAGCACTAGTGCTCACATTACCAAACTTGCAACAACCATTTGAGATTGAGATAGATGCCTCTAACTACACTATTGGGGTACTCCTTACTAAACACGACATCTAGTGGCATTTCACAGTGAGACACTTTCAGACATAGTCTGAAAGTATCCGACTTGTGACAAAGAGATGTATTCCATTGTGCAGGCCTACCAACAATGGAAGCATTACATTTTTGGAAAGGAAACGGTCATCCACGCAGAACATCGACCCTTGCAGTTCATACAGATGCGAGGGAAGTTGCAGAATGATCACCTTCAGAAGTGGTCCACATACTTGCAACAGTCCCATTTTAATATCAAGTATAAGAAGGGCAGCACCAATAATGTTGCAAATTGCTTCAGTGGACCATCGATCATGGCGTTAACCACCTTTGTCAACTCTTGTGGACATGAGACTTCTGATTGGCCAATTCTCTACAAAAGCGACCCAAAATCGGCCAGACATACCAGACACTCTTAGAGGGTTAGCATATTCCATATTTTCACCTCGAGGATGCCCTGTTATGCCACGTTGGTCACCTTTGTGTTCCTTAAAGCAGGCGTGCCAAGATTATTTGAGAAGCACACTACACTCCGAAAGGTGGGCATTTCAAGCTCGCGAAAATGGTGGCAATACTACAAAAGTATTTCTAATGGCTGAATCTTCAACAAGATGTTGGGAAGTACATGAGATCCTCCACTACCTACACCATTTCCAAACCAACCATCAAGAAGCAAGGCCTCTATACTCCGCTACCTACCCCTAGTCAACCTTGGGAATACATATCCATGGATTACATGTTCGGCTTTCCTTCTACTAAGCATGGAAATGACTATGCTTTTGTGCTCGTCAACAGGTTCTCAAAGATGGCCATTATGGTGGCCTACAAGAAGAACATCACACCAGAAGCTGCTACTAAACTCTTCTTTGAAAGAGTGTGGGTACACTTTGGGATCCCACATTCTATCATCTTAGATCAGGACAGCAGGTTCCTCAGTACATTTGGTCCATTGTTTGGTCGATCATGGACACCAAAATCATTAAGTCCACAACTTTCCATCCCCAAACTCATGGCCAAGTAAAGGTTGTCAACAGGATAATCATACACGTTTTACGCATATACAACTAAAATAATCCATGCAGATTGGATGAGAGCCTCGCCTATATTCAGCACATCTATAAATGGGCTCTCCACAACTCGACTCGCCACAATGGTTTTTAGATAGGCTTGGGATTCCAGCCACTATGTCCCATTGATGTGGCTACTCATGCATATTTGGCTCATGTCCAGTCTGAAACAGATAAGGAAAATAGCTTCATTAAGCACATCCAACATATCCCTAAGCAGGTTCATGAAATTATGGAAAAATCAAATGCCAAATACAAGAAACGACATGATCAGCATCGGGTGCCACACAAGTTTCAGGTGGGTGATAATGTCTGGTTCCATTTGCAAAAGGCACACCTTACCAAAGCCAATCAGAAACTCAAACCACTCTGATATGGTCCTTAAACCATTACCAAGGCTATTGGAGACAATTCATTTGAGCTTGGCATTCCCCAATTCTTTGGCCTACATTGAGTGTTCAATGTGGACTACCTTTGACCATAATTTCCATCATTACTAGGCACATCCCACATTGTAGAACAACTCACACCAATAGAGTTAAATCTAGATTTCATGGAACAGGATGCAACTGATAAGATCATGGACATGAAAATCAAGCACACTCACCAGTAGAATATCCAACTATATCGAGTTGTCAAAGCAGGCCAACTCCTTCATGAGGGAAAGTGACTCACTAGGGACCAAATTTAGTAGAAGTTTCCTCATGTCATGGAGGAACTGAATGCAATGGGGACCATTGGTTCCTAAGGGGAGGAGGAATGATCTAGGTGGATACTGGTATCCATCATCCAATTCCAATTGGACCCCCACCATTTTTCTTTCATTCTTTTGGTTTCATTAATTGTAGCATAGTTTACTATATTTAGCCGTTTTTTGGGTCATAAACTTTTAGATCCATTTTGAGGCCCTAAACGACATTTTTTTGGCAATCTACCATCAACAATTTTTTAACAAAACCATATTTTTCATCCTAGTCCTTCAAGAGATCTTTCCAACTAGGTATCATGCACATCAAACATAGATAATATGACCAAGTGATGACCCCTAGAAGTTGGCTATCTAACTAACCTCAACGGGGCGCATAAACACTTCGTGTTACATCTCCTCGGGTTAGGGTTTTGGTTGTTTAGAGTTTTCTCTTATTGTTCAGTAAAAAGCCCTTGAGCCTCATTGTGAGGTAGTTCAAAGGCATGTAGATGCCACATCTCTTCTTAGGGATAAGCTACCATCGCTCAAGCTAGTTTATTTCCATTTCTCTTACTAGGCATATTTGAGTATTTTACATTAATGAAATGAAGTATTATTTATGCTGCATCTTTGCATTTATGGTTATATCTATGATTTGAAGCCTGCAGGTTTTACCCTCAAATCCATTTCTTTGGATGATTGTATTCTCTTGGAAGAGGTGCTAATCACCTACTCTAGTATTTTTGGTAAACTTTAACTTCTCCCTAAGGAACTCGGGAGATCTTGGTAATGGTTCACCATGTAGAAGGCTATAAACAACTTACATAAACAATTTTTCACAGTGCTAGAATTCTGCCAATAAGGGGGTTTCCCGATATGAATTCCTAATTAGACCTCACACCATTTGGATTAGGAGCCCCAACGGGGAAATAAGGTCTATTGACATTATTTTAGGAATTTTCCTTCACTACAATTATCAATATAAGACATTATACAAACAATATTTGAAACAAAAAAGTAAGTTGACACTATGAGACATAAAATTGCAATGTATATATGATACTTTCATGGAAGGGAAAAGAGAGCAGGTGAATCTAGAAAATTAGTAAGAGTACTATCCTAAAAGAGACACACAAGAACATGAAAGAACCACTGATTGACCTACAAATTAGTTCACAAGATAACATAAATGATAAAATAAACTAACAACACACATTCAACAAGATGCATACCAAAGTCAATGAAAGAATTCATTTTCATTACTATGTGTTAGCATAAAAATTCACTCTAAACAATGTCATGGCATATGCATGAAATTTCACTAGCTCTGCGATCTTCATATATCAAGTGAAATTCCCAAGATACATAATTATAATTCTCCCAAACTAGCCAGAATAGTAGAACATTAAGTCACTACTTGCTCCTCAAAAGAAAGATATTCTCTCCTATGCCAAGCTATAGAAGCCAAGGTGAAATGTTTGAAGTTGCCTTGTTTTATGAATGAAGGTTTAATTATAAAAAATGAGGTGACTCTTCACCTCCCATGTGACTCTTGACCTCTCCTGATGACTCTTGAGCTCCTATGTGGATTTTTGAATTCCTATGTGGCCTTTTAGCTTCTACATGACTTTAGAACTTTCTAGTTTCTTTCCTTATTCCAAGTGAACCCTTTTGCTTCCATATCTTTTACATTTTTTCATTTTTGGAATTTACATAATTACATTTCACATGTGATGCGACAAAATACATTGAAACATATGAGTTTGTAATGACACTTTGAGAAGCCATAGCTTGGAAAAGGTGACATAATACTTGATTTTATCCATGCCAAGCTCATCTCCTTATTGTTATCAATTTCAATTTTTCAAGAAGGATCTTGATTTTTTCTTGATCTTCATCTCACAAAGGGTCTAGGTGAGTGACAAAACCTTCCAAGATTCCTTCATGTCCTTCATGACATATTTTCTTTTTGCTCCTTCTTTGCAAATGCTCTCTTGTAGCTTGTCCTTGATGACCTTCCTTGAGGATCACCTTTCCATGTTGAAATGATAACACCTCGAGATAAATTCCACTTACGAAAATCCAACATGAGTCTTAAACCCACCTATTCTACCATTTCTTGCTTATGGAAGGTATTGAATATGATGAGGCAATGGGCAAGGGTTTTCGGATCAAGAAGCTAAGAATTGCATAGTTGATGACTACAAGGGCCCACCAATGACTTCACTATCCACTAGAACTATGAAATTCACAATCCATGGAAAGATAGGACAAGATACTATGAAATGAGAGGTGAGAGTTAGTAAGGCACACAAGACTAACCATTGTAATTGTGCAATGTGTAGTGATGAATTGTATAGTTAAGGATCTTAGTGAGCTAGAGGTGACTTACTGCTCACTAGAACTATGCACTGCATAGTAGGAGATCTCACTAGATGAAAGGATTGCAGAGTTAGACAAGTTAGCGAGACAAGGAAGGAAGGTTGCACACTATAACTATGCAACAGATAATAGTTGAAGAAGAAGCTTAGGGGGATACATAGTTAGGCATAGAAGTGACTCAAGGATGACACACTATCCAATGAACCTTTTTAATTCATAATCGAGAGCATGAGAAGTCATGAACTGGTCAATCGACAACACTAAGTAGCTAGTATGATGGTCCATAATCCGATGTTGTTAAATGTACAATTTAAGGAAATTTTCCTTTAGGACTACACAGTGGGTAGTTCTGAGAGGTAGTGAATGTCTCACTATGAGTTAAGATTGTGTAGTGCATAGTTCTAGAAGGGGGAAAGTTTAGCAAGTTGCAAAGACAGTTAAAGCTCTGAAAACGACTAAATGTGGGATCACTGGACATAAGAGATCAAGAAATGAGAAAAAGTCCCCAAACAATGAACTCACACTAGGATAACATCAACACAATCCAAAGAATGCATAGTACCCAAAATCAAAATGGATACCTTCAAAAGACAATAAAGGGAGACTTATTTCTAAGTGTGAAAGTGAAATGTAGCTCTCTGACACTCAGAATACAAGTTATGACATAGGTGATTACTGTAACCAGAAAGTCTACTAAGATGTGGGAGTGTCTCTAGCACATATTATTATGATATATATGATGAGCTAATGGAGGAGAGTGAGCTAGAGCTAACTCTAGTAGTGCACTAAGGTGCAAAACATGTAGGAGTACAAACAATTAAAAGTGGCACTTTCTAGAGTAATAAAAGGTGAAAATGATACTTGCAAAAGCTAAAGGAAGTCAAATTGACGCATGCTAAAGTGAAGAAAAAAGAAAAGTGACAATTCTGAAAGTGAAAGCAAGCAAAAAATATAGTCTGGAAAGCTAAACAGGCACTTGTGAAAGTGAAATCCACACTAGAATGATGATACAATTGCCACTAAGAGTGAAAGAGACTATCAAATAATGTTGAGCACTAACCTTTGGCATGGATTGTGGAGGGCACTAATCATATAAGCAGGGGTTACATAGGGTCTATGAGTTGTGCAATGCTTATTACCTAGTATTGTGCAATCTTTTTTATTGGTGACTGTGGGTGCTTTTTTTCTAGAGGTTGCACAAGTATCTTTCTCATGGACTACATTAGTTTAGAAATTAAAAGCAATGTTATATTGCAGAGATGTGTCATTTTAATATCTAAATATATTTCACAGAAGAGACTACATGTTGTAGAAAATGAGACTCACCAGCCACATAACTACAACAATATGAAGAAAATGCTGCACTAAAACCAAACATGCAACACTTTGACAGAAATAATCTTTGTCTTAGAGGGAATAAGCAATGGTTCCACAAAAAACTAGCTCATATCATATAAAGAACTCTACTCCCAAGAAAAATATAAAAAAAGGAAAAAGGAGGGAAGAGAATGCACACCCTAGATGAATGAAACCACATATTTTTACTTGCGCAAGCAAAGACTAATAGATTGTGAATGGTATTTACAGAGATCTTTAGTCACAAGCCTCTAAGGCAGAAAAAAACCTATGGTATAATGAGAAGGAAAGAACCAAGAGAATGTGCATATATCTACAAGAAGGATTCCCTTGGATGGAACATAGAGAATGGGTGCAAGGTATGAGGTGACAGTGACACACGAGATAAAAGGAATAAAGCTATAATTCTTTACTATGCAAAATTGATAGGAACAAAGATAGCAGAAGACAAAAAGGCAGATAACAAGCAAAGGTGGCAAAAGAGAAGACATATAAGCAAATGACAGCGAGACAGGTAATGTATGATGTTAGTACATTCATTAATACAAGTTATATCTTAGCTATGGGTTGTAAAATTGCTGGTGTTATATTATTCAAATATTATTCCACACTAGTACCACTGCCCTTTCTCTGAAGCAACCATACTAATTTTATTGCCATATGACAGTCATATATTTTGAATGAGCATTTGAAATTGGGCACTATCTTACCTTTTCAAAGGCGTTCAAAACAACTGTAAAGGTTGTACAATATATGGGAAAACTAATATATATTTTGTGGGTGCGTTAACATTACAATGGCGAACAACGTTGAATCAACCTTAACCCTTTTATTTGAGTGTTGGATCAATATACTTTGTATGTCTAGAACAATGTCTTAACCGTGGAATGATGCCTACTATTTGAGTGGTTAAATTTTTGAACATTGGATTAATACATATAGTGTTATGCACAACATTATGTACAACTCTGTTTCAATTGAGAGCATTATTAGCCCCTACCTCCAGACTATAGTAATCAATAGTCGATTGTTTTCATATTAATTTAGATGTACCAATCCATTCAACCAATGTTTTTAAAAAACATTTTATAAAAAATAGTTTATCCAAAGTTTTGTTTTGGAGTCTTATGGCAGCGTTTTATTTCCATATCCAATTCCGCTTTTCAACATATCCTAAATTTAACTTTTTAACATATCCTAAGTTGCTAAACGTAGGGTATTTTTCTCTATTTTCAGCCCGAAAATCTTTAATGAAAGCTATATTGTGGATCTTTCCCTAGGCGATCCTACACTTACATCTGGAGAAAGCTAAGTGCAACGGCTATCACTCATTAGGGTTTCCTTGGAAACTCGATGCAGGGAATAGCCTCCATCTAGCTCACATGCTCATGCTCTCTCTCTCTGATGTTGCAACCCGTAAACTTAAACATGTTCCAGAAAACTTCACCTAAGCTTGAACTAGTAAAGATGCAGGACCAAAGGCACAAGAGTGTATGGGTTGATTCCTACTGGTAAAGGATACAGAAGGAGGGAAGACCGAAGCTCACGAAAAATCAGGTGTGCTTCAGAAAAACCTAATTAATTACCTAGTACCAAAAATCAGGTGTGTTTCACAAAAACCTAATTAATTACCTGACCTAGTACGAAAACTCAGGTGCGTTTCAGAAAAACCTAATTAATCACATGACCTAGTACGAAAAATCAGGTGTGTTTCAGAAAAACCTAGTTAATTACCTGATCAAGAACTGAATCGGTTGAAATTGGTTATGATTCTTCCAGTTAAACTCTATCTCATGTCGTGTTGATCAAGATTTGATCTTGCTAATTGCCCCAGATTTATCAGCCTGGCTTGGTCTAGTTCGGAATTTCTATGAAACTACCTTGAATAAATCATTATGCTATACGTATAGAAGGTGATAGGTATATATTTATGGTGTATGGTTAAGCTAACCCCTAATACCTAAGCTAGGTCTCCACCTATAGTGATTGATTTAATCCCCTCGAGCCATGTACCCAATACCATAGTTTTACTTGTTTGGTCCAGAAAGGTCAACACTTCCCAGCCAAGCACAAACTCCATATGCCTCTGACATATCAAAATGTTGCAGGGGTACATTGCACCAGCCACCATTGTTGCTTGGGAGAGCATAGGTTGGCGGCCAAAATTTAGTGGTTGTGACCCTCACTGTCCCAGGCGAACACACTAGGGATCTTCATTACATTTCATTTCGTAGCACAACTGAGTCCATTGTTGAAGAGCACAATACTCAAAGTAGAAGTATTAGTGTCATAACCTTGGTTGTATAGATTCCCTTATCCACACGCCGCTCCTGCACACAAGCATATATGAAAAATCAGATTACAGCTAATTTATATTCAAAGGATAAAGCAGAAATTGGAATGAAGCCAGAATTCAAATTAATTTGTAATGGTCGACTCAGTTTTGCAAGTGAATGTGGTGCAGACTTATGTGGAGAATTAGGCCATGCTAGGGGACTGCTTTAGCCATCCCATTATATGACTGACTATCCAGTTGGGAGCCTGTACTGGAATTTCAAATAGTTCTTAAAGTTTCCATAGAGTGCTATAAAATGGCCATTGAATCGATTTATGTTGTAACTTTCCTAACCATATAACTCCCTTTACACTATCTGCGCTATCTGCCTTGCTGTGCTTGTTTCCTTTCTTTTGGTTCTTGCCTCAATAAATAGAATATAACCCTCACTAAATAAATCCATAAATGGCTCAAGAACATATTTCAAATCTGGTAGGTAAAAAGTCCCATCTTGCTGGCCTGGTAGAGGTACATGTTTTCCCATATTATCCGTTCCATATGCATATAAAGAAACTAGGCCAGCAACATCCCTTCTAGCAGGTGGAAAATTGATCAGTAAATGCAGTAGCATAAGTAACAGACCCATACCCCCTCTACGAAACGTAAGGCTTGGTGGAACTAATCCGAGCGAGGCTGGTCGAACACGAGGTTGGTTTTTCACCCATGTGGCTAGACGTGTGTGTGGCTAGAGGGAGTTTGCTATCACGCAAGGCAAGGAAATGGTTAGATTAATCAACCCTTCTTCCGAATAGTGTTGAGATTTTCTATTTTAGTCAAATAGGCAAAAATCTACAACAATAGGGATTCAGTTCCTAGATTATCTCCAGGTTGTTGGGAGGGAGTTAATGCCTCCTATATTTGATGTGAGGGAGTTATGAGGCTATTAGATTCTCTATGCTATTTAACAGGCAGTCATTCGGATGTTTGCTAAGAGAGTGTGAGGATTTCTTGATGTAATCTCCAATTTTGATTAATATATTCCTGATGCCTATGTTTGGTGGACGTAGCCCAGATTGGTTGGGTGAACCACGTTAAAAGCTGTGTGTTATGTGTTTGTTGATTTATTCTGCTGTGTGTTTAATTAATTGCTGTGCACCTGATCCAGCAATTGGTATCAGAGCATGTTGGAGGTGCTGGTGTGTCTGACTGCTGGAGGTGGAGCGCTGGCTGTGCTGGAGCGCTGAGGGAGTTTGATTGCTGTTCGAGTGGAGCAGAAGTTGCTGTGCGGTGCGAATTACTTGCTGTCCATGGCTGCTGCGTTCTCTTAGCTGTAGCTCATGCCAATTACAGTCCATTCAGAGCCTGATTGCTGCGTGGAAGCCTGAAATAAGGTGCGGACTGTGCTGGTGTTGCGCTGATCAAAGTTCCTTGCTGTGCGTGGAGCAGCAAGACAGATACCTGGTATGTTTTTTAATTGCTGTGCGTGGAGCTGTGCGTGGAGCAACAAGACAGATACCTGTTTTGTTTTTTGGTTTGCTGCGTTGACATATTTTTTCTTAAAAAACCGGCACAGATATATTTTTTTTTAATGGCGTGGATTTGCCTGGTGCGGTGGTGAAGATAAGCCATATGCTTATCTTCCAAAGCATTAATACATATTTAAACCAGCGTGGATTTTTTATAGTGGATATGTGTTAGATCTTTTTACAAACTGTGTGAATTTCTTTTTAAAAAGGCGTATACATGGACATATATGACCTGCGTGATGGAGCAATGGTATATCGTGCATAGTGGAAGCATTTACATGGAGGGATGTTACTTAATTTAAATCATTTGGCTACAACATCAACGTTATACTTAATTTCATATTATTGTAGCCACATCATTGATATGTTATGTAAAACTTATTGCTGAGTTGATACCTTACAAAACGCAGTGCCAGAATGTTTATGCGCTACAAATAAAGTGCAAACAAGAAACTTTTTTTTGTGTGAAGTGCCAAAGGGCAGTTTTTTTTTAAGGAAAAGGCAGTGGCATACAGCCATAGGCAGTTTTCTTTTACATAGCAATAAAGCAGTTTTTTGTTTTGTGGTGTAAACAGAAAGGCATAGGCAGTTTGTTTTTTAATTTGCTAATTGCTAGTATTTAATCACAAACTTCATTAAAAGTGCCCGGTTTGAAATTGAGAAATTTAATGGCAAGAATAATTTTGAGATCTGGAAGGTGAAAATGCACGATCTGCTAGTTCAACAAGGTGTGGTGAAAGCACTGTTGGGGAAAAACAAAAGACCTCCTTCCATGACGGAGGATGAATGGGATGAGATGGACGATAGGGCTCTGAGCGCAATGGCGGACGATGTTCTGTTTAACATTGTGTCAGAGAAAACTGCCGCAGGCTTGTGGTCGAAGCTTGAGAAGCTCTACATGACGAAATCTTTGACAAATCGCATTCTCCTGAAACGGCAGCTTTATGGTTTGCGAATGAAAGAAGGTACCTCAATTGCTGATCACCTGAATGTTTTTAATACCTTATTGGTGCAATTAGATAGTCTAGATGTGAAATTTGATTCAGAGGATAAGGCGATAACTTTATTATGTTCATTGCCTGAATCCTGGGATCACTTTATTACTTCCATAAGTTTTAGTACATCAGAAATTCTTGAATTTGACGATGTTGTTGGAGCCTTGTTGGCTGAGGAAACGAGGAAAAGTTCGAATGAAGACACCTCCACATCAGAGGTAATGATGGCCAGAGGTCGCTCACGAGAGAGACACTTCGGGGGAAAGCATAGCGACTCTCGTTCAAAATCCAAAGGAAAGAAGCCCAAGGTGAAGTGCTGGCATTGTGGCAAGGCTGGACATCTGAAAAAGGATTGCTGGAAGCGAAAGCAGGCTGCTAAAGAAGGCTCTTTGACAGAAAAGAAGGAAGCCAACACCACAGATACAGGTTCAGTATCTGGTTCAGGTACGAGTGATGAGGTATTGTCAGTTAATATTTCAAAACATGATCAACATTGGTTGTTAGATTCTGGGGCATCTAACCACATGTGTATACATAAAGATTGGTTTAAAACATATAGATCAATTGATGATGGTGTTGTGTACATGGGTAATGATGTAACATGTAATATTGTTGGGATTGGAAGCATACAACTACAAATGTTTGATGGCACAACCAAAATATTAACTGATGTGAGGCATGTACCAGATTTAAGGAAAAAATTGATTTCATTAGGAGCACTTGATTCACATGGATATAAAACTGTAATTCAAGGTGGAGTTATGAAAATTTACAAAGGCATCTTACTAGTTATGAAAGCTAGGAAAGTAGGAAATCTATTCCAGTTAGAAGGTAGAACTGGGTCAGATCATGTGTCTGTGTCTGAACATGACAGTAGTTCCATTCACTTATGGCATCAAAGATTGGGGCATATGAGTGAAAGAGGATTGAAAATTTTGGCTGACCGAAAGTTACTTCCTAATCTAAGATCTGGAAAATTGGATTTCTGTAAACATTGTCTGTTTGGTAAACAAAGTAAACAAAAGTTTAAAACATGCAAACATACTAGTAAAGGCATACTTGATTATATCCATTCAGATGTTTGGGGTACAGCTCCTACAACGTCATATGGTGGTTTGTCATATTTTGTATCATTCATTGATGACTTTTCTTGGAAACTTTGGGTCTTCATGTTGAAAAAGAAGTCTGATGTTTTTACAGTTTTCAAGCAGTTTAGAGCATTGGTAGAAAACAACACTGGTAGAACTATAAAATTTTTAAGAACTCACAATGGTGGTGACTTTTCCTCCAAGGAGTTTGACAGCTATTGCAAGGATGTAGGGATCGAAAGACATAAGACCACGGTTTATACTCCTCAGCAGAATGGAGTTGCTGAACGCATGAACATGACTCTTCTAGAGAGAGCAAGGTGTATGCTTAGTAACGCCGGGTTGCCGAAGGAGTTGTGGACGGAAGCAGTGGCAACTGCTTGTTATGTGATAAACCGATCTCCATCAACGACAATAGACTGCAAGGTTCTGCAAGAGGAATGGACAGGACACCCTTGTGACTATTCTAAACTCAGAGTGTTTGGTTGTGATGCATATGCTCTAGTGCCTAAACATCAGCGAACTAAATTAGATCCAAAGTCTAAAAGGTATATCTTTGTTGGGTATGGTGATGGAACAAAGGGATTTAGATTGTGGAATCCTACTACCCGCAAAATCATCATCAACAGAGATGTAAGGTTTAATGAATCCTCTCTTGTACAGTTAGATGTAGATAGAAGATTGAAACAGGATGATGTATCTGATTTCTAGCATATTCAGTTTGACAGCATTTCTAATGATAGTCATAACGACCATAGTTCAGATTCTAGTCATGAACGGGTTTCAGAATCAGATTATGAACAGGGTTCAGATGGAGGACATGAACAGGTCTCAGATGGCAATCATGAAGAAATTCCTACAGTTGATAGATGGCCAGTTGTGGAAGCACCGGAAACATTCTTAAGGAGGTCTACAAGGATCAAACGTCGTCCGAGAAGGTATGATGATCATGTTACTTTAGTTGCTTTGATCGCTAATGATGATGAACCTTTGTGTTATCAGGAAGCTGTAGAAGGTTCAAATAGTGACAAATGGAAAGCAACCATGAAGGAAGAAATGATGGCCTTAGGTAAGAATGGTACGTGGGATCTGGTTGAACTTCCCAAAGGCAGGAAAACTGTGGGATGCAAGTGGGTGTTCAAGCTGAAACGGGGTGTGAATGATACGGAAGACAGGTACAAAGCTCGGCTGGTTGCAAAAGGGTTTTCTCAGAAAGCTGGCATAGACTTTCATGAGATATTTTCACCAGTGGTTAAAATTGTTTCAATTAGAGTTGTGTTAGCATTAGTGGCTTTGTTTGATTTGGAGTTGCAGCAGTTAGATGTTAAGACTGCATTTCTACATGGTGATTTAGATGAGGAAATATATACGGAACAACCGGAAGGGTTTGTTCAGCATCACAATGCGAAATTTGTCTGCAGGCTCAAGAAGTCATTATATGGCCTGAAGCAGTCGCCTCGGCAGTGGTATAAGAAGTTTGATTCTTTCATGTTGAGTCAGAAATATGTAAGAAGTGAATATGATCATTTTGTTTATTTCAAACAGTTAAATAATGGCATGTTCATTATCTTAGTGTTGTATGTTGATGATATGCTTTTAGCAAGCAAAATCATTGAAGAAATCAACAGGTTGAAGACTCAGATGGCAAGGACGTTTGATATGAAAGATCTAGGAGCCGCAAGACAGTTTTTGGGCATGGAGATTTTTAGAGACAGGGGCAATGGTAAGCTGTGGCTATCACAATAGAAGTATGTTGAGAAAATACTTTTGAGGTTTGGTATGAACAATGTGAAGCCTGTGTCGATCCCTTTAGCTTCCCATTTTAAGCTTTCTTCGAGTTTATGTCCTAATACAGATGAAGAAAAGGATTATATGTCTCGAATTCCTTATGCCAATGTAGTAGGATGTTTGATGTATGCGATGGTGTGTACGCGACCAGATATTTCTCATGAAGTTGGGGTTGTCAGCAGGTACATGGCAAATCCGGGTAAAGAGCACTGGTCAACAGTAAAATGGGTGCTTCGGTACTTGAGAGGCACAAGTAGTTATTTTATTTCTTACAATAAGAGTAGTGAATCTGTTTGCGGATATGTTGATTCCGATTTTGCAGGTGACTTGGATAAGAGAAGGTCAACTTTAGGGTACGTCTTTACTCTTGCAGGTGGAGCTATTAGCTGGATGTCAAAGCTACAGAACATTGTTGCTTTATCCACTACTGAAGCAGAATACATTGCTGATTCGCATGCTTGCAAAGAGGCGGTTTGGTTGAAAGGTTTGCTTGGTGAGTTTGGTAGGTTACAGGATAACATCAGGTTACTTTGTGACAGTCAAAGTGCAATACATTTGGCTAAGAATCCGGCCTATCATAGTAAGTCAAAGCATATTCCAATCAAATATCATTTTGTAAGACAGGTTATCACTGAAAGGGGAGTCTCTCTTGAAAAGGTGCATACAAAGGAGAACTGTGCAGACATGTTCACGAAACCAGTTTTGTTGGAGAAGCTACGCTGGTGTTTGCCTTCTCTTGGCTTCCAGAAAAGATAAAATAATAATAACAGGGCATCAGGCAAATTGTTGTCAAGGTGGAGATTTTTGAGATTTTCTGTTTTAGTCAAATAGGCAAAAATCTCTGAAGGATGACAACAATAGGGATTCAGTTCCTAGATTAGCTCCAGGTTGTTGGGAGGGAGTTAATGCCTCCTATATTTTATGTGAGGGAGTTATGAGGCTGTTAGATTCTCTATGCTATTTAACAGGCAGTCGTTCAGATGTTTGCTAAGAGAGTGTGAGGATTTCTTGATGTAATCTCCAATTTTGATTAATATATTCCTGATGCCTATGTTTGGTGGACGTAGCCCAGATTGGTCGGGTGAACCACGTTAAAAGATGTGTCTTATGTGTTTGCTGATTTATTTTGCTGTGTGTTTAATTAATTTCTGTGCACCTGATCCAACAAATAATAACGCACCCATGAGACATAGACAGGAGGCGCTTATGGAAATAAAGAAATTCATAATAGTCCCTTCGCCTTTGCCCTAGGTGCCCGAATCTAGTGGTGTTTCTCAATAACGCTTATATAAAGGCCTGAAATAAGTAGTTGAGAAACGAGGTGATGATTCTCATTACAAAATAGGGAGGAACCCAATAGATAACCATGGTTAGTTGACAATATCTCTGAAAACAAAATCACCGAAACATGAGGCTAGATTTTCAACATGAGGTCTCCAACTAAGGCTTTGCACTTCACATTAATTATATTTTGACATGAATGGAAACCAGATTGATTTTCTTTTATTATGGAGAAACAGAAACCTAGCATTTACCTATCGAGGTTGGTGCCGCTAGCCACTTATTGTTTTCATTGCCTTTCACTTTGCTTAGTATGCTATCCGAGTAGAGGTTTTTATTTTTAATGGACAAATAGAAACCTATCATTGACCTATCGAGGTGGGTGCGGCTAGCCATCTATTGCTTTTTTTTTTCTTTTGGCTTTGCTCGGTATGCTAGCCCTGCAGAGGTAAGCTGGTTGCACCTGACCAACCATGTAAGTGGCACAGTAACTCATGAAATCAAGAAGACAATCTCTTTCTCATTCAAGTGGGCATACCCTTCATCATTCGATCAAGAAAGCATTCAATCATGAAATCAAGGAGGCATACTCTCGGGAGTTAGGCAGATAAGAGAGCTGAGAGGGTGCTTAGCAAGTCGTTATTAGGTGGGGGTGAGGGTGTTTAGCGGGGTCTTTACTTGATAAGCTAGATTGGCAGTCACCATATCCAAAAGCTTAAGCAACCATCCATAGGAATCCCTGCAATGAAATTAGTTCAATGGTGTGTAACCACAACATTAGTTCAATCCAATGACTAGAATCGTCGCTTAGAAAAAACAATTTAATTCATAATAGCTACTTTAAAGAAATGAAGGACTTACATAATAGTTGAATAAGATCAAATGAAAAAGGAACAGAGCTTGGCTTGAAAGACTTGCATAAGAGTTGAATAAGATCAAACGAAAAATGAACAGAGATGCAAAGACATAAAGTTTTCTCGTTGGAAACTGCAAGGGCAAGTGATCCAATAAACTGTCCCCTCGATCTATTCCAAAGCATGCACTTTCAACTCATCTGATTATCCCATGGTGAACATGCACATGCCTAGTGCCACACAAAGAATTAATGGGGTTGTCGCTTTTATAAATACAAAAGTTTGCACGTACATAGCTTCTATTTAAACCACCACCTGGACACCATCACGTGGATCTGGTGGCCTGCTATATCTACTACAATATGGACAAATTTCCCACATTTTGCAATAAGATATGTTCGGTGAAATATTGTTTTCTGTCTACTGCACAATGTGGTTGATATAGTTTGGGAGAAAACAAAATTTCTAAGAAACTATTGTTCCAATGGTATTTAAATTTTACAAGCCATAAAATGTGCTTTCAAATCGGCAGGGATTCGGCATGGATTACCACTGTATGCAATCCTTGTGGAGGAAGACGTTATTTTAAGATTGATGGATACAATGCAGAGTTAATTCTTTAGGTAATGAATTTGAATGTTGTGTTAACTTTGGACATATTTAATAAATGATCATTTATATTCTGATCGGCCATCATTAATATTAGAGCATTTATTATCCTTGTGAGGCAACAATAGCATATGTTAATGATGATAGCGTTAGTATATGTGAATTTAGGCCACTGGTTATATGGAGCTGCATCGTTCTGGAGCTTGAATGCGCTCTTATGGAGCAACATTGTTGATATTTTGTATGCGTTATTTTGGACAGTGTGCCCTAGTTCTGGTTCTGGACCAGTTACCACTTCCATGCATCCTTCATACAAGAAACCTAGGGATGTCAGCAAGCATTCGAGGTAATTAGTAGTCATGTGTTTAGAATTCATGCGATGTTGAAATCCATAGTATTAAAAGCCACCCATTGGATATAATATTGACATGATCATTTATTTGACACGGTTTTTTTTATTGACAGGGCATACAAGGTTTACATGGAACAACGTATACATTGGAGCAGCGTTCTCTTTTATTATCTTCCTGCAGTCTTCTCATTAATTATTTTGCACTGTTGTTTTTTATTATCTTCTTGGAGAAACTTTATATATGTATTAACAAATTAACAAATTAAAAAATAATTTTTGTTTTCCCAAAAAAAATATTTTTTGATACTAAAATTAAAATTATAGTACATATGTTTATGATCACTTTTTCCTTTACATATTTTCTATTTCAATTCTATATGAAATGTTCTTACATATTAATCAAATCCCAAAAATTGTTTGCATTGAGTTTTAGCATTACTTTGTATCACCTATTCAGTTTTAACATTACTTATGCCCCAAAAATTATAACCAAGTCTTTGTAAATTGTATCAAAAAATGAAAATCATGGTCTCTATGAGTAGTTAATGCTTCTAACATTAACCAAACACCCACTTCAAAATCCAAAAATTAGAATTTACCAAGTTCCTTACCTACACATCTCTTGGATAGTAGATCTCTATTTTTGTTTTGTTTCCTATATATATGATCAAATTGAATATCTTGGAAGGTGCTTACTAGATTTTGAATGTATTTCATCCAGTTAGATAGAATGGGTGGGTTGAAATGAGTGTAATCATTCACTCATTTTATGATGCCCTTAGCATCTCCATATATCTTTATTATCTAGAGACTAAGCCATTTTTCCACTATAAGAACCTCCCATAAAAATATGATCTCTGCTTTGTTGTTTGTACTATGTCTGCTTTCCCACTACACTCTCTCCTATTGCATGCTCCATCAAAGAAACCCATAAGGAATTCTTGTCAAATGTTTCTCTAGTGGCATATTGTGTAGTTGTGGTTCTTCTTCATTAGTCCAATTTCATTAATATGCTACCATCTTCCTGGATCACCACTCCTTTTTATAAAACAATAAGTACATTTTTGCTACTCTAGATGGGCCACATGATGTATATTAGTAGGTTTTTGTATCTTTTGGGAGATTTGAACCATGATTGTAGACAAGATATTAGTGATTGATTATGTCCCACTAGAATGATATTCAATATATCCATAACTCCTTCCCATAGTCCCATCACATAAAAATGATTGAGAAGGAGATGATGTGTGTCTTATGGTCCCCTCATGCACAGAAGACATATGTCAAGATGTGTAAATCCATGTCTTTGTAGATTTATCCAAGTCATAATATGATCAAGAACTGTTGATGAGCTAAAGTATTTGATCTTGTTTAGAAGATCACATTTCCATGCACCTTAGAACCGTGTGTGAAAATTGAAATCCATCTTGTGCCTAGGCAACCTATGATATATGTCTTTGACCATTTGATGACCCTTTTTAGAATTCCTCCCTAGGTCATCTCGTCCACTTGTTCATTGAGTGTGAGGCAGACAAATCAATCTTGTGAGATATATTTCTCCCATTCATAAACATGTGCCTCTCATAACCATATATCCTCCACCTTTCTCCACTATTGATGGTGGATGTTATTTGTGCATTGATGAAAGATCTAATGGAGGAGGTGAATACATTTATAATGGATGAAGTTAAGAATTTGAATAGATAAGGAGGATTCCCAATCATACCCTTGATAACATCGAAGACAATATTTATCTAGGTGCCATCACCAACCTCCCAGCAAATAAGTTCGAGAAGCCATTGTAAGATTTTCATGATGCTTCTCTAGATATAGGACATGCATGTTTTCTTCTTGAACCCATTGCTAATCCATGTAGTAAAACTTTGTACATACATATATTTGTCTTTAATAATTAGTTGCCATTAACTAATCACTCACATGGCCCTCCACATATTTTTGATAATCAAAGCCATGTGTGAAAGTAGTACGGTCTATGAAACCCCATCATCCTTCCTCAAGTGGCCTAGCTAATGTTGTCCACTGAACCAAATGGATCTTCCCTTTGAGTTGGGACCCAACCCATTAGAAGTAGCACATGATTTTTAATATCATGTGTATAGTCTCATGTGGTAATAAAAATAGTTGTATTCAGTATACCTAGATATTTTGGAGCACTGATTTCAACATAATCATTATGCCACCATCCTCAACCACCTGTGTTTCCAACATTCTATTGTGTAACCTTTGGATCATCCAATCCCCATCCTTGTCCCAATATCCATTCGATTTGAGTCTAAACCTTAAGTATACAAAACCTTAGTGGAGATGGATGGATGCAACACCAAATAGCTCACCAATGTCCTTGATCACTACCTCCTCTCTCACCCCATGTACTAGGATAGATTTTCCACCATTCATACATAAACCTATAGCTACTCCAAAATCTTTAATAATAGTTTATATACTTATCCATTCACCAATAAAAAAATCCCCACCAAATAATAAATTGTCAACAAACATTAAATGTGTAATGTTGTGTTTTCCAAGTACACTAATCCCATAAAGAAGTCCATTTTCCCTTTCATCCCACATTTTTCTGCTCCAAAAGTCAATCACTAGGGGAATAGTAGAAGGCACAAAGCGTAGCCCTACCTCAACCCTCTATGACCATTGAAGAATTGTGACGAAGCCCATTTATAATGACTGGTAGTTTTATTACATGTGATAATCCATTTAATTTTCAGAGGAGACATATCTGTTTTGATCAATACTAATTTTAGGAATTCCCAACCTACGAGGTCGTAGACCTTAATCAGTTCTAACTTGACAAGACAATTTTTTTTTTCATTATTTTATGGTCTATATCATCTCGTGAGCAATGTAATGGCATCTATATATGTATACCTTCCAAAAATCCAAATTGTTCGAGAGTGATGTTCTTTGACAAAATTTTCTTTAGTCTCCATGCTATCAATTTTTATGTCATCCTATACACAAAATTACAAAGAGAGACATGTCTACAATCAACAAATGTCATGGGTTTATCATTCATAGAAATTAGTGCAATGAACATCACATTGTTGGCCCTCGAAATGAATCCTTTGATCATTAATTATTCAACAACTACCAAAAGGTCTAGTATCATCAACTTAACTCAATGTAGAAATAATTATAACCCCCGCCCATCCGGTCTAGAACTATTTTCCTTCACACATTCCTTCGATATATCTATCAAATCTACCCTCATGGTCATTTGGCCTAGCTTCGTTATCCTCTTCAAAGAACATATAAGGGATAAGAGCAATATATTCCAGCTGGGATGAATAAGAATGTTCCTCAGCCTTGTATTGGTCTTTGAAGTGCATGCCAACTACATGCCCTATAGCCAATTGAGTGGAATATATATTACCTTCAGCATCCCAAATCTTCCTTATGGAGTTGGACTATTTCCTGGGAATATATTGCATGTGGAAAAATATGGAGTTTTGTCTCTAGCTTTAATGCAAATTCCCCGCCTTTTCATACATATATCATCTTCCTATGATCAAAGAATCACATTATTTTTTCCTCGAGTTCAATAATCTTGGTACGGTATGAACCCTAAAAGTATAGAGGGTCAGCAGGATCATTCTAATACTGATGTATTAATGCTATCTCATTTAGGACTTTAAGTTCCTCCTCCTTTTCATTAATTGATGAACGGGCTTTCCTTTTTAGGGCTTTTAATTTCTAGCAAATAGATGACATGCAATTAAGTGGGAAGGAGTCATTACCCTATACCATAATTTACAAACTAGGTTCTTATCTTCCATATGCAGCCATTTCAGATCAAAATTGAAAGGGTAGATCCTCCTCATTTCCTCCCCATCCCATGAAAGCATGATCAACTGATGATCAAAAATAAATGGAAGGATAATACAGGATCTAATGCCCACAATATTAGTGAATAGAGTTTGACTCACCAAGAATCTATCCAAGAATATACCCTCATCACCAATTTGCTTTTTCCTCCAAGTGGGGGAAATGGGATCTGACACAACATCTATAAGGGAATTATCTTTTAGCATACCTACGAAATGTGTTGATAGATAATTTTTCGGTGAATTGTTACCCCCTATGTCTCCCGACCCCATCCCAAAATTAAGGCCCTGACAAGAATTAACAAACTCAATCTTAATAACCCAGATCCTCAAGCATTATCGCAAAATTGTCTTCATACTGCATATGGGGCATATGAGTTGATAATACCTATCCTAGGACATGATCCCATCATGTGACTAGTCAATAATATATTTTCACATGAAAGAAACACCTTCACCTCAATCACTTTTGGATTCCACATCACCCCTAGTCCATTAGAGAGACCATTTTCATTTGAAAAACTGGAGACCTACAACATAGCCTCCCGTGATTTTTCTTTGCTAATCATAGTACCTTGATAAATACTCATGGATGGATTATGTACCTTGATATGGGAGCAGATTTTTGGGGTCACTTCCAACTCTTGATATTCATAGAGATAATAATCATGGGGATATAGAAACCTCAATATCTGGTGCATCTCCTCTAAGGACCTAGTTACTATCAAAATTGGTAATAGATATGTGGCCTACAATAAATGGAGGGTCAATTCTAAATAGAGATTTAGGTGCTTCTCACACCATGGCTCACTAAAAATCACGCATGTTGCATGGAGAAGCCTTCTTATATTTGGGGGTATCTTCTTTTTGTGGGTAACAATTTTAAAATATAAAAGGCTATTGGAATCCTTTGGGTTATGAAAGAAATAATGGTTGATTATCATAGGTTCAAGCACCTCATAGGAGTTAATCAAGGCTACCAATTTCCTATTAGGAGAAAGAGACATGGGGAATTTCAATTAGCAAGAGATAGAGAAGATTGTGGATGTCCAAAATCCCAAACAGGGGAGATGGGAGTGTTTTTAGGGATCTGATGGGAGGTGGAACCACCAATATCCATAGCATACTGTAGTCCCACAAAAGGATAGGAGGGGAGAGACCAAAATGAAGAGAAAATAATATTACTTTTTTCCTCTTCAAGAATTTAGTGCGGTGAGACATGCATTGAACTACAGCCTTCAAGAGTGCATTATCAAGTATGAATTGTGGCCTTCAAAGTATACAGATATATTGTTGGAGTCTTCTCTTATTTATTATAATTATGGCCTATTATATTATCGTTGGATAATTTTTTGTTAAATTATAGTTGACATATATAATATATATAATGCGGCCTTATTCGTATCAAATCTATAAGAGACAACATATGTGCATATATGTGTGTATATCTATATAATGAACCTTTCTTATATATGTAATGCAGATATATTATAATGCAATAGAACATTATGTCAACAATTATTTTATATGGGAGGGTCTAACAATAATTATTTTATATGTGAACAATTGTTTTATATAAATTTTTTTTATTGGAGGTTCCAATAAGAATTTAACATTTTATGCCCTAATTAACATTCATTCTTCTTTGCTATCCTAATTGATTGTTAGGGGCTGATGTGCATGACATATCATTCAAAATTAGAGTCATTTCATGGACACACAAGAAATTTTTAATCTTAACAATATGATGTTTGAGAAATTAGCATCTCAAAACCCCTTTCCATTGATGTCAAAGGGGGAGGTTGGTAGAGGCATGGAGGTAGAAGAAATTTTTATGTTTCCATCAATGCGAAAGGGGAGAATATTGGCAATGTTAACATAGATTTCAAATAATCATGTTAATGGTGGTTGGTATCATTGAAATATGTTGATTGATTATGTTGAACATCATTGTTGCTTCCAATGCAAAAGCTGATAAATTATGTGAAGTGAAAATAATGATCAATGTTAAATATGTTGTTTATTTATCTTGAAGTATGGATTATATTTAAATAGAAAATGACATAGGATATATTGAGACATAAGCTAAAAATGTATTTTTTCATTCAACAAAAAAATGTATGGTACAAATTCAAAAAATGTAGACAATACAAATTTGAAGAAAAATTCAAAAAATTGTCCCTTGCAATGATCAAGTGTGAGCTATATTATGTCAACTCTCTTTTATATTACAAAATTTTGATTTTCAGATTTGAAAAAGAAGAGGAATATTGTGAATAGCCTTAGAAGACCTATGGACAACTCCTCATTTCGTATTTTTGCATAGAATATGAAAAAGCAATAACTTATGCTTATAAAATATACATTGATGAATGAGAAAAGAACGTTTGTTTTTAAGCATTTTCTATGAGAAGGTTCATGGGCAAAGTTCTCGTGAGGAAAAGGATAGAATAAGAGGAATAGAATTGAAGAAGAGAGGCTAAGAAGGCGAGTAGTAGATATAAAAGCGGAAATTGATATGAGGTAACCAGAAAATTTGACTTTGTATTATGATTGGGAGATTGCACTGGCCTTTTAAGTTGTAGCTTGATAAATAATAGGTCATAGCCTATTCATGTAGAAGCCTCCTATGGGATTTTGAGCTTCCTTGACATAGGAACCTCTTCTAAGTTGGAGCCTATAAAAATCTGATGTGTTTGAGGAGTAGGGGCTTACCTTCCCCTCACTTTCAGCCAAAAAAAAAATGTGGTTTTCTCCCTTATGGGTTTCCACTTATATATGGTGTTTTTGTGTGTTGTTTGTTGAATTTTATGTGAATTCTCTTGAATTTTGAATAAGTATATTTGCAAATCTCTCTCTCTCTCTCTCTCTCTCTAGTAACTGCAAAATAAACCATTAATAATTGAACATATACATAAGTCATTAGTTGGATAAGAAGATAATAGTAATGGAAAATTAAGTTGAGAAAAAATTAAATTATTGATCTACCCCCGGCTTAGTAATTTTCAAGCATACATCATGTCATCTCATGTGAAAACCTTTAATGGGCACAAAATCCCTTCACATGTGTCAAAAACTCTATAAGGGACAATCCCCAAGTCATTCTCATGTCCCTTTCATGTTGCAAGAACCCCTTGCTTCTCATGGCATTCAAGCATAGTAGTGTGGCCCACTACTTCTAAGCTTTACTTCACCACCAAGAATCTAACAATCATGTTGCATGTTAAGAATGTCATCACACCTATCTTATAAGGTGATGAGTTAGATTATCAGTTTTACGATGAAGAACACCTTCATTATAACAAACATTTGAACCATGAAGGATAAGACTAATCTAATTCACAAAAGGAGGAGGAAGGAGGGGAAGATGACATTGCTAATCAAGACTAGGATTGGATGGCCCAAGGACCACTTGCTCTTCGAGATAATCTTCTCCATATTGCTAAACATCCACACAACTTGCTATCAAAGTTCGATCCTAGCAGGAAGAAAAAGCTAAAGATCACATTGATGACATCTAAATGAATTTGTGAATGATTAAGGTAAACTTTGATGATGTTTATTATAGTTTTTCCCATACACTTTGGAAGGTGGAGAATTTGTATGTTATCACAATCTTCCACCCAATTCAATTCACAATTGGAGGGAGTTTAAGAAATTGTTTTTAGATAAAATTGTGGATGATAAAACTCTTTCCATGTTGCTAAAATAACTTGGGAACATCAATATGGGATACAAAGAAAAATTAAAGGATTTTAATCAAATATTTACCCATATATTGAAAATTTTCTTACATATGTGCAATCGCATGATGATATCACTAAATACTATTATACAACTGCCTTGCATACCAATATCTATGTGTTTGTCAAGAGATTTGCAAAGGAGACTATTGACGGTACTTTAAATCAATTGATGACTCGGGTCTCCCTCATCTGAAGCCCCAATTAGACCTCACACCATTTGGAATAGGATCGTCGTCGAGCATATTAGCCTAGTTTCCATATATTCTTATAGATTTTCCTTGGCTCTATCTATGAGGAAGAGAGATGGATACACATGTACTTTTGAAAGGAAAGTGATTGTGCCTAGTGAGTGTTTGATCGTAGGTTTCTCAAGGTTATTCTATTATAGAGGGGAAGAAAAGTGAGCCTCTAATAGAGAGGTAATAGTACCACTCTAGTAGAAACAAACATGAAAATGAAGAATTTGTCTAACATCTAGTGGATTAGTCGACAAAGATGTCACGGGCATGTAACCAACTTTATCAAGAAGAATATGTCTAACATCCATCAGATTAGTACAAAAATATGTGACATCCATAAGAACCATTACACCACATTCTCAATATCATAAGCATTAAAATAAATCAAATAGTTCAACTACTTTAGCACAGGTGGAAAAAAACATGAACTACAAACATTCAAAGAACAATCTTACAAATATTCATAATCCACGAATGAATAACGTTGTATCCATTAGACTTCATATATTAAGTAAACCTTTCATGAAAAATTATACAATAAACACTAGTAGCTCCAATAGTGGCGCACTGGAACCACTCCTTGCTCCAAAAAATAATTAGTTTGTCTCTCTAATGCCTTGTAGGAGGAGCCAAGGTGAGAAAGTCATTTTCTCATACAATGATGGTTTTTATATAACCAAGAGATGATGCTTCACCTCCATGTGAATCTTTGACTACCCACATGATTGTTTCACTTCCCATGGCTTGTCAAGTTTACATGAATCTTCGTATTCTATATACGTCCTTTGTATGTCCACTTGAAAATACATTTTGAGTAAGGATTTACATGGCGCAAATTAATGATGTGGCATATGAAAACTCATGACATGACATTGCTTACATAGACTACTTAATGACACGGCAATGTTAAGCCACTTCTCCCACTCCTTGGTACATGTCTTAAATAAGAGATGTTTCCAATGTTTCATCTTCATGAGATATATGCTTGGTTGTTCATATCTAACCTCCAAATGGTTTTAAATCACATGGAGTCTTCATGGATTCTTGATATTTGGTCTTCCATTGTAATCCAGTGTTCATTTGTCCTCTTGTATGTTGATGATGTCGTCGCCCGAGGGACTGAGCCAAGGGAGAGGCTCAGTGACTATGCACATGTAAAACTTAGGTGGTCCATGGTGAGAATTGAGCCTTCACGCTCGACTAAGGGAGAATATTTCACAGTTTGGGAGCTTAGTGAGGCAGGATGAGGGGTTGGGCACTAATTCATCCAACTGCGCATTTGTAGAAGACAGAGGAGACTAGGTGATTACACAATTGCACATTTCATAAGCTCAAGGATGAGGCCTCATACTTCATACAATGTAATGCACAGTTCTAGCTAGGCTGGATAAAGAAGTCACACAATTTTAGGAGTTAGTGATCCAACCTGAAGGGTTTTGCACTATTTCACCCAATTACACATTTGTGGGAGGTAAATAATGCTTGGTAATTATGAGGTTGCACAACTCAAGAGCTCAGGGTTCGATCTTGAATTTAGGTATTGTAGAGTGCACAGTTGGGGTGAAGGTGGAAGGTATAATTGTGAAATTTTGGAGGCCAAGGCTCGAGGTGGAGCACTAAAAATTTGTAGTGCATAGTCCTCGGAGGTAGGAACTGCACATTTCATAGTGTCAATAGGAAATTATCTAGCTTGAGTGTTGGGATTGTGCTATGCGCAGTTCAGGAAGGCTCAATGGACCTAAGTTGCTAGGAATTTCCAAAATTTGGCTAAGTGTGGGATTAGTGAAACTAATGAGAACATACTTCCATTAGTGCGACGACCTTTGAAGCAACAACTTACGATAAGTGTGACACTAAAGATACACTTTGTAACAACAATAATGACACTTATGCGACAATGCGTGAAACTTTGGAAATGAGTGTGAAACATGCCTAAATGGTAAAAACAACTCATTATCAAAAATATTTCCCCTTGAAACAAAACAAAATACACTTTACACGATGATAGAAAATTCCCACGCCAATAGATGACACTTGCTATATGAAAACAAAAGTGTTAATGATACTTGAAATATGTGAACAATGGTGAAAACCACTCATGTGAGGGTGAAGATAACATGAAAATGAAACTAATTAAAGGGAAAGAGAGTGAAAGTGATAGTTGTAAACATAAAAAAGACACCTGCGATGGTTAAAGTGCACAAAAAAGAAAGTTGGATAAACTCACAAAAATAGAGGTATGATCACAAACAGAGTAAAGGACTGTCGATGTTAGTGCGCCCTCACTTCTGACATGGCTTGAACATTGCACATGTACAATATTGATGGACCATGTTATGCTTATTCAATATTGCTATCAATGTTTGATCGTGACAATAATAAAAAATATAAAGTTCATATTAATGACTTCTACGTGCATTTGTGAATTCTTAAGGTACAATTTGATGATGTTTCTTGTACCTTTTTCCCATACACCTTGGAAGGTAGAACATCTTTATGGTATCACAATATTCCACACAATTCATTAGGGACAATTTTTGGATGAATGGTGTCATGGAAACTCTTGGGAAGCAAGCATGAAGTAAGTTTACCTCACTAGGGAATGAAAACAACTGATTTAGTGATTGATGGACCCTAATAATATGGATCTGGAAATTGGGTTTGATGTGCCCAAATTGAAGGTCAACACATACCAATATCCATGTGTTTGTTGACAAAGTTGTAAAGGAGACTATTGATAGTGTTGGAAATCCATCCACCATGGGGGTCTCCCTGATTGTAAGTCCCAATTATACCTCACACCATTTGGAATAGGAACCCCATCTAGAGTATTCCAGGCCCAGTTTCTATATATTCTTATAGATTTTCCTTAGCTCTAATTGTCAGCAAGAGAGAGGGATACACATGTACTTTTGAAATGAAAGTGAGTGTGCCTCATGAGTGTTTGATTGTATGTGTCGCAAGGTCATTCTACTGTAGAGGGGAATAAAGGTGAGCCTTTAAGAGAGAGATAATAGTTAGTAGAAACACACATGAACAAGAAAAATGTGTCTAACATCCAGTGGAATAGTCTAAAAAGATGCGACGGTCATGTAACCAACTTTTCTAAGAAGGATTTCTCTAACATCCAGTGGATTAGTACACAAATATGTGATAGTCATAACATCCATTACAACAAATTAACTGAAATAGTTCAACTACTTTAGCATACGTGAAAACAAACATGGACTAAAAACATTCACATAAAAATCTTAAAAATATTTATTATCCATGCATGAAGAGCATGTTAGCCATCACAATTCATATATTAAGTGAATGTTTTGGGACACATAGATACAATGAACACCACTAGATCTAATAGTGGAGCATTGGAGCCACTGCTTGCTCCCAAAAATAACTAGTTTGTCTCTCTAATGCCTTGCAGGAAGAGCCAAGCTGAAAAGTCATTTTCTCATACAATGATGGTGAATATATAACCAAGAGGTGATGCTCCACCTTTCAAGTGAATATTTGACTATCCTCATGGCTGTTTCACTTCGCATGACTTTTTGAACTTACATCAATATTCATATTCTATATGTGTCCTTTGTACTTCCACTTTACAATATATTTTGAATAAGAATTTACTACGTGCACAATAATAATGCGACATATGACAACTCATGACATGAAATTGTTGTCGTAGACAAATTAATGACATGGAAATGTCTAGCCCCTATTGCCTCTCCTTGGTATATGTATTCAATAATAGATGTGTCAAATGCTTCATATTCATGAGAGATATGATTTTCTCTTCATGTCTATCCTCCAAAGGGTTTTGAATCAGATAGAGTCTTCATGCTATCTTCATCTCTGGTCTTCCGTTTTAATCCAGTTTTCCTTCGTCCTCTTGTTTGATGATAATTTTATTTCCTCAGATCCTTAGGTATATTCTAGCATGTCCTCATTATCCATGTCCCTCTTAATCATCTTTCCATAGAATGATAGAATTCTTTCTTCTGGAATCACTCATGACAAGATGACAACAGTCTAATAAACCCATAGACCAAGATGTTACAAGGTAATCCACTAAATGAGTTGGAATGAGGTGGTATGCAAAGTGAGAGGCTCGATGATTGTGCACTTGTGTCACTCACGTAGGCCAAGGTCAGGCTTGAGCCTTGAGACTACACAATGCACAATTCGGGTTGGACTGAGGATGAAGATTTCAAAATTTGCGAGCTCAGTGAGGTAGGATGATGGGTTGGGAACTTATTCATCCAATTGCACGGTTCTGAAAGACATATGAGACTAGGTGCTTATGTAATTGTGCATTTCATGACCTCGAGTCTAAGGCCTGAGCCTTCAGACTATGTAATGCACAATTTTGGCTATGTAGGATAGAGAAATTGCGTAGTTTTTAAAGTTAGTGAGCCAAGATAAGGGGTTTTTCACTGTTTCAGCAAATTGGTGTAGTTCTGGGAGGAAAATAATGCTTGGTAATTGCATAATCGTGTAGTTCAACATCTTAGGGTTCAAGACTGAGTTTATAGATTGTGTAGTGCACAGTTGGGGCAAGGCGGGAAGGCTGAATTGTGCAATTTTGGAGGCCAAGGCTTAGGTTGGAGCATTGAAACTTAATAGTGCATAGTCCACGGTGGTAGTAATTTCAAATTACATAGTGTCAAGAGGAAAGTTTGTAGCTTTATGGCTGGGACTGTGCTATGCCCAGTTCACAATGGGCGAATGAGGATAAGTTGCTGGGAATTTCTTAAATTTGGATAAGTGTGGGATCCGTGACACGAATCTGAACAATGGTTGGGATTTACCATGATCATACACTTATAAACTTAAGGACATGAACGCATATGTCCCTTATTATGCCAACATTTGCAACAACGCATGATAAGTGCGACAACCTTTGTAACAACTTATGACAAGTGCGACACTAAAGATACAGTTTGTTACGAGAATGACGACACTTGTATGACAATGCATGAAACTTTGGGAATGAGAGTGAAACATGTATAAATGATAAGAAAAACTCATTATCATGAATATATCCCCTTAAAACAAACCAAAAATATGCGCTACATTGCACTATGAGGAACAATTCCCACGCCAAAATATTACACTTGATATATGAAAAAAAAAATGCAAACAACACTTGTGATTTAAACGAAGTCTTTCGGTAGAAATCACATGAGACAATTTTTTGGCCAACGTGTTTCGAACCAACAAGTGTGGTTCATCATCAGGACCAGATGAAGAGGTAGACCATGTCAAAGGCTTAAATTTGGTCCCGATGATGAACCACACTTGTCGGTTCAAAACGCGTCAGCAAAAACATTCACTCATGTGATTTCTACCAAAAGAATTTGTTTAATTCATTAAGGATCACAGAAGCTTGAATACAGGAAAAACTTGCGATATGTGAAAGACATTGAAAACCAAACATGTTAGGGAGAATATAACATGAAAATGAAACTAATTAAAGGGAAACAAAGTTAAAGTGATAGTTGTGAAAGTTAAAAAAACACTTGCGACGATTAAAGTGTGCGAAAGTGACAGTTAGAGAAAATCACCAAAATGGAGGTATGATTGCAAACAAAGTAAAGGACTGTTGATGTCAATTCACACTAACTTCTGACATGGGTTGAAATAATGCACTCATGAAATTTTTTCATACTGAGCATGTGTGAGGAAGTGACTTTGACACCTTTGATCCAAGAACGGAGCTCAATGTTATGCAACCAACTCACAAATAGAAAGATCAATGACTTAAAAATTATCATCTTTGAGGGGTAAACCTCATTTACATTACATAAATTAATAATTATTAGATGATTCATATATATATATATATATATATATATATATATATATATATATATATATATATATATAAATATATATATATATATATATATATATATATATATATATATATAAAGATATATATATGAGTCGAAGGGGTCACAATATAATGAGAGCCTACATAACAATAATAATGCAAGGGCACAATAATAACAATATGGGGACTACATAGGAAAATAAATAACAATAATGGGGCTACACTAACAATAAAAATAAGGGATATAATAGTAGTATAGGGACCTAACATGCCCCTCTCCATCAAAAAGGTGGTGTCCTCAATGCCTGAGTACTTTTGGGTTCTTCTATATAAAATTATCACCCTCCCATGTGGAATCTTCAATAGACAAGTTCTTCCACCTCATGAGATACTTTAAAATTGATCTATTTCATAGTTTTCAAGTTGTTTTTTTCCATGACTACTTCAAGTTCCAATATGATTTTTCCTTCCACATCAAGTTCTATCAATATTGTTCAAACTAGGATCTTGTCACCTACAACTTTCTTTAAGCATGAAACATGGAAAACTAGGTGCACTGGGGAAGATGTGGGAAGCTCAAATTTGTATACCATAGTACCAATATTTTACAACACCATGAAACATGCATAGTACTTTTGTGATAATTTATTATTCTTCTTGTCTTGCTTGAGGGATAGTTGTTTGTATTGTTGTAGTCGTAAAAATACCTAGTCACCTACATCAATTTTTTTTTTGTTGTGATGATGATCTTCGTGTGGTTTCATTTGATTCTACTCCAAAGTGAGGTTATTCTTTAAGAGTTGGAGAAATTTTTGCTGATGATCGATGTGATATTCCACTGATCGAACCTTATAATTTTCTATTAAAGATGATGTGATGTATGGTGGATGATATCCACAAAGTTCCATAAATGGGGTCATTTTTGCTCCAATATGGAAGGAAGTGTTATACAACCATTCAGCAAGAGGTAACCACTTGAACCATTTTGTTTTCTATTTAGAGACAAAGAAACGAAGATATCCTTCCAAAAACATTTTCACTATTGCAGTTTTCCCATTAGATTGAGGATGATGGGATTTATGAGCTTATTGAGTACCCAAGAAAGAAAATAATTCCATCAAAGAATTTCCAGTGAAAATGGGATCTCTATCACTTACAATAACCTCTTGGTTTCCATGTAGCTTCTGAATTGTTTCCGTAAATGTAGTAGCAATTGTGCTAGATTTAAATGGATGAGATAATGTAGAAAAGTGTGCATACTTGTAAGTCATTAACTACCACCACGATGATAGTCTTTTCTTTAGACATAGGTAAACCTATGATAAAATCCGTGGAAACCTCCACCCAACATTGACTTGGAATGGATAAAGATTTTAATAGACAGTCTTAATGGTCTCAAATTTATTTTGTTGGAAAACCAAAAATTTCTCCACAAACTTTTCAAGATTTAAGGCCATCCCAAATAAATTCCTTACCATAAATATGTTTTTGTAGATACTTTCCTTTGATTGGACGACTTTCAAAATAAATGGGTATTCTTTCTTGCATTAAAACATCACCAATTCCATTTTGTGCGCCATCACATTCCATGGTAAAAAATTTTGTGAATTATGGCATCACTAATATTATAGGGACCTAACACTCAAAAAGTATCAGCTGATGAAGAAGTTATTAAAGAATGATTGATCCCAAGATCCAAAGTAGGCTCCAAAATTTGAGTGTAGACAAAATTTTGGAGGGTGTTTACGTAGTGACAACAGAGACATTGGCTTTAAATTTTGTAGAATCCCTTGTTGTTGAAAACCATTTTCATTCTATTGGAGTCATTGTAGACCCTGAGGACTACAAGGATATAGGTAAAAAAAATCAAGTCTCTTCAACCATAACTAAGCAAAAGGGTTATTTTGATGTGGAAATCTTAGTGAAATCTTAGCAAAATAGGTATATGAATTAAAGATAAATTCAAGTGATGAATATATGAGCAATAAGTCTTCCAAGTCATTTTTCTTCAGAATAACAACAACAATCTACCTGCCAAATTGACATAGAGTTATAATGTGTTTTTTAATATTGAATTCTTGGGCATGGACATCTTTTATATGTTCCATAAGAAGGGGTATTTTGAGAAGAAATGCCCACATTGGAATCATAATATGAACCCTATGATGACTAATATTATGGAAACTTTATTAACATGAGAACAACCTAAGCAAATAGAAGAACAAAATGTCCTAGCCACGACCAAGGAAAGTACATGTGTTGGACATAATCAATGCATTTTATATTGTATTTAATGTCGATAGTAAAAGTGTTGAGGAACCACCAGCAAGTGACGCTCCTCCCCAGTCCACAACAGGTCGATACAACCTGAGGAGCAAAGGACCAGTTTCATAGTAGGAGTTGAAGAAACAAATGTTAAGAACAACTTGATTGTAATACCCATAAAACGTATGGAAATTCTCCCACTTATAAGATAACTTCCATAAACAACAAGAATAATTCCATCACTCTGGAAGTTTAGGATAAATATGCACCTCCAGATACCTCAACACTGCATGTTACAAATGAAAGTATAGATAATAACATCATTGAGGATATGAAGGGAGCTTGTCCTGACATTTTAATTTTTGAGTTTGCATATATAGCAAACCAATGTGCTTGTCCAAGCATTCTCATCACCACCTTCATCAAGTGAAAAAGAATCTGCTACTCAAGAAGTGTTTGATAAGTCTCCTAGTATTCTTGTACCCGTGGTTAATGTTGTAAATTTTAATCTAAACGCTCTTTTACCCCCTTTCTTTTAACATTTGAAATATTTAACTATAATGTCCATAATTTTTTGGTTGTTTCTCGTGCATCTCCAAATGTAATGCATTTATCTATACCTAAGAAAATTAATGCTAAATGGTATAAAACTACTGAACGAATCATATAGTTAGAGAAATCATTAGTTCAGGAAATTGGTGATTTGAACAATGTTATCATTTTCTTGTCATCAGACCATAGATTACATAAACGCATTAATATTGTTTTTGTGTATATTCCTGGAGCCTATGGTTTACATTTAAGTAGAGAATAGTCCAGCAAGCTACAAGGATATTTATCAACAAACTTGACACATTTATGTCTTCCGTATAAGGGTGGAAAAACTTAGATTTGTGTAGAAAATGATCCTTACATGAAGTATATTGTGACACCCCTTGAGGGACACAATGAGCCTATTAGATATATAGACATTATTTTTGGAAATTATTTCTTAGAGCTTGTTCACTCGCATTATCAATTGCAACCATCACTTTCTCCAATAGATACACAGTTGGATATCCTTCCTTGTATTCCAACTTGTGCAAATGAATCATATAATACACATGTACGTACTAGTAATAATGTAGGAACTAGCTTAGTTGCTACATATTTTTGGACTTTGTATTTTGATGGTTCTAGGACTCAAGATCACTTTGGAGATGATGGTGTTCTTAGAGACCCACATAACAAGAGGTACAATTTCTGATGCCGCTTAGAGTTTGAGTGCCCAAACATTACTGTTGAATATGAAGCACTAGTTCTAGGACTCAATAAAGCTATTGACCTCAAGGTGGAGGTGCTTAAGGTAATTAGTCATTCATAGGTTGTCACTCATCAGGTATGGAACACTATCCAATGTGGATCACCAAATTTGAAAAACTACTAGCAAGAGGTATGGAGACTTATTTCTCATTTAAAAGCATTTAATATTTTTTTTATTCCTAGAATTAGAAATCTTGTCAGAGATATGTTAGGTACTGCAGCTCTTAGGATGTCACTTTTTAGAGATGGTATTTCTATAGAGATCATTTATAAACCATATGTGCCTAATAACATACCTAAATTTCATGTTCTTAATGATGACCAGTAGATACTGCATTTTATGTCCACTGTAGACATGTTTAAATATGTGGCCATTGAAGAAGACAATTATGATAAGGCTTTGGAGGGAGTTGTCGAAGTGATAAGAGGGAGTACTATGCTTAAAGGCATGGTCTCTTTGGAAAAATGCCATGAACCGCAAAACCATTTCAGACGACTCGTTAGCAATAAGACTCAAAACTCAAAAGTTATCATTTGAACAAGTCAACATCGGAACCCAAGATGATCTGAAATATGTAAGCCTCGATACATGTTGTTCTCCAAAAGATTGATATGAATTTATTCATATTTTCAATTAGTATCATGATGTGTTTAAATTAGCATACAATGATTTAGAGACATATGATATGCATATTATCTAGGATGTCATTCATGTTAAAGAAGGGGTGAATCCATTTACACAAAAGTTGAGAAAAATTCATCCTACGCTTGAACCCATGATCCAAAAGGAGTTAAGGAAGTTGTTAGATGATCAGATCATCTTTGAAGTAATACATTCTAATTGTGTCTCCAAACCAGTCCCTATGAGGAAAAATTCTAGTGAGGTACTCATGTGTGTCGATTTTTGCAACCCTAATAGGATGTGAGACAAAGATAATTACCAAGTTCCATCTATGGAAAAGATGCTTAAGAGAGTATCTAGGTAAACAAATTTCTCGTTGCTAGATGGATTCTCGAGGTACAATCAAGTGCTAATAGTAGAACCAGATCATATAAAGATCACCTTCAGGACAAGGTGGGGGACATTTTCATTAAAAAATGGTATTATTTTGAAGAAAGCATGAAATTATTGCGAACATGGGAATGGTCTAGCAAAATCAACTAATAAAAATATTAGTCGCATAATCAAGAAAACTGTTTTCTCTAAACAAAGGAATTGCCACAATGCTTTGGTTAATGAACTATGGGCTAACCTTGTAACTCCCAAACCCTCTTGTAAAATCTGTCCATACTTCCTCATACATGGTAAAAAAGCTATCTTGTCATCGAGTATGTATCTCCTAGCCCTGCAAATATCCCAAGAGTCCCAAGGCAAACCATGTCTTCTGGTTCAAAGTAGAATAGAAAACTTAATTAAAATTAAGGAGGAAAGGATCAAAGACAAAGACATGTTTATTGTGTACCAAAACTTAATCAATCATTGGTTCAATAAAAAATCCACATGGCCTAAGAATTTCAAATTGGGTCACTTAGTTTTGAAGCGGGATAAATCCCACAAGGAGAAACGAAAACACACAAAGTTTCAATATTTTTGGATTACCCCATTTAACATGGAATAAAATATCAGTTATAATGTTTTCAAGTTGAAATCTCTAGATGGGAGGATTCACCCTATTCTTATTAATGGTTGAGACCTCAAAAAATACTTTCAGTAGAAGCTCTAAGCTGGATTCCTTTTTACAATTCTATTTCTCCATCGTTTATCTTTTTATGTTGATTCACGTCTTACTATGTGTCCCTTTGTGTAGTCGTTGTATATAAATAATACCTTTTTCTCAAGGCGTGTATGTATTTGAATTACTATGTGGTCAAATAAATAAGGTATTTCAGAACTCTAATACTTCGTTTCCTGTTAATTCTCCATATTTGTCTGGGAATATGCCTTAGGTCAGGTAAGGTCAAGATGGAAATTATGATACATTCAAGAAGAGAACCTCAAAGTGAACCTATGATACTCGTATCTATACTAGGATTTTGATTCCTCAACTTGGTGTTTCACATGCTTATCCAATCGAGTAGAAAAGGATAAGGGGAAAACCCATAAGCAAGAAACCTATATTAGAGGTTATATATATACTTCCTTGAAGTAGAAACCTCTTATGTTCTACATAAGTTAGGATCCCTCTTCAACTCGATTTCAATAATAAGTGACAAAGAAAAATTTAGTATATAAAATAAATCAAGGTTGAAGAAGAGAGAGGCCTCATGTGTAGGGAGGTGTGGCAAGTAACTTCATCAGGATACTGAACAGGCCTGTTGTAATTGAAGCAACGCTTACGTTCACGTGGTGACTCTAGCAATGTATTAAATAGGCCTATAGGTAGGAGAGAAACACTGGAGATGAAAACACATAACCTAAACTATCTTAAACTCGCGATGATATATTACCCTTCCCTAAATTGTAACAATTGTCATGTGGCATAATCTCTTATTTATGTTAAACCAAGGTAAGGAATGGTGGATATTATGTTTATATATAGGTTGAATGTGGAAGAAAAGGAATATTATTATTGAATGAATACTCGTTGAAGGGTTAAACCTTTATTGAAAGTAATTCCTAGGTAGAGAAGCTCAAATTCTCCCAGTGTGTGGCCAAGTGTTGACGCTGCTATAACACCCTCTAAATTTTTGCTAGATTAGAATTTTGGATATTACCTACTATCATATAAAGTGTCAGTTTTGGTCACCAAGTGTCATTTCATGTTATTTTATATCTTTTAAGTTTCCTTTTTGTTTCCTAAGTCTTGTCGCATCATTAATAACATCTATAATTCAGTTCATAGCCTTACTGGACTTGTTAGTCACAAAAGAACACTTTTGGTCGCAATTGTACATATTTTGTTTGTTACAGTTGGAGAATGTTTGTAAACTGGTGTTTTAATATATACTTATCAGTATTGGGTCATGTTTAAGTTATACTATTTATTTGTTATGTGTCACACTTTTTTTACTCCAAACTTAGTGTGTTTTCTCATGCCTTACCTACCTAACTTTGACAAATTTTGGTTTTCGCAAGCTTTCCCACCAGATATGGGAGAGCACACTACACACTCTCAAGGATTAGCCAAACAATACTTCCATGTTGAGACTAATCCTTGTACCCAATCGTATCTCTGCCTCCCTTGCTCTTCTGAAATGTGGCCTCCTTGTGTTGTCTCTCCCAATAGAGTACATAGTACACACACCATGCTCAATCGAGTCTCCCTTGTACTGGAAAAAGTAACTATGTTGAGCATTCCGTAATGTGCTTGAGTTATCATGTAATGCACTTGAAAAAAGAATAAATAAAATAGTTTTTATTACTATTGTTGTGACTTTATAAATCATGGGTTTCAGGCTTGCGTCACTATGTTTTAGGTCAAACTCCCCATTGAGGACTTCTAAGATTTATTTTGACTCTATAGGATTATTGTACATTTAAAGAGACCCTTCTTGGGCTTTTGAATCTTATAAAAAGGTTAAGTAGTGAGTCAACTATGAATTATGTAAGCTCCACGCTATGTCGACCTAAGAGAATATCAAGTCGACCTAGGACCCATTTAACCCCAAAATAATCATATATAAGGAAACACATCAAATTCATTTGTAGCATCTCCCTCTCATCAAGTTTGAACTCTCTTTTTGCTCAAAAGAAGTGTGAAGTTCTCTTGTAGCTCAGAAAAGGTGCGAAGTGTGTTGCTTGGAAGCTGAAGTGAATGCTAGTTTGGGGGAGTCTAAGGAAACAAACAAAAAACTGAATTTTGGTGGTGCTCTTCCTTTGTTTCGTGCTATGGATTGGGAGATAGAAGTTTTCCATGTGGGACTACTTCCGAAAGCTTCTAGTTGTTGTAAGTTGCTACATAGTCAAAGTTTTTGGGAAGAGGTAAGACTTCTGGAGGCTAATATGGTGTGGAGGGAAGGTCTGGTCTTGGTCTAGGGTGAAGAGTCTCAAGGAATACTATTGAAAGGAAGAATTATCTTGACTAGGTTTTCCCCTTGAGGGGGTTTTTCCCTAACATGTTCCTACATCTGGTGTCTATTATTTTATGTGCTACATCTTTTGGCAATTGCTTGATAAACTAAAGAAAGAGCATAGAAATAATCATAATAATAAGAAACATCATAAGTAATTCTTGAGGTCAAGAAAATATTTACTGCATTTTTTATTTTTCAACATGGTTTTAGAGCTTTGGTGAAGAAAGAAGAAAAAGGCACATACATTCATAGGAACTATCTCAAGGAACGAGTGTATTATATTAAAGGAAAATGTCTAACTTAATCAATGGTGAGAACAAACTTCAAGGAGCATCCAACTTTAGATTCTAGAAGAAGAGGATTGATATAATCCTCAAGAAGAACAAGATATTGTGGAAACTTCTTTGTGAAGATAGCTAGACTCAAGGATGACCTTTTTGTCATTGATGAGATTGTTCCACACAAAGAATTGATGATCATTGTTATATTAGGATTGCCAACCTCTCTGGGTGCATTTTCTTCAGGTTTCAATAGTTGGAAGGCATCTCCCAACTTTGAAGTATTATGGACTTGATGTAGTCAAGAAGAATTAAGGATCTCAATGGTTTCCAATCCTGAAGGATTATCAAATTCTTATGTTTCTAATCACAAAGGAAAGAGATCGAAGAGACCAAGCTAGAAAGTTGACATGTCTAGGAGAGAGTGATATTAATGTCATAGGAAAGGTCACTACAAGAGTGACCTTATCGAGAATCTAAGGAATAAGAAAAGAGCAAGAGATCAGGCCAACTTCACTGAAGAAGGACACTTAGAGAAAGTCAAGCTTGAAGAATCGAACATTAGGAAATTACACTATTAATTCATTTCTTTTACACAACTTGTTTTACATGTTCTAGAATTGATAGGTTTTTAACGTATCTTTGGAAAAGACATTTTTCTATTGCTTTAAGTTTGTAGGTTTCCCTAAAGGTTCGGAGGGAACTCTCAACAACTCTCAAATATAAACATCTCATGTCTTTTCAATTTTGGCTTCATGTAGTGATTTAGTTTTGATTATGTTAAGTACTAATCACCTTTCTCCCTATATTTTCTTTATCCGGAAAACATATGAAAGAAGGAGGATCTCTTAAGAGAAGGTTAGTCAAAATTCAAAGGTATGCTTTGAATAAATTGATTGAAATGATTGTTCATGTGATGATATATTACCAACTTTGTTATGACTAGCTCTATTCAATTCTAGTGGTTCTTGTTTGGGTGATTCATCTCTTGATAAATCTACCCACCCCACTCATATTCTTGATTGATTATGTCGCACGATGGCTTCAGTGATGGATAAATACCATGCCACGTGGGTCCATGTTTGGGGATATATATTGAGGAAAATTTGACTTAATATATTGGGGGATATATAGGGTGTAAACGGTTTTTATATTGGTGGGAATAAAGAATGGAGGTGAAATTTAATGAAAAAATATAAAGGGGTATAAAAAATGTTAATGGAAAATGGATACCTATAATATCTAGTGAAATTAGGGGTTTTCTAAATTGGGGAGGTGTATTGGGTTCATATTGGTAAGGGGTTAAATAACATGATTTTTAGAGTTATTTTACAATATATAGTCAATTTAGGGGTATTGTTTAGTATTCCATGAATGCAGGAAATTCATCAGAAGTCCACTGAGTGAGGCCCCATGTGTTATGTAGAACCCTAGACATGTTTTTGGAAAATGCTAATTGAAGGTTATTCTAATGTGAATGTCTTAAATCCTAAGATTCTTAGGGTGACTTTGAAATTCTACTTGAAGTTTTAGTGATGATGTCTTGTAGAGATATTTTTGTGTGATCTGTAAATCCTAACTTTTTAGGGTTGAATGATGAGGTCTAAAAACTGAACCTTTGAATTTTTGGTCATTTTGGGGTTCCTATGCTTCTACATTGGAACCCTATATCATAACGGTTTGGTGGAACATGTGATTCTACATTAGAACCCTAACTCATTGGGGTTTGGTGGAATGTGTGAGCAAGATCTTACATTGTCTTTAAAATGTTTTCTTTGGTATGTGTGTGATTGTCTAATCAAACCCTAGTGTAACCAAAATGATTGTGTGTCTAACTCTTATTTGATATTGTTGTGAAGTGGGTTTTGACGAATAGAGGATATGAAATATATTTGCATGATGATGAAATCTAAGCATATATAGATATGTCCTTTTGGTTGAAATCCTAGGTTGGTCTAGGTAAAGATATATTAATGTTGTTGGACATATGATATTCTTATGTATGGTGATGAATTCCTAGATATGTGTTGACATAGTCATTGATGGTCATGAGTTTAGGATTTAATGGAATTCCTTACCTAAGATTCTAAGATGATGATATATGAATATCTAGGTTGCTATAGCTAAACCTTAGTGAAGTTAAAATTTTCTAGTATGTGTGATATAAAAATATGAAATATGTTATATGATTGTTGAAATTGAAAAATCTATGTTTTAGAAATTAAATCATAGTAGTGACATTATCTAGTGTAAAATACAAAAATCTGAGATCTATGTGTTTAATAATTGTTGAGATTATGGAATTCTATAGTTTTGAATTAAGCCTTAGTCAAAGTAAAATATCTTGAACATGATAATTTGAGATTTATGGAGATATTGTTGAAAGTTAAATTTTTGGTTGAATTTGTTGATACTTAGAAATCTAGAGTTTTCAAACTTACCCCAGTGGTAGCTGGTCATGCTATTGACTGTTTGATGGTTGATTGAAAATGTAGGGGTTAGAACCAACCCTAATGGAAGTTGGTCAAGATAATCACTAAGATGTGATTGACTTTGATTGATTTATTTGTATGAAATCTAGGATTTGTATGAATCCCTAGTGAGAAGTCTAACTTATGTATTTTGAAATATTGTTAGATAATTTGTAGATCTATATTTGTGAAATTGTTTCTAGGGTTTATTATATGTTGAGGGAATGTATGTCATAGATTTCAAAGTAACATTGAAACTCTATATGGAATGAAAGTTGAAGTAGTCTATTGTGTATAACTAAGTCCATAGCAAGATGTTGAAGATTATATGTCTCTTGTTTATAATTAAGTATAGGTATCTAATATATATATGAAATGTTTTTATGATTCTGATATGGCTAGCATCATGATTCTATAGTTTTGGTTGTAATTTCTATTAAAGTTGCGTAGGTACACAATATTCAAATGAGTGAAGATGTTCATTGATGTGATAAGAATGATGGGGATGACAATAAGTCTGATGAAATGGGTGGAATCCATGAAATATTCTTTGATGTCGAAAAAAAAAAGTTGATCTCTTGGAGGAGGAATGGATAAAAGAGAGCTCCCTAATATTAAGAGGGAGTGTGGATAAAGAGGTCCTTCCTCATTGAGAGGGAGGGATTAGCTTGATGTTAATTCAAGAATGAATTTAAGAGGATATGTTGTTGCATTAGAACTAGGAAGGGAAACATATGATTAAGGAATATTCTGTCAAAGATTTGGTTGATAGTCCTACTATGAAAATTTTACAAGCAGCATCAAGTTGTTTGTAAGACTCCAAAGGTTTGTATTTGATTATGTAAACGAGAAAGCATATTATTGATTGGGGTTGTGCTTGTACAAGTAAATATCTCGAAGGATTTAAAATCATGTTGGTTACCAATCAGATTGATTGGGAGAGATTGGAAATTTTTCATATGTTGGATCTAGGGATGTTTAGGTTTTTGAACTGAAGCATTTCCTAGGGAGACATGAGGCCAACACTCTATGTTGATGTCAGGAATCCCGAAATTGAAAATATAGTGTTGTTTATTGAGCTCAGTTTTGGATACAAACTTGTATGTTGGGTTGGTGGTTAACAAGTAAGCCTAATGGTATCTAGAGGGGCTAAAAGCATGAGTCCACCATAGTTCTACTTGGATAGATTGTCTTGGTCATGAATCTAGTCCTTAGCATTGTTGTGCCTAAACTATTGAGTGATTGTTTAGATAGATTTCCCTGGTAATCAAACTATCTCATAACATTGTAGTTCTTAATGTAGGATTTAAGGTTGTGCAAAAATTACCTGCATATGAATTCTAAAAATAAAAAATAAAAAATGAAGAGAGAATAAAACATGAAATAGATATAGACAAAGATTTTCCCCTAGATCGCAAAATCGACACAACCAGATTGATTATTCATATATTCCTTTCAATTTTGCGATATATATATATATATATATATATATATATATATATATATATATATATATATATATATATATATATATATATATATATATATATATATATACATGTCAAAGCATCCATAAAGTTCAATCCATTAACCCTAGATTAGAACATAACCATAGTTCCCTTGGCCAGATCTAGAAAATACCATGGAGAGAAAACCATCATGCCCGAAACCATGTTTGAAATCCATGAACAAAACCATAGTTAGGTCTGGTCCAAAAAAAAATTTCCTATGGCACTGCGCCCAACATAACATACAAGTAGGGCTGCCACCACCCCACACATAGGGTAGTCATGGAAAGAATATAACACACGCCCAACATTCTCCCACTTGTTCTTTTCTTTCCACAAGGTGACATCATAGTCATTGATCCAGCCCTGCAATGCCCATTTTTCTTTACACCAATAGAAATTCTGAGTGCTCACAAACTTTGTCAGTGCATCTACAGTATTCTTCAAAGTGTCCATGTTTACCAACAAAACCTCTTTTTACTTAACCATATCCCTCATAAAGTGATATTGAACATCAATATGCTATGTCTTTGAATGACAAGCATGGTTCTTTGCTAAGCAAATTTTACTTTGGCTCTCGCAGTCTATGCTTATAGAGCGCTATAATAACCCAATACTTGAACACAATCTCTATGACCAAACTACTTCCTTGATGGCATCAGTGGTTGCCACGTATTCTGCATCTGTAGTTGAAAGAGACACTACAAACTGTCTCTTAACCGTGAAACTAACTACACCTCCAAATAGGTTAAATGCATACCAAATTGTAGATCTTCTCTGATCCAGATCTCTAACACAATTTGCATCAACAAAGTCACATATCTCCAAAAATATTTTCAATCTTGGTCTTCCTTGGTATCACAAACCATAATCACTAGTTCCACGCAAATAAATGAAAACCTCCTTCACCATTTTACAATGCTTCTTCCTTGGTTTTTACATAAACCTTCCGAATACTCCCATTGCACGTGCAATTTCTGGTCTAGTACATACCATTGCACACATCAAGCAGATAACTTTACACCTATAGGAATAGGAACCTTCACTCATTTACTCTCTTGCATATTAAACCTCCAAAGTATTGTCTCAACATACTACCTCTAGTTTAACAAGAGATTTCTCTTTGCCCGATCTTGTTTAATTTCCATGCCCAAAATATAGTTTGCAACACCAAGATCTTTCATGTCGAATTTGGAGGACAATTAGTCTTCAAAAATTCAAGTTAGAGAAATTCAAGTTAGAAGTCTCTCTGAAGTCATGCAAGAGTTATTCTTTAAATGAAGGAGATAAGCCTTAAATTAAGGAGATATGATTGAGTTATATTTGAGTTATAATTAGTTAACTCAGTTTATTGAGTTAAGTCGAGTTAAATTAGTTCCAAACTGTTTGAGGAACTAATAGAGAGTTAACAGTTAGTTGATGCATGAATGCACTCAACTAGTGTACTCCAATTAATTGAGGTTTCCCTCATCAGAAACTCACGCATGTCTATTCTGAGAAAGACCTAGTTGAGATTAAAGTCAAGGAAAGTGTACTATTAGTTGCATGTGTTTTCCTATAAAGAAAACTCATGCATGCAGAACCAATAATACCTTTAGGATTGTACAGTTCTCACAGTGTATGAGATCAAGAGATCATCCACTTGCTAAATCGATTTTTTCTACTTGGTTGAAGGAGATTATCCAAGAGGAACAACGCAAGGAAATAGGAGCTTAGAGGGCAGACGATAAGGCTTATCAGAAGCCATCATTGCCTGTGAGCATATCTGAGGATTGTACTGAGAGCTAGCTAGCTATGAGAGCTAAGGATTTGTATAATTCCTATGTATTTCCACCTTGTATGATAATACATATAGTGGGGTTTTTAGCTAAGCCTTTCCCCGAAGTATTATCATGTGTATTGTGCATTGATTCTTCTTCTTTTGGTTATATGTGTTCAGATCGATCTTTAAGCTTCCGCAATGAAAACTTGGATAGTAGAAGTGGGTTATAGTATTCTACTTTGATTTATATTGCATTATTGGGTTAACCTATAGGCTTATTTTATACAGAGTGAGATTTGTAGAGAATTTTAGATTTTCTACACTTCTTACAAACCTATTGAAAGTCCTTCTTGAAAACTCTCCACCATTATTTTTCCTCACCACCGTTAACTTCTTCTTTCTGTGGGTTTCTACCAGAGCCTTAAATTCTTTAAATCTTTCAAAGGCTTCAGATTTATTCTTAAGGAAATATATCCATGTATTCCTTAAGAAGTCATCTATAAATGATACATAGTACACAGAGTTACCCAACGATGGAACCTTCATAGGTCCAAACACATCATTGTGCAGAAGCTATAATATCTTTTTCACCCCCTTACCACCAGAGGGGAAATTGACCCGATTCTGCTCCCCATATACACAATTTTCATAGAAATCAAAATCCAGAGAGAAATTGGACATAACTTCTACCATAACATTACCAAGAAGTATTCGAAGGCCCTTCTCTCGAATATGTCCAACCATTTGATGCAATAGCATGGTCTATTCTCAGAGACCATTAGATTTTCTACTCCAATTTCAGGAACAATAAAATTGTTGCACCCATAAATAGCAATGCTACCCTGAACCTTGTACAAAGTTCCTATCTGAACTCCTCACATCAATACCAATGCTCCTCAAACCATATTTCATGTATCTTCCTTGAACACTCTTTTTACAATTCCATCATCCAACTTTCTTACAGAAATCAGATTTTTGGCTAATACCGAAATATACAGAACACATGGAAGTCTTCTAATCCTTCCACCTTGCAACTTCAACTTGAACTTTCTACAACCAACAATTCTAGCCTTCTTGTCATCCCCTAAGAAGACATCACCACCATCATATTTCTCATACTCAATTAACCACTCCCTATGGGGAGTGAAGTGAAAGGATGCACCTAATTCAATCAAAGATGCCTGATGATCAACATGTGTACTTGAACAAGAATCCGTGTACACATCTCCACCTTCATTTGAGGTGGTTTCTACCTCTATAGAAGGAGCATCATCAAATCCATTTTATTTCTCAAGAGCTTTAGATTTACAATCCCATTTGAAGTGCCCTTCCTTTACACATTTCTAGAACATCGTTACAGGTTTTAACAACACAAACTTTGAAACAGGAACTGATATTGTTACCTGTTTCATAGTGATAGCAAAAAATTGACCTGATTTTGAAAATGGGCGATGTACAACATACATATTTTTTTTAGAGCATAGTTTTTGGAACTTTAAATAACCGATATGATTATCCACTTCGTAGGGTGCTCGATTTGGAAAAATGGTAATGCAAAATACAAATTTTTTTTGGGAGCATATTTTTGACAGCTTAAATTTTCTTATGTATCCAATATAAATATTTGTCTTTAAATTTTAGTGATTTTCATGTTGATTTTGAAACATGTTGATGCAATATGTTGATGCAGCATACCTTTTTTTTAGAGGACTTATTTTTCACACTTTAAAAATTTATTATGTCCAATTCTTTTGTAAATTATGATTACTTCGCAAACTTTCAAGTTCTTTTATTGTTCTTTTCTAAATATTGATTACTTAAAAAAAACAAAAAAAATATGTAAAAATAAAAAATAAAATAAATTCTCATAAACTATAAAAGAATTTGAAAAGAGAAAAATATATATATATATAATTATGTAAGTGAAAATAGAAAATTAAGAAAAAAAACATTAACAAAAAGGCACATACATTCATAGGAACTATCTCAAGGAACGAGCGTATTATATTAAAGGAAAATGTCTAACTTCATCAAGGGTGAGAACAAACTTCAAGGAGCATCCAACTTTAGATTCTAGAAGAAAATATTCTGATATAATCCTCAAGAAGAACAAGATATTGTAGAAAATTCTTTGTGAAGATAGCTAGACTCAAGGATGACCTTTTTGTCATCGATGAGATTGTTCCAGACAAAGAATTGATGATCATTGTTATATTAGGATTTCCAACCTCTCTGGGTGCATTTTCTTCAGGCTTCAATAGTTGGAAGGCATCTCCCAACTTTGAAGTATTATGGACTTCATGTAGTCAAGAAGAATTAAGGATCTCAATGGTTTCCAATCCTGAAGGATTATCAAATTCTTATGTTTCTAATCACAAAGGAAAGAGATTGAAGAGACCAAGCTAGAAAGTTGACATGTCTAGGAGAGAGTGATATTAATGTCATAGGAAAGGTCACTACAAGAGTGACCTTATCGAGAATCTAAGGAATAAGAAAAGAGCAAGAGATCAGGCCAGCTTCACTGAAGAAGGACACTTAGAGAAAGTCAAGCCTGAAGAATCGAACATTAGGGAATTACACTATTAATTCATTTCTTTTACACAACTTGTTTTGTATGTTCTATAATTGATAGGTTTTTAACGTATCTTTGGAAAAGACATTTTTCTCTTGCTTTAAGTTTGTAGGTTTCCCTGAAGGTTTCGAGGGAACTCCCAACAAGTCTCAAAAGATAAATATCTCATGTCTTTTCAATTTTGGGTTCATGTACTAATTTAGTTTTGATTATATTAAATAGTAATCACCTTTCTCCCTATATTTTCTTTATCCGGAAAACATATGAAAGAAGGAGGATCTCTTAAGAGAAGGTTAGTCAAAATTCAAAGGTATGCTTTGAATAAATTGATTGAAATGATTGTTCATGTGATGATATATTACCAACTTTGTTATGAATAGCTCTATTCAATTCTAGTGGTTCTTGTTTGGGTGATTCATCTCTTGATAAATCTACCCACCCCACTCATATTCTTGATTGATTATGTAGCACGATGGCTTCAGTGATGGATAAATACCATGCCACGTGGGTCCATGTTTGGGGATATATATTGAGGAAAATTTGACTTAATATATTGGGGGATATATAGGGTGTAAACGGTTTTTATATTGGTGGGTATAAAGAATGGAGGTGAAACTTAATGAAAAAATATAAAGGGGTATAAAAAATTTTAATGGAAAAATGGATACCTATAATATCTAGTGAAAGTAGGGGTTTTCTAAATTGGGGAGGTGTATTGGGTTCATATTGGTAAGGGGTTAAATAACATGATTTTTAGAGATTTTACAATATGTAGTCAATTTAGGGGTATTGTTTAGTATTCCATGAATGCAGGCAATTCATCAGAAGTCCACTGAGTGAGGCCCCATGTGTTATGTAGAACCCTAGACATGTTTTTGGAAAACGCTAACTGAAGGTTATGCTAATGTGAATGTCTTAAATCTTAAGCTTCTTAGGGTGACTTTAAAATTCTACTTGAAGTTTTAGTGATGATGTCTTGTTTGATATTTTTGTGTGATCTGTAAATCCTAACTTTTTAGCGTTGAATGATGAGGTCTAAAATACTGAACCTTTGATTTTTTGGTCATTTTGGGGTTCCTATGTTTCTACATTGGAACCCTATATCATAAAGGTTTGGTGGAACATGTGATTCTACATTAGAACCCTAACTCAGTGGGGTTTGGTGGAATGTGTGAGCAAGACCTTACCTTGTCTTTAAAATGTTTTCTTTGGTATGTGTGTGATTGTCTTATCAAACCCTAGTGTAACTAAAATGATTGTGTGTCTAACTCTTATTTGATATTGTTGTGAAGTGGGTTTTGACGAATACAGGATATGAATATATTTGCATGATGATGAAATCTACGCATATATAGATATGTCCTTTTGGTTGAAATCCTAGGTTGGTCTAGGTAAAGATATATTAATGTTGTTGGATATATGATATGCTTATCTATGGTTATGAATTCCTAGATATGTGTTGACCTAGTCATTGATGGTCAGGGGTTTTAGGATTTAATGGAATTCCTTATACGAGATTCTATGATAATGATATATGAAAATCTAGGTTTTTATAGCTAAACCCTAGTGAAGTTAAAATTTTCTAGTACATGTGATATAACAATATGAAATATGTTGTATGATTGTTGAAATTGAAAAATCTATGTTTTAGAAATTAAATCATAGTAGTGACATTGTCTAGTGTAAAATACAAAAATCTGAGATCTATGTGTTTAACGATTGCTGAGATTGTGGAATTCTATAGTTTTGAATTAAGCCTTATTCAAACTAAAATATCTTCAACATGACAATTTGAAATTTATGGAGATATTGTTGAAATTTGAATTTTTTGTTGAATCTGTTGATTACTCAGAAATCTAGAGTTTGCAAACTTACCTTAGTGGTAGTTGGTAATGTTATTGATTGTTTGATGGTTTAGGGGTTCGAACCAACCCTAGTGGAAGTTGGTCAAGATAATGACTAAGATGTGACTAACTTTGATTGATTTGTTTGTATGAAATCTAAGATTTGTATGAATCCCTAGTGAGAAGTCTAACTTATGTATTTTGAAATATTGTTAGATACTTTGTAGATCTATATTTGTGAAATTGTTTCTAGGGTTTATTATATGTTGAGGGAATGTATGTCATAGATTTCAAAGTAACATTGAAACTCTAGATGGAATGAAAGTTGAAGTAGTCTATTGTCTATAACTAAGTCCATAGCAAGATGTTGAAGATTATATGTCTCTTGTTTATAATTAAGTATAGGTATCTAATATATATATGAAATGTTTTTATGATTCAGATATGGCTAGCATCATGATTCTATAGTTTTGGTTGTACTTTCTATTAAAGTTGCGTAGGTCACAATATTCAAATGAGTGAAGATGTTCATTGATGTGATAAGAATGATGGGGATGATAATAACTCTGATGAAATGGGTGGCGTCCATGAAATATTCTTTGATGTCGAAGAAAAACAAGTTGATCTCCTCGAGGAGGAATGGATAAAAGAGAGCTCCCAAATATTAAGAGGGAGTCCAGATAAAGAGGTGATTCCTCATTTAGAGGGAGGGATTAGCTTGATGTTGGTTCAAGAATAAATTTAAGAGCATATGTTGTTGCTTTAGAACTAAGAAGGAAAACATATGTTTGAGAAATATTATGTGAAAGATTCGGTTGATAGTCCTACTATGAAAATTTTAGAAGCAACAGCAAGTTGCGTGGAACACTCCAAAGGTTTGTATTTGATTATGTAAACGAGAAAGCATATTATTGATTGGGGTTGTGCTTGTACAAGTAAATATCTCGAAGGATTTAAAATCATGTTGGTTACCAATCAGATTGATTGGGAGAGATTGGAAATTCTTGATATGTTGGATCTAGGGATGTTTAGGTTTTTGAACTGAAGAATTTCCTAGGGAGACATGAGGCCAACACTCTATGTTGATGTCAAGAATCCCGAAATTGAAAATATAGTGTTGTTTATTGAGCTCAGTTTTGGATACAAACTTGTATGTTGGGTTGGTGGTTAACAAGTAAGCCTAATGGTATCTAGAGGGGCTAAAAGCTTGAGTCCACCATAGTTCTACTTGGATAGATTGTCTTGGTCATGAATCTATTCCTTCGCATTGTGGTGCCTAAACTATTGAGTGATTGTTTAGATAGATTTCCCTGGTAATGAAACTATCTCATAGCATTGTAGTTCTTAATGTAGGCTTTAACGTTGTGCAAAAATTACCTACATACGTGAATTCTAAAAATAAAAAATAAAAAATGAAGAGAGAATAAAACATGAAATAGATATAGACAAAGATTTTCCCCTAGATCCCAAAACCGACACAACCAGATTGATTATTCATATATTCCTTTTAATTTTGTGATATATATATATATATATATATATATATATATATATATATATATATATATATATACATGTCAAAGCATCCATAAAGTTCAATCCATTAACCTTAGATTAGAACATAACCATAGTTCCCTTGGCCAGATCTAGAAAATACCATGGAGAGAAAACCATCATGCCCGAAACCATGTGTGAAATCCATGCACAAAACCATAGTTAGGTCCGGTCCAAAAAAAAATTTCCTATGGCACTGCGCCCAACATAACATACAAGTAGGGCTGCCATCACCCCACACATAGGGTAGTCATGGAAAGAATATAACACACGCCCGACATTCTCCCACTTGTTCTTTTCTTTCCAGAAGGTGAGAGCATAGTCATTGATCCAGCACTGCAATGCCCATTTTTCTCTACACCAATAGAAATTCTGAGTGCTCACAAACTTTGTCACTGCATCTACAGTATTCTTCAAAGTGTCCATGTTTACCAGCAAAACCTTTTTTTCCTTAACCATATCCCTCATAAAGTGATATTGAACATCAATATGCTATGTCTTTGAATGATAAGCATGGTTCTTTGCTAAGAAAATTTCACTTTGGCTCTCGCAGTCTATCCTTATAGCGCGCTATAATAACCCAATACTTGAACACAATCTCTATGACCAAACTACTTCCTTGATGGCATCAGTGGCTGCCACGTATTCTGCCTCTGTAGTTGAAAGAGATACGACAAACTGTCTCTTAACCGTGAAACTAACTACACCTCCAAATAGGTTAAATGCATACCAAATTGTAGATCTTCTCTGATCCAGACCTCTAACACAATTTGCATCAACAAAGTCACATATGTCCAAAAATATTTCCAATCTTGGTCTTCCTTTGTATCACAAACCATAGTCACTAGTTCCACGCAAATAACTGAAAACCTCCTTCACTATTTTACAATGCTTCTGACTTGGTTTTTACATAAACCTTCCCAATACTCCCACTGCACGTGCAATGTCTGGTCTAGTACATACCATTGCACACATCAAGCAGATAACTTTACACCTATAGGAATAGGAACCTTGACTCATTTACTATCTTGCATATTAAACCTCTAAAGTATTGTCTCAACATACTACCTCTGGTTTAACAAGAGATTTCTCTTTGCCCGATCTTGTTTAATTTCCATGCCCAAAATATAGTTTGCAACACGAAGATCTTTCATGTCGAATTTGAAGGACAATTAGTCTTCAGAAATTCAAGTTAGATAAATTCAAGTTAGAAGTCTCTCTAAAGTCATGCAATATTTATTCTTTAAATGAAGGAGATAAGCCTTAAATTAAGGAGATATGATTGAGTTATATTTGAGTTGTAATTAGTTAACTCAGTTTATTGAGTTAAGTCGAGTTAAATTAGTTCCAAACTATTTGAGGAACTAATAGAGAGTTAACACTTAGTTGATGCATGAATGCACTCAACTAGTGTACTCCAATTAATTGAGATTTCCATCATCAGAAACTCATGCATGTCTATTCTGAGAAAGACCCAGTTGAGATTAAAGTCAAGGAAAGTGTACTACTAGTTGCATGTGTTTTCCTATAAAGAAAACTCATGCATGCAGAACCAATAATACCTTTAGGATTGTACAGTTATCATAGTGTATGAGATCAAGAGATCATCCACTTGGTAAATCGAGTTTTTCTACTTGGTTGAAGGAGATCATCCAAGAGGAACAATGCAAGGAAATAGGAGCTTCGAGGGCAGACGATAAGGCTTATCAGAAGCCAGCATTGCCTGTGAGCATATGTGAGGATTGTACTGAGAGCTAGCTAGCTATGAGAGCTAAGGATTTGTATAATTCCTATGTATTTCCACCTTGTATGATAATACATATAGTGGGGTTTTTAGCTAAGCCTTTCCCCGAAGTATTATCATGTGTATTGTGCATTGATTCTTCTTCTTTTGGTTATATGTGTTCAGATCGATCTTTAAGCTTCTGCAATGCAAACTTGGATAGTAGAAGTGGGTTATAGTATTCTACTTTGATTTATATTGCATTATTGGGTTAACCTATAGGCATATTTTCTATAGAGCGAGATTTGTAGAGAATTTTAGATTTTATACACTTCTTACAAACCTATTGAAAGTCCTTCTTGAAAACTCTCCACCATTATTTTTCCTCACCACTGTTAACTTCTTCTTTCTGTGGGTTTCTACCAGAGCCTTAAATTCTTTAAATCTTTCAAAGGCTTAAGATTTATTCTTAAGGAAATATATCCATATATTCCTTAAGAAGTCATCTATAAATGATACATAGTACACAGAGTTACCAAACGATGGAACCTTCATAGGTCCAAACACATCATTGTGCAGAAGCTCTAATATCTTTTTCACCCCCTTACCACCAAAGGGGAAACTGACCCGATTCTGCTTCCCATATACATAATTTTCATATAAATCAAAATCTAGAGACAAATTGGACATAACTTCTACCATACCATTACCGAGAAGTATTCGAAGGCCCTTCTCTCGAATATGTCCAAGCATTTGATGCAATAGCATGGTCTATTCTCAGAGACCATTAGATTTTCTACTCCAATTTCAGGAACCATAAAATTGTTGCACCCATAAATAGCAATGCTACCCTGAACCTTGTACAAAGTTCCTATCCGAACTCCTCACATCAATGCTAATGCTCCTCAAACCATATTTCATGTATCTTCCTTGAACACTCTTTTTACAGTTCCATCATCCAACTTTCTTACAGAAATCAGATTTTTGGCTAATACCAGAATATACAGAACACATGGAAGTCTTCTAATCCTTCCACCTTGCAACTTCAACTTGAACTTTCTACAACCAACAATTCTAGCCTTCTTGTCATCCCCTAAGAAGACATCACCACCATCATATTTCTCATACTCACTGAACCACTCCCTATGGGGAGTGAAGTGAAAGGATGCACCTAATTCAATCAAAGATGCCTGATGATCTACATGTGTACTTGAACAAGAATCCGTGTACACATCTCCACCTTCATCTGAGGTGGTTTCTACCTCTATAGAAGGAGCATCGTCAGATCCATTTTATTTGTCAAGAGCTTTACATTTACAATCCCATTTGAAGTTCCCTTCCTTTCCATGTTTCTAGAACATCGTTATAGGTTTTAACAACAAAAACTTTGAAACATGAACTGATATTGTTACCTGTTTCATAGAGATAGCAAAAAATTGACCTGATTTTGAAAATGGGCGATGTACAACATACATATTTTTTTTAGAGCATAGTTTTTGGAACTTTAAATAACCAATATGATTACCCACTTCGTAGGGTGCTCGATTTTGAAAAATGGTAATGCAAAATACAATTTTTTTTTTGGGAGCATATTTTTGACAGCTTAAATTTTCTTATGTATCCAATATAAATATTTGTTTTTAAATGTTAGTGATTTTCATGTTGATTTTGAAACATGCTGATGCAGCATACCTTTTTTTTAGAGGACTTATTTTTCACACTTTAAAAATTTATTATGTCCAATTCTTTTGTAAATTATGATTACTTCACGAACTTTCAAGTTCTTTTATTCTTCTTTTCTAAATATCGATTACTTAAAAAAAACAAAAAAAATATGTAAAAATAAAAAATAAAAAAAATTCTCATAAACTATAAAAGAATTTGAAAAGAGAAAATAGATATATATATATATATATATATATATATATATATATATATATATATATATATATATATAAGTGAAAATAGAAAATTTAAAAAAAAAAAACATTAACAAAAGCTAGAAAAAAAGAAAAAAGAAAAGAAAAAAACTAAATAGATTTAAAAAGGAATAGAAAATTAACAAAAAAAACTAGTAAAATTAATATGAAAAATATTTAAAAAAAAAAAAAACAAAATAAAACCTCAAATTATAAAAAAAAAAAAAAACCCAAAAAAATATGAAAATTTTAAAAATATAGATTCCATTAAAATTAAAAAAAAATATTAAAAACATTTAAAGTTTTAATAAAAAATAAATAAAAAGAAAAAACACTCTTTTATTAACTTTATATTTTTTATTTAAAAACAAAGAGATTAATGATTAAATTTATTTATTTTATTTATTTATTTATTTATTATAATTGAAAAACCAAATAAAATAAAAAAATTAAACAATATTTTTTTTTACTTTCAAATTATTAAAAAATTAAAAATAAAAATTTCAAGATTTTTTTTATTAAAATTAAATAAATTTAAAGATTTAAAAAATTTGTATTTTTTTTAATTAAAAAAAATATTCTCGTGGCCCCTCAACCCCCACCCATGGTGGTGCAGCCCTAGGGGGAGGGCCTTCATGTATACCCTCCACCCAGGGCCTGACCACCACACATCGCGCCCTAGCGGAGGGCCGATTCTCGGAATCACCCCTCTACCTGACCACCCGTGGTGGAACATGAAAACCCTCCACCCGCTTGCCACCCATGGTGGCACATTTAGACCCTTGGTCGAGGGTCGCACCACCAATGGTGGTGTGAGGGTGCAGGGGGCACAATTTTTTTTTAAATAAAAAAATTACGTTAATTTCTATTTTCAAAAAAAAAAAATAATGTTTTTTTTTTAAATTAAAAAAATGTTTTAAAAAATTAGATTTTGTAATGATTTTTTTTTAAATAAAAAAAATTGTTTAAAAAAAATTAAATTTAAATTTTACTTTATTTTATTTTTTTAAATATAATGTAAGTTTAATAAAATAATAAACTATAAATGTTTTTCGTTTTATTTTTTTTTAATTTGAAAGACATATATTTTAGGACATTTTCATTTTTTTTGTGTTTTTTATAAACAATTTGAGTTTATTTTTCTTTTTTAAGTTTTTTAAAATGTTTTTAATATTAATTTTACTAGTTCTTTAATTTATTTCTTCTCTTGTTATTATTTTTTTTTATCTAGTTTGTTTTTTCTTTTGTTTTTGTTTTGTTTTGTTTTGTTTATTTTTTTTTCTAGTTTCTGTTACAGTTTTTATTTAATTTTTCTATTTTTACTTATTTATATATATATATATATATATATGATGATGATGATGATGATGATGTTGGTGGTGGTTAACGTTTGCTTAGACGAAACAATGGTCTATCAGACCTAAAGAAACAAATTATTTATTTTGATTTAGGATTTTATTCGTATTCCCAAAAAGCTTGGAGAGAATCCTCTCAAGCTCACTATAATTTTGACCTTGTAAAAGGCTAGGAAGGTCAGTATTGTAACAAAGATTGTGAAACTGAAATCTAATGTCGTTGTACGCAGGGCACTCTAAGAGGAAGTGGTTTTTATCCTCGATGTTGCTATTCTCACATATATGGCAGATCCTTCCCATCCATGGCATTTTAGGAACTGCCCAACGACTTGTTTCACTATGGATCTCATGAGAATTCATTCTAATCTTTGCTATATTAATTTTCTTCCTTGATCTAGTTTAAATAGAGACATACTTTTGATCTTCTAGGGTGGGGTTGACGACCTTCTTATAATAACTTAATTTTCTTTTAGCCGCTAAATCGTTCTCACACCACATTTTTTCTTTGAAGTTAGAAGTAACAATATCTTTAATGGTATTTATGTTTTGCATTGCATCATTCTCGTTGATCTCCCAATAGTTTAACCAGGTCCTTGTGTCTTTATGCCACCTTCAATTGAGCCTTAGGTGGTTTTGTCTGCAATTTAAAGCTAGCTTAGGAAGTCTATGATCGTCTATGTTATTGAGTTTGTACTTGTACAACAGAAACCCAAGCATAGCTAGGCTCTCACTAGGGGAAAGACCTGCTTCTATAAGGAGAATAGGATAGGGTGTATTAATTTTAATTTTCACGTTATAAGTTATAAAATGCTTCTAGATTTTCTCAATCTTTCTCCATGATTCTCTCGAGATGCTGCAACCCCAAACCTCACAGCCATATAAGATAACAAGAGTGACTAAAGTTTCAAAGAGGAACTTCTTTTTATCCCACATTATGAGGTTTGTTGTTTGACAATTATTTTCAAGACCAAAATAAGATTTCCACCCCCCATTAATCCTTTTCTCAATGCTATGGTTCCTGTTGAGCTTGTGATGAATATCAATTCCTAGGTACTTGTAAGAATACACTTACTCAAAGTTATTATTTTCATACATAAAATTAGCGTAAGTGTCCTTCTTGGATTTAGTAATCATAACTTTTGTTTTTTCAGTGCTAACAGTCATACCCGTGGTAGAGCAGAAATCCTTAAGAAGCCTAAGTTTCTTATGAAGATCAGATGGGCACCTTAGCAAAAGAACAATATCATCAGCATAGAGAAGAAGGATGATGACTATCCCAGCTAAGATTTTGCCATCACATCCTGCTTCCTCTAAATAGCCTTTGAGCTTATCGATGTAAATGAAAAATAGGGTAGGGTAGAGGGGGCAACCTTTCTTAAGTCCGATGTTACACTTAATATCTTTCGACCACCCCTCATTGCTCTTTAGCTTGGCAATTACATTCTCGTATAATGTTATAGTGGCATCTATCAACTTGAGAGGAACCTTTAGCTCTTCTAATATATTCAAAAGGTTGTATCTAGGAACTATATCGAAAACCTTTCTAAAGTCCACAAAGCAACAAAATAAATTGGATTTATCATTACCAAATTCCTCCACAATGATCCTAAGCATAACAAGGTGGTCTGTTGTTGAGTGATGCCTTCTCAAACCTGCTTGGCCTGTAGCCTGCATACTTTCATTTTCAAGCCATATGCTTAACCTCTTTTCCAAAATACTACCATATAACTTGGTTACCATATATATATATATATATATATATATATATATATATATATATATATATATATATATATATATATATATATATATATATATATATATATATATATAGATAGATAGATATAATTTTTAGTCTTTTTTTCCAAATTCTTTTATAATTTATCACATAATTTTCTTTTTTAACATTTTTTATTTTTATTTTTGTTTTTCTTATATATATTTTCAAATTTGTTTTTTTAAGTAATGAACATTTTAATCTTAATTTTAGTAGTTTTTAATTTTTTTTTATTAATTTTTTATTTTTCTTTTTTAAATGTAGTTTGTTTTTAATTTTAAATATTTTTTTTTTGGTTTTTTTTAAATTTTTTTAAATTTTTCTATTATTACCTACTTAATTTTAAAAAAAAATTAAAATTTTTCTATTTTTACCTACTTAATTTTATAGTTTATTTTAATGTTTTTCTTTTTCTTTTCCATATTTTTGTTTTTTTTTCTTTCGGCAATTTTTTTTATGGTTTACAAGACATTTTTTTTTTCCATTTTTTTTTAAATATGTTTTTTTAACTATTTATTTGTTTATAATTTTTAATATATTTTTTTAGTTTTTTAATTCTTATCATTAATTTTGTATTTTTTTTACATTTTTATGATTGATTTTTTATGTTTGATGTTTGATTTTTGTTTTGTTTCTTATTTTTATTTTATGTTTTATTTTTAGTATATATTTTAATTTATGTTTTGTTATTTTTTTTAACTTTCTTTTTTGTTTTGTGTTTTTTCATTGTTTTAATTTTTTAATTTTTAATTTTAATTTTATGTTTCATTAATATTATTTTTTTAATTTTAATGTTTATTGGGGTCATGATAAAATATTTTACGCCATTTTTTTAAAATGTTGAAATTTTACCCTTGAAAAAAAATGTGTTATCCTACCGTCAACACTTTTCATTTTGACGGTGTTTTTAGTACAACTTTTGCACAAAAAATTGGTTTTCACCGCCATTTTTAAAAGATGTTGAAAATTACCCTAGAAAAAAAAGGTATTATTCCACCATCAACACTTTACATTTTTAGCAATGTTTTTAATGATTTTATAGGTTTTTTTTGCGAGAGTTCCCATGTTGAGTTTATAGTTCCAGTTTCAAAGTTTGTATTTTTTTTTCCTGGAGATGTATATATCCCTATAGTTTTAGATCTCCCACTAGAGGACTTATTTTTTTATTTGTTCTGGGTCCATCCTCATATAGACAAGGCATCATCATTCTTTCCCTCCATACTTTTTCGTCCCATCTCCTCTAGTAACAAGGATGAGACTAGTTCATCAAACTCGTTGGTAGTTGCATTGCTACTTATTGCAACAACTAGACTATCGCACGAATTTGGTTGATAACACAAAAAATTGATGGACTTATCTTAACCTAAAATTTTAATATCAACATATAATAATTGGCATGCCATAATATTGAAGGTGTTCAAATGCTATGTCACCGAGTCTCCATATCTCATTGTAAGTTTATATCACTTTTTTCGTAGGAATAGTTTATTCACAAGAGGCTTAGATTGGCATAAAATCCCTAACTTATTCCACAAAGCCTTTGTTGAGGCTTCCCCTGATACATTAAGTAATACTAATTCTGAGACACACAATCATATTCTGCTCTTTCCCTTCCGATCCAACTTTGCCTAGTCTTCAGCTGACATTGCCATTGGTTTAGTAACCAAATCTACCATGATCCACCGATCTTTATCCACTAGAAGATCCTCCATATTGAGTTTCCACAACTCAAAAATCTGACCATTAAATTTCTTGATCTCTATCTTTCCACTGCTCGCCATATTCTTTCACCACAAGAATCGACCCGACAGATCTCCCACTGAATAGGGTCTATCAGCGTCATGAGAAAACCCCCCCACCACCAAAGGTGTCCCCTTGAAGCCGAAACTTGGCTTTGGTACCAAATGTAGGTTTTAACCCTGTACATAAATTACCTGGATATTAACTCTAAAGAAAAAAACAAACAATTGCGAGAGAATAAAAGATCAACGAGACATACACAAATATTTTACCCTAGATCCCAAAACGAGGACTACCAAATTGATTTTTCATATATTCCTTTCAATGTTGCAATACATATATATACATGTTGAAAAATCCATAAACCCAATCTATTAACCATAGATTAGACCATAACCATAGTTCCCTTGATTGGATCTTCAAAATACCATGGAAGGAAAACCATCATGCCCAAAACGATGTGTGAAATCCATGAAAAAGACCATAGGTAGGTCCGCCCACCTAATATAGGGTCCAATTTTTTTTCCCATGGCACTGCCTCAAACCCTATGCATGGCGGAAGCCATCCCCCTATTACACCTGATGCAATGTACATGGGAGGCATCTTCCTCCCCTATTGCACCAGACGCAATGTACAACGGAGGCTTATTTCCCCCTGCTGCACCCGATGCAATGTAAAAGGGAGGTTTTCGCTCCCGTGAGTTTGTTAGTCATGGGTATAATATAACACACACCGAACACTTAAACTATTGAGTGACTATTTGCATAGATTTATCTGGTCAGGAATCTAGTCCATGACATTGTGGTAACTAAAGTTATTCATGGTTCATATAGTTTGAGTTCTTCCATTATATATGTACATTATGAATACATCCCTAGTTAAGAGGGAGTTTTGGAAAAAGTAACTACGCTATCTCTTCAATAATGTACTTGAGTCATCATGTAATGTACTCGTCAAAAGAATAAAGAAAATATTTTTTATTGTTATTATTGTGACTTATTGAAGCATGGGTGTCATGCTTGGGTCGCCACTTTTTAGGTAAAAGTCGCAATTCAGGACTTATAGGATTTATTATGACTATATAATTATTTTACATCTAAAGAGACCCTTCTTAGGATTTTGAATCATGTGAAAAGGTTAGGTATTGAGTCAAATATGAATTATGTAACCTCCATACCATGTCAGCCTAAGAGAAGATCAAGTTCACCTAGGACCCATTTGACCCCACAAGTATCCTATAAAAGGGACCACGTCTAATTCATTTGGAGAATCTCTCTATCATCAAGTTCGAACTCTCTCATTATTGGGCAGAAGTGCGAATTTCTCTTGTATACAAGAAAAGGTGTGAAGTATGTTGCCACAAAGCCGACATGAATGTGAGTTTGGGGAGTCTAAGGAAAAAAAGAAAAAATGAAATTATGGTGGTGGTATCTCTCTGTTTTATTCTATGGATTGGGAGATTGAAGTCTTGCATGTTGGACTACTCTCGAAAGCTATCAGTTTTAAGTGATTTCATAGTCAAAGTTTTTGGGAAGAGTTCAAACTTCTGGAGGTTGATTTGGTGTGGAAGGAAGGTCCAGCCTTGGTCTAGGGTGAATATTCTCAAGGAATACTATTGAAAGGAAGAATTATCTTGACTGAGTTTTCCCTTCAGTGGGGATTTTTCACTTGCGTGTGCCTACATCTAGTGGTAATTTCTTGATGAACTAAAGAAAGAAGATATAAAGAATTGTAATAATAAGAAACATCACAAGTATTTATCAAGATCAAGAAAACACGTATTTCCTTTCTAATTTTGCAACACCTTGAACCCTGTCAGTGTTCTTTACACCCTCCTTGTGTCTAAGCCTTCCCTCCCTCAGTACACAGTGCATCACTAGTCCTTAATGAAGCTCCCTTTCTTCTTGTGATTGCACCCTGCACCCTCCATTTGGCCTCCTCTTCTCAAAAAAGTACACAACACATCCTTAGTGTCCAACACATAGCCCCTTCACCCTTGTTAGTGTGTCCTAGGTCTAAAAACTTCCTTGTTCCTTTCTGAGTGCATTATTGATTCATAGTCAGAAATTTACATAAAATATGATAGAATAGGTTATTTTTAGCCTGATGTCTTCTTTCCATGAGTGATCTTACGTATAGGTGTTATTAGAATAGCATGGGAAGATGCATAAGGAGATATGTCAGAATTAGAAACCACTGGCCTCTGAAAAGCCACAGGCCACAAATCTTGACTTATGCTTCTCCACACTACCATTAGCAGCTTTTCTTACCTTGTAAAGCCAACACGAACTCACAACTGACTTGTTCTCGAGTCTCAGAACCATGTCCCAAACACTCTTATGAACTATTGACTCATAGTCCTCCACCATAGCATCAACCCAAATCGGCTACTGCACTACCTCCTCAAAGGAAGATGGCTCGGTCTCAACACATTCCTCAACAAGGGCCATGTATCCAGTGTACCTCTCACGTAAACTCCTATTTCTGCACTAAGAATATGGTGCTCCCATATTCTCCTTCGCATCCTCCATCAATCTATCAGATTCTCTTGTGTGCTTATGTCCATCTCTGGAAGACTCTGATTGAGCTGATGTATCCACTCTTGAAACCTCTGCATGTTGCTCCTCCACATCAGTCTGACACTCCTCCTCCTTAGGAACCAATAGTTCCTCCACAACCTGTAGGTGGAGTTCCCTCTCAATGGAAACTTGCATGGCCTTCTACTCATCAAACTTGAGATATTTGCGAATCACTCTCCTCCGACTGGTAAGAAAGTACACCTGATAGTTGTGAGGTGTATCAGTGTACCCCACAAATATCCCCAACTCTACTATCGACTCAAGCTTCTTTCGTGCATCCCTTTTCACATGGAAATATACCGATGACCCAAAGATCTTGAAGTGACCCACATCTAGTATCTTACAAGAGAAATCATCCTCTAGTGTCTTCATCCCAAGTATGTGATGTGGGCTTCTATTTTGCAAATAGACTGTTGTGTTGCATGCCTCAGCCCACAAGTGAAGCGGTAGGCCTTGGTCATGCAACATTACCCATGTTCCCCTACAATAGTTATGTTCTTCCTCTCGACCACCCCATTCTGCTATGGGTTATGAGGTGTCATCAAATATCCATCGTTGTTTCTTCTCAAGGCCTTGATCTTCTTCCCTGACTCTTTCTTGACCAAATATTTGAACTCACAAAACATTGTGAAGGTTTGGTCCTTCTTCTGCATGAAATAAATCTAGCATTTATGAGAATAGTCATCAATTAAAATCACATAATACCTTCGCTTCGCTATTGATTCCATCAAGAATGGTCGACAAAATTCAATATGAACTCACTCTAAGGTAGCCTCTACTCAACGGTCTCGATCATGAAAGGAAGACTTGGTGTACTTTCCGAAGGTACAACCTTTTCATGTGTCAACTTGCTCAAGTTTAACTTTAGGAAGTCCTGTAGATATCTGTTGCATTATCTTCAAAGCCCCATGATGCAAATGGCCCAACCGCCTGTGCCACAACTCGCCAATGTCTTGTCTTTGCACCAATTCTTCTTTTGTACTCAATTTTTCATAATCATCTACCTCTAGTTTATGGAGATTCATCACTTGAATCCCTATCCTCTTGGTCTGATTCATGGCTATGTGTCTTAAGAATTCCTTTCCTTTACTGAAGCCAACATCATACCCTTCTTACTCTAACATTATGACTGATACCAAGTCCTTCCTTAGTCTACGCACATACATCACATATGTCAAGGTGAGAGGGACTCCATGCTCCCTCGTAAAAGCAACCGTGCCCACTCCTGAAACAATATACCTTATATCGTCTCCCATATTTATGTGCATCTTGAGGTCTTTCTCCTCCAGGGTGCTAAATATATTTTTATCACCATTCATGTGGAATGAGGCTCCACTGTCAAGATACCAGACATAACCCATCATCGATGAGAGCATGCATGTGATGAGGGTAAAGTCCATTTCGAACTATGAGGATAATGCCTCACCTTCCGATCCTTTTGATGATCCCTTCTTGGACTTCTCTGATGGGCAATTAGTCGCATAATGTCCCATCTTGTGACAATTAAAGCATATTACTTTAGACATGTCACCCTTCTTCCCTCCATGAGAAGAATTTAATTTGAAATGGGAAGCCTTCCCCTTCCCTTTCCTTGCATTACTTTCTAAGGCCATATTTTCTTCATCATCACTCTTGGATGAAGAACCATCTCATGTGCTCCTCCTGATCTCCTCCTGCACAATATCCAACCACTGTCATTCCTAATCCGACAATTTCTCCCTTCCATTCACAGAGTCCTGGTAGCTATTCCAACTATTTGGAAGGCTAAGGAGTGTGAGGCTCACCATATCATCATCAGCAGTGGCTATTCCCACACTGTCAAGCTCATCTCTATAGGTGGTGAGCTTGTTCGGATATGTGGAAATAGTATCGCCCTTCTCCATCTCGATTCTTCAAAGCTTATTCTTGAGCACCAATTTCCTCTTGTCTCTACTCTTCTGGTAGAGGTCCTTCAATGTCTTCCACATTGAAAATTGAGTATCCTTCCCATGGAGACTCGAAGCAATATGGTCTTGACCTCCCTCAAGGATGATCCATCTTTCCTTCACCACACACTTCTTCCACTCAACCAACTCTTGTGCAATAGTTGAAATTGGCTTTGGGATTTCCTAATCAATAAATTCCTTCAAGCCATTGTCTTCTAAGACAGTCTCCATTATATTTTTCCATGATATGTAATTCGGGCTACCTTCCAAGGCATACTCGAGTCTCAAGCCATAGAAAGCCATTAGCCAACCTTCACGTATGATACGAATTCAATTTGCACCTCCAACCCCGAACTTCAAACTTCAAATTCTCTTCTCAGTATATTGTTTGTAGTTCTGATACCATGTAGAAAATATATGTAGTTTAACATGATAATGCAATATAAATCAAAGAAGAATACTATAACCTACTTATACTATCAATTTGCAAAAGCTTAAAGATCAAGCTGAACAATATAACTAGAAGAAGAATCAATGAGAAAATACACATGAAAATACTTTGCCCATAGCCTCAGCTAAAAACCCCACACTATTATATTATCATACATGGTAGAAATACATAGGAATTATACAAAGCCTTAGCTTTCACAGCTATCCAACTCTCAATACAATCCTCATATATGCTCGCAGCTAATCTTGGATTCTCTCTATCCTTCCTCCCTACCATCCAAGCTCATATTTCCTTGCGTTGTTCCTTGTGGATGATTTTCCTATTACCAAGTGGAAAACCAATCCTTAAAAACTACGTAATCCTCAAGGATGAATCCTTGACTGAATGCATGAGTTTTCTCCATGAGAAAACACATGCAACTGATATTACATGGTTAGGTGCCTATAATACTAGTGATTACCCCATTACTATTGTAGTTGTATCCCTTATTAATATTTTTGTGCCCGTATTGTCGCCATATTGTTATTACTGTGCCCCATAGAATCACTCTATCGTTATTTTTGTGGCTTTATATTATTATTGTTAGGGTGGCTGGGTTATATTGTGACTCCTTAGACTCCTATATATGGAAAGAAGGTTTTTTCATTTGGATCATCGAAGAATTTTTCATTTATGTAATGTAAAGGAGGTCACCTCCTAGAAGAGGCTAAATTATAAGGTGTTGATCTATATTTTCTATCTTTTGTGAGCTAGTTTCATAACATTTGGTATCAGAGCTTTGGATTATAGGGTTTCGCTGCTCCAAATAGGTCATCGTGGTATTTTCACTATAACTTTTTTTCTGCAATGTTTCAGAATCTAAAAAAACCCACTTGAGACAAAATCACATTGAACCTCACGTCCAAATTTCAGAGCCTTTTGCACTATATTTGAAGGGATATGATCTGAGGAATTTGGTCTTTTTGCGGACTCTTGAATTACATTCCAAACAGGTGACCTAGGGAAAATCATCATAACTTTCTCTTTGATTGTCGAATTGAAATTTTGTAAGAAGATATAGAAATAAGACAGACTATAGTTTCTTTTATATATTTTTTAGAGCCAAAGGGTGAAACAGTTACTCGTGGCACGTCGTAGAATTTCACTCTACTAAACTAGTCTATAATCAGGTCACTGTGGGAGATTTGGCATAACTCTTCCATGGAGAATCCAATTTTGATCAAACTGGTGGCATTGGAAAGAGGACTACCGCAAATCGGAATTTCAAAATTGGATGATCCAAAATTACAGAGATACATCAGATTCAATATCAATCTCCTACAAAGTGAAAAAAGGTGTGTAGTTTTTTTTACATTTCTGCATAAGCTTGGTTTGAAAAATTAGTTTGAAGGAATTCAAAGGGCATAGTAAAGCATTATTATCAGTAATTGATGCCCCAAGGAAAGAAAATGCAAACACCTAGTAAGAAACTTGAAAGATCTAGCATGACTCATGAAGAAGAGGAGAAACTGCAACATGATATATCAAAATTATGAGACCAAGTGCAACAAGTGTCACTTGCACAAAAAGTAACAACATCTAAGATGGATGGTTTAAAAAAATATGTAGAAGATAATATGAAGGGTTTAAAGAAAGGCATAGAAGATAATATGAATGACATAGAAGCTAAGATGGATGATTTGAAGACAAGCATGGAAGATTTGAAGACAGACTTGAAGAGAAATTTGACAAAATTTGTACAAGAAATGCTTACTAATGGTGAAAGGGTAGTAAAGGAAACTCATGATGAGAACAAAAGAAATGTTAATCATGATTTCATAGACTCTAATGTTGGATCGAAGACCCACCATATTCCGAAAATCAATATGAGGAAGTTTGATGGTTAGGATCCTGCAACATGGATATTACAGATGGAGAAATTTTTCGATCTTAATAATGTGCAAAACACACAAAAGGTATGTATTGCAACTTTATATTTGGATCCAAATTAGTTTGTATGGTATCTATGGCTTTGCTCTCATAGAAAAATTATCACTTGGGCAATTTTTACGGAAGAATTGGCAGGATATTATGAGGATACAAAAAGAAAAGCATAGGATTGATGTGTTCATAGCGACTTTAAAGGATAATATCCAACATGATATTTACCTTTGGGAACCTGATTCATTAGAGAAAGCATTTAGGTTAGCAAGAAAAATGGAAAGAAAAATTATGGCAACTAGGAAGCATACCACTCACAACTATAAATATGGAAGTATTTTTGCCCCTAGTCTTCCACAACCTATAAGGTTGAAACCACAACAATTGGAAGGAAAAGGAGCAAAAGGGCTTTGTTACAGTTGTGATAGAAAATACACTAAAGTGTGCTGAGAAGAAATTATTCTACATAGGTTGTGAAGAGGAAGAAGAAAACGAGCAAGAGAGGTCAAAAGAAGAGGATATACTCTAGGAACAAAGCCTAGATAAAGAAGAAATGAATCTAACCATATCTTGTAACGCATTGGCTAGAATTACCACTCCTCAAACCATCAAGATAGAAGGAAAAATCAAGAAGAAAAAAGTAATAGTGTTGATTGATTCAGGAAGAAACCCACAATTTTATTCATTGTAAGATAGAAAAAGAATTGAATTTCTTCCTAGATCCAGCACTAGAGTGTCAAGTGATGGTTGCAAATGGAGGAACGATAAATTCCTCTTGATACTTCCATAATATCAAGCTATCCATGGGATAATATGTGTTGACTGGCCCAATGGTTTCCATTCGAATGGGAGGTGCTGATGTTGTACTAGGAGTCCAATGGCTACAATCGTTGTGTACAATAGCTTTTAATTTTCAAGAACCTTTCATGAAATTTTCTGCGGAAGGAAAGGAAGTTGAATTAAGGGGTATTACAGGGAAACCAGAAAAGATAATCAACTCTAATGGTATGAAAAAGCTTCTAAAAAGGAACAAAGAGTTGTAATTGCACAACTATGTTCACTTTATGTTTCCACATCGGAATCATCTATTTCTCCAGATCTACAAAAAGTCTTGGACAATCATTCCAAGGTATTTGAGACTCCAAAATGTCTCCACCTATTCGTGATCATGATCATGCTATTCATATGATTCTAGGAAGTGTTCCTCCAAACATGAAGCTATACAGATATCCCTATGCCCAAAGAGTGAAATTGAACGTATGGTTCCAGAAATGCTAGAGGCTGGTATAATTCAACCTAGTCAAAGTTATTTCTCTCCTCTAGTAGTATTGTTGCACAAGAAGGATGGATCATGGCAAATGTGTCCGGATTATAGGGAGCTCAACAAGCTCACAATTAAAGATAAGTTTCCCATTCCTGTCATTGATGAATTACTCGATGAACTGCATGGATCAATTTACTTCACCAAGTTCGATCTTCGTTCAGGATATCATGAAATCAGAATGAAGACTGAAGAATTCTGAAAACAACATTTAGAACTCATGAGGGTCATTATGAATTTTTAGTCATGCCTTTTGGCCTTACCAATGCACCTTCTACATTTCAAGGTTTGATGAATTCCATTTTCAAACCCTTCCTTAGAAAATTTGTGTTAGTATTTTTTGATGATATGCTAATCTACAACAATTCTTGGAAGGACCATGTTGAACATGTTGACAGGGTGCTACAACTATTGGAGGAGAAACAATTGTATGCAAAAGATCCAAATGTTTCTATGGAGTACAAGAGGTGGAATATCTAGGCATATTGTATCTCATGAAGGAGTTAAGGTAGACCCTAGAAAAATTAAATCCATTAAGGAATGGAAAATCCCCACATCCATAAAGCATCTGTGAGGATTTCTGAGGTTGACAGGGTATTATTGCAAGTTTTTTAAGAATTGTGGGAGAATAGCAAGACCTATAACGACATTGTTGAAGAAGGATGCATTTTCATGGACTCCAGAAGCAACAAAGGCCTTTGAACATCTTAAAGAGGCAATGTTCCAAGCACTGGTCTTAGCTACATAGGACTTCACAAAAACCTTTATTGTGGAATGGGATGCTTTGGGAAATGGAATTGGTGTTGTTTTAATGCAAGACGAAAGATCAATTGCTTTTGAAAGTCGTCCAATCAAGGGAAAGTTTTTACACAAAGCTATTTATGAGAAGGAAATGTTGTTAATAATACATTCAATTAAGAAATGGCGACCCTACCTAATGGGAAGACACTTCAAGGTAAAAACAGATCATGATAGACATAAATAATTTTTAGAACAAAGATTATCCTCTGAAGAGCAACAAAAGTGGGTCACAAAAATGTTAGGTTATGGCTTTGAAATCATCTACAAAAAAGGGAAGCAAAATGTGGTGGCAGATGCACTCTCAGAAAAGGATGAGGATGTGGAAGCATTATTGTGTGCCATTTTTATTATCCAACCAGATTGGATAAACAAAGCAAGGGAGGAATGGAAGAATGATGAAGAAGTGTGGGAAATTATTCGAAAGTTACAATGAGATTCCAGTACATCTGATACATTTAGCTGGAAAAATGATTCGTTATGTTACAAAGATCGCTTATACCTTTGTAAGAATTCCCAACTCAAACAAAACATTCTTATGGAATTGCACAATTCTCCCTTAGGAGAGCACTCAGCATTTTTAAAAACTTACCACAGGGTTAAGAAGGAATTTTTTTGGGATGGCCTTAAATCGGATATTCAAAAGTTTGTGGCAGAATGTTTGGTTTTATAACATAATAAATTTGAAGCAATTAAGACCCTAGGTCTATTACAACTTTTATCCATTCCAAGCAAACATCGGGAGGATTTTTGACTGGATTTTATCATAGGTTTACACAAGTTTGATGGAAAGAGTGTCATCATGGTGGTAGTTTACAAACTTACCAAGCATGCACACTTTTGTGCATTATCACATCCATTAAAAGCCAGTGCAGTTTCTACTACATTTATGGAAACAATTCAAAAGCTATATGGAAACCCAAAGATTATTGTAAGTGACATAGATCCCATTTTCACTGGAAATTTTTCGACAAAAATATTTTATTGTCTTGGTAATTAGTTAGCTCATAGCTCATCTTATCATCCTCAATATGATGGGAAAACTGAGATAGTAAACAAATGTTTGGAAGGATATCTTCGTCGCTTTGTATCTAATAAACGGACACAATGGGTCAAATGGTTGCCTCTAGATGAATTGTGGTATAAAACTCCCTTCCATATAACAACAAAAATGACCCCATTTATGGCACTTTATGGATATCAGCCACCATCGATCACATCATATTTAAGAGAAAATTATTAGGTTCAAGAAGCGGAACATCGCATCGAACATCAAAGCAAGTCCTCCAACTCTTAAATGATAACCTCGTGTTGGCATAGAATAGAATGAAACAACAAGAAGATCAACATTGCAACGAAAGGAGTTTCGGTGTAGATGATTGGGTATTCCTCGACTACAACAATATAAACAAATGTCCCTCAAGCAAGCTAAGAAGGATAATAAATTATCACCAAAGTACTATGGTCTGTACAAAGTGTTGCAAAAGATTAGTACTATGGCATACAAATTGGAGCTTTCTGTAGCTTCTCGAGTGCACCCAGTTTTCGATGTTTCATGCTTAAAAAAGGTTATAGGTGACAAGCTCCTAGTTCAAACAATATTTCCAGAACTTGAAAAGGAAGGAAAAATCATATTGGAACCAGAAGCACTCACAGAAACAAGAACTTGACAGCTATGAAATTGATCAATTTCGGAGTATCTCATCAAGTGGAAGAACTTATCCGCTGAAGACTCCACATGGGAGGATGAGAATTTTATACAGAAGCATCCAGAACTACTCAACTGTTGAGGACAACACTTTTTTGAAGGAGAGGGGCATGTTAGGTCCCTATAATACTAGTGATTACCCCATTACTATTGTAGTTGTATCCCTTATCAATATTGTTTTTCCCCTATTCTACCCATATTGTTATTACTGTGCCCCATAGAATCTGTCTATTGTTATTTTTGTGGCTTTATATTATTATTATTAGGTCGGCCGGGTTATATTGTGACTCCTTAGACTCCTACATATAGAAAGGAGGTTTTGTCATTTGAATCATCGAAGAATTGTTCATTTATGTAATGTAAAGGAGGTTGCCCCCTTGAATAGGCTGAATTCTAAGTTGTTGATCTATCTTTTCTATCTTTTATGATCTATCATTTCTACCTTCCAAGGCATACTCGAGTCTCAAGCCATAGATAGCGATTGGCGAACCTTCAAGTATGATATGGATTCAATTTTCACCTCTAACCCTGAACTTGAAACTTTGAATTCTCTTCTTAGTATACTGTTCGCAGCTCTAATACCATGTAGAAAATCTATGTAGTTTAACCCGATAATGCAATATAAATCAAAGAAAAATACTACAACCTAATTCTACTATCAATTTGAAAAAGCTTAAAGACTGAGTTGAACAATATAACTAGAAGAAGAAGAATCAATGCCACAATACACATGAAAATAATTTGGGGATAGCGTCAGCTAAAAACCCCACACTATTATATTATCATACATGGTGGAAATACATAGGAATTATACAAAGCCTTAGCTTTCACAGCTATCCAACTCTCAATAAAATACTCACAGATACTCACAGGAAATCTTGGATTCTCTCTAGCCTTCCTCTCTACCCTCCGAGCTCATATTTCCTTGTGCTATTCCTTCTGGACGATTTTCCTATTACCGAGTGGAAAACCAATCCTTCAAAACTATGCAATCCTCAAGGATGAATCCTTGACTGCATGCATGAGTTTTCTCCATGAGAAAACACATGCAATTGATATTACATTGTCCTTGAACATTAATCTCAATTGGGTCTTTCCCAGAATAGACATGAATGAGTTTCTCATGAGGGAATATTAAATTAACTAGAGTAGCACTAGTTGTGTACATTAATGCATCACCTGATTGTTAACTCACTATTACTTCCTCCAATAGTTTGGAACTAATTTAACTAGAGTTAACTCAGTAAACTGAATTAAGTAATTACAACTCAAATATAACTCAATATTATCTCCTTAATTTAAGGGATAACTCTTGCATGACTTCACAAAGAATTCTAACTTAAATTTCTCCAACCAATTAATTTAAAATAAATAAATAAATTATTTCCAAGTAGTTGTTAAGACTAAATTCGATTTTAATTCAAGGAAAAATTAAATTGGAATATTCTTGTTACCATATTTCAAGAGTTATATTGTGACCCCTTAGACTCCTATATATATAAAGGAGGTCTTTTCATTTGAATCATCCAAGAATTGTTCATTTGTGTAATGTAAAGGCGGTTTCTCCCTCGAAGAGGCTAAATTCTAAGGCATTGATCTATCTTTTCTATGTTTTTCTGAGCTAGTTTCATAATAGAGCAGGTCCTTCAAAATAAGCTTGATCACTTGAAGGAAGATCTCTCAAGATGAGAAATCACAAAGGAATGGGATTTATCATACCACAATCTTCAACAGAAATAACTTAGCATATTGGAAGGTAAGAATGAAAGCCTATCTTTAGTCACTTGGAGATGATGTTTGGGAAATTGTGCAAGGAGGATACCAATATCCAACAACAATCCCCACAGATCCACGAGAAAATAAATAAGATGAAACAAGTACCAAAGTCGTCAATGCATTATTGCAAAGTCTATCAGAATTGGAATTCATGAAAGTCATGCATCTCAACAAAGCTAATGCAATATGGGACAAAATCATTCCAGGTTAAGAAGGAGACTCCAAGGTAAAATGTGCTAAGCTCCAAACTGTCAAAATTCAATATGAAATTATCAATATTCATAATGATGAAAGTATTGCTAGTTACTTTTGATGAGTAGATGAGATTGCAAATCATATGAAGAACCTATGGAAAGAAATAAACGAGGCTACTATAGTAGAGAAAATTTTAAGATCTTTATCTTCTAAATTTGAGTCAAAAGTATCTGCCATTCAAGAGAAGTAGGATGTACAATTTGTTACAGTTGTTTAACTTCATGGAATTTTAACTTCCTTTGAAATGAGGAGAGGATGTCCATCAGAAATTAGAGAAGTCACTTTCAAAGCCTCTACAAATGGAAAATAAAAGGAAGATCTCAAGGAATCAGGATATATATTAGAAGAAGACGAGGCAAACTTTGTGAAGAAACTTCAACTGGGTACGAGAAGGTTCAAAGGTAAGCTTCCTTTCAAATGTTTGAATCTTAGATTTGATAAAGGATCATAAACCTTAGATGAAATCATCGAGTTTCAATGTTCTCCTCTTATAAGGACTGGTCTTGGATACACTAGAGAAACATCCCAACCAGAAAAGTCTTCAACCATCACCAGAAGCATCAAACACCAGTCAAGAATGCATCAATCCTCAAAAAAAGCCTAAAGGTACTCCTGAGGTAAATGATGCTCATTTTACTCCAAGGTTGAACATCAATAGAAGCACTAATAAAAAGGTTAACAATACCAAAAAAAATTATGATCACAAAAACATCTTCTTTAATGGACAATGCTTTTCATGCCATAACTTTGGTCATAGGGCTACTCAATGTGTTGCTTAAAAAAATATCATGAATAGAGAAGTAATAAAACAAAGGAGCATGACATTAATTAAGAAGAGCTCTTATAATAACTTTTCACCTCTTGAATATGAAATTGAATGTTCATTTTGAAATAACTTTGGTCATGAAGAATCTGAATGCCGGAGAAAATTTCGGCCAAAATATCAAAAGAGAAAACATCATCAAACTCCAAGGGATGAAAAAATAAGGAACTACAATAAAAAATATGTGGCATAGATTTGTTTGTAGAATGATTAGAAAATTAGTGGTACGTTGATAGAAGATGCTCTAAACACATGAAAGGTGATAAAGATAAACTCCTTTCACACAATGCTTTAGAAGAGGAAAATAATGTCTCTTTTGGAAATGACACACCAGTTTTTATTCAGGGTAAAGGTTCTACTTATCTAAAAGAAAAGGTTAAATATGGAAAGGTTATGTATGTTGATGTTTTAAATAACTTATTAAGTGTTAGACAAATGTATGATAAAGGAAATGAAATTATGTTTCAATCAAAAGAATGTGTGGTTCATGAGCTTAACATAGGAAAGACCATAATCAAAGGTACAAGAACTCCAAGCAATCTATATATACTAGAAGTAGGTCAAGAACAATGTTATCTAAGAAAAATAGAAGAGAACTAGTTTCGCATATAAGATTGGGGCATCTAACTTTTTCTCAAATAAGAAAAACATGGAAGCTCAATGTTGTTCATGATATTCTAGATATCATCATCCTAGAAAGTACCATTTGCAAACCATGTCAATTCGGTAAGAAAACCAGAGCTAAATTAAATGCCAAAGAAGGATCAACAGGTAAGACTCTTGAACTCATTCATATTGATTTGTGTCGACCAACAAGGAAAATATCACCTCGTGGAGAAGAATACTATTTTTTATTCATTAGTGATTTTTCTAGAATGTGATGGATTGGTATACTGAAACATAAAGATGAAGCATTTGAAAAGTTTAAGATCTTCAAAGATTTAGTTGAAAATAAATTATATATAAAAATAAAATGTCTCATATCTTATCGGGGAGGATAAATCATATCACATGAATATTTTTAAGTTTGTGAACAGCATGGAATAAAGAGACAATTATCTATTTCCAAAACTCCTCAACAAAATGGTGTGGTGGAAAGAATGAATATAACAATTAATCAAATGGCTCAAGCTATGCTTGATGACTCTGGAACTTTTGACACCTTTTGGGGTGAAGATGCACATACTACAGTAAATATTCTCAACAAATCTCATGTACGTGTAAATAGTGATCAAACTCCATATGAACTTTTGTATGGTAAGCTTCCCACTATAAAACACTTCATAATTTTTCGAAGAAAAACTTTCATCAAAAGGCTGATGAAAAACTTAGTAAGCTCGAACCCAAAGTAGAAGAAGGAATATTTCTTGGTTATTCATCTAGAAGTTGTAATAAGTGAAGCATGGAGAAATCAATGAATCATGCAGAAATGCATTGTTGTTGAATGCATTGTTGTTGTAATCGATGAAGCATGCATAAATATGAAACATGTAACATTAGCAAAACAAGATGATAGTGAATATTTTGAATGCTTTCCCTTATCAAATTGAAAAGATATAGAGGAATAAACCAATGAAGCATCAAAAGAATATACATGTGACAGTGAAAAGGTTCCATCCAGTTATGTTCAAAAGAATCATCCATAATCTCATATTCTAGGAGAAAAAGTGTCTGGAGTACAAACAAGAAGAACTCTTGCGCAATCTTATAGTTATCTAGACTTATAATCCTCCATAGAAGCACAAAATGTAAATGAAGCTAGAAAATATGAATGTTGGGTTAAGGCCATGGATGAATAACTTGACAAAATTGAAAAGAATGAATCTTTGGAATTAGTTCTTAGACCTCATGATAAAAATGTTATAAGAACAATATGGATATTCAAGAATAAGTTGAATGAAAATGGAGAGGTAATTAGAAACAAAGAAAGGCTTGTTTGTAAAGGGTATGAACAACAATAAGGTATAGTCTTTGAACAAAATTTTTCACCTATAGCTAGACTTGAAGCCATAAGAATGGTTCTTTCTCTTTCAAGTTTTTGAAAATTCAAAGTTTATCAAATGGATCTAAAATCTGCATTTCTTAATGGAGATTTAGAAGAAGAAGTATATGTTAAACAACCAAAAGGATTCGTTCAGGGAAATCATGAAAATCTTGTTTGAAAACTCAAAACGGCTTTGTATGGAATTAAAAAGCTCTGAGGGCCTGTTATTATCGTCTCGAAAAATTTCTTCAACAAAAAGGCTTCGCAAAATGATTTATAGACAACAACTTATATACAAAAATTGAGAATGATAAACTCTTAATTATTGTTGTTTATGTTGATGATATCATTTTTGGAATTGAAGAATATATGATTCAAAACTTTCTTTTGTTATGTAGCAAGAATTTGAAATGTCTTTACTTGGAGAACTAACCTATTATCTTGCTCTACACGTGCAACAGATAAAGCATGGAATCTTTGTCTCACAAACTAAATATCTCAAGGAGATTCAGAAGAAATACGTAATGGAGGATTCCAAACCAATATGTACTCCAACGGGGGTAGGATGTACTCTCAGTTCTAATGATGATTCTCCTGTAGTGAATCAACCAACTTACATAACTCTGATTAGAAGTGTACTCTATCTAAAAAGTACTTGACCAGATATTATGTATAAAGTAGGAATTGTTGGAAGATTCCTAACCAATCTGAAAGAATCACATTTTCAGGAAAGTAAAGAGAATATTCAGATATATACAAGGAACTCAAAACTTTTGTCTATTGTATCTGCTGATGAGGCTGGACCTGCCAAAATGTAAGAGGATCTCCCCTGTAATAAGTTCCAATTAGATCTCAGACCGTTTGGTGTAGCAGTGCCATGAGTGGGTCATATAGTAAAGCCTTGACCATTGTTTTGCACAGAGACAAGCATGATGTCTCTATTGGTATAAAGGGTGTGACAACTGTAGTAACTCAAGGAAGGTGTATGAATGGTTCTAACACATGGAGACTGATGTGAGTGTGCCCCTTGGAAACCTATGATAGCATAGATTTAAGAAGGGAACAAACGAGAAAAGATGCACCACAACATGGAAGGCAAGTTAGCTAGCATTCCAAAGTGATGGTTAAACAAGCAAAAAGATTCAAAAAGATTCATACATAGTTATACAAAATATTCCTACACGTATGCGTAAGAAAACAAATAAATATATCATTTAGAGTACGATACAACATAACATAGAATACGATACAACATGTGCATGAAATGTGTTGGCTCTGTTATATTGAGAAGTGTAAGTTCCAGTCATATAATACATCCATTTCCAACCATTAGTTCCAATAGCAAAACATTACAATCACAAACGCCTACTCCTTCAAAGAGATATACTAGATCCGTGCAGTGGAGAGGCCAAGGCTCATTACAATACTCTCCAAGCTCTCTCTAAGATAGTCCTATCTGAAGCTTGGCTAACCAAAAGCCCCAACAATGAGTTATGAGGTTCTATTTATAGCAAAGGTTGGGGTGACCCTTGAAATTCCCCTTTGCGATAGTTCATCTATCCTCATGACTCTTAAACTACTCTATGACTTTTACATTCAACTATTGACACTTGAACTTCCACTTGATAAGACGTTACATTACAATTGCACATGTGCCCATGTGAGACAAAATGGCTTGAGATATCCATGCAAGACATCACTGACACTCAGACCATTGTGGTGAGGCCAACTCTTTAACATCCTTGTGATGGTCAAAGGTGGTGAGATGATGCCAAGCTTGGTCATCCGTGATGTTGTCATGCACTCAATGGTGACATCTTGCTAAAGCGAACTCTTGCCGTCATTGCATATGAGTGTACTGATATGTCTCCTCCATCCAACTCATCTAATAACATGTACATGTTTGTCTTTGGTGTGACTAGATTAGCAACATGTTGATGCATAGTGTTTATGCTAATCTTCAAGCATGTATTGGTGGTCATGTGCATCAACTTGTCAAAAATACATGTTCAGCTCCATTTCGACTTTCTTCTTGTCTTCACATCAGTGAGTGTGCCAAATGGGTGGGATTGCATGAGTTCACACAATGACATCCACACTACTGAATTCAATTGCATGCGATCAACAACACTACTCACCTTGGCTCCTCTGTGCGAGCTGTTGGGATGGATCTATAAATAATACGAGCATAGTTTCACCGATATGTTCATGTTGTTCCCACTACTATACCTGTTCCTACTACAACTCATTCTCTCGTCTATGCAGCTCATTATTCCTTATTTTCTACTTTAACACATTCAACTCCTTCTTTGTTTCTTTATCTGCCCTTGCATTATGCGCGTAGCGTGTCGTCACCTCATAGTCTTTAAACTTGCAAGTTTGGTCCACCTCTATGTTATCAACAACTTTCCTCTTACACTCGTTGCATGCTAGTGTGCTACCTTCTACTGCTATTGATGCTACTACTCACTATGATGTTGTTGTCATCTTACCTTGATGTCCTTGTCTACGACCAACTTGATTTCTTCATACGTAGGCAAGCTCATAGACACTTGCTTGGCTGCAACCCCGTTGTTCTCTCAATGGTGTCCTTTCAATCTGCTCTCCTCAAGGCCATCGTACTTGTGCTACTGAGAGATAGATGAACACATGTGATGCCTTGAGAAATAGAAACACTCATGGAAAGCAATATGTCAGCAGAAAACAAAACGAACTTGAGAACTGTCTTACAACATACATGTGTGACTGATTATGAAGGTTGCGTGATTTCCACTAGGAGATCTGGACATTGACTCCCAAATCTGTGCAAGGCATAGTCAGGACCATTAAGAGGCTGATTGACTATGGGAATGCCGCAATGCACAGTCCAGCCTGTCCTACTGAGGACTGAAATTGCACAATGCGCAATTTCAGTTAGCAGTGACATGAAACCATCAAAGTACATTATGTAGTTTCTAGGTCTAGTAGGACACTACCACCAATAATTACAAAATCCAAGTCTAGAGGTTAGTGTTGGGCTAGACTTGCAGAATTTCTATAGGGAAGGTAGACCCTCCGCTTCTAGAGATGTGTAGTACTAGCTGGGCAAGGCATGGTCCAAGCCAAGGTAGCGTAGACTAGCTGACGAGCGACTGAAAACATGAGAAGTCTAAATTCATGGTGATATGACTACAAATAAGAGTGATTGATCATACAGACAAATAGAAAATGCAGGATTTGGAAAATGAGAAAGCATGCATGTGTGTGAAGCAAGTCACCACAACGGCGACCTTCCATGTAAAAACAATGTCATGCATGTGACATCAGCGAGATGTGATCGAAAACTGAAACAATACCTCTACGAGCTAACATACATCAAAATGACTGTAAGTGCTCACGGAAATCAAGCAGACAACACTCACACAAAGAGAAACACAGATAGCGACAAAAACGTAACGCAAGACATGAAAAGTGGGCTTACACCAAAACAAATGAGTTGAACATGTCGGCGACAACTAGATGAAATGTGGCATTTCAAAGCTACAAGGTTGATGTGAGGAATGAGTTGTACAATGTCTGGTTGATGAGTTTTGATAAAACTGAGGTTGTTACGTGCATGCCAAAAATATAGGAAAAGTGACACTCGGCGGGAGGTTTCTAAAATGATCCTTTCATGTAACCTACATCTGCTAAAAATACATCCCTGAATCAAGGGATTCCTTTGCATGCCTCCTTGCGAGAAGTAGTCCATGCATGCAAATCAGTTTTTCTTGGTCTCGGAGGGAACCGGTCAACTTGAAGGCACATGCATCTGTCTGCGAGTCTGGGATGAAAATATGAACAATTTCTAAGCTAAGTAGAGATGGTTGTCTGATAGGGTTTGCATAATTTCTGGGAGGAACAGGTGACTGTCACTCAGGATTACACAATTTCTGGGCTAAGCAAATATCCTAGTCAAACCTCACAATTTTCTTAGGGAAGTTTGTCTTACAGCATTGCACAATTTCTTAGAGGAACAAGCTGCTTGGCTGGATTTGCGCAATTTCTGCTAGCTACTTGGCTGGCTATCCCAGAGGGATTCTATAATTTCTGGGAGTAGCATGTGACTAATGCCCAATATTACAAAATATTTGGGCTGAGTAGCTATCCTAGGATGAATTGCACAATTTTTGAGAGGAATATTATCAAGAATAATTGCGCAATTTTAGAGTCCAGTTGGGTGTCCAGTTGGGTTTGAGAAATTTCTGGAGGGAAGGTTGCTTCCCCTCCAAAATTGCTATATATATATAGGGAAGGTTGTTTCGCCTCCAGAACTGACACTAAGTCAGAAAGAAAGCTATGAAAGGGGTGGAACAAATATTGATGCAAATGCTGACAGGACTCTATGAAATAGCTAAAGCTGACGCACTTGGTAGTGTAAGACATGTTGTTGAGGATGGTCAGTAGGAAGGCTCCAAAACAAGGCTAAGGAAAATTTTTGGAGGGTGGTTGTAGCCACTATGACACTTGGTGACACACTGTTATAACTCTAGCTCTCTCAATGGACCTTGTTCATGAAAAGCAAGTCTAACACCTCTCGAAGTATTGTTCAGTTCTCTAGTCGTCTTGGTTTTCATACTTGCTTGATTCTAAGATGTAGCATTTGCCAAGCCCTTGGTTAGAAAACACATATTCCAATCCAAGACAACACAATTATTTCCATTGGGGATGAGGGGTATATTAGTGGATAAGCAGTGTAGTCGTCAGAGTTTTAGTTTCATCTCTGGTGTTGCTTTGCTGTCAGCAGGCCTTGACAGTACCCCGATGGAGTCACGCAAGAACACAAGAATCACTTTGCTACTAGTAAGCCTGGTCAGTATGCCAACGGAGTTACTTGCATCACCTCTCTAGGGAGGAATAATTTCTCTTCTTTTTCCTTATTTATTTTTCATTTTTTTGAATTTTTTCACATTGTCATTTTTTTATTTTTTTATTTTTGTAACCCTGTATAACACTTATTCATTTTAGAGGTGGAAGAGGGATCTTGATTTATTGAGAGGATAAAAAATTGTTCCTTTAGAGAAGTATTTTATATGTACCTTTTACGTGCTTGTTAAGGTTTTTCCCCTCACCTTACTCTACTTGACTGAGGTACCAAGGGTTAACCCAAAAACAACTGACTAGAGTAGGTGACACTAGTTAGCGCGCAAGCATTGTTTTTTCACCAAGGTTCGCTTCGAGCAATACATATTTTCCATTGGAGTATCATGGAATGAAGGTAACAAGTTCCTCATACAGATGTAGGATGACAGATAACCAAGTAGTGATAGCTGCATAAGGCCTCCTTTACTTTACCTGGCTTGTTTCAAGAGTCACACACGATTTCATGCATGACTAACCTACGAACATAAAAAATCAAACAAACCAAAAGGAAACGAAAGAAGTAGAAGCAAACATGTATGCAAAGCGAGTAAGAAAACAAAGAAGCAAGCAAGAAAACATGCAAAAAAAGAAGCAAACATGCAAGAAAGCAAACAACTCAAAGCAAATACTACTCCTACTCCTAAGCTAATAGTGCATGGGTCATCTCACATGAGGTGATACTTCCAATGCAGTCATCGACACATTGGTCGACCCATGTTGGGGAAGCCATGGTTCGTGAACATCATTTTTCTGCAAACCAATAAGAATGAAAGGTATAACAATGGAGATGTACACGATATAAGCATACATGTTTCCATAGAACAAAAGTGAGTGAAAGTGCATGACATGCACTCTATGGAATTTCCATGGTACTATGCTACACTTCATGTAGATGTTTAGTGTATGTATTCCCTTGACTGTGACATGCAATAAAACGTGAGAAAGGTAGACCACTTACGTTGCACAAGTGTGCTTACTGTGTAAGATTTATCCAATGCATGAGCGATGGGATCATGTAGTTCGAGTGTAGGAAGGGAAATTATTGGTGTTATATTGATCTTGAGTGAAAATCAAAGAGTCATTAGGAGCCTTGCATGTTTCAACAATTTCCTAATCAGAAGTAAAACCAACCTCAAGACAGCGAGGACTAGACATAAAGATAAGCTTAGGCTGAAGTGCCTCGATAATAGCGGGTGTTTCAACTTTGTCGATAGATAGATCATCATAGACCAGCGTCTTAGACATATTAACAATTATTGATTCAACATCATGATTAGATCAAGAAGTGGAGAGACCATGACAACCAAGATCAGAAAATTCAGGGTGTTTGTCGGCATCCTCATGATTTGATGAATCGTGCAAAGGGGCAGATGAGAGGCAAGGATGTTCACCCTCCTTTTTTTCAGAAATGACATATGATAGATTACATATATTTTGGGAGGAAGATGTGTCCTCTCTGTAATATAATGAAAAATTGACATTCGATGTGTGCAGTGAATGATCAGAAGTAGAAACTTCTCGAAATGAGTTTTCACAGGGGAAATCAACAGCGGAAGAATCATGAGGAATGTTAGGATAAAGCGGGTAAGGCATGGATGGAAGGGAGTAATCCTTCACCACGGGTTCTTCTTTATATTCCCGCACACACTCATCATGAATGATGGCACAGGTTGGCTGCATAACACTAACTCCATCGACAACTTGGTCCTCGTTCACAATAGGTAAGGAGTCCAGAATGGAAGAAGGCAAAACAGTACAATTTGAAGGATCAATAGAACACGGCGACAGAGGTTGAGGGAAAAAATCCACGTGACAACCAAATGGCTTACAAGCCAAATTTGCAAAGATATCAAGAGAAGTTGGGGTGAGATGATGTGATAGTTCAACAGATGTGTGTGAATGATCTCCCACATCACTCTACAATGGTGGAGTTGTTTGATAAGGTGAAGGGAGACAATCATTTGTGACAGTAACTCTATCTTCCTGTGATTGTGCAACTCCATCACCGAAGTGTGCTGAGCAGGGCTCGGATATGTGAATAATTTACTCAAATCTTCAAACGTGAAATTCCCAATCAATTTCCTCTTTGTGGAATCGATATGCAATATTACAAAATTGTGTGTAAAATCTTTTAACAAATTCATCACGTACTTTTTGTATTTTTATAAGTTCTTGATCAAGTGCTTTACAGATAAAGTGATTGAAAGCGCATTCTATCTCTGCGACCAGATGAGCAAGAGAATGAATAGAATTTTTAGGCATCTTGATACACCAGTGCATTGGGTCTTGTCGAAACATGTAGACGAATAATGCATAGGTCATGTATTCTTCAAGATTCCATGTCTTTTTCATGAGCCTACAACGCTGAACACATGCATAACCAAGGCTAGCTGGCCTCCACCATCATATGTTTTATGTGTCAAGTTATTTGAGATCTCTTTTGAGATTATGAAGTCGTTACCATAATAATTACACTCCCGAAGAGAAACTCTCTAGTTAGTCATGATAGATATGTAGAGATTCAAAATATATGTGAGGACTCAACTTGTCATCTCACCCTCCTTCTAGCGCCAAAATGTTGACAGTGCTAGACCTGCCAACATGTAAGGGGATCTCCCCGATAATAAGTCCCAATTAGACCTCAGATAGTTTGGTGTAGGAGTCCTAGTAGTGGGTGGTATGGTAATGCCTTGATCGTGGTTTTGCAGAGGGGCAAGTAATATGTCCCTGTTGGTAGCAAGGGTGTAATAGCTACAATAAGTCAACGAAGGTGTATGAGTGGTTCTAACACATGGAAAGTGATGTGAGTTTGCCCCTTGGAAACCTATGCTAACACAAAGTTAAGAAGGGAACACACGAGAAAAGATGCACCACAACATGGAAGGAAAATTAGCTAGAAATCCAAAGTGATGGTTAAACTGACAACATGTTTTAGAAATAGTCATACATACTTATACATAATATTCCATGCGTGTGTGCATAAGCAAAAAAATACATATATGATTTAGAGTAAACTAGATAACATAGAATACAAGACAACATATGCATGAAACATGTTGGCTCTGTTATATTAAGAAGTGTAAGTTCCAGTCATACAATATATCCATGTCCAACCACTAGTTATGATAGCAGAGCGTTACAGCCATAACCACTTGCTCCTCCAAAGAGATATACTAGCTTTGCATGATGGAGAAGCTAGGGATCATTACAATATTTTCCAAGCTGTCTCTAAGATAGTCCTATCCGAAGATTAGATGACCAAAAGCCTCAACAATGAGTTATCAGGTTCTATTTATAGCAAAGCGTGGGGTGATCCTTGACATTTCCCTTTGTGACTGTTCATCTATCCTCATGACTCTTCAAATACTCTATGATTTTTACATTCAACTATCGACACTTAAACTTCAACCTGAAAAGACATTACAATACAATGTACATGTGCCCATGTGAGACAAAATGGATTGAAAAGGCCATGCAAAAAATCACTAACACTAAGACCATTATGGTGAGACCAACTCTTTGACATCCTTGTGATGGTCAAAGGTGGTGAGTTGATGCCAAGCTTGGTCATCCATGATGGTGTTTATGTAGTCAATGGTGACATCTTTCTGAAGCGAACTCTTGCATTCACTGGATCTGAGTGCATTGATATGGCTCCTCCGTCCAACTCATGTGATAGCATGCACATGATCATTCTAGGTTCGACCAGACTAACAACATGTTGATGCATAGTGTCTATGCTGATCTCCAAGCATGTGTTGGTGGTTGTGTGCATCAACTTGTCAAAATACATGTTTAGCTCCAGTTCGAATTGCTTCTTGTCTTTGCCTTGGTGAGTGTACCAAATGGGTCGGATCGCATTCATGCGCACAATGACATGCACACTCTTGAATTCCCTTGCATACGATCAACAACAGTGCTCACCTTGTCTACTACGTGCTAGCTGTTAGGATGCATATATAACTAGTATGGTTGCAGTTTCATCCTTCTATGCATGTTGTGCCTGTAGGATTTAACCCTGTACATAAATTACCTGCATACAAATTCTAAAACACAGAAAATAAACAACGTGAGAGAATAACACATAAAACACATATACATAGATATTCTCCCCTGGATACCAAAACTGGGACTACGAGCATGATTTTTCATTATGTTCCTTTTAATGTTAAAATACATATTTATACATGCCGAAGAATCTAATACCATGGACCGAAGAATCCAATACCATGGACCAAAAACCAACGCATCCAAGACCATGGAATGAAAACCATTGCGTCCAAAACCATGGGTGAAAAACATGCACAAAACCATAGGTAGGCCTACCCAACCTAATATAGGGTATTTTGTTCCTTAAGAACCCAATTTCCTCGTTGTAGGGAAATTGTGCTTAAGACATTAATAAAGATTATTTACTGTCACTTATTATTTATTATATTCCAAAATGAAGGACATGGAAGACTTGGCTTAAGACTCTTAATACATTTATGACTAGAACATCTCAGAATGCCATTTATTACTAAATATAAATGATGAATGAGGAAGGTTTGAAGGGGAAGTTTAAAAACAATATGCTGATCTCTCACAGGAACTATTATTTGTAACTTAGAGGAATTATGATCATGAGAAATAAATCATAGACAGTATGTTGGTTTTTCACAAAAACTACTACCTATAACTTGGAAAAGAAGTGATTATTTTAAGTATAGGAGCACTCTTTAAGGGATTTTACCCTGTAGCTTCATTACTACACTTAAAAAGAAGAAAAAATTGCATGACACTTTATAGAGGACTTACAAAATTATATGTAACAACTCCTACAGACTTCTGGTTCTTTCATTAACCAATGATGTTATTAGGAATACAGGGGCCAGTTCTCCCAAGTTCCAACTCTTTCTTAGTAAATTTTCCACTTTTTATACATTGTTGAACAATTATCAATTTCTGAAACCTATCTAACTACTTTCTAACTATATGAAATACAAATGCTACAAAATTTGCAGAGGGTAAAAACACCTGAAAGAACATGAAATATCAAGAACGAAACTAGATTCAAAAAGAAATAATAACTGTTGGTTTGCTCTGTTGATCTTCTTCTGAATTCCTCTGTTAAAACTCTAATGATGCTTAATTCTTCTTAGCGATAATGAAATATAATTATTTTATGTAATCTTGGATTACAAGGGCATTTTGATTGGCGAAAATGCCAAGAAATATATTGAATAATCTTCCTCGTAAGATTTGGTTCTAACCCCACTACACCTCGAAAGTAACACGAACTTGTGATTAATCCTCCTACTTTATAAACTTGTCAAATCTGCCTCTAGTTGACCTCTATCGCAAATCGCAATCGGCCTTAAAATGCTTGTAAAGCTTAACTTATGCACGTGGGCACAATAAGTATCAAAATATTTGGAATTATGCATATATTTTTATAAAGAAAATATATAATAAAACATGATTTTCTGCTTCCAATAAGTGCTCAACACAATTCCCAAGGTATACTTCTTGCCAATTCATTCCTGCCATTGATCTGCACCTTTCAGATTGGATGATGTACAAAGGTTTTCGGGTGGGACATATGCTTGAAGAATACCTGCCCAAAATGGGTGGTTTCCTTTCTCTAGCTGACTACTACGTGTTAAATGCTGAGTGGAATCAAGGTTATTCGATTAAAATCCATCGATCGCTTTTTCTCTACACGAAAACTACCTTATAACTTAAGAACTACCTTTTGCACACCTTGCAGACTCTCCGGGGTCTTAAAATATAATACATATATGCTTTATGTCCAACCTTTTTATTATAATCCTTTACAACAAAAAATCATATAAAACTACGTAAACCACAATATATATGAATATTAATAAAAGTCTTTGGGACCCGTGATAAGATGGACGTGTTGAGCCATATAAAATATAGTGTATGAACTATCGAATCTGGAAGCCAATCGCTCATTGCAATCGTCTCTATATATATATATATATATATATATATATATAATATGTTGTCTTATGGACCCGCCGAAATTATAAAATAATAATACTTATTCTTTTGGATCCGTCATCGTAAATTGTGATCGGTGCAACCCATATGCATGCATATAAAGGGCTTTCAATACGGCGGACCCGCTTAACTTTTAAACACATTGTATATATTATTTCAGGTCCGACTCACCCATATCGCAATCAGCGGAGTCATATACACATAAAAGAAGCACTTGACATTGTTTTGGACCCGTCGTCATTATAAAATATGGCATATATATTATCCGGTCGGTGTTAATGTTTTAACACTTGTTTTCCTTTGTAAATCTAATCTCTTCCTCCATTTCCTTTGTATTTTGATTTCTGATGATTTCCGATATACAAGTACTATCGTTTCTCAAAATGTTTTTCACAATTACTTTAACACATGTTTCTTTGTAAATCTGATACAATTATGCTTTTTGATATATACATTGCGATATATGTATATGCGTACCAATATAACCATTGGCTTCTAATATACCATTATTGATCCTTCCTTTTTCTTTCTCTTTTTTCTTACGTTATTTTTAAAAGATTCTTGAATGAAAAATGAATGTTATAAACAATAAACAGTGCATGTTCCAACAGGGTCCACAACCAAAATTTTCCAGGCCACTGCCTCGGACCCAATAGAGTGGGGTTACTCGTAACGCTCAAACCCCCTGTGACTCCCCCCGCTACGCAATCAGTGCGACAAAAGGGGGGCTCCGCCCCCCTTCTAACCCCTCGGTTAACTACGTGGGCTAGTCGTCAAAAGAATATAACACAATCCAACATTCTCCCACTTATTGTTTTCTTTCCACAAGGGCCCACAAGAGAGCTTAGTCATTTATCCTGCCCTGAAATGCCCATTGTGTCTCTACACCAAGAGAACTTCTAAGAGCTCACAGATTTTATCAATGCATCTTAGTATTCTTCAAAGTGACCACCTTTACCAACAACACCTTTTTTTCTTCTATCATGTCCCTCAGAGAGTGATATTGAACATCAATGTGCTTTGTCTTTGAACGATATGCAGGGTTATTTGCCTAGAAAATTGCACTTTGGTTGTCACATTCTATTCTGATAGTTCCCTATACTAACCCCATATTTGAAAACAATCTCTGAAACCAAATTTCTTCCTTGTTTGCATGAGTGGCTGCCATGTATTATGCCTCTGTAGTTGATAGTGCCACTATAGATTGTTTCTTACTCATCGAACCTACTGCACCTCCAAATAGGTTAAAAACATACCCACTTGTAGATATTCTCTGATCCAGATGTCTAGCCCATTCTGGATCAACAAAGCCACAAATTTCCAACACTCTATCCAATCTTGGTCTTCCTTGGTAGCAAAATCCATAATCACTAGTGACACGCAAATACCTGAAAACCTGCTTCATTGTTGTCCAATGCTCCTTCCCTGCTTTTGATATAAACATTCTCAATACTCCCACTGCATGTGTAATGTCTCATCTAGTACAAACCATCACATACATCAAGCTACTGACTACACTTTCATATGGAACACAGGACATGTCCTCTTCCTCTTCTTGTGTCTTGGGACACTGTTCAGCAGATAACTTAACACCTACAGGAATAGGAACCATCACCGGTTTACTATCCTGCATATTAAACCTCTACAATATTGTCTCGAGATACTTCCACTAGTTTAACCAGAGCTTCCTCTTTGTTTGGTCTCTTCTAATTTCCATTCCCAAAATATAGTTTGCAGCACCAAGATCTTTGATGTCAAATTTGGAGGACAAATGGGTCTTCAAATCCTAGCTAATTTCTTTGTCATTTCAAACCAACAACATATCATCCACATACAAGATGAGATAAATATCATGGTAACCAATTAATTAAAAATAAACACAGTGATCTGCTTTGATTCTAAGGAAGCCAAGACCCCATATAAATGTATCAAATTTCTCATACCACATCCTTGGTGACTGTTTTAACCCATACAAAAATTCTTTAACTTACATACGAGTTCTTTCCTACCCTTCACCGAAAAGCCTTCAGGTTGCTTCATGTAGATCTCCTCCTCTAGATCCCTGTGAAGAAATGTTGTTTTCACATCCATGTGTTCTACCTCAAAATGTAAAGAAGCAACAATAGATAAAAGTAATCTAATAGAAGCTACCTTGGAAACAAGAGAAAAAATATCTCCAAAATCAATTCCTCTCACCTGGGAATAACCTTTTGCTACCAAACAAGATTTGTATTTCTCCACCTTTCCTTATTCATTTGTCTTCTTCTTGAACACCCATTTTTTTCCAATGGGTTTCCTTCCAGCTGGCAACTCCACCAGATCCCAAGCCTCATTTTTGTGCAAAGATGATATTTCATCAACCATGGCCTACTACTTCCTTCACAGTTTTGGGATCATCATCAGATATCGATACAAAAAAATTTGAATAGAAAGCAGATGGACTATACCTTTCTAGATGCCTTCTTTCTCAAACTGATCTTCTCACACTCAAAGTTTGTGGCTCTTATTCTTCAAATTAATTCTCTATTGTAGAGTCTGATTCTTCCTCCTTTAGCTCAAGCTCTATCTTCTCAGGTTCCTTTGGTTGGAATTCATGTTTAATAACATATTTCACCTCTCTGAACACCACATCTCAACTATACCAACATTCCTTGTTACTAGGTTCCGAAGCTTATAACCCTTTAAATTGTCCTTATACCGAATAAAGATGCACTTTTTAGATTTACTATCCAACTTGGTTTTTTTCTCCTCTAGAACATGTACATATGCATCACGTCAAAATACCCTCAGATGTGAAAGAGAGGGTTTATTACTAGTCCATACCTCTTGTGGAGTCTTATCCTCCAACGCTGATGAAGGTGATCTATTGACCAGGTAACATGTTGTCTCCAACACCTCTACCCAAAATTCTTGTCCTAAACCAGCACCACTGAGCATGCCTCTTGCCCTTTCCATCAATGTCTTCTTCATTCTTTCTGCAACTCCATCTTGTTGAGGTGTATATGGAGTAGTCTTTTCCCATGCTATACCACACTTCTTACAAAATTCTTCAAATTCCTTACTATAGAACTCTCCACCGTTATCTGTCCTCAACACCTTTATCTTCTTCTCTGTTTGATTTTCCACCAAAGCCTTAAATTCTTTAAACATGTTAAAGACTTCACATTTCTTCTTAAGGAAATATATCTCTTGAGAAGTCATCTATAAATGATACATAATACATAGAATTACCCAGTGATGGAACCTCCACTGGTGCAAACACATCACTGTGCACAAACTCTAATATATGTTTCGCCCTCTTACCACCAAAGGGGAAACTCACCCAATTCTACTACCCAAATACAGAATTTTCACAAAAATCAAAATCCAGGGATATATTACTCATACCTTCTACCATACCTTTACCATGAAGTATTCAAAGGCCCTTCTATCCAATATGTCCAAGCCTTTGATGCCACAGCATGGTCTTCTCTCTAGAGACCACTAGATTTTCTGCTCCACTTTCTAGAACCACAAAATTGTTGCACCCATAAAAAAGAATGCTACCTTGCAGCTTGTATAGAGTTCCAATCCGAACTACCCCCATCAATACCAGTCCCCTCCAAACCATCTTGCAGATATCCTTCTCAAACACTATTTTTACACATGCATCATCCAACTTGCTTACAGAAATACGATTTCTTGCCAATGTAGGAATATGTAGAACACCTGGAAGTATTATAACCCTTCCACCTTGCAACTTCAACTTCACTTTTCTGCAAAAAATGATTCTAGCCTTCCTATCATCCCCTAATAAGACATCACCACCATCGTATTTCTCATACTCTCAAAACCACTCTCTATGGGGAGTGAAGTGAAAGGATGCACCTGAGTCAATCAACCATGCCTCATGATCTACATGTGTACTTGAAGAAGCCAAGTACACATCCCCAACTTCATCTGAGATGGTTTTCGCCTTTACAGAAGGAGCATCATCAAATCCATTTCTTTTGTCAGGAACTTTAGATCTACAATCCCTTTTGTAGTGCCGTTCCTTTTTGCATTTCCAGAACACCACCTTTACAGGTTTTCCTCGAGATTTAGATATCCCTCTAGATTCATATCTTCCAATCGATGACATATTTTTGCTTCTATTCTGGGAATGTCCTCGTACAGACAAGGAATCAACATTCCAGGTCTCCATATTTTTCCATCTCATCTCCTCTATCGGCAACGATGAGACTATTTCATCAAATTGCAAAGATGTTGTGTTGCTACCTATTGAAATAGCCAGACTATCCCATGAATCTGGTAGAGAACACAACAAGCTAATGCACTTATCTTCATCTAAAAGTTTAATATCAACAGATGATAACTAACTTACCACAATATTAAAAACATTCAAATGCTCTGTCACCAAGTCTCCATCTTTTATCATGAGGTTATACAACCTTTTCCATAGGAACAATTTATTCACTAGAGACTTAGATTGGTACAAAGAACCTAACTTTTCCCACAAAGCCTTTGTTGTAGCTTCCCCTGATACATTCAACAATATTGAATCTGAGACACACACTCGTATTGTCCTCTTTGCCTTCCAATCCAACTTCTTCCATTCTTCATTAGATACTCTGGTTGGATTAGTACCTAGATCTACCATCATCCACTGATCTTTATCCACCAACAAATCCTCTATCTTGAGTTTCCATAACACAAAACTCTGACCATTAAATTTCTCGATCTCTATCTTTCCATTGCTTGCCATCTTCTCTCACCACTAGAATCGATCCTAGAGATCTCCCACTGAACAGGGTTTACCACAGGCCCGAGCGAAACCCCTCAGCAAAAAAGGCTTCCGCTTGAATCCAAAACAACTCTGATACCAAATGTATGTTTTAACCCCTTACATAAATTACCTGCATAGGAATTCTAAAACACAGAAAATAAACAATGTGAGAGCATAAGACATAAAACACATATACATAGATATTTTCCCCTGGATACCAAAACCAACACTACTAGCTTGATTTTTCATTACATTCCTTTCAATGTTACAATATATATTTTTACATGCTAAAGCATCCAATACCATGGACCGAATATAAGGTCCAAAACCAAAATTTTTCGGGGCGGTGCCGCAGACTTCAGAGAGTGGGGTTACCTACACCCCTCAAACCCTTTGTGACTCCCCTCGCTATGCAATCAGCACAACAAATGGGGCGCTATGCCCCCCTTCTAGCCCCCCTGTTAACTATGTGGGCTAGTCATGGAAAGAATATAACACAACCCAATAGTGTCCCCTATTTTACATGTTCCTACTGCCACTCATTCTCTCGTATATGCAGCTCATGTTATTCCTTGATTTGCTACTTCAGGACTTGCAACTCATTCTCCATTCCTTTCTCTACCTTCTCGCAATGCTTGTGTCACACTGTCACCTCATAGTATCAATATCCAAAGTTTCTTTCGTCATGAGTGGATGTGCTTTGAAATTGCAACTTTGCTCCATCTCTATGTTATCATCAACCTTCCTCTTTCACTTGATGCATGTGGGTGTGCTGCCTTCTATTGCTGCTGATGGTGCTCCTCACTATGATGTTGTTACCATCTTATCTTCATGTCCTTGTCTACGACCAACTTGATGTCTTCATAGGTAGGCAAGCTCATAAACACTTGCTTGGCTACTACAATGTTGTGCTCTCAACGGTGTCCTTTGAATCTACTCTCCTAAACGCCATCGTGCTTGTGCTATTGAGAGACAGAAAAACACATGTGATACCTGAAAACATAGAAACACACGTGGCAGGTAATCTGTCAATAAAAAAACAACGAACTTAGGAACTGACTTGCAACATGCACATGTGACTGATCATGAATGTTTCATTATTTATGCCAAGTGTTTGGGATAGTGAGTCCCAAAATTGCGAAAGGTACAGTACGAGCCATTAGGAGGCTAACTAACTATGGTAGCTGTGTAATGGACAGTTCAACCTACCCTGCTAATGACTGAAACTGCGCAATGTGCAATTTGAGTGAGCAGTGACATCAACCAACAAAGTGCATTGTGCATTTTTTGGGGCCAATAGGAAATTGCCCCTAAGAATTGCGCAATCCAAGTCTAGAGGTTAGTGCTCATCCAGACTTACACAATTTCTAGAGGGAAGGCAAGGCCTTTGCTTTCAAAAATGCATAGTACTAGCCGCATAGGGCATGTACCAAGCCAATGCAACCCAGACCGGCCATTAGGTGACTAAAAACATTAGAAGTCTAAATGAATGCTGACATGAGTGCAAACAAGAGTGAATGATCATACATGTAAACAAAAAATATAGGATTTAGAAAATAGGCAAGCAAGCATGTGTGTAAAGTGAGTTGCTGCAACAATGATCGTCCATGCAAAAACAGTGTCAAGCATGCGATAGTAGCGAGATGCGAACAAAAACTGAAACGATACTTCTACAAGCTAACATACATCAAAACGATAGCAAGCACTCAATGAAATTAAGCAAACAACACTTAGACAAAATGAAACACAAGAAATGAGAGAAATGCAATGTAAGACATGAAAAGCGGGCTTACCCCAAAACAATTGAGCTAAACGTGCCGAAAATTGGTAGATGAAATGTGGCATGTTAGAGTTGCAAGGTTGATGTGAAGAATGAGCTTTGCGACATCTAGTTGATGATTTTGGATAATATCAAGGTTGTGATGCACATGCCACAAATATAGGAAAAGCAACACTCGACAGGAGGTTTTTGAAATGATCCTTTCATGTAATATCCAACTGCTAAAAATATATCCCTAAATCAATGGATTCCTTTGCATGATGCCTTTCTTGTCCATGCATGCAAATACGTTTTTCTTGGTCCTGAAGGGACCTAGTCAGCTTGAAGGCACATGCATCGATCTGCGAGCTTGGGTTGAAAATATGCAGAATTTTAGGGCTAGGTAGAGATGGTTTTTCCAGAGGGATTACATAATTTATAGGAGGAACAGGTGACTGTATCCTAGGATTGCACAATTTCTGGGCTGAAAAGCTGTCCCGATCAGGCCTCGCAATTTTCTCAAGGAAGCTTGTCTAATTTCATTGCACAATTTCTGAGAGGAATTTCCTCGGTGGATGGATTTGTGCAATTTCTGCTACCTTCTCGGTTGTCTTTCCCAGAGGGATTTTCCAATTTCTGGGAGCAACAGGTGACTACTTTCAATAATTGTAGAATTTCTAGGCTGAGCAACTCTCCTGGTATGAATTGTGCAATTTTTGAGAGGAACATTATCAAGACGAATTTCAAAATTATGGAGCCTAGTTGGGTGTCCAATTTGGTTTGCACAATTTCTAAAGGGAATTCGGGTTCCCTTCCAAAATTACACAATTTTTGGAGGGAAGGATGGTTCTCTTTGATAATTGCATAATTTCGAGAGGGAGCTGCTCAACCAATGACTAACAATAAGTCCAGAAAGCAACCTATGAAGGGGGTGGAACAAACTTGCATGCATAGGATGACAAGACTCTATGAAATCGTTGAAGTTGATGTGCTTGATAGTGCAAGACATGCTACTGAGGGTGGTCAGTAGGGAGGCTCCAAAATGAAGCTAAAGAAAAATTTTGGAGGGTGCTTGTAGTAGCTACAACACTTGGCAACACACTGGTAGAACTCGAGCTCTCTAAATGGACCTTGTTCATGAAAAGAAAGGATAACACCTCGCAAAGTATTGTTCAGTTCTCTGGTCATCTTGGTTTCCACACTTGCTTCATTATAAGATGTAGCATCTACCAAGGCCTTGGTTGGTCGACACACATTCCAAGCCAAGCCAACATTGTTATTTCGATTGGGGATGGGGGGTATATTGGTGCACAAATAGTATAGTTGTTAGAGTTTTAGTTTCATCTTTGGTGTTGCTCCACTACTAGTGGACATGGACAGTACCCCAACGGAGTCACGCAGGAACACAAGCATCACTCCACTACTAGCGAGCCTCGTCAGTACCCCAACAGAGTTACTTGCATCACCGCTCTGTGTAGGAATCATTTCTATTCCTTTGCCTTATTCATTTTCCATTTTTTCAAGTTTTTTTACATTTTCATTTTTTCATTTTTCATTTTTGTAACAATGCATAACACTTATTCATTTCAGAGACAGAAGAGGGATCCCCACTTATCGAGAGCATAAGATGTTGTTCATTTAGAGAAGTAGTTTATATGTACCTCTAACATGCTTGTTAAGGTTTTCCCCCTCACCTTACTCTACTTGACTGAGCTGCCAAGGGTAACCCAAAAACCACCAACTAGAGCAAGTGACACTAGTTAATGCGCAAGAGTTGTTTTTTCACCAAGGTTCACTTCGAACAATACACATTTTCCATTGACGCATCATGGATTGAAGGTAACAAGTTCTTCATACAAAGGAAGGATGACATATAACCAAGTAGTGATAGCTGCACAAAGCCTCTTATACTTTACCAAGCTTGTTTCAACAGTCGCACATGCTTTAATGCAATACTAACCTACGAACATAACAAGAAAACAAACCAAAAAGAAGAGAAAGAAGCAGAAGAAAACATGTATGCAAAGTGAGTAAGCAAAAAAATAAGCAAGTAAGAAAACACACAAAGAAAGAAGCAAACATGGAGGCAAGTAAACAAATCAAAACAAATACTACTCCTACTACTAAGCTAACAGTGCATGAGTCATCTCACTTGAGGTGGTACTTCCAATGCAGCCACTTACGCATTAGTCGACCCATGTTGGTGAAGGCATGGTTCAGGAACATCACAGTTGCACAAACCAACAAGAATGAAAGATATAACGATGAAGATATACACACTCCGAGCTTACAAGCATCCACAGGAAAAAATGAGTGAAAGCGCATGACATGCACTCTATGAAATTGCAATGGTATTGTGTTACACTTCGTGTAGATGTTGAGTGTATGAATTCTCTTGATTGTGACATGCAAGCAAATGTGTGAAATGTAGATCACTTACATTGCTCAAGTTTGCCTGCTGTGTGAGACTTCTCCAATGCATGAGTGATGGGATCATGTAGTTCGAGTGGAGGAAGACAACATTGGGTGTTAGATTGATCTTGAATGCAAAGTATAGAGTGACAAGGAGCCTTACATGTTTCAACAATTTCCTGATCAGAATTGAAACCAAACCCAAAACAACGAGGGCTTGACCTAGCCATCAACTCAGGCTGAAGTGCCTCGATAGTATGGGCGGTTTTGACTTCGTCGAAATATAGATCGTATAGCAATGTCTTACATAGAATAACAATGATTGAATCACCATCATGTTTGGATAAAGAAGTGGAGAGACCACAACAACCAAGATTAGAAAATTCAATATGTTTGTCGGCATCCTCATGATTTGATGAATCCTGCGGAGGGATAGATGATAAGAAAGGATGTTCACCCTTTGTGTTTTCAGATTGGATAGATTTTCGAAGGAAGATGTGTCCTCTCCAGAATGTAATGACAAATAGACATCCGACATTTTCTATGAATTATCAGAAGTAGAAACATCTAGAAATGAATTTTCACAGGGGAAATAAATAGTGGTAGAATCACAAGGGATGTCAGGATAGAGCGGGTGAGACATGGATGGGAGGGATTCATCCTTCACCATGAGTTCTTGTTTAGATTCCCACACAAACTCATCATGAATGATGGCATTGTTTGGCTGCATAACAACAATTCCATCAACAACTTGATCCTCGTTCATAGCAGGTGATGAGTCCAGAATGGAAGAACAAAAAACAATACAACCTGGGGGTTCAACTAAACACGGGGATGGAGCTGTAGGGAATGAATCCACATGACAAACAACATGCATGGAAGCCAATTTTGCATAGATATCAAGAGAAGGTGGGGTGGGATGATGTAACAGTTGAACATATGTGTGTGCATAATCTCCCACATCACTCTGCGATGGTGGTGTTATCACTCAAATTTTCATTAGAAGTTACTAAAAGAAGGAAAGGATTTGAGGTAACCACAAACCAGCTTTTAGACTTAGGTGCTAGCCCACCTAAGTCTAGAGAGGGCTCTCTCTTTCTGATTTAGCTATGTTTGAAAATATTTTAGTATAGTATTAATGTTCAAGGAGATTGTTTTGTTTGAGAGTGGTGGAGTTCTGAAACAAATGGCCAAACTAGGCTTTTAAGCCATTGGGCTATGGAGTCAATCAGGTATAATTCACTAGATTAAGTCAAATTGCTGAGGTATGAGTTCAACATGTAGGATAACACAGTAAAAACAAACTTTGGAGCTTGAATGGATGATAGTTCTTCTCAAAATTAGAGGACAATCAAGAATCCTCAAGTTAGGATTACAAAGGGGAAAGGAAGATAAGTCAACTAGCAGAGAGCAATTAAGAATCCTATGCCAGGGACTTATTAGAGAAACAACAGGGATAGAGGAGCAGTTAAGAATTCCTTTATCGAGATAGCTTAGAAGAAAACATTTAAATGGTAGACTATTGACAACAGAGAGCAATAAAGCTAATTTTGATATACTTTAACTATTTTACCATCTAGATTTAATATGCATGAAACATTGAAACATATCGAAAACACATAAAATCACAAGGATAGAATACTTATTTGTAATTATACTGGACGAGAATCTGATGAAATGTTCTCAAGTTTCATTCCTTTTCGAGAAAAAATCCAGATTTGAGTACAAAAGGCTTGTTAGCTTGACAACATAGATTTCCAGAGATGCTATAGAATCCACCCAAAATACTTCAAATGAAGAAGTATTTATACTAATTCTGAACTGAAATATCTTGAAAAATATCAAGATTGCCTTTACAAATATCTCCAACAGGTTTACATTAATAGAATTTAAATAAGGGACATTCAAAACTAATGCATCTATTTGGTACTATTTTTATGGATTTATGGTGACAAAGAAGAGAAATTCGAATTTGATAGCAACTCTTAAGTGAAGATGAGGCATCCCAGTCACTAACTACATCTTTTCTTTGTGCATTATGCCCCAGAAAGTATGCAAACTTAAGGTCCAATGATACAGTTTTATATCTAAATCCAAGCTAGATATGTAAAAAGTGAAATAGGTTATTGTAGATCAGAATGATTTTGAGATAAATCTCTCTCCATTTCCAACAATTCATCTCCATCTATTCACAACATGCTCTGCAAAATGTTGTCAAAAACAAGACTTTGCACAAACTAAAAACTAGGCTATGAAGACATGCACTTATATCACTTTCGGTAATACATGTGTAAAAAGTGAGATAGGTTTTTGTAGACGGCCCTGTTCGGGACAAAAACCTAATTCATGTACTAAAAATACTTCTTGGATTTGCCACAATATTTTCTACAAAATTATAACTTAAATAGGAAATTTTTTAAGAATGTACCATTTCTGCTTTGATTTCATATTTTAACCTCAAATTTCTTTTAATTGTTTTTCACTTTTACTTTGGATAAACTTCATTTCTGTTGGTGAAGTTGTTTTCATCTTTGATTAACCCTTACTGATTCCACGTTTTATTTTACCTTTTATTGTTTACTATTTACTGTTTACTTTTAACATTCTGTTTTTTCGTCTGTCTTCACTTTGAAATGAATCTATATGCTATGCTTTGTAACTGTCTTCCCTACTGTTTATCTTCATGCTAGGTGATTTACTTGGCTTATGCACTTTAACTATTCTTTAGTGTGTCCTTTTACTTTCACTTTATATTTTAGGTTTTTATTGTCTATTTCAATAATAAATCATTTAATCTCATGCTTCCTCTACCTGTGTTTTAACTCTATTTTTTATTTTCCATCTCTATCTGAATAGATTTCATAACAATTTTGGAGTAAACAGGTCTTATGACGAGTATTAGGAATGTTTATCCAAGGCTACAGTCGTTTGATCACCTGTAAAACAAAAAAAAAAACTATTAGGAAAATGTTGGGTTGACAAGGAGGGTAATGAATGGCTTTATTGAGCTTTATAGGTCTATGGAGGGGGTTCAAAATGATTTCGGGAGGAAAATCATGCTTGAATTGGTTATCATAGGATTCAAGTGGAGCAGAGGGGTTTCTTAATTTTACACAGTAGAATAGGTGAAGGGCGAGAAGACATGGGTTCTTGGGTTTTGAACTTTAACAGGTAAACTTTCAAAATATGGCGTGAACTGAAGAATAGATGGTTTGTCCTGTAGTGGGCAGGCAATAAGCGAGATCCATCACACCACTTTTGGGAGGTTGTTGGTTTTGGTAGAGGGTCACATGATGCCACAAATTGGATGACATGTAGCATTGACTAAAAGTCAAAACAACTTATATCACGGGATTAACATTCGACCGAAAGGCCCGCGCAATATATGTGAGAGTCATGAGATGAGGGAGGGCGGATTGAATGGAAATTGGTGGTGGAAAGAGTTAAGGAGTTAATGGAGGGGGCTCGATGGTGTAATCAAAATAATTAAAATGACTTTAATTATATCGGGGATCATATGATTGGATGAATGAAGGATTAATAATTTTTATGATATCGGGGGTGAATGTATTGGCAGAGAGGCTATTAATTAATCCAGGTGATTAATTAATCCCTTCTTTAACACATCAAGGGTCATAGCTCTTAATTAATCGCCGTTCGATTAATTAATCTAATTGAATTAAATTTATTATGGTTTATTTTTCAAACCATGGGGAAGGGATATTCATTTATTATAGGACTTTTATTAATAATACAGGAGAGGGAAATATGTTTCAGGAGTCAAATAAATAATAAGAACTAAGAGTTAATATGACCATGGGAAAGAAGATGTGCTAAGTAAATGTTTCTAAAAATACATTCATCATCCAACATTATGACTTAGGCTTAAGAACATTTATGGGTTTTTATATGGAAAATAATTACGTTTACCAAGAAAATAGTGATTGTACCTTAGGAAAAGTGGGTTTTTAGGAAAAATGAATGAATTATGGAGGGGGTGGGTATTGATGAGGGTATTTTAGAACTTGGAATCTGTAATTAATTGGGCCAAGGGTCTGATCCTTTCAAAGGTCAGAGAAATTCTCTGAGACACTTTGACTTTAATGCTTTGCGTACTTTGATTGTTATTTGTGGTTAATTAGAGAGATTAGGGGTAAAAGGGATGAGGGAATTAATAACTTGACTTTGTAAATGTCTCATTGACTTTGTAAAGATCTCATTACTATCAATACTCCAAAGTAATATGATGATGAGAGTAAATGATATTAGTTTTAACTAATCATCATCATTCACCATTCTACAACCATTCATCTACTTACACACTTTCACATCCTACCATTTTTTCTACTTTTCATTAGGGTGCACTTAAGCTAGAAATCCCTTATGAAATATTTCCTTTTCTTCACTATAGAAATCTATCTATGTCTATCGTTATTACATCCAAGGGCTTAGATTAAACAGTTGAGCTCCTTTTATTTACTCTACCTATCTACATATCTGCCAAGATTAAACACTTTGGTTAGATTTTATTCTCTATCTCTAACCATGAAATTGAAAACATGGAATTACCAAGATTAAACTGTATGGACACTATGGATTGTGGCATGAATAACAAGATGCACACAATCATTATTATGCATAAAAGTAAATAGTAATGGCATTTGGACATGCACATTTTCATCGTCTTTTTTGTTGTTCATGGGGTTCATATTTTTTATATTTTTTGATCTTTTTATTCTTTTTGTCCTTTAGTTTTTCTTTTAGGACCTACCCTTTTTACATTTTTACATTTTTTGATTTTTTCGAAATATGGAAAACAATTGCAGAAGACAAAGGTATGGACATATTACAGATATAAACTAAGTCAATCATAAATCATGACACCCATTAGTATAGGAACCTAACAACAACTTCACTTGGGGATGATATTTCCTTGTGAAATGTCAAGAACACCGTTGACTAGTAGCCTGATCCATTGGGCCAATCCCACACATGTATATGCTTTGTTGTGTAATCTTTGTGATTGAAAATCTTGAACTCACACTACACCCTTTTCTGCAAAATGAAATCTGATCTAAAATAAACTTGCGGATGGAAACTGAATTTATTCAAACCAAAATCTTACCTACTAACTCTAATCAGCTTTATGACTGCTTGTCAGGTAAAATGAAATATCCAATGCAAACACTCAAGCATCACATACATTGGTGAATTTTTTTGTTTGTGCTTGTTGGTGGTTAAAATTGATATCTTGAGATCAAATATAGCTTTGTTAACCTTTGAGAAGATAAGGAAATTCCTCATGTCCTTTGTTGACTCTATAAACTATACAAAATATCTTGTAAAATATATACACTATTCTTGAACTAATTCAAACAACTGTACATCTGTTGTGTACGGCCTGCATGCCATAAAGCGGAAATAATACCTTCAACTTTATCACCATGCATGTTTTTAAATGAGCTTCATGATGATATTTCTACTCATTGAAATGTTTGTCTGGTGAAACTTTTCTCATCTTGATCCTTACTCTCATAGTCTGTTAGTGGAGAAAAATTTTGATTGCATTCATTATCCAACCTATCAGCTATTGGATCATAAAGAACCTAAAAGGATCATTGCAACTTATGACATATAGATTCAAATGGAACTTCATAGATTTCTACAAGCCACTTATCCTTTTTTACAGAAAGATTATGCATATTTCCTTTCAAAAACTTAACATATTCAGAAAATAATGTTAGGGAATTATCTTGGATCATTTGATCATATGTTACAGCTTCCATGTCTTCTTCTGCAACCTGACATTCAATGGCATTTTGGGGCTTGAAATATAGATATGAGAAGTCTTGAACAAGGATTTTATTGCCCTCTAGATGGTTAATATCAAAAATTGTTGGCATTTGATTTCTAATTGCATGAAAGTTATCTTTGATAAATTGAAATGAAGAAAAACACAATGGTAAATTTCGTTCAATGATTTCAAAACAAAATCTCACTTTCCTCCTCATTTTCATAGCTCAAATGAACAAGCTGATCACTATTTTCAAGCTGTTGAACATGAACTTCCTTATTCCTCAGATTAGCTTTTGATTCATCTGCAAGGTTAATTTGGATTTAAGGAACATAATAATTATTATACTGATCAAGCTTAGGAACATCATCATAAGAAGTAATCTCACAAACTATACATATTAGATCATCATATTGCCTCTCCACATATGTTTCTATAACTCTATCTTCAGATTCATGGTAGTTAGAATTAACAGGAATTTGTTCATGGCTGTCAACCTCTTATTTTGTGAAACAAATGTGTCATCATGATTTTGAACACAAATTTCATCGTTCATGGTGATCTTCTATATCATTTCGTCTATTTTCTTCCCCAAAATGTCGAGTTTTTCCTTTTTTTCTGCTTTCAACTTTTCTCTTCTAATTTGTAGATTAACTTCTACCTCTACTGCCATGTTCTACATTTGTTCCAGTGTTGAGGGGTTTATTTATCTTACTTGAATTTCTATCTCTAGATCACATGCTCTTGGGTAATGCAAAAGAGTTGAACCAGGGGGAGGTCTTATATTTGATGGCATTGAAAAATAGATTTGATTAAATATGTCTGAAAATTGTTGTATTGTTTCCTCTGGATATCTTTTTAACTGATTATATTCTTCTATGGTTACAAGAATATTGACTTTGATTATCCATATATCAAGGAAGAGTTTGAGAAACTGTTGGAGATTTGAGATGCTTTTCTTAGGCACAGTTTGACTAGCTCTTGACTTTGTCTTGTAGAGAAAGAGCAAAAAGCCTAATACTGACATCCTCTTCATCTACTTCAAATAAGTTAATATAATCCTCAAAAACTTGAATATATTTTTGGGCAGTGATACCATTCTCTCTATCAAACGGAGGGAGGTGCTTATGATAATCGTTAGGGAAAACATGGAGTGTAGCAGGTAACATGAGGGGCTTATATCTATCAGGAACTTTACAAGGTATAGGAACATGTACAGGGACCGTATGATTAGTCTTAATTGTTAAAAATTCTTTGATTGGAATATGATCTTCATTAGATTCAGAAGAAATTTTTTCAAATATGTAAGGAGACTTTATATCTACAACTTTTAAAGGAAAATAATAATAAACTAATCTAAAATATTCTCTCAAATACAATATACATTGAAAAATTTTATCAATGGGAAAGAAGATAATGTCTTGGATAACAATCCAAGTTAAAAGCCCTATCTTTTCACACATTTCTTTCAGGTTCATTTCTCGAGTGTAGTCTTGATTGTGAAATTGATTTGAAGTCGCCAGGTGGATGATTTTAACCTTTGTGTGTCTAATCACTGTCCACCATCATAGATCAAATCTAAACCTGTAAAAGAATTTTGAAGAAAATGTTAGTTCTCCCGAGTGGAGTCGCCACTATGTTATCACTGAGATTTTCCTCAGAAGTTATTAAAAGAAGGAAAGGATCCGAGGTAACCACAAACCAATTTCTAGACTCGGGTGCTAGCCCACCTAAGTCCAGAAAGGGTTGTCTCTTTCTGATTTAGCTATGCTTGAAAATATTTTAGGCTAGTATTAATTTTCAAGGAGATTGTTTTGTTTGAGAGTGGTGGACTTCTGAAACAAATGGGCAAACTAGGCTAATAGGCCATTCGGCTATGGAGTCAATCATGGATAATTCACTGGATTAAGTCAAATTGCTGAGGTATGAGTTCAACAGGCAGGATAACAGAGTAAAAACAAAATTTGGAGCTTGAATAGATGATAGTTCTTCTCAAAACTAGAGGGAAATCAAGAATCCTCAAGTTAGGATTAGAAATAAGAAAGGAAGATAGGTCAACTAGTAGAGGGAAATTAAGAATCCTATACCAGGGACTTATTAGGGAAACTTCAGCGATATAGGAGCAGTTAAGAATTCCATTATCGAGATAGTTTAGAAGAAAACATTTAAATGGTAGACTATTGATAGCAGAGAGAAATACAGCCAATTCTGATATACTTTGACTCTTTTACCATTTATATTTAAGATGCATGAAACATTGAAACATATAGAAAACACATAAAATCACAAGGATAGAATACTTATTTGTAATTATACTGCACGGGAATCTGACGAAATTTCCTCAAATATCATTCCTTTTCCAGCAAAATTCCATATTTGAGTACAAAATCTTTCTTAGCTTGGTAGCATAGATTTACAGAGATGCTATAGAATCCATCGAAAATGCTTCAAATGAAGAAGTATTTATACTAATTCTAAATTGAAATATCTTCAAAAAATATTAAGATTGGCTTTACAAATATCTCCAATTGTTTTACATTAATAGAACTTAAATAAAGTACATTCAAAACTAATGCATCTATTTGGTACTATTTTTATGGATTTATGGTGACAAAGAAGAGAAATTAAAATTTGATAGCAACTCTTAAGTGATGATGAGGCATCCCAATCACTAATTGCATCCTTTCTTTGCGCATTCTGCCCCATAAATTCTTCAAACTTAGCATCAAATAATACATTTTTATGTCTAAATATGAGTTATATATGTAACAAGTGAAAGTGATTATTGTAGATAAGAATGTTTTTAAGATAAACCTCTCTCAGTTTCCCAACATTCAGCTCCAGTTGTTCACAATATGCTTTGCAAAAAGGTGTCATTGGGTCGGGGGTCCAGTCCCTCCAGAAGTTAGAGAAATGCTCTGAGCCCCTTTGAATTTAAGGCTTTTGGTACTTTGATTGTAATTTGTGGGAAATTAGAGAGATTAGGGGTAAAAGGGATGAGGGAATTAATAACTTGACTTTGTAAATATCTCATCGCTATCCATACTCTAATGTAATATGATGATGAAAGTAAATGATATGAGTTTTAACTAGTCATTCATCATACACCATTCTACAACCATTCATCTACTTACCCACCTACACATCCTGCCATTTTTTCTACTTTTTATTAGTGTGCAGTTAAACTATAAAACCCTTATGAAATATTTCCTTTTCTTTTAAAATAGAAATCTATCAAAATCTATCCTTACTACATCCAAGGGATTAGATTAAACAGTTTAGATCCTTTTATTTACTCTACCTATCTACTTATCTACCAAGATTAAAGAGTTTGGTCACATTTTATTCTCTATCTCTAAGCATGAAATAAAAAACATGGAATTATCAAGATTAAACTGTTTGGATACCATGGATTGTGGCATGAATAACACACTACACACAATCATCAGTATGCATAAAGGTAAATAGTAGTGGCATTTGGACTTACACACTTTCATGGTCTTTATTTTTGTTCGTGGGGTTCATATTTTTTTATCTTTTTTGACCTTCTTATTCTTTTTGTCTTTTTATTTTTCTTTTAGGACATACCCTCTTTACATTTTTCAATTTTTTGATTTTTTACAAATATGGAAAACATTTGCAGAAAGAAAAGGTATGTATATATTATGAGATAAACTAAGTCAATCATAAATTATGACACCTATTAGTATAGGAACCTAACAGGTGGAACTGTTTGATGAGGTGAAAGCAGACAATCAATTGTGACAACAACTGTGCCTACCTATGATTCTATAGCTCCATCATCGAAGTGTGTTAATCGGGGCTCGGATATGTGAAGAAGATACTCAAGTCTTCCATCAATAAATTCCTAGTCAATTTCATCTTGAGTGAATCGGTATGAAAGATTACAAAGGCATGTGCAAAACTGTTCAACGGATTCATGAGGTGCCTTTCATAATTTCAGAATTTCTTAATAGAGTCTATCTCTGCCTAATGAGTAAGAGAATGAATAGATTTTTCAGGCAACGTGATACACTAGTGCATTGGGTGCCCTCGAAGCGTGTAGATGAATAACATGTAGGTCATGCATTCTTCAAAGATTCTATTTCATTCACATGAGCCTACAACGTTGACCATGTCCCTAACCAAGGCTACATGGCCTCCACCATGATATGTTTTATGTCTTAAGTTATCCGAGAGGTCTTCAGAGATTATGAAGTTGTTTCCATAACACATACACTCCCGAGGAGAAACTCTATAGTTAGTCATGATAGATATGTAGAGATTTAAAATAGATGTGAGGACTCAGCTTTTCATATGGCCCTCCTTCTAGTGCCAAAATTTTCATGGTGCAGGACTCGCCAACTTGTAAGGGGATATCCCTTGTAAGATGTCCCAATTAAACCTTAGATTTTTTGGTGTAGGATTCCCAATAGTGGGTGGTACGGTAATGCCTTGACCGCGGTTTTGTAGAGAGGCATGTAAGATGTCCCTATTGGTAGCAAGGGTGTGACAACTGTAGTAATTCAATGAAGGTGTATGAATAGATCTAACACACATAGAGTGATGTGAGTGTTCCCCTTGGAAACCGGTGATAGCACGGAGTTAAGAAGGGAACACACAAGAAAATATGCACCACAACATGAAAGTAAAGTTAGCTAGCAATCCAAAGTTATGGTTAAACCAACAACAATTTTCAGAAAGATTCATACATACTTATACATAATATTCCATACATGTATGCGTAAAAAAATAAATACATATATCATTTAGATTAAACGAGATAACATAGAATACAATACAATATATGCATAAAACATGTTGTCTCTATTATATTAATAAGTGTAAGTTCGAGTCAGATAATACATCCATGTCCAACCACTACTTCCGATAGCGGAACATTATAGCCACAAATTCTTTCTCCTCTAGAGAGATATACTAGCTCTACATAGTGGAGAAGCCAAGGATTTTTACAATACTATCCAAGCTCTCTCTAAAATAGTCGTATCAAAAGCTTGGCCGACCAAAAGCCTCAACAATGAGTTATGTGCTTCTATTTATAACAAAGGGTGGGGTGACCCTTGACATTCCCCTTTGTGACCATTAATCTATCCTCATGTCTCTTCAACTATTCTATGACTTTTACATTCAACTATTGACACTTGAACTTCCACTTGATAAGACATTACATTACAATGCACATGTGCCCATGTGAGGAAAAATGCCTTGAGAAATCCATGCAAGACATCGCTGAAACTCATACCATTGTGGTGAGACCAGCTCTTTGACATCCTTGTGATGGTCAAAGGTGGTGAGATGATGCCAAGCTTGGTCGTTAGTGATGTTTTCCGTGCGCTCAATGGTGACATCTTACTGAAGTTAACTCTTTCCTTCGTTGCATTTAGGTGCACTGATATGGCTCGTCCATCCAACTCATCTGATAGCATGTGCATCATTATCAGGGGTGTGACTAGACTAAAAACATGTTGATGCATAGTGTCTATGCTGATCTCCAATCATGTGTTGGTGGTCGTGCACATCAACTTGTCAAAATCCATGTTTAGCGCTACTTGGACTTTCTTCTTGTATTCACCTTGGTGAGTGTGTCAAACGGGTGGGATCGCATGTGTGTTCATATTGACATGCACACCATTGAACTACCTTACATGTGATCAACAACACTTCTCAACTTGTCAGGTTGATACGAGGTGCTGGGATAGATCTATAACTTGTACGGGCACAGTTTCATCCATCTGTGCGTGTTTCACCCCCTGTTGTACCTGTTCCTACTACAACTCATTCTCTCCTCTATTTAGATCTTATTATTCCTTGAGTTGCTACTTTAACACATCCAACTCTATCTCTGTTCCTTTCTCTACCTTTTCACGATGCTCATGTCACACAGTCACCTCATACTCTCAATCTCCAAAGCTTCTTTCATCATGAGTGGCTATGCTTTGAACTTGCAGCTTTTCTCCACCTCTATGCTATCAACAACCTTCCTGTTTCACTTGCCACATGCAGGTGTGTTGCCTTCTAATATTGTTGATAGTGCTTCTCACTATGATGTCGCTACCATCTTATCTTGATGTCCTTGTCTAGGACTAACTTGATGTCTTCATAGGTAGGCAAGTTCATAAACACTTGCTTGGCTGCAACCTTGTTCTGCTCTCAACAGTGTCCTTTGAATCTTCTCTCGTGAAGGCCATCGTACTTGTGTTGCTAAGAGACAGACAAACTCCTACGATGCCTAGAGGCATATCAACTCTCATGGAAGTCAATTTTTCAGTCAAGAGCCAAACGAACTTGAGAACTCACTTGCAACATACATGTGTGACTGATCATGAAGGTTGCACAATTTCCACCAGGATGTTAGGAGACTAACAGTAAAAACTGTACAAGGCACAGTCGAAGATGTGGATAGGCTGACTCATTACTGGAATTGTCTAATGCTCAGTCCAGTCTAGCTTGTTGAGGACTGAAACTATGCAATGCCCAATTTCAATCAGCAACGACATGCAGCCACCAAATTACATTACGTAGTTTCTAGGGTCAGCAAGACATTGCCTCCATGAATTGTGCAATTAATTCTAGAGGCCATTTCTTAGATAGACATGTGCAATTTCTGCAGTGAAGGTAAAGCGTTCACTTCCAAAAATGTGTAGTACTTGCAGGGCAAGGCAAAGTCTAGGGCAAGGCAGCCTAGACCAGCTGACGGGCGACTGAAAACAAGAGAAGTCTCAATACATGGTGAGATGAGTGAAAACATGTGTGAATGATCATACATTCAAAAAACAAGTGCAAGATTCAAAAAATACGCAAGAATGCATGTGTGTGAAGCGAGTCGCCATAATGGTGACCATCCATGCAAAAAATAATGTCATGCATGCCGCAGCAGTACATGCGAACAAAAATTGAAATGGTGCTTCTACAAGTTAATATAAATCAATACGACTACAAATTCTCATTGAAATCAAGCGAACATCACTCACACAAAGTGAAACACAAAAAGCGATAGAAACGCAAGGTAAGACATGAAAAGCGGGCTTACCGCAAAACAGCTAAGCTGAACATGTCGGTGAGTCCTAGATGAAATGAGGGATTCCAAAGATGTAAGTTCAATGTGAGGAATGATATTTGCAACATTTGGTTGATTATTTTTGATAAAATCGAGGTTGTGATGCGCATGCCACAAATATAGGAAAAGCGACACTCTGCGAGAGGTTTTTGAAATGATCCTTGCATGTAACCTCCAAATGCTAAAAATAGATCCCTGACCCAAGGGATGCCTTTGAATTCTTTCTTGGGAGAAGCAGTCCATGTATGTAAATCACCTTTTCTTGGTCTTAGAGGGAATTGGTCAACCTGAAGGCACATGCATCGGTCCGTGAGCCCGGGATGAAAATATGTGTAGTTTTCTGACTGAGTAGAGATGGTTTTCTATTATAGGTCTATCTAGGAATATCACTCCTGACATTGAGATCGGTACTTTTAGGGCTCATCAAACCCTAATTTTGTTGTCACATGCCCTATACAAGTCAACTCATTGAATTCTTCCTTCTATGAAAGTTTCCTCGCCTGAAGCCTTCCTGAAATGCCTCCATTGGCACTAACACAGCCCAAGCCTTGAGAAAGTGTGCTTCAGAGTGGGAAAAACCACTGTGGCTTGCATTGCAATGCACTTAGGCCCTCTTTTACCTATGTAGAGAGAGATTGAGCAAAATTTTCATAGGGTTCTGGGAATATTCCTTCATTCTAGATGATTCTATAAGGATCCCATCTCTTATCTCCTCCTATGAGCTCGAAATTGGATAGGCTAAAGATCCATTAACGTCTTATCCTCTCATCCCTTTCTCCTTGGAAACTAACTCCATGTTTGGAAGGCCATTCAATTCCCTCATTTATGAAAAAACCATCTCCATTTCTTATAAATTGAGCACTCATCATAATGATCAGGGGGCTAGAATCTAAAGTTTCTAAGGAGATTATGTTGATTTGGGATTTAAGTGTATGTTAAGCAATGTTATGCTACTGGATTGTTGTGATTTTGAAGTGGCGAGGGTTGGACTAAAGCTAAATGAGTGGCATAGGATCAAACTGTATTGGGTGATACCCTTCCTTCTACATTAATAAAGAGATTATTCCTTTTCTCATATGATTGTTCCTATCTGTGATAATGATGTGTTTCAATTTCTTTGATTCCATTATTTTATAGTAGATAGATTATTTATGCTTTAATCGTTTGTTGTTTCTGTTTCTCTTGATGAAGGTACCTTTTGAGTGGATTGAGTTCAAGTGAGAGAAATGGGAGAAATTCGAAAGAGATCTAGGATGTGAAAGACTACAAGTTCCTACATCTCATCTATCTTCTATAAGAAAAGGTTAAACTACTTTATTTTTGTTGTTCTAGGTGTAGTCACCCACCTAGGGAAAATGTGTTTATCCATAGATACAAATTCCATATATCAAATTGGTGACTCCACTCGGGAATGATTGTCATTCTTGGTGGCTTACCATCATCATATTACACCCTAGTGGACTTTTCTTGACTTTATTGATCTTATTTCAGTATTTTTTAAGTGTTTTTAGTCAAAAATTGTGCTTGAATGTCTCTTGATTTGACTCTCTGGCACTAGCGCAATGTTCGTCATGACATAGTGCGCTACATAGCAACCTATGCCTTAGAGATAGTGCATTGTAGTGAATTGTATCCCTCTCTGGCCTGCACTGATTCCTCTTAGGCTAAGAAACCCACCTCTGGCTTGATTTTTCGAAAGTTGCTTCTCTTGTCGTTTGTTGAAAGATCAATGATTCTTGTGGTTCTGAAATCAGGTTGTATTTCTCCTCCTAGCCCTAATTTTCCCTTGATTTTTTAGTGTTTCTTAAATGATTTCTTTATCATTATCAATTCATTGGCAAACTCACCTTATAGTCGATTAATCTATTCTGGAAAGGAAGTGTCATAAAGTATTCATTTCTTCAAAAAAGGAATTGTCGTAAAGTCTTTATTCTTGCAAAAAAGATTCATTGATTATATTTGCATTTAGTTTCCTTTTGCTCATTGAAACATTAAGGGAATTTAAAAGAATAGCTTGGATTATGCAATTAGAGGTTTGCATGTGCTTATAGGAATAGTATAGGGAAATTACATTAGATGTGCTCTTTCCTCATTGATTAAACATTCTGATTGCTCTATCCCTTGGAGTTAATGTTTTGATTGTTCAAAATCGAATGAAAATAATGTTTCTCATCATAGCTGTCCAACAATTCCAAAGACATCACACAGTGAATACGAAAGACAAACCCTTAATCAAGATCAACTTAAAAGTTATTTCAATTAACCTAATGAATCATTGTCACCTAATGAATAACATTTAGAGGTTTTAGGCTAGAGACTTGTTCCAGCATCATAAAACATAGCAACTATCATTAATTTTCTGCGATGCATTTCGAGTGTGATACCTCATTCCACGTACATAATTATATCATAGCTCATCCATGTACCTTCGGGTATATAGGGAAGTGTTATAGTATGAAAAGTATAAAGGAATTCTCTCACTGTGCATTTTCACATTAGACAATGCTAACACAGATTGGGCCTCCACATACTTTCAAGTATATATGGGAAGACTACATTAGGTTCCTATCCATCCTTAGGTAACTGAGTCGGCTACCTTGCACTTTGTGATACGCCAAACACAGTATTTATGGAGATTTCTTGCACATATGTTAACTCCTTTGTTTACTGAGGCAGTATATTGCAGTCCACAGTTGCTTGGTAATCCTTTTGCCTAGATTACCCTTTTTTAGTTTATTTATTTTTGTAATAAAATCAACCAACAATTGTGGAGGAACATCAACCCTTACCCTGTCATTTGCGGAGCACAACAAGTAAACCACATTTACCCCGTGAAGCTACACCTAGTGAGAAAAAGCGGTCTCATTTGACTAAATCCAGTACATCACAAACCTTTGGTTCTTCATCTGAATTATCGAAGTCACCTATACGAGTAAGTACTGTTAACCCCATTACTCTACAATTAGTGGTACATATGTTACTCAAGAGGAACATTCATAGTTACCTAAGGACACTAAAATTGAACTTAGTGAAACAGTAACCCAATTTGTCCAACAAAAAGTTGATTCTCAACACAAAGTTGTTCAACAATAAATTACCTCTGAAACTAAATTTGTTCAACTAGAATTTGATCCTAAACCTATCATTTTTCAATCAGAAGTTACTTCTGAACCAGAAGTTGTTCAAGAAGCTCAACCTGCACCTATTGTTCTTTTCCCAGAACACTTGGATCCTAAAGTTGAATAGTCAGAAATTGTTCTCGTATCGAAAGATGATCAACCGGTTTACCCTCAAACATCTATAACTTTTTAGACTTCCCCTTTACCATATAGTCATATACCAGAAATCTATTACAAACCTGATGGTGAAATCCTTCCACCTGGTTTGATTTCGATTGAAGAGGAATCTGAAGAAGAAGCACCCATAACTCCAACTCGCTTTGAACCTAGACTTTATATTTATCCTCAGACTCCTCATTTTACTTCTCCTTTTGATCCTAATTATTTTCAAAATCCCATTGACTCATTAGGAATTTTTTTAGGAAATTTGACTATGAAAGAATCAACATCCGAGAATGTACCATCTATTACAGTTGTGGCGAAATACTCTGTTGTTGCTTCTTTGGTGTTCACGACAACACCTAAGTCACATTTTTATGGTGTTTCATCCATCCCACCAGGTTACCAATCTTTATTTGGAACCGAGTCAGGTGTTTCTTCTAGTCCATGGTCTTCACCCATGTCCTCTATAGGAATTCTACCTGGTTCTTCACTTACGGATATCGAACGGTTTATTCCATCAAGTCAATATCAACCTTGTTCGTCTGGTTACCATCCAATGTATCCACTTTACACTATATTACCCGCACATGGAGAACACTATGCACAATCTCCTTATCCTCCATTTTCTAGGGGGAAACCATATGCTAGTATGTCATCATCTTTAGGTCAGCCCGGAATGACTGTTTGTTAGTGGCAGCCAACAATTCTCGTTCGGCCAAGGCTTGTGTATCCATAACAACCAATGTAATATGTTTCATCCATACCTACTACACCTATCATTACAACTTTACCACAGTCACAAGATCAGTTAGTTGTATCTCAACCTTTGCAAGATGGTCCTTCAACCTCTGACCCCAAGTTTTAGGTTTACATATTCATTCTTCTCAGGCAGTTTTACAACAACCATTTGGGGCTGGAATCCAACAACCTCAGACCAATTTACCATTTACTTGAATGACTAAAACTTAAAATGTTTTAGTTTATTCATAACCTGGTCAAACTTACGTTGGTGGGAAAAAACAGTTAAATCAACAACCATGGTAGCCACAATATCAACATTAGCAATTCCAACAATACCAAACTTATGTTGGACTTGGTCAACAAGCCTTTGTTGGGTTTGGTCAATAACAGTTTTACCCAAGTCCTAGTCAACAAGCCTATGTTGGGTTTGGACAACAAGACATTTATCCTACTACCCAACAACCACCTTATACCACATTTTCTCAACAAACTTACCCCTATCAAGGTTACCAATAGCAGATGCCTTATGTTGGTATAAAAAAGCCTATTTCCCAGGAAATTCCATCTTACCCTAGTTATTCTCAACTTGACCTCAATAGGCAATTTCTTATTGTCACAACACTTGAATTACCAGATTTAAATCGAGCTTACCAATGACCTAACTATTTATGTACCTTAGTGGATGGTGATTCCTCATAAATTGCCTTCCGATATTCTGAAATTCAATGGAAATCGTGGAGAAGACCTGTACAATCATGTCAGGACTTTTCATTTATGGTGTTCATCCAACTCCATGAATGATGATATAGCTATACTATGTCTTTTTCATTGAACACTTACTTGTCCCGGTACAAAGTGGTACACTAAATTACCACGAGCTTCTTTGGATAACTTTACATCCTTGGCCACCATGTTTCCGACCCACTTCTAGTTACCCTTCAGATATGAAACTGGAACAAAATGATTGACCAAGTTTAAACATAGTACTACTACTCACATCTCTTATCATATTCATCAGTGGCATCACCATCATCGAATGGTTAAACTTATGTTCATGATCAACTTTTGGCTGAGTGGTTTATAAAATGCTTGTTGCCATTTATCACCGAGGATGTGGCTAAATCAATATTTTTCCCTAAAGAGAAAGTAATTTCTCGTGCCTAGTCTGGCACACTATATGACAAAATTCCAAATGCACCTAGACTAGCTTTTACTATTCCTCTACCCCCATCGAGTAATTACTCTCATGCTGACGATGGTGTGATTTGTTCTTCAAGCACAAAAAGAGCAGGTAGACCATTTGGCCAAGAACTTGTTGTTTCCAACCAAAATTATACTCCATAGGACAATAATCTTGCTTCCAAAATAAATGTCGTGTCATCTGACAAAGGCAAGAATGAAAAGAAACCTGGAAGTAAGAATAAGGGGAAAGCTAAAAGGAAACAAAATCCTCCTGCTGAAGAGAAATCAAATGATTCCTCTTCTTGGGATAGGAAACCTCGTTATCCATGTTTAATCCGTAACAAGGAGAAACTTATGCGAGATTGTTCTCACCGTTCTAAAGTCTCAAAACTTCTTAAGACTTCTAGTGCATCTGATATGTTGATAGATCCTTTCCGAAATCTAGAGAATCATTTCGTTGCTACAAATCAGACTTCCACTCCACAAGTGCTTATGTTATCCACCTCTAAGCCTAAAATTGATGCTTAGGTGTCTACAAGAAGTAAATATTATGGTAATCCTTCGTAGTCGTCGAATAACTAGGCTTCTGGTCAACCAAATCCTTCGACTTCGACTTGGTCTAATCCTATTCCACATACTATTGGATGAGAGTTAACAATAAAACCACCTAAAGGAGTTGTACATCAGTCTACATTCAACCCTTGAGCTTGAGCAATGAAAAACTATAAAATAGTAGAAGATCTGGCTTAGTCACCTTCTACTGTCGATGCGTAAGGTGCTTCAAAATTGTCACTCCCAAAAGCAGGCTTTGTTGTCCGCAATTGGTGGAATTGATCGAACGGATTCCCATATTGTGGTTTTTAACCATGTGCAATATATGCCCTAATTAATAGTTCAATTAGATTTCTTGATCGAATTAAAGGCTTTCAATAAGCTCGTTCACTAAACCATTGTTGACAAGGGTGCATCTACATGTATCATTTTGATGAGTTGCTGGAAAAAAATTTGCTCCCCACCTTTGTCACGATCACTTACAACATTAAAATATTTTGATAGTTGCACATATATGCCTTGTGGAATTTTAAGTAACCTACAGATAGAACTAGGGGGAAAAATTGTAACTGTTGAAATTGAGGTCGTTGATGGATCCTTTGACTACAACATTTTTCTAGGAAGACCTTGGTTTTATGCTATGGTTTTTGTGGTTTTGACATACTTTTGTATGATCGCTTTCCCTCATAAAGGTGGAATCAAATTAATTGATCAACTTGGCTTATTTTCCTCAAGTTCATAGATTACAAGAAGCATTTCGTTAGTTCACAGACCCCTGATATCTCTCTAGAACGTTGGAGTATGTGTCTTTAAATATCCTTCCCTAACGGGTACCTTTTCACTACTATCACCATCACAAATGGCAGAAGTGGAAAAAGTTGAGACTTGTAACATGATATCTTCCACTTCATCCAATTCACAAAAGATTTCCAATAATTGTAAATATGATATGCATAATGAAACCATGCCGCTAGGCACCATTGAGCTTTCATAGCAATCAATCTTTTTGGCTTGTGCAGAAAACCCAAATCCACTACCACCAATTATATGGGTTAATCGTTCACTAGAATATGGTACTTCCTTCGATCCTTTTTCACATACATTTTCTACTCATAAAGGAATCATCCAATCAATGATGACAAAAGAGGAACCATGGGAAGATTATCATTATCGATCCCATCTTCTATATCACATATTAGACATTTCAAATGAACCAAATCACCTTTCAATTGTTGATTTTGTTTTGAATTTTGTATTTATAGATAGAGTCGATTCCGATCAGAACTTGCCAAATATCAAATAAACCATTTATATTGACATTTTGACCAAACCTAGAATTGTAGAGAACATCCATGTTGGAAAATATTGTTCTCCATCAAAAAATGAAAACTAGCGTGCTCATTTTTGTGAATTCAGTGATATATTTTCCTGGTCATATAAGGAAATGCCAAGAATTGACTCTAGTATAGTTGAGCATGAGATTAAAATGTATCCTAATGTCAAACTAGTATGACAATGCCTCCGCCCTGTTCATCCAAAGAAGGCTGCTGCCATAAAAGAAAGAATTGAAAATATTTTCCATGTTGGTTTCATTTACCCAGTTTCATAATATTGAAGTTAAGTACTTTTATGTCGAAAAACTAGCTTTGGCTACTATTCAAGCTGTACAGAGATTTCACCACTATATCATGCTCCGAAAGACCATAGTCATCTCAGATTGCAACCATATGACATACATTTTTTGACGTCAATTGTTGGGAGGTAAATACTCGAAATGGATCGTCATTTTGCAAGAATTTGACTTGGAATTCATCAAATCGAAATAAAAAAAATCTCTAGTCTTATCTGAGCTTCTTTGTGACCATCCCTCTACCAATATTGATTCAAAAATGGAACCATCAATTCCAGATGAATATCTGTTTCTTATTTCATCATTTGACTCGTGGTATGGAGATATAATGATCTATTTCTAGACCCAAACTTTCCAGCCCGATACCTCCTGCTGGTAACAACAACATATTCATTACCAAGCCAAACATTATCTAATCACTGGTGACACTGTTTATCGTCATGGTACTGATATGATTTTATGGAGGTTGCTCACTCATGAGGAAGTCGAGAATTTTTTAATGATTTCCATTATGGTGCTTGTCATGGACATTTATCTAGTTATGCTACCACACATAAGATTCTCTATGTTGGTTACTTCTGACAAAATATATTCAATGATTGCATTATTATTGTCAAAAGTTGCCATGCATGCCAAACTTTTTACCATAAAACATGATTACCACCTATACCACTACATCCTATCATTGTTGTTGGACCGTTTGCAAAATGGGGCATCGAATTTATGACATGTAACCCTATCTCAACTGGGGCGCATGGGTTTATAACTGTCACTGTGGGCTATTTTATGAAATGGGTCGAGGCCATGCCTATAGTAAACAATAGTGGTGAGAAGGCTGCTCCTTTTTTCTTCAACCATGTCGTTGCATGGTTTTGTGTACCACAAGCTACAGTTACAGATCATGGGTCACATTTTCGCAACCATATGATGATTGGATTCACTTCCAAGTTAGGAATTTCACATGATAGTTATGCTCCTTGTTATCCATAGGCTAATGGAAAATTTGAGGCTATCAACAAAATCCTTAAGTGAATGCTCCAATGAATGATAGGAGTTCATTAACGAAACTGGCATTTAATCATGTACAGAGCTTTGTGGGCTTATTGAACCTCGGTGAGAAATGTAACTGTATTCACACCTTTTCAATTGGTGTATGGTCTCGAGGCAATCTTTCCAGTACAACATGAAATTTCATCATTAAAACTGATGATTGACTTGTTGCCCGAAACTTCTGAAGAAGAGGGATGTTTCTTAGAGCTCATCCATCTAGAGGAAACTCATCATTAAGCCACGTTGGCTAACGAAGCACATTAGAAACGAATAAAGATGCATTGTGACCAAAATGTCAAGCCTGAAATTTTCTTAGAAGGAGAGCTCGTCTTGCTTTATGATGAGGGAGCTGATAAAATAGGAGTAGGGAAATTTGAAGCTTTATGGATGGGCCCCTATATTGTCAAGCGTGTTTTGGCAAAAAGTGTTTATGATCTAGTTGATTATGATGAAATTCCATTGTCGCAGTCCCATAGCGTGCTGTATTTGAAACATTACTATGCTTGATTTTGCGTAGTAATAAGCATTACATATATACTTTGATTGTGTGTGTGTGTGTGTTACAATGTGACTTTTAGAGTTTTTGTGTGGTTAAGTAATTCGCTTTGTAATTGTTGTAGATGTCAGAATCTTTGGAACCATTTCTTGGTTATGCCGATGGTGCCAGTCCTAGTACGCAGAACCTACTTTCTAAAGCATGGGCCATATTCACTGCAAGTGCCAAGTTAGTGAGTTTTCAAGGCATTTATATCGGTTTTTCTATGAACAATATCTCTGAGTAGAGTGTACTGATAAAACTCCTCTTTGATGCCATGTTGCTTAGCATTCACCGAATCATCATTAGGCTGGACTCACAACTTGTCATACTGCAACTAACAAATGTTTATACTGTCTGAAATCCAACAATTTATCATATGTCCCTTACAGTTCATCTCTTAGAAAGACATTTTGATTACATGCAATATCAAAACATTTCCAAGAACTTTAACACATTAACTGATCATTAGCAAACTTTGTGTTAAACAGACATTTACGACACATGTAAAAGTAAAGTTTTCAATTCACATCAATAGTTGAATAGGATTTCACATAGCCAAATATAAAAACACTGAAAGTAAAAATAGATAGATGTTTCATAGTTTTTAAAAAAAGTTTTCCAATACATGTTGTTGATCTGACCTCGAAACTCAAAATGCATATAGAAAAACATCCTAAGTAGACCTGATGATGCTCATGATAATAGGTCACAACCTAAGCTATAAAGCAAAATAGCCTCATCCAACAGCTAAGTACGCCAATAGTATGGTGTTGCAGCCTTATTAGTAATTCCTCAATCCAGATATCCGGAATACCGAGAGTTAACCCCTCTATATGATCCTACAACTCAGCTAGTGCCTCAGTCAAATCCAAATCTTGGAGAACTTTTCTTCTTATATTTCTCCATGTTGGTTCACCCACCTTTTATTGATGATCCATAGGTTTAATGGTACCAACATCTACATGCATGAGTACATTTTTAATTTAGTCTTGGAAACATTAAAAGCACAAAAACATGTAGAAATTTAAAAAAATTAAAAACACTTGATCAAAATAATTTACATATAGCATCTGATAGAGCACCCACTGGTAACCTCGAATCTGGATCTCCACAAAATTCCATCGCTGCATATGGAGGCTCCTCATTGAAATTGTGTTGTCAACTGAGCCAAGTGAAGAATGCGGGAGGAAATAAGATTGATGATTGACCAGCATGTCAAGCCGTCAACTCAACCCATCTTTGCATCTGTGGATCTCTAGGACCAGTCAAACTCAGTGACACATACTAAGGTTGCATCAATGGAATTCTCTCTAAGGTAAAGGAAATTAAGATTGAACCATAGCTAAATTTCTTCATCTTATCACTCTTTACCTTGGTTAGTTTCTCTTTCATCGAAGAGAGCACTACCTCACACGAGTTGAATGTAGTTGGTTGAAGGCACTCAAGTGCAAACTGCATATATGATCTATTCGCCAGATGAAGTGTTGCACTACCTAACAACTTTGCGGTAGTGAAAAAAATTGTTCGCAAGGTAAAATCATGAACATCCCTGATGTTAATATTCCCATGCTTGCTAGGCTGTGTACCTGGCTGATAGAACTGTCAAATGTAGTCCCTCACTGATTCACACCCATGGGTAGAACCTGAAAGAGATATGGTGGCACCATGTATCGACAACCTTGTAAGGATGTAAACATAATCGATCAATATTGGGAACACTTTGCCCCTATGTGAAAAGCCTGATCTGTTGGATCCCATGAATGAACAAGGAACTGCAATAGTTCTAGTTGTTGTCTCATCCCAGGTAACCTGAAGTATTTGAGTAACCCACAGTCTTAGAGGGCCTCAACTGTACCAGATCATTAAGGAAAACCATATCCTATTCTTCATCCTCTCTTTCATGCCAAGTAATAGTCATTTTGATCCTATCAAAGCCTGAAATCAAGCCATAAACTTAGGATCCTTTCATGAAAAAAATTAAATGATTTTTGCGTAAAAGAGGAGAAGCAAATTTATAAAATGTGCCTAATGTAACCCAGGGCTTCAGAAAATGTGCTATAGAGTAGGTACCCTTATTTTTGGGTGCATTGTAGTGTTGTTCTCAATTTGGTAGGCTGCACTGATCCCAAGGTGAAGTATATTTAGCCTAGGCAACCAAAAACGCTAAAAAACTTGCTTGAAACTACAAAAGAATGAACTTAATTGGAAGAAGGAAGGTAGATCTCCTACCTGGTCTTGACGGCGTAACAAATGATCCACAAAATATCTCGCAATCAACTGCTGAAGTTCGAGGTAAATGTTGGTTTAGAGCACAAAACTGAATGGTAAATATCAAATGGTGAAAATGACTTGGTAAATTATTGTTTTGTGGTTATTTCATGTCATTTAATGAATAATACATAGTTTTTTACCCATTTTTACCAATGAAACAAGTATGTTTAACCCATTTGGTGTTTCTTTTAACATATATATAGCTGATACAATGAATTTTATGTGCACAACTGTGAATTGTACTTTTGACCACAAAGCATATTTTTATCTCTTTTTCGAGCTCTGTTAAACATCGAAAAAGGAACCCCCATGGAGTCCTCTTTAAGCTCTTTTTAGATTCTTGAAATATGAAAAGATTTCCGAGCACTTGTCCTTTTTAGCTCATTAACAGATTGCAAATGACATCTACTCAATATAAGTTTAACCCTTTTCTAGATTGAGATAGATTATTTACGAAAGAGGAATACATTGATCTAACATGGTCAATAGGTTCTTTCTTGTATTATTTTATGCATTTTTGGACTTGAGAGACAAATTTACAAGAAATAACTTGTGAAGTTTCCTTTTTGTCCCTTTTCAAATTCTCTAAAAATGAAAAGGACTCAGTTCTCATTTTCGTTAAACTCGCTAAAACATCAAATAGCAATAGATTCACTTGAAGGGTGGAATTATACTACAAGAATATGTTATCCTCCTCAAGCTTGTTAAAAAATAAAGAGGTACTCAACAGTAATGATTAGGGAAAATGGGAAAAGGGATAAATCACTTTATGGCAGGAACTCGGTCTTGAACATGACACTTTCACTTCATCTCTGTGTCTATTTGGGTTGGGTTATCTACTTGATGGTTATCATAATTATGGTCTATCACACCATCCATCACTTTGGTCTTGGGTCAATGCTTCCAATTCATTCAGTCTCACCGACATGTTCAAGAGAAGTCACTCAGTAAAACTCATCCTTTGGAACACTCATAAACCTTCATTTTCATGACCACCATTCCTGAACCTTGTGTCCTTACTCACATTCCGTCTTCAAAATAATTACACTCGTTTCATGTCATTGATGTGGGATCCATCAAAGACCTCTTGCAACGAGTCACTTCTTGTTGACATCAGCCCATTATCCAAGAACTTGACTAAGAAACAACCTTTCGGTACCTTGAGGCTCGCATACATCAATGGCAAGTTTTTCACTTCTGGTGATAGGTTGACATCACTGGCCTTCGAACGAAAGACTTTGTATGGTGTTCGACATCAAAAAATCTACTCACACTATACAAAATGTAATGTAGTACCTTGAGAATAGTTATCATTATCGGTGATCCCTTTTGCATTTGTTAGTGACTTACATCATTGGCTGGTAATTAGACGATGTCCTTGTTTGACTTAAAATGAGATATTCACATGGTTAGAATTGTACTTGAGTGAAAAATTGCATGAGATAGAAGACCCTGGATGTAGTTTCATCCATCTGGGCTGTGATTTCAAGAGATTACTAAATCATATATATGATGGCTTTACACTGATGGCCATCCCATCATGGGTCTATATGTATAGATGACTATCTATGTACATGTAATGAAAGTTTATATGGTGAGTATGGGTATGCCTTCCCTCCGAAATTCATGAAAAATCCAAAATATCATGATGTTATGTATTGTAATCAATGCAGGTCACCGTTCACTTCAATTCCTCTCTATAACATTGTAAAGCATATCACTCTGCATTGTCATTTTCGACTTCATGCTTTAGGGGGGAACTATTACAGGCCTATTTGGGTACATCACTCCCTAAATTTAGATTAGTACTTTTAGGGCTCATCAAGACCTAATTTAATTGTTACATGCTCTAGACAACTCAACTCATTAAATTCTTCCTTCTATGAAATTTTTGTGGCCTGAAGCCTTCCTGAAATGCCTCCTTGGGACACTAGTTGTTACACAGTATTTTGTCACCGACCTCGCATCCCCTAATCCTAGATAGTGTCAATCCCTGAATGACATTGCTCTTTTTCATATACCAAAATATGTGACAAATCTTCCATATTACTTAAGAAGATTTCCTAAGCTCATTAATCTTGAAGTTGATCCCTTTTTACCCATGTTTCAAAATCATTGCAGGTCATCAGTACCCTACCTAGGAAGGTAGCCTAGAATGAATTAACACCTCAGAATGTCATCTCTAAGTCTCAATGTTCCCGCAACGTCCCAGATATGGAAAATTAGTTTAAACAAAATACTTCACGGTGGTTATAGAGCTGGTTTTTGGGTCAAAGAAGTTCACTTCTCCTCATTTGAGATGGTGGTTCCGCCTTTTTAGTAACCTCCCATGAAGATAAGCTTCTTCTCCCCTCATTTTTAGAGGCTCCTCCTCTTATAAAAGCATCCTCCATGACTATGATCAGCTGGTTCAGAGTTAGCTAGTTCTTGGCTTGTCAGATTGATAGCTTACAGTTTGGATTGTTGATAGTCTAGCAATCGCTTGTGATGAGAATAATATTTCAGCTTGTGGATTGATAATGTGAAATGGTTTTGTAAGAAGGAAGCCTTATTGTGATTGCCTTAGTTTCATACTTGTGCTTTTGGGTGAGAGAGAGTCATCAGTACTTCTGGGAGACATTTGAGAGTGAATGCTCATGGAGACATACTGATCGGACCCTTCAATGAAGCTTGCGACATCAAGGCATGGTTGTAAGCTTTACTGTTGTTTATATTAATACAATCAATGGTTATTTCCTATATCATGTATGAAATGTATGTTGATAGCTTATGGTTCCCTGACTCTATAAGTAGATAGTTCATTGTTGTGCTCTGTTACGTGTTTTGTCATTTTCATATGTTGTTTCAGGTGAATCATCCATTAAGGAGAAGAAAGTGATAGCTCAAACAACGTGACAAAGTCTTCATCAAACACTGGTATAAGGCAAGTCTCTTCAATGATAACTATTTAAGGAATTAGTATTATCTTTGCCTTGCTGTGACTAGAGCCACTCTAGGGCTAGAGGGGTTTCATCTATCATCAGAGGGAACATTACCTGTATCACAACTTGGCGACTCTGTTGGGGAACTGATTTGTGTGTTGTGCCTTGATTTTTCTCTGGTTGTTATTGATTGAATTACAGAGTGTCTCTTTGTTTCTGGACTAAACCATGAATGATTTGGATTACATGAGTAGATCTGATAGTCTACCTCACTATCTGAGTGATAAGATTGGTGTCTTTTTACTATCTAAGTCTTGTTTTCCCTCTCTATTGAGATCGTCGTTGTTTAATTCCTAACGGCGACGATGAATCACTCTTGGTCTCTCTACCCTCAATATACATCACAAATATCTCGTCATACAGCTATGATGATTCCTAAAATTAGACAGTTGCTGAGAATAGGTGTACCCTTGCGATGACGTCTCTCAGTTGTCCATGTTGTGCTTGCTACGATTAGCGATCATCTCATGTTGTCAGTGTCGAGCCTGCAACGATTCCTGTAGGGTTAATTATTACAACTCTACCTCTTGAACAGACCAGTGTAGTATATCTGTTGATGTTTCCTTCACCTTGTTAAGCTTGTTTTGATTATGTTTACTCAGGCATGCCCTTCTGGTTCCATTTTTATGAAATTTGGCTTTTTTAACTGTGTGACCTGGGTCTTTTAGGGTTCTGTCAAGAATTCATTGGTTTTGGGTTGCGTGTCCTTTCAAGTTTCTGAACTACATCCACAACAAACTTGTTGACTTGTTTGAGGTTGTTCTCTTGCTACTTAACCATTTTCTTGGTTGATCCATAGTGATTGGTCATCAAACTAGCTCGTCGTGTTGTTTTGATTTCCATTCACTATTGATTCATATATTACATTTGGCTTTTGATCAATCAGGTTGTGCATTAGCTTGTTTGTTATTTATTCCAAAAATAAAAAACAATTGCACTCATATAGTATGTGAAAATGAAAGCATGTTTACATTAGTAGATTCTTTATGATTAGGAATTGAAAAGAGAAATTCAAATCTTTCATTTTTTGTCATAGTAGTTTCGAGATAAGTGAAAATCGATGAATTGTGTTTGCCATTGATTGGATTACTTGCTTGCACTATTGTTCTTCAATTTTATTGTCTCTATCTTCGTTCGCTTTGAAATGAAATCCTTACCCTCATTTAGGTATTCATTCATCGAAAGGAATGGTTTTTTACTCATTCTAGTTTCATTCTAGGAGTGTTAAAGATACATTCGATATAGCCTTGAAATTTAGACCTAATTCAAGATTAATTGTTAAAGCCTATTGAATGAACTTAAAAACACATTGGAACCTAATGCTCACATATCTAGAGGTCTAGCCTAGAGACATGTTCTGGCATAGTTAAACCTACTTGTTATTGTTTTCATTAAGGTTGTGTGATTCCTCCTTTTGTGATTTGATAGGTACTAGTGTGGGCTTGCGCTCTCCATACCATCGAGTATATATTGGTAGAGCCCACAAGGTTATCATCCTATTATCCATAGGAAGTCGATTCTACTGCCTTACAAATCGTAACGCCCTCAACACAACATTCGAGAAGATTGACTACCGTACGGAAAGTCCTTGGTCATTTCTCTTTCTTTTATTACCAAGGTGTATATGTAGTTTTACGGTTGGTCTGATGAACCTCTTGCCTAGAATTCCAGAATGGTCACTTTCGTTCCATTTCGACTCTTTAACAATAAAAGGATCATCTGAGCACTTGCCCTTTCAAGCTCATTAAACCTCGAAAGTGATAGAGTCACCTTTCGTCCTTTTCTCGACTCTTAAAATATGAAAAGAAAAAGTTTTGTTTGAATGTTTTAAAATTACTACCCATGAAATATTCCTGGTTACAGTTGGTGTTTCATTCCAAGTCAACTCCAATGGAAACATTTCCAAAGTCTACGAGTCAAGGTCACCCACTAGATGGGGGTCCTAGTCCTGTTCCTTCTTTTGGAAATGTTGGTGCTCCTTATATGGCAATGTTGTCCCTACCTAGGTTAACCATTGGCCTACCCGTTTGATTGTTTTAAACCTCGGTGGTCCCGAGCATCCTTACTCCTACTCCACCATCTCCTTCATTTGAATCACATCACGATGATTCTAGGGTTGCCACTTTGCCTTCTTCCCCTATTTCTTCACCCTCCTCTTCTACTTCACCTAGTGAAAGTTCCAAATCCAGTAAACTGGTGGCTAAGAAGAAGAAGGGGAATAAAAATAAGAAGAAGTTAGGTAAGCAAGAGGCCAACTATGAAACTATTGCTCTAAGTGCACCTTCGGTAGAAAAAACTTCTAATCCTCCACGGAAGGTCAAATTTCCTTGTAAGTTGTGCAAGGGAGATCATTTCCTTTGAGATTGTCCTGGTATTCCTAGTATCTTAGAAGTATGGTCTCAAGATATGATTCGACCATCCTTATCGATCTCTGGAGATCATGTCAATGCTATGCACTTAGCCAACAATGGTAAGAAGAAAGGGAAGATTAAATCTCCATGTAGGTTATGTGAAGGAGATAATCTAGTTAACCTTTGTCCTCTCATGGAAAAAGCTTCCAAAGTTTTGGAAAACCTAACAGCTCCTCAACCCCACCTTTTGGTTAGTTATGAGAGGCTTTCCTCTGATCCTCCCCAGATTGGTAAAAATGTTGATTTATATTCATCTCTTGCCCATCCTACCCTTCTTGAGCCTGACTATGTTATGTCTGTTCCCAACCAACCATTGGTCGAAGAGAGTGTCGACTTGGTTTTACCACTAGTTGTTCATTCTATTCCAATAGAGCATAATTATCATACTCCTCATGTTCTACTTTCTTCAGCTTCTCATGAATCCAAAAGTGACCCTCCTGTCCCTGTTGCTTTGGTGAGTCCTTCTTCTATTCCTGCAAAACATGGGGGTAATCCTATGATACCACAACCAAGTAGTTTTGTTTTTTCCTTCGATTGGAGTCACTTGACTACTTTCTGGCTCTGATCCTATGTGCCTTTCTAGATCACATTACACGCCTATCATATGGACACTCCTTTGGATGAAGATGCGTCTGTTAGCCTCATGTCTTCCACTACTTGGCAAGCTTTGGGCTCTCCAAAACTTGTGTTTGTCACCCAGAATCTGTTGGCTTTCCACGGAGGAACTAGTCAACCGTTAGGGATCCTTCTGAAGTTCCTTATTACTTTGGGTGGTAAAGCCGTCTATATAGATGCGATGGTCATCCAAGGCATCTTGAATTTCAATCTTCTCCTTGGCTACGACTATATTTATGTCATGGGAGCTCTTGTTTCTTCATTTTTTCGTGTTGTTTGTTTTCAACATGATGGAAGAATTGTGACTATCAATCAATTGTCATTCTTTGGTCACTAGGTACCTCCTTCACAACCATCATTTACTATTAGCTCTTGTTTGCTAGCAGTACCTTCCCTACCACAGGTTAATTATGTGGTTACATGTTCCGTCTCCACATCTATTGATGATCACGGAGATGATCGAGTACATCATGTAGTGGGGGTCTTGGCACCCAATCTATCATTGGTACCCAATGACCTGCATTCCTCCGAGAGCATTGTCCTTCCATCTAGTGAATAACTCTTGGGAGTCTTGTTCTCATGTGGTCCATGAAATATTTCTTTAAGGATAGTTATTTTATTGTGTGGACCTCTTTCGAAAATGAAACATGACATCCCAAGGGTAATGCTTTTCTTGTGTCTACCTCATTAACAAATGAAACAAAGAGTGTCGAGGATAGTTTGTTCCTGTGTCACCTCGTTTGAAAATGAAACAAGGGGTGACAAGAATAGTTTTTATCTTGTGTCAAGCTCCTTAAAAAATGAAACAAGGGTCTTGAGGATAGTTCTTTTACTATGTCAAACTCCTTAAAAAATGAAACAACTCCCTCTTTTGAATCAAGTCTTTGATTAAAGATCTCATAAAATCCCAGTGATTCTTTCTAAGATCTCACAAGTGAACCTTCATTCTGTTCTCCTAGTTGAATGAAATGAAGCTTAGGGGGCATGTATCTCGATTTGAGTCATTATATGGGGGAATGCAAACTTATAGCAAGCATAGTTTTTCATTTCAAGCTTGCGTAAACATGAAACTGAATTCAAGCAGAGATCTCCATGGTTCAAGCTTGTGTAAAAATGATCCCACACCCAATTTTCACCCTCGTCATCACCATTTTTATCAAGTAATTTCTGCTAGATGAGCCTTGGTTGTTTCATTCCATCGTCACCATCTCTTTGGCCAATCATATGTTTTCACTTGGTTATTTTTCCTTTCTTGAAGCACCACAATGATGAGTGGTTTTATTAGCCAACCTCTTGACCATTATGTGTTCTGAGCAGTTCCACCACTTCCGAAGCCAGTTTCTACCCTTTATACCACTCGTTCCTCCAGGATGAGTCACCTTTAAGCTATTTTCTAACTCGTAAAAGCTGAAAAGATTGCTGCCTATTTTTCCCTTTTGACTCGTAAAGGAAATAAAATAGGGGGTCCACTTTCAAGCTCTTTTCTGACCCTTTTAGAAATGAAAAGATTGACGAGCTTGTTAATGGTTATGAAAAGTTGTGTATCCTGTAAGTTTGTTAGTTTTTTGGACTTGAGACACTATTTATGAAAAGTAATCCTTGACTGAAATGGTCAAGCTGTTCTCTCAAGTATTGTTTTTTATCTTTTCGAGCTTGAGAGACACAAGCGTACGAAAAGGGCCATCTAGTGTTTTCTTTTCCTTGCCATTTTCAAACTCTCTAAATATGAAAATGACTCTGAGTTTTACCTATGTCGGACTCCTTAAACCCTGACGACATTAGACTCGTAATCGTGATGAGAACTGAGCTTCTCCTCCCTAGGGCTCATTAAAATTTTACTAGGTTGGATTTGTACGAAGCACAAAATTATATTGCAAGAATATTCTATACCCTTCAAGCTTTTGTTTCAAAAATAATTTGGGTACTTGCCAGCAATGGTGGGGGAAAATTTGGAAATATTTGTTGATTACATACGACAGCTTGTCGCTCTTGAACATCAACACCTTTTCTATTCTCAATAGGTTTAGGATATCCTCACTTCATCATTGGCCTTCCGGGATTTGGGGTCTTCATTTTTCCTCATTCCACTCAATCCATCCTGTCTTTACATAACCTTCGATCCCTTGGTATGAAATGCTACCACATTCCGGAGTCATGTTGTTGATATGTTCAAGAGCTTAATCCTTCTGCAGTTTGCACCCTTACGTCCTCCTCTGATTCTCTGTTTCATCCATCTTGTCCCTTTGTCTCACATCATTGATGTGAGAAAAATTATGGCCCTCCTACAACCGATCACTTCCTGTCGACATCAACTCATTATCCAGGAAGTTGATCTAGAGACTCCTTTCAGGTACCTTGGAGCTTGCATGCCTTAATGGAAAGCTGTTTGCACTCGACTATAGGCTTGCACTCGATTGGGTGATTTCACAAGTGTTCGACTGAAGATCATTATTCACACTTTGTGGACTGTACTAGAAGTTCCTTGAGAACCATTGACATTACTAGTGGTCTCTCTTGCACTCGTTAATTGTTCACATCATTGGGCCTATACATAGACTACATGTACTTCTTTCACTATCAGAGATATTAGTTGTACTTGTGTTTGTAAGTTCTTCGCGATGGTGTTCCGGTTCAGTTATTGTTTCATAAAGCATTTGATCCCTCCCACTCTCTCGACCTTCATGCTTTACGGGCCATTTGTTACACAGTATTTTGTCACCAACCCCGCATCCCCTAATTCTGGATAGAGTCGGTCCTTGAATCACATCTCCTCTTTGTCATATACCAAAATATGTGTCCAAATCTTCCATATTACTCAAGAAGATTGCCTAATATCATTAATCCTAAAGTTGACCCCTTTTACCCATGTTTCGAAATCGTTGTAGGTCATCAGTATCCTACCTACGACTATAGCCCATAATGAACTAATGCCTCATGATGTCATCTTTGAGTCTAAGTGTTTGACCCACGACGACCAAAATATGGCGAATTAGTTCAAACATAGTACTTCTGGGTGGTCCTGGAGTTGGTTGTTGGGTTAAAGAAGTTCACCTCTCCTCATTTAAGATGGTGGTTCTGCCTTTTAAGTAACCTCCTATGAAGATAAGCTTCCTCTCCCCTCATTTTTAGAGGCTTCTCCTCTTATAAAAGCATCCTCCATGACTATGATCAACTTGTTTAGAGTTAGCTAGTTCTTGGTTCGTTGGATTGATAGCTTATAGCTTGGATTGCTGATAGTCTAACAATATCTTGTGATGAGAATAGACTTTCATCATGTGGATTGATAGTGTGAAATGGTTTTGTAAGAAGGAAGCCCTATTGTGATTGCCTTAGTTTCATACTTGTTCTTTTGGGTGACAAAGAGTCATCAGTCCTTCTAGGAGACCTTTGGGAGTGAATGCTTATGAAGAGATATTGATCGGACCCTTCAAGGAAGCTTCCGATGTCAAGGCGTGGTTGTAAGATCTACTGTTTTTTATATTAATACAATCAATTGTTATTTCCTATATCATTTATGAAATGTATGTTGATAGCTTATGGTTCCTTGACTCTATAAGTAGATAGTTCGTTGTCGTGCTCTATTACATGTTTTGTAGTTTTCATATGTTGTTTCAGGTGAATCATCCATTAAGGAGAAGAAAGCGATAGCTGAAGAGGACTGACAAAGTCTTCATCAAACACTGGTATAAGGTAGTTCGCTTCAATCATAACTCTTTAAGGAATTAGTGATTGTCTTTGTCTTGTTGTGACTAGACCCACTCTAGCGCTAGAGGGGTTGCCTCTATACATAGAGGGAACATTACTTGTATCACTCTAGTGTAGCCCAAGCCTTGAGACAATGCGTTATAAAGAAGGTAGGCCCACTATGGCCTACACTACAGTGCACTTAGGCCATATTTGACCTGTGCTGAGCGAGATTGAGCGAAATTTCCATAACGTTTAGAGAATATTCCTTCATTCTAGATGACTCTAGAAGGATCCCATCTCTTATTGCCTCTTATGAGCTCAAAATTGGATAGGCTAAGGATCCATTAACCTCCTACCCTCTCATCCCTTACCCCATGCAAGCTAACTCCGCATTTAGAAGTACATTCAGTACCCTCATTTATAACAAAACCACCTCCATTTCCTATAAATTGAGCACTTATCACAGTGATCAGGGGGTTAGAATCTGAAGTTTGTAAGGAGATTTTGTTGGTTCGCGAATTGGGTGTATGTTAAGAAATTTTATGCTACTGGAGTGTTGTGGTTTTGAAGTGGTGAGGGTTGGATTGAAGCTAGAGGAGTGGCATAGGATTAAACTGTATTGGGTGACACTCTTCCTTATACATTAATAAATAGTTTATTGCTTTTCTCATATGATTGTTCATATTTGTGATGATTATGTGTTTCAATGTCTTTGATTCCACTATTTTATAATAGATAGATTATGTATACTTTAATCATTTCTTGCTTCTATTTCTCTTGATGTAGATACATCTTGAGTGGATTGAGTTCAAGTGGGAGTGATGGGAGTAATTCAAATGAGATCTAGGAAGCGAAAGGCTACAAGTAAGTTCCTCCTTCTCATTTATCTTCTACAAGAAAAGGTTAAACTACTTTCTTTTTGTTGTTCTAGGTGTAGTCATGTACCTAGGGAAAATGCATTTATTCATAGATGTAAATTCCATGTAACATTTTCCTAGAGGGATTGCATAATTTCTAGGCTGAGCAACTATCATGGTCAGACCTCATAATTTTCTTTAGGAAGCCTATCTCACTGCATTAGGAAATTTTTGAGAGGAACATGTTGCCTCATTGGATTTGTACAATTTCTTTCAGTTTTTGGGTTAGTTGTCCTAGAGGGATTCTGCAATTTCTAGGAGCTGCAAGTGACTACTACCCAGAATTGTGCAATTTCTGGGTTGAGTAGCTATCTTGGGATGAATTGTGAAATTTCTGAGACGAAGACTTTGAGGAAGAATTGTAGAATTTTGGAGCCTAGCTAGGTGTCAAGTTAGGTTTTGCAATTTCTGGAGGGAAGGTTAGTTCCCCTCCAGAATTGTACAATTCCGAGAGGGAGCTACTCAACCAGAAACTAGTACTAAATCCGTAAAGCAACCTGTGAAGGGGGTGGAACAAACTTGCATGCACAGGCTGATAGGGCTCTATGAAACATCTGAAGCTAATGTGATTGATAGTGCAAGGCATGCTACTGAGGATGGTTAGTAGGGAGGCTCCAAACTGAATCTAAGGCAAAATTTTGGAGGGTGGTTGGAACAGCTACAATAGGTATCCTAAAGATATAGCTCTCACCCTTCATGCGTATATAGATGTGGATTTGGTTGGAAATGTTGATGATCAAAAAAGCACTAGTGGAGGTGCATTTTATATGGGATACTAATTAGTATCTTGGTTCATCAATAAATAAATTTTGATTGCCTTGTCTATAGTAGAAGCATAATATGTGGCCGTTGCATCTTGCTGCACACAACAACTCTCGATGATGCAAACGTTACAATATATTCAAATTAAAAGTGCTCCACCCATCTCGATCTTACATGATAACACAAGTGCTATTAGTATTTCAAAAAATATTTTTATGCACTCCAATATCAAGCACATACCCATTAAGTACCACTTTCTACGAGAATAGGTGCTAGAACGAAAGGTTAAATTCGAGTATGTTCCCTCCAAATAACAAGTTGCTAATATATTCACTAAATATCTTCCCAAAGAAGCATTTGAATATCTCAGTAAATGGTTGGGAGTTGCTTCTACCTCATCTTGTTGTTAAGACTAGTTTGTTTAGATTCAAAGGATTGTTTTCTATACATGGATTTAATGGAGTAGGGTCGTGTATATACGCGAGTTTTTATGTTGGTTGTAGCCTACGTGTTTTTTTATATAAAAAACAATGGGTTAGACTAAAAATCAGTTTCTGAAATGGATGTTCAGTCTAATATTGATGGATACAGTCTATTGATATGCTTTTCTCATTGATGTTTATTATATTTATGAAGATGCCTTGATGAATGAATTATTGAAAATGCACATGTAGCACAGGTTTAGGGGAAGCATTAGCCTTCAAAATATTATGCACTGTTGGCATCATGGTTGTTGAATTCAACTATGGTATTAGTTATTAATGTTATTTTATGGAAAGGTAATGTAAAGACCTATGGTCTAATAATGTGTCTTTTTCTATCATAGTCTATTATGGATGAGTCCTTCTAGACACATGATGTAATTTATACCCCCACTATGCATGGGAAGGATGATGTAATAATTGTAGTTTCATGTCATGTATGAACATTTGATGTATCCCCACTTGGTTGGGTGACTGATATATGTATGATTAATTAGTGATAAGAAGGTCATACTCACATAGTTGATTTATAAAGTCATGTTATTCTTCTAAATAATATTTTTTTAAACTTTGAATGTGCATAGGGGGTGAATGGAAAGTATAATGCCTCTCAGCATGTACTAAGGGGAATAATCTCTTGGTCCACCCTTTTCCCTTGATGTCAAAGGGGTAGAGTATCATGGTGTTGCTTGATATATCTAACAGGTTCTACAGCTTGAAGTGATCAACACCAATATGGTTGCCATAAGGTCCAAAGGGGGAGATTGTTGGCATTATGGTACATGTGTTGTCCTTGATGGAAACCCACATATAGGTCAGTTCTGATAAATGGAAACTCATATTGTAACAGGTATATTCAAAGGAAAGATAGTGTTGGTATAGAAGAAAAGGATGATGGGACAAAGGATTACAGACCAAAATTAAGAAATTGAGGAAAAATAATGAACTGTGTACGTTGTTTAACCTAGTCCAAGTAGCATATACACGTGCGTACACAGAATAAAAGGAGGATATACGTATGCGCAAATTTTCACAGAAGGAAAAGCATGTATGGGATAGAAAATTAAGGTTAAATAATACCAAGGGTATATACCATGGTATTAGCCCATAATATTGAATATAATAATGGTTTCTTTATCCCGTCTAACAATACCACAAGTTCTAAGTGTTGTTTTGGTGCATGGTATTGACAAGGCCTCTAAGTATACAAGGAGTAGAAGATGAAAGGGCTAAGTGTGCAAGTGAAAGTGTTTTTCATGAATACTTCTATTTGAAATATATTTTGTGTTGTAAGGGCTATGGTTATGAAATATATATGAAATATCTTGTGCACCCTTGTATCAATGTTGGATCAGGATCATGAGACCTAAAATGACTTATCAATGTATGATTTGATAATCAATAGCCTAGATCTAAATGCTAGCACATGTTTTATCATTTAGATATATATGATATCGGTATACCTGAAGTCTTGAAAAGATGTGAAGCTATAAGTCATTATTTACATATCTATATGCAGGTTCACCTCCATGAAGATGCGTGTACACACAGTTTCAGCGCTTCCAAGTAGTGTACGAAGAGGAAGGGCTTGTTATTCAGAAATGATTGATATATTTGATTCGTGATGTTGTTTTACTGTTGCTTTTCAATGATGTCTTCATTAGATCTAAAGTTAAACTAATTGTATAAGGAGATTAAATCTAGCTGATTGATTGATTGAGTAAGAAGGGTGATCTTTGTTGCTATCTATTTAGAACTATGTAATGTGATAGTAGATCTTTAGAATGTCTTTGGTTGATAAAGTTTTTTGTTCAGAATATTCATGATTCAATATATTTAGAGGTATACACAAGTTGGGTTACAGAAAGTAGCGTATATACGCAGGTTGTTGTCTTTTAAGTAGCATATAAATTCTGACATATGGGTTTTGAGGTTGTCATTAGCTCTAGTTGTTGCTACAGTGTTCTGATTTTCTATGTGTATATTGATTACAATGATCTAACTATTCCAGTTGATTAGTTGAATTTTGATTAGGTGTCGGTTCATGTGCGTTGCTTATGTGTGTTTATTTATTCTATTTTTATTGCATCTGTTTACTTGTTAACAAACACATCACACTCTCACTTAAGTTCAATAAATAATGAAGTAGATGTTTAAAAGTTAATTATATATATTCTAGTTCCATTCATAATAGTCACACACATATGTTGTTTGGTTTCTGTAAAATCATGTATATAGTTTGAAAAGGAAACATTATTATTGTGAAAGTTGAAGTACTAATTCAACCACCCCAAGTATTTTTCCAACAATTGGTATTAGAGAAGGTACGTCAGAAGAAGCTTGATCGCTTGAAGGAAGATCTCTCAAGATGAGAAATCATGAAGGAATGGGATCTATTAGACCACCAATATTCAATAGAAATAACTTAGCATATTGGAAGACAAGAACGAGATCCTATCTTCAGTTACTTGGAACAAATGTTTGGGCAATTGTGGAAGGAGGATACCAATATCCAGCAGTAGTCCCGATGTATCCACTAGAAAATAAATCATATGAAACTAATCCCAAAGCCTTCAATGCATTATTAGGAAGTCTATTAGAATCAGTATTCGTCAAAGTCATGCATCTCAACATAACCAAAGCAATATGGGACAAAAACAATCAGAGCTACGAAGGAGACTCCTAGGTAAAATGTGTTAAGCTCCAAACTCTCAGAATTCAATATGAAACTCTCAATATGCATAGTGATGAAAGTATTGCTAGTTACTTTTTACGAGTAGATGAGTTTGTAAATCATATGAAGAATCGAGGAGAAGAAATAAAGGAGGCTATTATTGTAGATAAAATTTTAAGATCTCTAGCTTGTAAATTTGAGTAAAAAGTATCTTCCATTCAAGAGAAGAATGATATACAATATTTTATTATTGTTCAAATTCATGTAATTTTAAGCGCCTTTGAAGTGAGGAAAGGAGGTCCATTAAAAATTAGAGAAGCCTCTTTCAAAGCCTCGATAAAGGGAAAAGAAAAGCAAGATCTCAAGGAATTAGGATATGTATGAAAATAAGACAAGGGAAACTTCATGAAGAAACTTCAACTAGGTATCTAAAGACTCAAAGGTAAGATTCCTTTCAAATGTTTTGCTTATGGTAGACTTGGTCATTATCCTGAAAAATGTCCCCATAAAGATAACCATGACGAAGGAAAGGATTCTGCAAAAGCTAATAGGAAACGATTTGTTAATATAAGAAGTTATTATACTCATGAAGATAGTGATGGCCTATCTAATAGTAATGAAGGTGAATATGATCAAGAAATTAAAACTCTCATGGTTTATGAAAATGATAATTTTATGGATGCCTTAGAAGAAGAGTATTTTCTTGAATAAATCACTCAACTCAAAATGTTCGGAACAAAAGAATAGTCATAGGCCCCTTGACACTCCAACTCAGGGAAAGGGAAAAGCACAATAAAAAATTAGAGTGTGAAGTAGCAATTCTAAGAAAGGAACTTTGGAAGAGAAAATATATGAATATTAGATTTTCTAAGGGATCAGAAACCTTAGATGAAATCATCTAGGTTCAATGTTATTCTCTTATAAGGACTAGTCTTGGATACACTGGAGAATCATCCCAACTAGATAATTCTTTAACCATCACCAGAAGCTATCTCGATGCAGCAAAATCCAGTAAGCAATGTGTCAATCCTCAACAAAAGCCTAAAGGTACTCTCCAGGTAAATCATGCTCATTTTACTCCAAGGGTGAACATCTATAGAAGAACTAACCAAAAGGTTAACAATACCAAAATATTTTATGATCCCAGAAACTTCTTCTTCAATGGGCAATGCTTTTCATGCCATAACTTTAGTCATAAGTCTACTCAATGTTTTTCTTATAAACGTATCATGACTAGAGAAGCGAGAAAATAAAGGAGCATGACAGGAATGAGGAAGATCTCTTTTAATAAGTTTTCACGTCTTGAGAAGGAAATTGAATGTTCATTTCGAAATAACGTTGGTCATGAAGAATCTGAATGCAGAAGAAAATTTTAGCCAACATATCAAAAGGAACAAATATCATCAAACTCCAAGGTATGGAAAAAGAAGGAACTATAGTCAGAAAGATGTTGTATAGCTCTGTTTATAGAAGGAAAAGAAAATTAGTGGTACATTTATAGCAGATTCACTAAACACATGACAGGTGATATATGTAAACTCCTTTCATACAATGCTATAGAAAAGGAAAGTAATGTCTCTTTTGGAAATGACACACCAGCTTTCATTAAGGGTAAAATTTCTTTTTATCTAAAAGAAAAGGTTAAATATGGAAATATTATGTATGTTGATGGTTTAAAACATAACTTATTGAGTGTTAGTCAAATGTGTGATCAATGGAATGAAGTTGTGTTTTGATCAAAATAATGTGTGGTTCATGAGCTTGACACATGAGAGACCATAATCAAAGGTAGAAGAACTCCAAGGAGTCTATATATACAAGGAGGAGGTCAAGAACAATGTTATCTAAGAAAAATAGAAGAGAACTCGTTATGGAACAACATACTGGGGCGTCTAAGTTTTTCTCAAATAAGAAAATCATGTAGGCTTAAGGTTGTTCGTGATGTTCGAGATATAATCATCCCAAAAAATACCATCTATAGACCATGTCAATTTGGTAAGAAAACCAGTGTTCAATTCAATGCCAAAGAATGATCAACAAGTAAGCCTCTTGCACTCATTCACACTAATTTTTGTGGACCAATAACGAAAAATTCAACTCGTGGAGAAGAATACTACATTTTATTCATTGATGATTTTTCTAGAATGTATTGGATTAGTCTACTGAAACAGAAATATGAAGCGTTTGAAAATTTTAAGGTCTTCAAAGCTTTAGTTGAAACTTAATTATATCTAAACATCAAATGTCTCAAATCTTATTGAGGAGGAGAATTCATACCAGATGAATTTTTTGAATTTTTTGAACAACATGGAATAAAGAGATAGTTCTCTGTTACAAGAACTCCTCAAAAAATATTCTCAACAAAGCTCAAGTATGTTTAAATAGTGATCAAACTCCATATGAAATTTCGTATGGTAAGCTTCCCACTGTAAAACACTTCAAATGTTTTGGAAGCAAATGTTTCATAAAAAAGAAAGATGAAAAGCTTGTTAAGTTTGAACCCAGAGCAGACGAAGGAATATTTCTTGGTTATTCATCTAGAAGTAGAGGATACAAATGTTATAATGAGAGACTTTGGAAAACGGTTGAATGCATTGATGTTGTAATTGATGAGGCATGCAGAAATCTGAAACAGGTAACATCAGCAAAAGAAGATGATAATGAAGACAGTGAATGATTTCCCATATACAATGAAAATGATATACAGGAAGAAAGAAATGAAGCATCAGAAGAAGATACATCTGACAGGGAAAAGGCTTCATCCAGGTATGGTCAAAGGAATCATCCAGAATCTCAAAGTCTAGGAGAAAAAGGGTCTAGAGTACAAACAAGAAGAAGTCTTGTAGGATCTTCTAGCTATATAACCTTATTATCCTCAATGAACCAAAAAATGTAAATGAATCTAGAAAAGATGAATGATGGATTAAGGCCATGGATGAAGAACTTGACCAACTTGAAAAGAATGAAACTTGGGAATTATTTCCTAGACCTCATGATAAAAATGTTATTGGAACAAAATGGATATTCAAGAAAAAGTTGAATGAAAATTTAGAGGTAATTAGAAACAAAGAGAGGCTTGTTTGTAAAGGGTATGCACAACAAGAAGGTATAGACTTTGAAGAAACGTTTTTACTTGTAGCTAGACTTGAAGCCATAAGAATATTTCTTTCTCTTTCAAGTTTTTGAAAATTCCAATTTTATCAAATGGATGTAAAATATGCACTTCTTAATGGAGATTGTGAAGAATAATTATATGTTGAACAACTAGAAGGATTCATTATGGGAAATGATGCGAAGCTTGTATGCATAGTGAAAAAGCCTTTATATGGACTAAAACAAGCTTTGAGGGAATGGTATTATCGTCTTGACAAATACCTTCAATAACAAGGCTTCACAAAATGGTCTTGATCCAGGAGGATATTGGTGGCCACCTGCCTATTCCATGTTAACCCCCACCATTATTTCTTTTATTCTTTCAGTTTCCTTAATTGTAGCACAATTTACTATTTTTGGTAGTTTGTTGGGTCGTTGACTTTCGGATGCATTTTGAGGCCCTAAACGACATATTTTTGGAAATATTACTCCATGTGAGTTCCTTGAAATCATGTTTATAGTTGTAGTCCTCGGAGATATATTTCCAACTAGGTATCATGCACATGGGGAGGAGATAATATGACCAAGTTACAAGCGTAGGAAGTCGGTTTCCCAACTAACCCCAATGAGGCCCATAAACGTTGGTGTTACATCTCCTCGGGTTAGGGTTTTGGTTGCTTAGCATTTTCTATTATTGTTCAATAATAAAAAGGACCTTGAGCCTCATTGTAATAGAGTTCAGTGGCATGTAGCCACCACATCTCTTCTTAGAGGTAAGCTACCTTTGCTCGAGCTAGTCTCATTTCAATTTTTATTTGTAAGCATATTTCGTTATTTGTTATTAATGAAAGATAGTGTTGTTTCTATTGCATCTCTCTATTTATGGTTATATCTATAATTTTTGGCATTCCTATTTAAATTTGGATTAGATCTACAGACAATAACCTGTATATAAAAATTGAGGATGAAAAATTGTTAATTATTGTTGTTTATGTTCATGATATAATCTTTGGAAGTAATGAATAATCTATGAGTAAAAAATTTGCATCAAGAATTTGAAATGTCTTTACTTGGCGAATTGACCTATTTTCTTGGTCTACAAGTGCAACAAACAAAAGATGGCATCTTTATCTCACAAAATAAATATCTCAAGAGATTCTAAAGAACTACAGAATGGAAGATTCCAAAATAGTATGTACTCCAATGGTAACATGATGTAGTCTTAGTTCTAATAATGATTCTCCTACAGTGAATCAACTAGTGTATAGATCTATGATTGGAAGTCTACTTTATTTGACAGGTACTATAGAAGATATCATGCATGCAGTAGGAATTTTTGGAAGATTCCAAGCCAATCCGAAAGAATCCCATCTTCGAGCAGTAAAGAGAATATTCAAATATCGCCAAGGAAATCAAGACTTTGGTCTATCGTATCCTAAAGATACAGGTCTCACCCTTCATGCATATACAGGTGTAGATTGGGCTAGAAATGTTGATGATCAAAAATTCACTAGTGGAGGTGCATTTTATATGGGATCACAATTAGTATCTTTTTTTAGCAAGAAACAAAGTTTTATTTCCTTATTTATAGTGGACGAAGAATATGTGGTTGTTGCATCTTGCTGCACACAACTACTCTAGATGATGCAAACATTAGAAGATATTTAAATTAAATGTTTTCCACCCATCTCCATCTTATGTGATAATAAAAGTGCTATTAGTATTTCAAAAAATCATGCTATGCACTCCAAGACCAAGCACATACCCATTAAGTACCACTTTCTACAAGAACAAGTGCTTGAAAGAATGGTTAAATTGGAGTATGTTCCCTTCGAAGAACAAGTTTTTGATATATTTACTAAACCTCTTCCCAAAGAAGCATTTGAATATATCACATAAATGTTTGGAGTTGTTTCTTCCTCATCTTTCTATTAAGACCAGTTTGTTTAGGTTCAGAGGATTGTTTTCTATACATGGATTTAATGGAGCAGCGTCATGTATATACGTGAGTTTCTATGCCAGCAGTAGCGGATGTGTTTTATTGATATAAAAATAGTGGGTTGGACTCAAAAATCAATCTCTAACATGGTTTTTAAGTCTGATATTAATGGATACAGTCCGCCCATATGCTTTTCTCATTGATGTTTATTTTACTGATGAAGATTCCTTGATGAATGAATTGTTGAGAATGCACAAGTAGCACAGATTTATGGGGAGCATTAGCCTTCAAAATATTATGCATTGTTGGCATCATGGTTATTGAACTCATCCATGGTCTAAGTTATTAATTTCATTTGATGAAAAGGTCATGTAACGGCCTATGGTGTAATAATTTGTATTTTTCTGTCACAGTCTATTATGGATGAGTCCTTTTCGGAACATGATGTAATTTGTACCCCCAATATGCATGGGAAGGATGATGGAATAATGCAATTTCCAGTCATGTATGAACACATTACGTATCCCCACTTGGTTTGGTGACTGATGTATGCATGATTCATTGGTGATAAGAAGGTCATACTCACATCGAGGAGTTATAGAGTCATCTAATTCTTTTCAAAAATATTTCTGCAGACTCTCAATGTGCTCAGGGGGAGCATGGATAATATAGTGTCTGCCTCTCATCATGTAATAAGGGGGAGAAGATCTTGGTCCACAATTTTCCCTTAATGTCAAAGGGGGAGAGTATCATTGTGTTGTTTCATATCTCTAACAAGTTATATAGCTTGAATTGATCAACACCAATATGGTTTCCATCAAGTCCAAAGGGGGATATTGTTGGAATTGTTGTACATGTGTTGTCCTTGATGGAATCCCACATGCAGGTCAATTCTGATAAAGGGAAACTCACATTGGAACAGGTCTATTCAATGGTAAGGGAGTAACATTATAGAAGAAAAGGATGATGGGACAAGTGATTACATATCATAATCAACAAATTAAGGAAAGATAATGTTTTCAGTTGTATACGATGTTTAACCTAGTCCAAGTAGCATATACGCACGAGTGCATAGAATAAAATTAATTTATATGTATGCACATAGTTTCACGGAAGGAAAAGTATGTATGGGATGGAAAATTAAGGTTAAATGATAGACAGGGTCCATATCATGATATTAGCCCACAATATTGGGCGAAATAATAGTTACTTGATCCCATCTAAGAATACCATAAGTTCTAAGTGTTTTTTTGGTGCATGGTATTGACAAAGGCTCTAAGTATATAAGTAGGAGAAGGTCAAATGACTAAGTGTCCGAGTGAAAGGGTTTTTCATGAATATTTCTATCTGAAATATATTTTGTGTTGTAAGGGTTATGGTTATGATATAGATCTAAAATATCTTGTGCACCCTTGGATACAATGTTGGATCAAGATCATGAGACTTGAAATGACTTATCATTGTATTATATGATAATTCATAGGCTATATATGAATTCTAACACATGTTTTATCATTTAAAATGCTATGATCTGGGTATATCTGAAGTCTTGAAAAGTTGTGAAGTTATAATTCATTATCTGTAGATCTATACACAGATTCGCCTCAGTGAAGGAACGTATACACACGAACTCGACACTTCAAAGTAGTGTATGTAGAGGAAGGGCTTGTCGTTCAGAAATGACTGATATATTTGATTAGTGTTTACTATTTCTTTTCAAGGATGTCTTCATTAAATATTAAGTTAAACTTTTTGTATAAGGAGATTGAATCTAGTTGACTCATTGATTGAGTAAGAAGGGTGATCTTTGCTGCTATCTATTTAGAACTCAAGAATATGAGAGTAGACCATTAGAATGTCTTTGGTTGATACAATTTTTGGTTCAAAAGATTTATTATTCAATATATTTAGAGGTATACACAGGTTGGCTTAAAAAAAGTGTATACACAAAGGTTGTCCTGATTTAAGTAGCGTATACATTCTGACATATGGTTTTTGAGCTTGCAGTTGGTTCAGGTTGTTGCTATAGTGTTTTGACTTCATATCTGTATATTGATTCCCGTGATATCACTATTCTAGTTGATTACTTGAATTTTGATTAGTGTGAGTTGATTGGGTTTTGAGTGAATGGATGATTTAGTTGTATCATAAATTGACAATTGGGTGATTTAGTTGTGTGAGAGGTTTCAATGATTGTTTGATTCAGTTGTGTCAGAAGTTTCAATGATTGGTTGATTCAGAAAGTGATGATTGGGTTTCAGTGATTGATTGATTCAAATGTATCAATGATGGATGAATGTGTTACAACAATGAGTTACAATTTTGAGTTTTGAATTGAGCTTAAGTGTTGATAATAGGACCAGTATGAAAATTTGATGAAACGTGGACTACATATTATGTTGATGTATACCTGGATTATCAATTTTGAAAATTTATGAGACGTGGTCCCTAAAGAAAGATTGAAGGTGGTATCCTTTTGTATGTTGGAACCTATGTACTCGTAAACGTATTAGCTAGTACAACAACTAGAGGGTTGGAGCTCCCTTCTAGTAGCAACTCAAAAATGAGTGAAGATTGTAGCCATTTTTAGGCCGACACCTATGTATTGGTAAACATATCAACCAGTACAAGAGATAGGGGGTTGTAACTCCCTTCTAGTAAAAGATGGAGAATGAGAGAAGGTTGCAGTCTTCTGTAGGTGGGTGCCTAACACTAGTTGAGCTTATGCTCGTACAAGATTGTAAACATTCTTTTCTTTATATTAAAAATAAGACTGAGATGAGAGCACCAGTGGATTTTTTTCCCACATTAGGTTTCCACCTGAAAAATCCTGGTGTTCATGTGTGCTTCTTATGTACATTGATTTATTCTATTTTTATTGCATATCTTTACTACTTAGTAAATGCATCACAATCTGATTTAAGTTCAACAAGTAATGAATTATATGTTTTATATGTTAATTATCTATACATTGGTTCCATTCATAATAGTCACAGACATAAATTTTTTGGTTTCTCTAAAATCGCGTATAAAGTTTGAAAAGGAAAAAATATTATTGCAAAAGTTTAAATGTTTATTCATGCCCGCTCTCAGTATTTGTCCAACATCTATGTCTATATTTTTTTCTATGTGTCTCTTTCTTCTTCTCTCTCTATCCACCTTCCATTTTGTGACTATCTCCCTACCTCTATCCTTCTCTCACACCCCCTCCCTCTCTCCTCTGTCTCTCTCTCGCTCCCCCTCCCTCTCTCCTCCATCTCTCTCTCTCTTCCTCTCCATCCCTTTTTCTATCTTTCTCTTCTTCCCTCTCTCTCCCACTGCCATATATATTTATACCTCCCTACATATCTCCTTCTTTGTCTCTCTATCTTAACCCCCTAAACACATGTCACACTCTCTCTCTCTCTCTTTCTCTCCATATATATCTCTCTTCATCCCTCCCTCTCTTTATCGCTCTCTTATTCCCTCTCACCTGCTCCATCTATATCTATATATCCCTTTGTATCTCCTTCTTTATCCCTCTATATCAGCCCACAAACATACACTCTAACACATAATTCAATGCATTTTATGAATAATTTTTATGTTCTTACACTAAAAGAGTGTGTATATTTTAGGGGTGAGAAGGAGAGACAATCAGAGATAAAGATATAGATAGAGGGGGGAGAGAGGGAAGAAGAGAGAGGCAAAGACATGGGGGAGGAAGAGATATATATATGGACAGGGATGTGTTAGAGAGAGAGAAAAGGAAGAGAGATAGAGGGAAGGGAAAATGGAGGGAGAGAAATAGATAGATAGATAGATATGGGGAAATAGTATGTATGTTTGGGGGGTGAGAAAGACAGGTAAAGAAAGAGAGATAATGGGAGATAGAGATATAGATAGAGGTGGAAGAGATGCAGTTATGCTGAAATCAATGCACACTATTAATCTAATTACTTTGAAATTAATTTACATCATGCATCTAGTTGCATCAAATGATAAATCAACATCTACAATAAAATCAATGCATCTAGTGCAAACAATGAAAAAAATATTAGGAATCAACATCCACGATAAAATCAATACATTTAGCGCACGCAATCGAATAGGATTATAAATCAATATCTACATTGAAACTAGTGCATCTAGTGCAAGCAATCAAATAGGAGTATAAATCAACATCTACGTCGAAAATCAATGCATCTAGTGTAAGGTATTCAATAGGGTTAGAAATTGCCATCAACATTGAAATCAATGCATCAAGTGCAAGCAGTCATATATGATTAGAAATGAATATATACACTGAAGCCAATGCATTTAGTGAAAACAATCCAATAGGAGTAGAAATAAACATCTACACTGAAATCAATGCATCTAGTGTAAGGTATTAAATAGGATTAGAAATTGACATCTACACTGAAATAAATGCATTGAGTTCAAGAAATCAAATATGATTAGAAATCAATATCTACATTGAAACCAATGCATCAAGTGCAAGCAATAAAATAGGAGTAGAAATCAACATCTACACTGAAATAAATGGATCTAGTGTAAGGTATTAAATAGGATTAGAAATAGACATCTACACTTAAATTAATGCATCTAGTGGAATGGATCAAATAGGATTAGAAATCAACAACTACACCAAAATCAATACATATATTTTAGTGAAAAAACAAAATATTCATGACTTTCTAGATCTAACTTCTATGTCTATATTTGTCTCTCTATGTCTCTTTCTTCTTCCCTCTCTCTCCACCTTCCATTCTATGTCTATCTCTCTCCCTCTATCCTTCTCCCTCTCCCCCTACCTCTCTCCCCTGTCTCTCCCTCTCTTCCTCTCCCCCCTCTGTTTTTTTATCTTTCTCTTCCTCCCTCTCTCCCCCTACCATATATATCTACACCTACCTCGATCTCTCATTATTTATCTCTCTACCTCAGTATCTTAAACAAATTTCATGATCTCTCTCTCTCCCTCTCTCTATCTATCTCTCTCTCACTCCAGACATATCTGTCTTCCTTCCCCCCTCCCTTTACCTCTCTCTAATTCCATCTTTCCTCCTTCATGTATTTCTGTATCTCCCTTTATCTCTCCTTCTTTATCTCTGTATTTCAGCCCATAGACGTACAATCTCTCTCCATATCTATCTATCTATATCTCTCTCCCTATTCATCTCCCTCTCTCTCTCTGCCTCCTCTATCTATATCTCTCACTCCCATTCTTTCTATCTTCAATTGTGTGTCTATCTCAACCCTAAACATACACACTGTCTCTCCATATCTATCTATTTATATATCTCTCTCTCCCTCCTTGTTCCTCTCCCTCTCTCTCTCTCCCTCTCCATATATATGTGTCTTCCTCCCTCCCTCTCTTTTCCTCTGTCCCTCCTCCTCTCTCCCCCATTGTCTCTCTCTTCTTTATAATATTATTTATATTATATAAATTTCACCTATGTATATATAAAGGTATTATCATTTTTATTTTATTAAAACCTTAGTTTAATATATATGGGAATATTTTAGTAGTCACGAGGATGGATGGTTTAGATATACCTCAAAAGTAATTATATCCTTTTTCTTTTAGATTTAATTAAAAAATGTTATAAAATTAAATTAAGTTAAGGTATTTGTAAAATATTTTGATTTTAAAATAAGTTAAGGTTTTTGGGCATATGGTATTGATAATCCATTATATTTCCCCATGGTATTGTAACAAAATAATTAAAATCCTAGATCTACAACATACTAGTCAAAAGCTTAGATAGCCCATGGTATTGATAAGCCATGGTAATAACCCATGGAATTATGATTTTATTCCCTCCTCTACCTCTCTCCCTTTCTCTCTCTATCATTTCCTTCAACGTATTGGCCTGTGGTATTGTCAAAAGAACTATTTATAAGTTAATAATGCCACATAAATACTCTCTTACAAATAAAATTCACTTTACATGTCTCATGAAACCAACTACACTTTGCTTCCTCTGTTAAATTTATTTTTTGTTTATACATAATAATCAGATGGATTTATAATTACGGAAAACATTACATAAATTAATTAAATGTGTTAAATATTAAACATTTAAAATATTTTGATTGTGGAATGAGGTGGTTTTTTGGCATCTAGTATTGATGAGCCATGGTATTGGCCCATAGTATGGTATGATTAATAAAAGCCATGGTAAATTGGGGTGAGTATCCATAGTTAAAAATCTTGTTATAATGTAAGTATTATTTTTATTGTGAAATGAGAGATGGTTTTTTGGACATGTGGTATTGATGACCTATAGTATTAGCCCATGGTATAGTATTGTTAATAATATCCATGGTAAAGTATTAAGTTTTTATGTCCTTATTAATGAAATTTAAATATTGTTACAAAATTATTATTTTAATTTATATGGTAAAATGAATCTTAATTTACTATTTATATCTCATATATTTTAATGTGATAAAGGTGTAGATGTATCTCAAAAATAATTATATTTTTTTTCCTTTTAGATTTAATCAAAAAAATATTATAAAATGAAATTCAACTTAAATATTTGTAAGATATTTTGATTGTGAAATAATACATGGTTTTTGGGTATAATGTATTGATGAGTGATGGTATTGGCCCATTGTATTGTAACAAAGTCTCTTTACAAGTTAATAATATCTATGTCAAAGTGGAAGTGAATATCCATCCTTAAACATATTGATACATAGTAATTTTGTTGTGAGTATTGAAATAACATATTGATACATAGTAATTTTGTTGTGAGTATTAAAATCTTTATGTGTTTATTAATTAAATTTAAATATAGTTACGGAATCATTATTATATTTTATAAGGTATATTGGATCTTAACATATTGGTGTTACTTATATATTTTATATATTTTAATGTAATATGTATATTATGATTTTCTTTTATCTAAAATGTTTTATAATTTTATTAATAAAAACAAAATTTCAATGTAATAAATTGAATTTATTATTTTTATGACTTTCAAACTTTTGATACACTATAATAGTGTAGATGGCCTCTAGATGGTTTTCAACCTCAACCTGTAACAAGAAATAAATGTAATAGTACAAATGATTTCTCTATATGACTAGAACTTCAATTGATAAGGATTAGTGAAAATAAGCTATCAATTCAAGTACTATTAATGTGACATGCTCACATACTTTCTACATAACTTTTCAAATAAGGGAAAATACCTAGAGAAAATGCTTTGACTTACGAATATATCATTGTCATAAGGAGACAATGCATACTTGATCAAAATGCTACATATTTTCCCCTTACATTTGAAAAATGCTTATCTTCCAACACCTTGTTCTAGTAGTTGGCACAAATTTGTTATAACTTTCTACATTGTTCTCACTCTCACACACACCATGAAGGAATTGTGTAGTATGCCATGACACAACTTCTAGAAGAAACCCCCCAGGTTATTTAACTAGATGAATAACCCTGTATAATGTGGAGAAAAATTATTTAACATGAAGCAAGTTGTAGAATAAGGAATTATGAACAAAATATTTGTGTAATCATCACGGTCAAAATTAATCAAACATGCATGAAGAAAGTTGTAGAATGAGGAATTATGAACAAAATATTTGGGTAATCATCACCCTAAAAATTAATAAAACATGCATTCATAACCTCGTTTCTAAAGAGTGCATGAAAAACAAGTATAAAACTAGTGGTTACAATTTTCAGGTATACTTCCCTATTTTCACCTTGCATTTGAAAAATTCTTATCTTCCAACACCTTATTCTCGTAGTTGGAAAAATGTTTCAGGAACTTTCTAAATTGTTCTCTCCCAGACACACCATGAATGAATTGTACAGTATGCCATGACACAACTTCCAGAAGAAACCCCTCAAGTTATGTAACTAGATGAATAACCACAATATAACTTGGAGAAGAATTATTTAACATGAAGCAAGTTGTAGAATGAGGAATTATGAACAAAATATTTGTGTAATCGCCCCCCTGAAAATTAATCAAACATGCATTGGCAAAGTGGTTTCTAAAGAGTGCATGAAAAACAAGTAGGCAATGCACATGCTGATGGAACAAATAAAACTAGTGGTTACAATTGTGAGGTTCACTTTTAAAAATCAAAATTATACTTACCTATTTTCTCCTTGTATTTGAAAAATTCTTATCTTCCAACACCTTATTCTCGTAGTTGGCACAAAGTTTCTAGAACTTTCTACATTGTTCTCACTCTCACACACACCATGAAGGAATTGTGCAGTATGCCATGACACAACTTAGAGAAGAAACCCCTCATGTTATGTAATTAGATGAATAACCACAATATAACGTGGAGAAGAATTATTTAACATGAAGCAAGTTGTAGAATGAGGAATTATGAACAAAATATTTGTGTAATCACCCACCTGAAAATTAATCAATCATGCATTGGAAAAGTGTTTCTAAAGAGTGCATGAAAGAGAAGTAGGAAATGCACATGCTGATGGAACAAATAAAACTAGTGGTTACAATTGTTAGGTATACTTACTTATTTTTCCCTTGCATTTGTAAAATTCTTATCTTCCAACACCTTATTCTGGTAGTTGGTACAAAGTTTCTAGAACTTTCAACATTGCTCTCTCTCACACAGATCATGAAGGAATTATGATGTATGCCATGACACAACTTCCACAAGAAAGCTCAGAGGTTATGTAACTAGATGAATAATCACAGTATACAGTGCAGAAGAATTATTTAACACTAAGAAACTTCTAGAATGAGGAATCATGAACAAAATATTTGTGTAATCACCCCCATGAAAATTAATCAAACATGCATTGGCAATGTGGCTTCTAAATAGTGCATGAACAACAAGTAGGCAATACACATGCTGATGGAAAAAATAAAACTAATGGTTACAATTGTGAGGTTCACTTTTAAAAATCAAAATTATACTTACCTATTTCCCCTTGTATTTGAAAAATTCTTATCTTCCAACACCTTATTCTCTTAGTTGGCACAAAGTTGCTAGAACTTTCTACATTGTTCTCACTCACACATGCACCATTAAGGAATTATGCAGTATGCCATGACACAATTTAGAGAAGAAACCCCTCACATTATCTAATTACATGAATAACCATAGTATAACATGTAGAATAATTATTTAACATGAAGCAAGTTGTAGAATGAGGAATTATGAACAAAATATTTGTGTAATCATCCCCCTAAAAATTAATCAAACATGCATTGGCAACGTGTTTCTAAAGAGTGCATGAAAAACAAGTAGGCAATGCACATGTTGATGGAACAAATAAAACTAGTGGTTACAATTGTTAGGTATACTTACTTATTTTCCCCTTGCATTTGAAAAATTCTTATCTTCCAACACCTTATTCTGGTAGTTGGCACAAAGTTGCTAGAACTTTCTACATTGCTCTCTCTCACACACACAATGAAGGAATTGTGCAGTATGCCATGACACAACTTCCACAAGAAACCCCTTAGGTTATGTAACTAGATGAATAACCACAGTATAAGGTGGAGAATAATTATTTAACATGAACAAAGTTATAGAATGAGGAATTATGAACAAAATATTTTTGTAATCATACCCTTGAAAATGAATCAAACATGCATTGGAAAACTGGTTTGTAATGAGTGCATGAAAAACAAGTAGGAAATGCACATGTTGATGCAACAAATAAAACTAATGATTACAGTTGTGAGGTTCACGTTTAAAAATCAAAATTATACTTACCTATTTTCCCCTTGCATTTGAAATAATCTTATCTTCCAACACCTTATTCTCGTAGTTGACACAAAGTTGCTAGAACTTTCTACATTGTTCTCACTCTTAGACACACTATGAAGGAATTGTGCAGTATGCCATGACATAACTTAGACAAGAAACCCCTCACTTTATGTAACTAGATGAATAACCGCATTATAACTTGGAGAAAAATTATTTAACATGAAGAAAGTTGTAGAATGACAAATTATGAATTTTTTTTTTTTTAATCATCCACTAAAAATTACAAACATGCATGGGAAACGTGGTTTCTAAAGAGTGCATGGAAAACAAGTAGGAAATCTAAAGAGTGCATGAAAAAAAAGTAGGCAATCTAAAGAGTGCATGAAAAACAAGTAGGCAATGCACATGTTGATGGAACAAATAAAACTAGTGGTTACAATTGTGAGGTTCACTTTTAAAAATCAAAATTATACTTTCCTTATGCCATACATTTTTTGTTGATTTAATCTAGAGTTTCCTTTATTCTTATTGAAATATTAGTAAGGTGGATAATTTGTATTTTAAACAAAGCTTACAAAGAAATCATACAATAGTGTCTACCAATTTAATTCAAAAAACATTAAAAAATCCTCACTCAAATTTTCAACCAATGTGCATATGAAAAGAAATAAAACAACTAACATGTATGAAACAAACATCATTAATCATATTTTCCTAAAATAAAATTAATCATTCATCATGAACAAGATTCTACTCAAACAAAAGCTTTATCCAAGTCCCCATAAACAAATATCTAAAAATACTAATAACTCTGACATGTATTTTTATGACTTGAATATCATTTATTAACTTTGTTTTTACCTCTTGCTAAGGTAAAAACACTAGAGCCTTCTCTAGCCTAAATTTTTTTCTTCTTAGACTTTTGGAATATTAGGAATGCTTCCTCTTCTTCTACCTCTACGATCTCTTTGATTACTCATTGAAAGGGTTGATCCAGGTGGATATTGGTGGCCACCCGCTACTTCCACTTGGATCCCCTCTAGTGATTCTGACAGTTTTTTTCAGTTTCCTTAATTATAGCACATTTTACTATTTTTAGCAGTTTTTCGGGTCCTAAACTTCCGAAGCCGTTTTGAGGCCCTAAACGACCTTTTTTTGGAAATCTTCCGCCAACTATTTTTCTGTTAAAAATCTTCTTTTCCGTCGTAGTCCTCGGAGAGATCTTTCCAACGGGCTATCATGCACGTCAAACGGAGATAGTACGACGAATTCGCGACCCCGGGAAGTTGATGTACCAACTTACCCAAAAACGGGGCCCACAATTTGGCGTTTCATCTTCTAGGGTTAGGTTTTGGAATGTGAAGGGTCTTGCATTGTTTCTCAACAATAAATAGGCCTTCGAGCCTCATTGTAAGAGAGTTCAGAGGCATGTAGCCACCACATCTCTTCTCAGAGATAAGCTACCATCGCCCTAGCTGGTTTATTCCCATTTATGTTTGTAAGAATATTTCAATATTTTACAGTAATGAATTGAGGTATTATTTCCGCTGCATATCTGTCTTTATGGTTCTCTCTGTATTTTATTGCGTTCTTGTTTAAATCCGGATCAGTGGTATCAGAGCGGTCTGCTTTTCTTCTCTGTTTTTCTTTGCATGTCCCCAACGAGGTCGAGATATAAGGAGTTAGGGCTTGAACTGGTCGAACCTTTGCAAGACCAGCCTCACAAATCCCGACGGCCTCCCATGGCGGATGAAAAGAAAGACGAGGGGGCAGGAGATCCTATCAAAATCTTGCTCGAAGAAGCCCTCGAGGGACAAAGGAACGCTATGATGGACAACTTTGCCCAAATCCTTCAGCAGCTACCCAGGGGCGAGACATCGGCTTCCAACAACAACTCTGGAAACGCCACACCATTTAAGGTACAAGTTAATTAGGAAATCCCCATATTCGAGGGTCAGATAGACGCAGATGTCATCGATAAACGGTTAAATGTGCTAGAGGCTTATTTTTCTGTTCATGATTTTTCCAATCGGGAAAATATTATTTTCGCTCTTCTCTAAGCAGCCCCCCACGTCAAGGATTGGTGGGAAACCTACTGCGAGCAGAAGTATGAAAGGACAGGCTCACTATTTTCAGTCGCACCGACTTGGGATTCATTCCGAGATGCCATCAAGGAGCAGTACTACCCTGTCGGAAGCTATGAGAATCAATACATAAAGTGGACCAAGCTATGGCAGGGAAGGGACCAAGATGTACCAGAGTTTACCAATATTTTCCATACCCTTCGCACAAAGTTGGGTATCAAGGATACAGAGCAGCATTTGGTACTCAAATACCGTGGCTGCCTGCATAAGTACATCAAAGAAAAAATAGAATTCCTGAACATCTCCTCGCTCGGCACGGCATACCGATATGCCGTCAAGGTCGAGCAAAAGTTTAAACAGAAGAAGCGAGACTTTGGGTCTGCGAATCCGAAATAAGGGAAAGGTGCCCCCAAACCATAGAACAAAGGACAAAGCTAAGGCAGGGCAGCCCAAGACAACCCGCCAAAGCTGCAAGCAAAGAACAACACCGTGAAGCCAAAAAAGGGCACGAGAAAGTGGTGTGAGTTCCATAAGAGCTCCACTCACAACACAAGTGAGTGTCGGGCCAAGCAGTCACTGGTGGCCGAGCTAAAGGTTTCAAAACCAGATGCATGTTCTGACTCAGAGTCAGAACCCTATAAGGGGAATGACAAAGGGAAGCAGATTATCGATCCGGAGCCCAATGCCACCGTTGCCACCACGAAGATCCAAAAGGAGGAACCTGAAGATCCAGAGGAGGAGGAGCGTCTCTTCCACTCCCAGATGTGGGTAAAGGGCTCCCCGCTACAGTTCATTGTCAACAGCGGGAGCCAAAAGAACCTCATTTCAGCAGAGGTCGTGAAACGGCTGGGCTTACCAACCACAGCACATCCACAACCATACACCATTGGGTGGCTGCACCAAGGACGGGATCTTTGCGTGAGCCAACAGTGTCGCCTTCCATACAACATCAAGCCCTTCACGGATGAGGTATTGTGTGACATTGCTCCCCTTGAAGTTTGTGATGTGTTATTAGGACAACCATACTTGTGGAAGCGACATGCTGTGTATGAGTCAAGGCCCCGTGCTGTTATCGTTACTTTGGGAAATAAGTTGTACAGGATACCAGAGGTAGCACCGCCTACCACCATCTCTTTGGTTACTGCAAAACAATGCAGTAAGCTCATTTCCAAAACTGGGAAGTTTGTTTTCCTGATGATACGCCCTCAAGAAAAGAAGAAGACGGTGGCCACGACCTCCAGACACGGCCCCTCCACACGAAAACTACAGATGGACAAGGTCGTGGAGGAGTATGAGGACATCTTCACCTCCCCCGTAGGGGTTCCTCTGCACTGTCAGGTCAAGCACTCCATTGATCTGACCCCAGTTTCGTCGTTTCCCAATGGACCAATCTATCGGCGCTCTGTTTTGGAGAACGATGAAATCAAGAGGCAGATTCAGGAGTTGCTGCAAAAAGGTCACATCCATCCGAGTTCATCACCCTGTGGGAGCCCGATCGTGCTGGTACAAAAGAAGGATGGGACTTGGAGACTCTGTATTGACTATCGGGCACTGAACAAGATCACTGTCCATAATAGGTACCCAATCCCACGGATTGATGACCTCCTGGACCAACTAAAGGGGGCAAAATATTTCAGCAAGATCGATTTGAAGTCAGGATATCACCAAGTACCAATCGAACCCTCCGATGTGTGGAAGACTGCCTTCAAAGCCAAGGAGGGCCTTTTCGAATGGTTGGTTATGCCTTTCGGGTTGACGAATGCTCCTGCAACCTTCATGAGGCTAATGGATGACATCTTGCGGTCATTCACCAACTCATTTGTAGTGGTATACTTGGATGACATCTTGATCTTTAGAAAGACTTGGGAAGAGCACCTCAACCACATCCGACAAGTTCTCCAAACACTGCGACAACACAAGTTATGTGCCAATTTGCAGAAATGCACTTTTGGCATGACCCAGGTTTAGTATCTGGGATACATTATTGGTGAACGGGGGGTGCATGTGGATCCAGCCAAGATCCAAGTCATTCGAGATTGGCCATCTCCAACCACTCTGACAGAGCTTCGCAGCTTTCTAGGCCTTGCCAACTTCTACCGCAGGTTCATGTTGGGATTTTCTCATATCACTTGGCCCTTGAGTTAGGTCACCAAGGGAGGAGCGAAAGAAATTTTTTTTTGGTCTGAATCTCAATAGAAGGCATTCACAGAGTTGAAAGATCGACTCTGCACAGCACCGGTTCTTGCATTACCAGACTTGCAACAACCATTTTAGGTCGAGACAGATGCCTCTGACTATGCTATTGGGGCAGTCCTTACTCAACATGGGCATCCAGTGGTATATCACAGTGAGACACTTTCAGACACAGCCCAGAAGTATCCCACTTATGACAAAGAGATGTATTCCATTGTACAGTCCTGCCGATAATGGAAGCATTACATTTTGGGGAAGGAAACGGTGATCCACACGGACCACTCACCCCTACAGTTCATACAGACCCAAGGGAAATTGCAAAATGATCGCCATCAGAAGTGGTCCACATACCTGCAACATTTCCATTTGAATATCAAGTATAAGAAGGGTAGCACTAATAATGTTGCAGATTGGCTCAGTCGACCACCAATCATGGCGTTAACCACTATGCTCAACTCTTGTGGGCACGAGACTTCTGATTGGCCACTGCTCTACAAAAGCGACCCGGAATTCGGCCACACATACCAGACACTCTAGGAGGGTCAGCATGTTCCAGATTTTCACCTCGAGGACGACCTGTTATGCCACCTGGGTCACCTTTGAGTTTCTTCAAGCGAGCGTGCCAAGATGATCTGGGAAGCACACTACAGTTGGGTCGTTGGGCATTTTGGGGTCGAAAAAATCGTGGCAGTACTGCAGAAATATTTCTATTGGCCGAATCTTCGACAGCATGTCGGGAAGTACATCAGATCATGCAATTATTGCTCCATTGCCAAACCGACCATCAAGAAGCAAGGCCTCTATACCCCAGTGCCTACCCCTAGTCGACCTTGGGAATCCATCTCCATGGATTACATGTGAGGCCTCCCTTCCACTAGGCATGGAAATGACTGTGTTTTCGTGATCGTCGACAGGTTCTTGAAGATGGCCATTATGGCATCCTGCAAGAAGAACATCACAGCAGAAGCCACTGCCAAACTCTTCTTTGAACGAGTATGGGTACACTTTGGGATCCCACAGTCTATCATTTCAGATCGGGACAGCAGGTTCCTAAGTACATTTTGGTCTAGCCTCTGGTCGATGCTAGACACCAAACTCACTAAGTCCACAGCCTTCCATCCTCAAACTGATGGCCAGACTAAGGTTGTCAACAACATGATCATACACATTCTGTGCATGTACAACTCAAAGCATCCACGCACATGGGATGAGAGCCTCCCCTATGTTCAACACAGCTACAACCGGGCTCTCCACAGCTCGACTGGCCACAACCCTTTCCAGGTGGGATTGGGATTCCAGCCACTATGTCCCATCGATGTGGTCGTACCATTTACAGCTATTCACGCAGATTCTGCTCATGCCCAGTCCGAAACAGATAAGGCAAACAACTTCATTGAGAACATCCAACATATTCGCCAGCAGGTCCATGACATTTTGGAGAAATCAAATGCAAAGTACAAGCAGCGACATGATCAACATCGGGTGCCACACAAGTTTCAAGTGGGCGACAAAGTTTGGTTGCATTTGCAAAAGGAACGCCTTATCGGAGCCTATCGGAAACTCAGACCAATCTGATATGGCCCTTACACCATTACCAAGGCTGTGGGAGACAATGCATTTGAGCTCAGCATTCCCCCATTCCTTGTCCTGCACCCGGTGTTCAATGTCGACCGCCTTCGGCCATACTTTCCACCATTATTAGACACGTCCGACATTGCAGAGTAACTCACACCCACATAGTTAAATCCAGCTTGCATGAAACACGTTGCGACTGATCGGATCATGGAAAAACAGATCAAGCACACTCGCCAGCAGAATATCCAACTGTATCGAGTTGCCAAAGCAGGACAACTCCTTCAGCAGGGCAAGTGGCTCACCAGGGACCAAGTGCAGCAGAAGTTCCCTCATCTCATGGAGGAACTCAACGCAATGGGGACCATTGCTTCCTAAGTGGGGAGGAATGATCCAGGTGGATATTGGTGGCCACCCACTAATTCCACTTGGATCCCCTGTAGTGCTTCTTACAGTTTTTTTCAGTTTCCTTAATTATAACACAATTTACTATTTTTAGTAGTTTTTCAGCTCCTAAACTTCCGGAGCCGTTTTGAGGCCCTAAACGACGTTTTTTGGGAAATCTTCCGCCAACAATTTTTTTGATAAAAAACGTCTTTTTCGTCATAGTCCTCGGAGATATCTTTCCAACGGGCTATCATGCACGTCAAACAGAGATAGCACGACCAATTCGCGACCCCGGGAAATTGATGTACCAACTTACCTAAAAAAGGGGCCCACAATTTGGCGTTTCATCTTCTAGGGTTAGGTTTTGGAATGTGAAGGGTCTTCCATTGTTTCTCAACAATAAATAGGCCTTCGAGCCTCATTGTAAGAGAGTTCAGAGGCATGTAGCCACCACATCTCTTCTCAGAGATAAGCTACCATCGCTCTAGCTGGTTTATTTCCATTTCTGTTTGTAAGCATATTTCAGTATTTTACAGTAATGAATTGAGGTATTATTTCCGCTGCATATATGTCTTTATGGTTATCTCTGCATTCTTGTTTAAATCTGGATTTGAGATAAAAACCTATTAAGTAAAATATGTTTTGAGATTCATAAATTTGTCCCATTAAGCTGGGGTGATCACTATTTTTTCTTGATTTTAAAATAATTGATGTTAAGATTAGAATGAATCTCACAAGGAGAAGTTAGATATTTTTTAAATAAAAGATACAATACATTGAAATCCTTAAAAATATATTTTCTAGTAATTTTATTTATTGTTGAGAAACAATGGAAGACCCTTCACATTCCAAAACCTAACCATAGAAGATGAAACACCAAATTGTGGGCCCCGTTTTTGGGTAAGTTGGTACATCAACTTCCCGGGGTCGCGAATTGGTCGTACTATCTTCGTTTGACGTGCATGATAGCCCGTTGGAAAGATCTCTCCGGGGACTACGACGGAAAAGACGATTTTTACCCAGAAATATAGTTGGTGGAAGATTTCCCAAAAAACGTCGTTTAAGGCCTCAAAACGGCTCCGGAAGTTTAGGACCCGAAAAACTGCTAAAAATAGTAAACTGTGCTATAATTAAGGAAACTGAAATAAATTGTAACAAGCACTAGAGGGGATCCAAGTGGAATTAGCGGGTGGCCACCAATATCCACCTGGATCAAGGGTTGAACTAATTCAAAACCCTATATCAATAGAGGAATAACAACCTATTAAGTAAAATATGTTTTGAGATTCATAAATTTGTCCCATTGAGCTAGGGTGATCACTATTTTTTCTTGATTTTAAAATAATTGATGTTAATATTAGAATGAATCTCATAAGGAGAAGTTAGATATTTTTTAAATAAAAGAGACAATACATTGAAATCCTTGAAAATATATTTACTAGTAATTGCCTAGAAACTACTTCTTCACTACTAGTTAAAGGGTGCTTGTGACATTCATAATCCTCTTTGACACCAGATTGAAATTGTTCATCTAATATAAGACAACTTGAACTAGTCCAAAATGATGGCATGTTGAACCTTTGAATATATCCTCATTCTTCTTTGAATTCCATTATGATTCTATTAGCTTTAAGGATTTCATCATTCATTTCATCCATCCTCTTCTTCCTTTCTTTAACTTTATTTAACTGATAAACCTAATAAAACACAATCATCTCCACTAGGACATTAAAACTATCTAATAAATTTCTCATTGAATTTAAACAACTAATAATCTACCCAACCTCCTTTAGTCTCACTTCCATTGTAGTAATCATGCTCTTCATGTCTATCTAAGCATTAGCAATCACAACTATTTGATAGGCAAGAAAAATCTTCACATAAGGTCTAATCCTATTGAGTCTTTCATTGATCATTTCTTAGATTTTATTCTTTGCATGAGTAAGAGTTTCTCTTCTTAATATAGTATTTCTTAAATATGTTTGCATTGACTCAATTTCTTTTTCTGTATTTCTTTAATATTCATTGTACTCCTTAAATGGTCTCATTTTCATGTTTAGCTTCATTCACCCAACTCTACACAACTTGTTCCTTTCCTTGTTCCTAATTCTTCATTTGTTCTTCCAAATCAACAACCTTTACTTGAAATAACTTATTTTTATTTTCTCAATATTACAATATGTCTCTTGTTCAAAATCAAAATCAAAATTCAATTTATACTCGTCTAGTTTACTCTAATACATTTTTTCCTTTTCCTGGAATTCTTTATTCTACTTAGTGTTGGAGAATCTAGTAGGGAATATATTTAAACCAATTCTCCTTAATATTAATAATTCCTTGAGAAGTTTATTTATGTTCCTATGTTTCTTTATTATATTTTTTAATCAAACAATTATCGAGAGCAAAAACAATAAAGACAATGGACACAAGAAGTAGGTTCCAAGCCATGGAAAAATGCCTCAAAGGGGAAAACCAAGAAATAATATTTTCTCTTCTTATAGAATTAGTTAAAATGAGAAAACCAAGACCCAAAAACCAAAGTGAAGACCACCTCTAAGTACCAACTCATCCCTTCAAACAATCCTTCCTCACGCTTGTCAAATCCTTCAAGGTCAACGAGAGTCAAACCTTCCTTGAATTGCTTCAATTAAAATATTGAGTCATATAGTTTAGGTCAAAAACTTTTCCCCTTTGTAGACAACACAAACCCTAGCCTTATTATTTTTTTTAACCTTCCAAGAGATGCAAATCAAGGTATTCAATGTTAATAAAAGTCAAACTAGGTCAAATCATAGTTTTGACCCCCATGCAACTTAGATATGCAATTCTTGGTCTCATGCACCTCACACCTCACATCTACAATTTTGAGCATGCAAAAACCCTATCCTTTGCACATGTGGAGATAAATACATATAGATTAGGTCTCCTTCCTTCACTTGGTATTCTTCCTTCTCTTCTAGCCTTTGTCGCTCTTATTTTCTTCCTCTTCTTGCTTGATATCAAAATTGCAAAAGCTTATGTCAATTAGGTCGATGTACCATATATATATATATATATATATATATATATATATATATATATATATATATATATATATATATATATATATATATATATATATATATATATATATATATATATATATATATATATACGTGTGGTCAAAATAACATGTTAGAGCACTAGGGCTTCACTCTAGGAGCAATATCCCACTAGGTGCATTCATATTAGGTGGTATATATTGAGGAAAAAAATAAATAATATGTTGAGGGTAAAGGGTGTTTATATTGGAATGTACAAAAAATGGAGTTCAAAATTAATGAAAAAATATAAAGGGGTATAAAAAATGTTAATAAAAAATGGATACCTACAATATCTATTGAAAGTAAGGGTTTCTAAATTTGGAAGGTGTATTGGGTTCATATTGGTAGGGGGTTAAATAATGTGATTTTTAGAGGTATTTTCCAATATGTAGTTGAATTAGGGGTATTGTTTAGTATGCCACAGACACGCATGATATAATTTCATTGAGTAAAGCCCCCATGTGATAGGGCCGACTTGAGATTGGAGGCTTATTTCACTTTATAGGCTCATAGTTAATACATTTTACATGTTACAACTTTCCCAATAGAGTCTTATACAAATGACAAGGACTCTCTTGACTTAAGAAAAATATTATTTTGACTTTGACCAACCCTAGGAGCATGAAATGCATGCTTGACCTAGATGATTAATAAAACCCATGCTTAAAATAATATTTATCTTTCTTATTTTCTTGGTAACATAATATATACATGATGACATGAGTACAATGACTACTATGAAGAATGAAACTAGTTACATTTTCCAACACTCCCTCTTAACTAGGGAGGTATTCATAATTGTACAACTAGTACAAGGATATTCTCAAACTGAAGAGTTCTCAAAAGAAGAGCCATATTGGTAAGCCATCTTTAAGCATCAACATCATGACAAACATTGTCAAGATAGTAAGGCCTTAACTTGATAAGCTCTTCTCATATCAAAGCATAATGTTGGGAGGATTTACGTGAGATACCACACTACCTCTTCAAGGTACATACCCCATCTATATTTTCACTAGTTATGTCTCTTTAGGAATATTCTTATCTTGGATTCCCAATCCTCAAAGAATATTGTTCCTCTTCTACCACTTATCGTGGATATTTGTCTAATCCTCAAGGAGTGTCGGTCAACAAGAATACTTCATATCTTGGATTCTTTCTCCTCAAGGAGTACTAAACTTAGTTTCTTATCCAATCCTCCATTTTCCATTCTCTCTCCTTATCCTTCACTTACACTTACAACTATTAGTTCTAGCCTAGTGCATGACACATGAATAATAGAACATGATGTCTAACATCACTCCCTATCACCCATAGAGGAGATCCCTATTCCCTCTTGATTAGGGAATCAATTCTTGCTCCATTTTAATTACATAAGGATACTTCCTACTCCCTCTAACTTATAGAGGAGATTCTTTCACTTCCTTTAAATTGAAGATTCATAACCACAAGCTCTTTAGCTTGTCTTTATAAGTGTATTATCTACCAATTCCTTATGGATATTCTTAAGCAGTATTTGCATGGATCCTTCTTTCTTCATCATGTGGAGCTTCTACCTTCATGGATATTATGGAGCCATCTTATTTATTTAATCTTGGGACAATCTTCAAGCCATCAACCTTACACATCACTTTCCTCTAGTTATCATCAATGAAGGCATTATATTGAGCTTATCATAGCTCCCTCTAAACATGAAAGTGATCTTCTTTGTTATTGAAACATGAACATTAGGTTATCCTCTTGTACTTCTACCTTTCAATTTCGAGATGATGGTGTAAAACATCTTGAATACATAATTAAAACCATTCACTCAATACATATGTTATTTGAATCAAGTTCAACACCAATAGTTGAACTTACTTCAACTGTCACTATGCATTTCTGCAATATTCTTCTAGGTAGCAAAACAATATGTTAACTAGATAACGAGTACCAAAACATTAGTATCATAATTATCTCATTATGATTCCCTCTTCGAGCCAAATGAGCTTTATGATCCCTCTTCGAAAAATTACTACCTTTAACAATATGGTAGAAAATACTTGGATGAAATGTAATATGAAATATGGTCCCAATATTCTCATTCTTTTTAAACTAGATGATTATTAAATTGATCACTAAGACTCTAATTCCTCTACTATCTGTTGTGGCCAGCAACAACCCACCCCCTTTTTTCATTTAGTATCAAATCATGATACCAAATGAATGGGGACCCTTAGATAAAATTTCTAGGAAAAGCTAGACTTTCTTTTTGAAGTTACAAATCATAATTTAGAAAAGGCGTCTTAGATATTTTTCTATGGTAGACGATAGGTCTTTTAAAGTCGTGTATGCAAAAAGATAGGAAACATCTCTGTTACTCTTCTAAAATCAAAATACGCGCCACCCTCATGATTAATAACGACATCGAATCGCACCATACTAATGTCCATCGCGAAAATCCAAGAAATTCGCCGATCTACTATATTGCGATTGCTAGATCGCATATCGCATTTACAAGCCAGACGAGGTTTGGCAAGCACTAAGTTTTGCGATCTACGATATTGCGATCGTGCGACATGCGAGGGTACGTCAGCAAATCATAAAATCACCTTAGTACGAATCCTTCAGGCGCGCCTTCCAAAGGAAAAGCCACTTACCATAACATGACGTGAAATCATGCGCTTTTAATGTTAGTAAATGAATTGGTTGTCAGTCATTAAGAGGATTAAAGACGCGTGCCTTGTTGGATATTTGCTTCACGTAAGGTGGCGTAATTGATTTATCTCTTGCATTTAAAACTCTCCCATCACCATTCTGATCGGACATTCCATTTCACTTGTAATCTGCAGGAACAAAGTGCAAAGACGACTCAGAAAGAAACACAAAGTAAAAATGGGAAAGAAGAACAAAGCTCAAAGCTCCGAAGCAAGAGATAAGACCAAGGAGATGGCGCCCCTATACACAGATACAGCCTGTAACCGAGATGCAGGAATCTGCACATGGGAAGGCATGTACAGGCTATTAGAAGAGGAGAAGCCGAGAATAATGAAGGTGACTGCCGTTGCAGGTGCACCACGCTCCTCTGAAGCATCCCTAGAAGACCTAGCATGTTCATTCCTTCAAAGAATAGCGGCAAGGCCTAAGATTCTACCATACACATATATGGTCAAGTGGATTCTGGATGATGCAGAATTAAACAACAGACAATTCAAGATTTAGGGACATGGGCTCGTGGGATCTTTCGCCGCCCAAGATATGAAGGTAATGTACCATCTGCCCGAACCGTAAGCGACTTATAATGAACAATTTGTTAAGAAGTTCGCAATGGAGAACCCAGATCTATCGGACACCACTAAAGAATGGTCTAGAAGAGATGAGCCGTTAAAGAAGGATAAGAACGGTATGTACAGCACTGGTTCCCTTACTTCTCCATATTGTTTTTCTGCAGCCATGTTGTGTAGGTTGTTTGGTATGCCCGATATCAACAAGTTTTCATCTGATTGGCTGCCATTAATTGACGCTGCCACAAATGCCGATATAGTAGATTGGGCTAAAATTCTTTCCGATACTCTATATACGGCTGTGGTTAGTTACAGGTCCAAAAGATCCTTTTCTCAAAGGGTCTATCCTCCTTTCTTTTTGGCTGCCTATGTTATGGATTCTGTTTGCCTTGTATCTAATTTCCCCATTATGGGATGGAAATGGACTACCCAAGACCCGTTGCCTATTCACGTCTATCACAAAGTCTTGTGGGATTCCCAGTTTGCCCCTCATTTTTACCAGATTTGCCATGGGCTTATATTGCCCATATATAGAATGATATATGATAAGGACCCCCCAAGTTGCTCTCCCGAAGCTGAGGCAGACATCATCCCCATCGTAAGATGGTTTGGGGAAGAATGGTTTACTTACATTCGAGTTTATGGAAGCACTGTACCTCCACATGTCCTACCCTTGTATGTCCCAGATAAGCTTTTGGCTCGAGAAATCACTTATCAAACCTACTCTGAAGGCGGCTTAACCAAAGAATTAAAAGATAAGAAAAAGGCCATTTGGCCTCAATTTCCCATCAATTGTGGGGCCTTCTCTTTATTCGATGTAGGACACGCTTTTGGTGAGGTGGAAAATGTGACGTGCCTTCAATTATATAAGTTCCCGGTGAGGCCATTCGACCCAAATAAAGTTGCCCAAGAGTTTACTACGAACGTCAAGATAAGAGTGTTCTTCAGACACAAAGATTTGTTTGACGATCTCTTTCAGGGTAAGAGCTCACTCAAAGATATTTTGCGAGAAGCTCAGTCAAGGTTATCTCCAGGTGACCTCCAGAAATTCACGTCATATAGAGATAGAAGGCTGGCCAACATTCCACTAGAAAGGCTGCGAATACCTACTAGAGAGCCAACTCCGAGCATCAGCCTCAGTGAGAACTCCAACACTTCCAGATCTAAGTCCAACGCCGCGCAAGAAGGCTCCGAACATCCTGAAGATTCCGTGCATGACAAAGTAACTAATGAAGAAGCAATCAAAGATACAACTCGGTCAAGTGTAATGTCTCAGCAACAAGTTATCACCTCGCCACCAAGAGATGTTCCCCCTCTGGTTATCGAAGCTCCTCTTGTCACAGCAGAGCTAGATAAAGAGTGGGAGTCCTTCAATGAATTAATCAACCTCGAAGGGCAAGTCCCAAAGATGCCTGTGAACAACACACAGGAGGTGCAAGAAGTTGCTCCAACCATAGTCAGCGTTACCACAAAAGCAGAAGACCTCTCCATCACTCCATCCTCATAACTTCTACTTAACGTAGAAGAAATTCCCCCACTAGATGTGTTCTACAGTCCCCAGCACAAAGCAGTTGTGAGAAGACAGAGAAAGAAAAGAAAGCTCGAAAATTCACTGTCTCAAGATGTTGAACATTTAGACGTCTTGTGGAAAGACCCAAATAATAATCCAACAGAAAATCTTACGAAGCTGTCTCAAATTGCTGGAGCGTATGCTTCTGCAACTATTGACAAGGCCTCTAAAGTTCAGCAGCTCTTAAAGGAACAAGAAAATCACATACGACTGCTACAACAACAGTTACAGCAAGCCAATGCAAACAATGAAGCTTCCAGACAGCTCGAAAAGCTCCAAGAAGACTTCCAACAGATGCAAATAGGCTACCAAAAGAGTCTTGAAGAAAAAGAAAAACAACTGCAGATGGAGCAAGAAATGCACAAAGATGAACCTAAGCTTGCAGAGTTTATTTCAGAGTCCATCGGCTTGAACGAGCAACTACTGTAGCAACAAGAAGAATTAGGGCGTAAAATATCATAGTGGAGGCACTTCTGTGAGCTAAGCGACAAAATCACCAGTCAAGTGGTGGATTTGCGAAGCGAATATGATCAGAACGACAAAAGGGTGAGAGAGTATCTGACTTGGCAAGACGATGAGGAGGGAAAAAGAGCAGGAGCACCTAGAATTAATGAAAATCATAAAGAAATGCTCTTTAATAAATGGGACAAGCAGATCATGCAGGCAGAGCAAGCAGCACAGACAACGGCGACACAGGCAAGTATTCTTATCGACTGTGTAAATGAAAATTTACACAGGGCCAATTTGATTTCAGAGACCACCCCAGGATACCTACCAAACAAGTTGCAACTGGAGACAGAATGGAGGAAAAAGGCACAGGCAAAAGGGAAAGCTATCCAAGCACTGGCTAGACTAAATTGGGAAAATTACTGGATGTACCTGGTTAAACCACATAGCCAATGGATGTCGGTAAAGTGTATCATGAACGCAGCCGAGAAGGTAGCGCCAGCTCTTATAGATGTCGTTTTCACAGCCCAGCTCACAACAGAAATTAACCAGCCGACTCTTCTCAAGCCTATGTTAGAAACATGCAACTTCAAAGACCAAGTCCACAAGTAGTTTTATTTAGAATGTTGTTTCTTTTTGTTTTAAGTTATATTAGAAAAAGGATGGTCGTTTGAAAACCGAATCCTTAATTTTGTAATAATACTATTATTAGAATTAGGACATAGTATTTTAACCCTTCTCATTGCATTGGAGAAGGGTCCAGAAATTTGTCAAAAACTTGTCCTCAGAACATGCATTTCTGCACCTCAGAGGAGGTTTTGATAAATGGAAGGATCGGATTTATTTATGTTTGCATTTTAATACTTGCTACTGATGTTGCACTTCTGTACTCTTGGTAGGCATTAGAAGTAAGTAGAAATAGATTGTTATTTCTTGAAGTTTGTGAGTAAAAATCAGTCATAAATGGTACTTTTATCTCTTGATGAATTTCTACTTATTTGCTTAAAGTGATATACAGCTGATTTTATTTATATGTTAATGTATAAATGTGTGGTTACCATTTGGCACTTTTGTATGATGGAGTCATTTGTTCATGCTTGACATATGAATGATTTATCATGCGATATGCAGTCCACAACTGTCCTGTTTAACTTCTTATGTAGAATGGTTTACCTTAAATTGTTTATATTCTTATAGTAGCTGAATAATCTTCATTACCAGTTATTATATGAAATCTTTTTAGATCGCATGATGGAAAAGACATACCCCGGGTTAGCGTAGATTGCATATGTTGTTTTCATTAGATTTCAACAGCTTATAGTCAAAACATGAGTTAGATTTAAATTAGCTCTCTTCTCAAGAAACAACATAATCAAACCCTCCACACACACACCCCCTTAGATCGGGAAGCTGGTCCCGTTATCCCTAGTCGGACCCGCTACACCAAACGGGCACGGAGCCGCCAACCAGGTTCCCGACCGGGTCGGTATCCCCCTTGTTGTTGACCCGATTTCAGGGCCCTCAACATATTTGGCACTAGAAGGAGGGCCTGAGCATAATACCTGTTGGAATGTTTTTCGAATTATAAATCTTGAAACAGGATGACTACTCATGAAATTCCTATTTGGAGTTGCATCTATGTTCATACCTCTTCCAACATTCCACCGGATGTGGTAAGGCGATTGTCTGAGGTAAAGTTCAATGGTAAGAAAAACTCTTCCGCATTCAATCACGCCCTTCAGTTCATACAAAAAGTTTCAACTTCTGATACTCAGAAGATTGATGAAGGCGTTTTGTGCAGGATTTTTACTCTTACCTTCACAGCAGAAGCTACAAAATGGTGCAGAACACTCCCAGTTACATCAATTCATAGCTGGGACCAGTTCGTTAAGATTTTCATCTTGGAATTTGATTGTTATGATTACGACCAGGTATATGATGAAATTGATTATCTTAGAGAACAAGATGAACCCGTAAGGGATTTCAATATGCGATTTCATCTTAAATGCCTACAGTATGATCTCGAGAATGAGCTCACAGACGAAGAATCTTCAGATTACGATGAGTATTTCTTACCTCCTGTGTCTGACCAATCAGAGATTAATTCTACCTTTGCTAGCTTTTCTTCTAATATGAATGATCATTCCAAGTCAAATACACAAAGCATCCATAATGAAGAAAATCTACAAAGGCTGGGAGTCATGCATGCTCTACTACCAGAAAAGAGAGATGAGAATGCTAAAAACAAAATTACCTTGGAAACAGAAGATGACTCTGACAATATCATTTCAAGTCAACGAATGCACATGCCAAGGTTAGATCAATCAACTGTTTCTCTTTCAAAAAGTATCAACACAAAAAGGTATGATCTAAAGCCCGACATTTATGATGGATCTGATGAACAAAGATTCTTTTATGATGTTTTCAAATGCATTGTTCCAAATTTACATTTTGCTCTTTATCCTGATGTTTTTAGTGATGACAATCTTTCCCCTCTTAATATTCAAGATATCTCAAAAACTACAGAGGGTTATTTAAATGACTCATCATTAGGTTTTCAAGTTAAAGAGATCGCATTAACACAGCTTTCGATCAATGACAAAAAGGAATTGCCTGACCTCCCTTGTCAGATAACATACAATGAAAGGAGGAACTTGGGGAAATCTGTAGAGTCTTTTGTGATAGTTACTTTGACAATGATGATGTTGTTGAGTTTTCTCAGATAACTCAACTAGGGTTAGAAGATAAAAGACATCTTAAATCAGAAATCATGCCATTCCACCCTCATCTCGAAGTAGAAGATCATTTAAATGATTTTACTATCCCAGGTAATACCCTGATCTATGATTCGATCATGAAGAAAGCTCCATCCTTGTCTGTAATCATGACCTAGTTCCCTATTCACAAAACCTGGCCAGTTTTTGTGAAAAACAAGATGTTACAAGTAAAACCCAGTCGTGCTGTAACACTATTTGTATAGATTCCCAATCATTCCTTTCTCACTCCAACTCATTATGTAAAAAATCGAATTTCTTTTCAAATCTTCAAACTTTTGATAGATTATGTTTTAGCGACTTACATATGAGAATTTTCTTTTCGAACAAAATCACAAAAAACTCAAAATTAACAGATAAAAGGTTACAAGTCATTGAAATCAAAAAATCTTGTCCACAATTTGACTTGTTATCCTTCCTATTGCGACATCATCAATTCACAACTGAAATTCATTCTGATTTTTATGATCCAATAGGTTCCCATTTGGAAACAGCTTTGCATAAGAAAAGAAAATCAGCCAAAATTCCAATTGAGGTTCTGTGTTTTTATTTCTTAGCCAACAATTACGATCCAAGAAAAAATCGATTATTTTCATTAATGCTTGGAAGATTCATTCGGCTAGGGATAAAAATGAATAGATGGTTCCATTGGAAATATCATTTCACATAGTTATTTCCTGTATATGGTTAGAGTAGGAGTAGGAGTAGGAGTAATTTAGTTAGGTTTCTGTTTTTAATAACTGATAGGCAAAGATATACATATTCTCTCCATAACCTCAGAAAATATTTGCCTATCATTCCTTTTTAATTTCCTCCATAATAATGTTTGTTCTGGTTCAATGACATTTGACATTTACTGAAGATACCTTGTCTCTGTTGAAAATTTGGAACATCTGCTACTATCAACAACGAATATTTTAAAAAAAATTGATCTTTATTATCATTAGAACTTCAACCCATATATGATGATAGTTTCAAACTCCAAAATTTTAAAGAAAGCTCTCTCAGTATAGGATTTGTTTTAAGTCAACACAATGAAAGGTATCAATTTTAAGATAAGTATTCTTTGTCAAAACAGCCTTTATTAAAAAAAAAAAAAAATCGGCCCTATCATTGTCGTCCAGAACTTTCTTAAGGAAAAACAATGACTTCCTCCCTGCTAAAAGGAAATTACAGCATTGAGAGAAACAACCCAAGAAAAACACTATATCTCAAAGAATAAGAGGTCTCATCACGAGCCGACTTATCATGATCACAGATATTATAACTTGCTGACTTTGCCAATACTGTCTACCAAAACAGGGCAACGACTTAAGATTGTTGCAATCAAAAGACAAGAGGTCTCATCACGAGCCGGCTTGTTCAACAAAAGTGTAAATCAAGTGAATGAGTGTGTCATAATTTGGCCACCAAACCAAGACATTGTTCTTTAGAGAATTAAAAAAGGAAAAGTGTGTCAAAAAGGATTTTTCTCTCGAATGTTACGAGTAACCTCAAGCAGGATAAAGGATCATTGCTGGTTAAAAGGTAACCCTGTCGAGGCTATGGACGCCTGCTGGCAGCAGAGGCTCTACCTGCGAATAAGGAGCATATTAAAGAACTGATAAACAGAGAAGACTTTATTTTATGTTTCACAAAGACTAAGTAACAGCTGATTTAGATGCAAAGACGAACTGGGTGTACAAATAATTAAAACGGAAAGAGGTTGAAACGAAACATCATAGGCAGTTTTGAAGTCTCAGTTGTCTTATCTTTTTATAATAAAGTTCAAAATTTTTAAATTTTTCAGAAGTTTTTAAAAGCGTCAATAGAAATGCAAAGATAACTGGTTCTCCCAAGTGAATCGCCAATTGTTGTGGCCAGCAACAACCCCCCCTTTTTTCATTTAGTATCAAATCATGATACCAAATGAATGGGGACCCTTAGATAAAAATTTTAGGAAAAGCTAGACTTTCTTTTTGAAGTTACAAATCACAATTTAGAAAAGGCGTCTTAGATATTTTTCTATGGTAGATGATAGGTCTATTAAAGTCGCGTATGCAAAAAGATAGGAAACATCTCTATTACTCTTCTAAAATCAAAATACGCACCACCCTCATGATTAATAACGACATCGCATCGCACCATACTAATGTCCATAGCGAAAAGCCAAGAAATTCGCCGATCTGCTATATTTCGATCGCTAGATCGCATATCACAGAAACAAGCCAGACGAGGTTTGGCAAGCACTAAGTTTTGCGATCTGCGATATTGCGATCGTGCGACATGAGAGTGTACGTCAGCAAATCATAAAATCAGCTTAGTACGAATCCTTCGGGCGCGCCTTTCAAAGGAAAAGCTGTTGGAAATAATACTGAGAGGGGGGGTGAATCAGTATTATCAGATTAATCAAACTTTTCAAATGCCCAAAAACATATACGCTACTTCAGTTAAGTGAACCAGCGTGTACACGCTTCTGTGACGAAGTAAAACAGCGTATAAGCAGAAAACTCACAATTTAGTTGGCTTATTCTTCAATTAAGTGCATCAGGACATTATTCATCATATTAACAGTAAACATGTGCAGTATAACAGAACAGATAAAAAGCCACACACATGAACACCAAGATATAAGGTGGAAACCCAATGTGGGTGAAAACCACCTGCTGCAAGTTGTCTCTATCTTTCTTAATATGAAACTTCAGTTTACAATCTTTTGTACTGGTGCAGCCTTATACCAGTACGCAGGCTACAACCTGCAGAAGGCTTCAACCTTCTCTCGTTCTCCAAACTTCCTTGGAAGGGAGCTCCAACCCCCTTTTTCTTTTGTACTAGCCAAGATACTAGTACGTAGGTGCTGACCTACAATCTTCCTTCTTCCAGGTATCACTTTTCATACATTTTCAGACTTGGATATTCCTGAAGCACAACATTACAATCTGAAGACCACAATTCATTCAATTTTCACAACAGATCATTGAAGCATAAAACAACCCAACTTTGAACCACTGAACCACTGAACCCTGTCAATCACCAGTTACCAGAACACAGAGCAGACTACAGAACTCTGTAATAACAGTCAGACCCCACTGTAAACTCAAATCAAGCTTCAAAAGATATACGCTACTTTAATGAGCAGAAACCGCGTATACACGCGCTTTTACCGAAGCCAACCTGCGTACAGATCTAAAAATAAACTTTCTCAATTTGCAGCTGTACCAGATATTAGTTAGACTCAGAACGTAACATTGCGACAATATGCAGATCTAGAAATACGCATAATCAACCATATCATGATAGTGCATTTCAAACCATTTGATCCCGATCTCTCCTTAGATCTAGTTCTCCATCAACCGATGAGATCTCTCCTTAGCTCAGATCAACCAACTCAGAACCTGCATATCAGATCTCTTTCTCTCTTAGATATTCATGCCTTGTCGAAAGATGATCTTTGCCTAATGATCTTCTTCTCCTTATATAGCCTTAGGCCTTTCTCAATACCAAGAGCCAAAACCATAGTAACACAATACCATCAACTTTAAAACTATGGATCGACACGCCCGTCGAGACATAATGGTCCAAAATCATAGGCACAACTTCCAAGGTCTAACCACCATGAACCAAAGGAACCTTTCCACATACACGCGCTTTTTCTGAATCTAACTTGCGTGTACACGCGACTTGGGCTTAACGAAAGAGCGTGTATGAGCTTTCTTGCCATGTTGTACTGAGATCTGTCTTCTGATTGAGATGCCATCACCTGTACTAACCTTTGAGCACCTGTACCATCCACTGAGTGAGTTGCCATCAAGGACAACACTTGAACCATAATGCCAACAATCTCCCCCTTTGGACTTGATGGCAACCTCCACACCAAGTCACTCTCCCCCTTTGACATCAAGGGCAAAGGGAGGACCAAGATATTCTCTTCCTTGGTAATCCTTCTGCTGTCCATACTGCTGTCCATACTCCCCCTGAGTACATGCTGAAATCTCCAAGTGTGCTCCCCCTTTGTGAATGCCAAAGAGTACCAATCTATCCATCCTGCTCACCAAGTGCTGTTCATGCTCCCCTTGACTGTAGGCAAGATCTGCAAAAGATGTTCTTCAAGAAGAACATGACTCTATACATCATAAAAGACCTTCCTATCACCAAAGACTCATACATACATCCATTTCTCAACTAAGTGAGGATATACAAAAAAAAAATGACTCATCCACCCAACCAAGTGAGGATACATCAACATTTCATCATTCATCCCAGGCATAGTGGGGAAACCAACAAAGGCCGTTACATGACCTTGACACCATAAAAGAGACAAGAGAGATACATGACATAGAGACAACAGATCTAGACCAAGACTTAGGAAAGACATCAGCAGCATCTGATAAACATCTTGTTAGATCAGCAACTAGAATTTCTTTCTGAGCTCCTTCTCCTGAAACCAACAACCAAAAACATCTGAATGCCAACAATGCTTTATGAGACTTTTGAGCTGCTCTCCCTGAACCTGTGCCTGTTGCATTCCCTGAAACTGTGCCTGAATAATTCTGACATTCCTATTGCTGTTCAGAACTTCAGAGTTTTCCCTTGCTGTTCAGAACTTCATATACGCGTTTTCTCCTGTATAAAACAGCGTATGTACGCGGATATTCTTTCTGCAACAAGCATCCAGAATACACGCGACTTTCCCACCCTGAATCCGCGTGTATACGCTCATACTACTTCCGTAACCTGCGTATACCAACTTTTCTGTAGAACAAACAAATTTCAACAACAGGATGAAGCATTAACTACTCCCAGCTTTTGTCTGAGATATTCAAAAGTTTCCCTGGGCAGTGGTTTTGTGAGAATATCAGCAACTTGCTCCTTAGAAGGAACATACTCCAACTTGACCTTCTGTTCAAGCACTTGTTCCCGAAGAAAATGGTACTTGATTGGTATGTGCTTGGTCTTTGAGTGCATGACTGGATTCTTTGAAATGCTGATTGCACTTGTATTATCACATAAGATAGAGACAGGTGGAGTGCAAGTGATTTGAAAGTCCTGCAAGGTCTGCATCATCCAAAGAAGTTGTGTACAACAAGATGCTGCAGCTACATATTCTGCTTCAGCTGTAGATAAGGCAATCGAACTTTGTTTCTTGCTGAACCAAGATACTAATCTGGAACCCATGAAGAAAGCACCTCCACTTGTGTTTTTCCTATCATCCACACTTCCAGCCCAATCTGCATCTGTGTAAGCATGAAGAGTGAGATCAGTATTTCTAGGATACCATAAGCCATAGTTTTGGGTCCCTTGAAGATATTTGAAGATTCTTTTGACTGCCTGAAGATGAGTTTCCTTTGGGTTGGCTTGAAATCTTCCAACCATTCCTACTGCATGTGTAATATCTGGTCGAGTACCTGTCAAATAAAGCAAACTCCCAATCATGGATCTATAAGTGGGTTGGTGGACTGCTGCTGATTCATCATTTGCACTGAGGCTGCATCCTGTAACCATGGGTGTACATACAGGTTTTGACTCTTCCATGCCATACTTCTTCAAGATCTGCTTGAGGTATTTGGTTTGAGACAAGAAGATACCTCCTTCATTTTGTTGGATTTGCAATCCAAGAAAATATGTCAATTCTCCAAGAAGTGACATTTCGAATTCTTTCTGCATAACCAAGGCAAAGTTTTGACTCATAGTCTCTTCATTGCTGCCAAAAATAATATCATCTACATAAACAACAAGAATTAGCAATTTGTTATTTTCAACTTTTATATAGAGATTGCTATCTGCTGATCCTTTTGAAAAGCCTTGTTGGTGAAGATATTTGTCCAACCGATAGTACCAAGCCCTTGGAGCTTGTTTGAGCCCATAGAGAGCCTTTTTCAATCTGCATACAAGGTTTGGATCATTCCCAAGAATGAACCCATCTGGCTGCTCAATATATACTTCTTCTTCTAAGTCTCCATTCAGGAAGGCTGATTTCACGTCCATTTGAAATACCTTGAAGTTTTGAAAGCTTGAGAGAGCAAGGAACATTCGGATGGCCTCTAGTCTTGCCATAGGAGCAAAGGTCTCTTCAAAGTCTATTCCTTCTTGCTGTGCATACCCTTTACAAACAAGTCTGGCCTTGTTTCTAATTACTTCTCCATTTTCATTTAACTTATTCTTGAAGACCCATTTTGTTCCTATTACATTCTTATCTTTTGGTCTAGGAACTAATTCCCAAGTGTTGTTCCTTTCGATTTGCTCAAGTTCTTCATCCATTGCTTTGACCCAACATTCATCTTTGCATGCTTCTTTCACATTTTGTGGTTCAATGGAGGAGAGTAGAGCCAAGTAGCTTGAAGCTTCTGCAAGTGTCCTTCTTGTTTGTACTCCTGCTTCTTTCTGCCCCACAATCTGAGTTTCTGGATGATTCTTTTGGACATATCTGGATGGAGTCTTCTCTTCTATTCTTGTCTGCTCCTCTGGTTCTTCTTGAGATTCTTCTTCTTCTTGAGGTTCTTCTTCTTCATCATTTCGCCTTTGAGAGTAACCTTCATCTTCTTCATGATGAACTTGCCTAGGAATATATCCCTTCTCATCAACCACTATATCAATACTGTCAACAATTCTGCCAAGTCTTTTATTGTAGCACTTGTATGCTTTGCTATGTGGAGAATAACCAAGAAGAATGCCCTCATCTGCTCTAGGTTCAAGTTTGCCAAGTTGCTCATCAGTATTCTTAATATAACATTTGCTCCCAAAGATTTTGAAATGCTTCACGGAAGGAGTTTTACCACTCCAAAGCTCATGAGGTGTTTGAGTGCTGTTTACTCGAACATTTGTTTTGTTAAGAATGATAACAGCAGCATGTGCGGCTTCTCCCCAGAAGGTTGCAGGAGTACCTGATTCATCGAGCATAGCACGAGCCATTTGTTGGATAGTTCTGTTCATTCTTTCCACAACCCCATTTTGCTGAGGAGTTCTAGCTGTAGAGAATTCTCTTCTTATCCCATGTTCATCACAGAAATCAAAAAATTCATTTGATGTGAACTCCCCACCTCTGTCAGATCTGAGGCACTTGATTTTGTGTCCTGATTCATTTTCAGCCAATGCTTTGAAGGATTTGAATTTTTTGAATGCTTCATCTTTGTGCTTCATAAGCCCTAACCAAACAAACCTTGAGAAATCATCAATGAATAATATCAGATATTCTTCCCTCGAGGTGTCCTTTTCCTAAATGGACCACATACATCTGTATGGACTAGCTCAAGAGGCAAGCTAGCTGATCCTTCCTTCTCTGGAAAGTTAGTTCTGGTCTGCTTTCCAAACTGACAAGATTTGCATATGGTGTTGTCTGGAATTTTGATATCTGGAAGATCGCGAACTGCCTGATATTTGCATGCTTTCCTTATTTGTGAGAAGCTTAGATGTCCCAACCTTCGATGCCATAGCTAGTGCTCTTCATCCTTGCTAAGATAGCATTGTTGTTGTCCTTCTTCAAATATGTACAGATTATTTGGAGTTCTTTTGCCTTTGAGAACTGTTTTACCTGTATCAAGATCACGAACAAGACATCCATTCGATCTGAAAATAACCTCTGTTTTTTGATCACACATCTGGCTGACACTTAGAAGATTATGCTTCAATCCATCAACATACAAAACATTTCCAGCCTTGACCTTTTCTTTCAAAGGAGCAATACCTTTTCCTTTTATAGTTGCAGGAGTATCATTTCCAAAAGAAACTTTCTTTCCCTTTTCTAAAGTAGAATAAGATTCAAGTTTTTCTTTATCACCTGTCATATGTTTCGAACATCCACTGTCAATGTACCATAGATTTTCTTGTCCTTCTGCATAAAATGCTATCCCACATCTTTCTGTTTGAGGTTCCTTTATTCTCCATGTTTTGGTGCTTGTGGCTTGTTCCTTTTTCTCCTGAAACCTGCTCCTGCATTCAGAGTCTTTATGACCAAAATTATTGCAAATAGAACATTCAACTTCATTTTCAAGCACCGAAAAGTTGTTATAGGTCCTTTTTGTAATCCCTGTCATACTTCTTTGTTTTTGAGCTTCCCTAGTCATGATTGTTTTATATGCAACACATTGAGCTGCTCTGTGACCAAAGTTGTGGCAAGAAAAGCATTGTCCATTGAAGAAGCTTCTGCGGTTATTGAATCTACCAGCCAACTGATTGTAATTTCTATTTTCATCTATTCTTGAGCCAAACTGAGAAGATTTTACCTGTGGTTGGTTGTAGCTTTTGTTCATCCTTAAGGAGGATTGTGCCTGATAGTTTCTGTTTGTAACTCGTCCCTGCTTTACCTGATTATCTTCATTGTTCTTCCGCTCATTTCCTCTTGCTGCATCAAGATAACTTTTTGAGGTGGATGCTTGAGAGGTTTCTCCATTATAGCCCAAACCTGTCTTGTTTAGAGGAGACCGCTGCACAATGATAATCTCATCCAAAGTTTCAGATCCTTTGACAAATTTAAGATTAATAGCTTTTGTTTTCTCAATTTCTTTTCTGAGACCAACAATTTCACCTTCTAGTTTTTCAAGATGTTTTTCCTTTTCATCAATTTGAAATTGCAAAGTATCAATGATCACATTCTTTTCTTCTATGCCTCTCTTGAGTCTAGTGATTTCATTATAGAGATTATCCACATCTATAGCATCCTCATAATCATCATCTTCAAATGCCATTAACAGCTTATATTTATTACCTTGTTCATCTTCATCACTGTTTGATAAGCCATCACTATCTTCATGGGTGTAGTAGCTTTTCCTATTTGCACTTTGTTTCTTGTTCCATCTAGCAGGTTCTTTTCCTTTATCCTTATAAGGACATTTTGCAGCATAATGACCTACTTTCCCACAAGCAAAGCATTTGAAAGGTAGCTTACCTCTGAACCTTCCAGAACCCCTTTGAAGATTTCTGACAAAATTTGATTCCTCTTCCTCTTCTTCTGGAACATGGCTTGCTTCATAGTAATCTTCTTTTCCTGATGCCTTAAAAGCAGCTTCCCTTCTGTCAGATGGACCTCCCTTTCTCATTTCATAAGCGGTTAGAATTCCATGTAGCTGAGACATAGTGAGAACACGGAGATTTTCTTTTTCTTCTATTGCAGATACTTTAGATTCAAACTTGGGAGATAAAGATCTTAGAATCTTTTGAACTACTATAGTTTCTCTTATTTCTTCACCCAAATTTTTCATACAATTAACAATCTCATCTACCCGAAGAAAATAATTAGCCACACTTTCATCATTATACATCTTGAGAGTCTCATATTGAATCCTGAGTGTTTGAAGTTTAGCTTGCTTTACCTGTTCATCTCCTTCATAGCTAGTGATCATTTTGTCCCATATTTCTTTTGCTGATTTGAAGTGCATGACCTTCATGAATTCTGTTTGAGATATACTTCCTAATAGAGTACTGACTGCTTTTGCATTTGTTTCATATGCCTTTTTCTTAGCTGGATCTGTAGGAGTAGCTGAAGGAAAAGCATAGCCTGTTTCTACAATGTCCCAAACTTCTGTACCAAGAGATTGAAGATATGCAGTAACTCTTACCTTCCAATAATTGAAATTTGTTCCATCAAAAACCGGTGGCCTGATTGATGCTTCTTTCTCGTAGTTGCTCATGATGAATGATCTTCCTTCAAGCGATCAAGCTTCTCTGAAGGACCTGCTCTGATACCAATTGTTGGAAATAATACTGAGAGGGGGGGTGAATCAGTATTATCAGATTAATCAAACTTTTCAAATGCCCAAAAACATATACGCTACTTCAGTTAAGTGAACCAGCGTGTACACGCTTCTGTGACGAAGTAAAACAGCGTATAAGCAGAAAACTCACAATTTAGTTGGCTTATTCTTCAATTAAGTGCATCAGGACATTATTCATCATATTAACAGTAAACATGTGCAGTATAACAGAACAGATAAAAAGCCACACACATGAACACCAAGATATAAGGTGGAAACCCAATGTGGGTGAAAACCACCTGCTGCAAGTTGTCTCTATCTTTCTTAATATGAAACTTCAGTTTACAATCTTTTGTACTGGTGCAGCCTTATACCAGTACGCAGGCTACAACCTGCAGAAGGCTTCAACCTTCTCTCGTTCTCCAAACTTCCTTGGAAGGGAGCTCCAACCCCCTTTTTCTTTTGTACTAGCCAAGATACTAGTACGTAGGTGCTGACCTACAATCTTCCTTCTTCCAGGTATCACTTTTCATACATTTTCAGACTTGGATATTCCTGAAGCACAACATTACAATCTGAAGACCACAATTCATTCAATTTTCACAACAGATCATTGAAGCATAAAACAACCCAACTTTGAATCACTGAACCACTGAACCCTGTCAATCACCAGTTACCAGAACACAGAGCAGACTACAGAACTCTGTAATAACAGTCAGACCCCACTGTAAACTCAAATCAAGCTTCAAAAGATATACGCTACTTTAATGAGCAGAAACCACGTATACACGCGCTTTTACCGAAGCCAACCTGCGTACAGATCTAAAAATAAACTTTCTCAATTTGCAGCTGTACCAGATATTAGTTAGACTCAGAACGTAACATTGCGACAATATGCAGATCTAGAAATACGCATAATCAACCATATCATGATAGTGCATTTCAAACCATTTGATCCCGATCTCTCCTTAGATCTAGTTCTCCATCAACCGATGAGATCTCTCCTTAGCTCAGATCAACCAACTCAGAACCTGCATATCAGATCTCTTTCTCTCTTAGATATTCATGCCTTGTCGAAAGATGATCTTTGCCTAATGATCTTCTTCTCCTTATATAGCCTTAGGCCTTTCTCAATACCAAGAGCCAAAACCATAGTAACACAATACCATCAACTTTAAAACTAGGGATCGACACGCCCGTTGAGACATAATGGTCCGAAATCATAGGCACAACTTCCAAGGTCTAACCACCATGAACCAAAGGAACCTTTCCACATACACGCGCTTTTTCTGAATCTAACTTGTGTGTACACGCGACTTGGGCTTAACGAAAGAGCGTGTATGAGCTTTCTTGCCATGCTGTACTGAGATCTGTCTTCTGATTGAGATGCCATCACCTGTACTAACCTTTGAGCACCTGTACCATCCACTGAGTGAGTTGCCATCAAGGACAACACTTGAACCATAATGCCAACAAAAGCATCTTACCATAACATGACCTGAAATCATGCGCTTTTAATGTTACTAAATGAATTGGTTGTCAGTAATTAAGAGGATTAAAGACGCGTGCCTTGTTGGAAGTTTTCTTCACGTAAGGTGGCGTAATTGATTTATCTCTTGTATTTAAAACTCTCCCATCACCTTTCTGATCGGACATTCCATTTCACTTGTAATCTGCAGGAACAAAGTGCAAAGATGACACAGAAAGAAACACAAAGTAAAAATGGGAAAGAAGAACAAAGCTCAAAGCTCTGAAGCAAGAGAGAAGACCAAGGAGGTGGCGCCCCTATACACAGATACAGCCTGCAACTGAGATGCAGGAATCTCCACATGGGAAGGCATGTACAGGCTATTAGAAGAGGAGAAGCCGAGAATAATGAAGGTGACTGCCGTTGCAGGTGCACCACGCTCCTCTGAAGCATCCCTAGAAGACCTAGCATGTTCATTCCTTCACAGAATAGCGACAAGGCCTAAGATTCTACCATACACAAATATGGTCAAGTGGATTCTGGATGATGCAGAATTAAACAATAGACAATTCAAGATTCAGGGACATGGGCTCGTGGGATCTTTCGCAGCCCAAGATCTGAAGGTAATGTACCATCTGCCCGAACCGCAAGCGGCTTATAATGCACAATTTGTTAAGAAGTTCGCAATGGAGAACCCAGATCTATCAGACACCACCAAAGAATGGTCTAGAAGAGATGAGCTGTTAAAGAAGGATAAGAACGGTATGTACAGCACTGGTTCCCTTACTTCTCCATATTGTTTTACTGCAGCCATGTTGTGTAGGTTGTTTGGTATGCCCGATATCAACAAGTTTTCATCTGAGTGGCTGCCATTAATTGACGCTGCCACAAATGCCGATATAGTAGATTGGGCTAAAATTCTTTCCGATACTCTATATACGGCTGTGGTTAGTTACAGGTCCAAAAGATCCTTTTCTCAAAGGGTCTATCCTCCTTTCTTTTTGGCTGCCTATGTTATGGATTCTGTTTGCCTTGTATCTAATTTCCCCATTATGGGATGGAAATGGACTACCCAAGACCCGTTGCCTATTCACGTCTATCACAAAGTCTTGTGGGATTCCTAGTTTGCCCCTCATTTTTACCAGATTTGCCATGGGCTTATATTGCCCATATATAGAATGATATATGATAAGGAACCCCCAAGGTGCTCTCCCGAAGTTGAGGCAGACATCATCCCCATCGCAAGATGGTTTGGGGAAGTATGGTTTACTTACATTCGAGTTTATGGAAGCACTGTACCTCCACATGTCCTACCCTTGTATGTCACAAATAAGCTTTTGGCTCGAGAAATCACTTATCAAACCTGCTCTGAAGGCGGCTTAACCAAAGAATTAAAAGATAAGAAAAAGGCCATTTGGCCTCAATTTCCCGTCAATTGTGGGGCCTTCTCTTTATTCGATGTAGGACACGCTTTTGGTGAGGTGGAAAACGTGACGTGCCTTCAATTATATAAGTTCCCGGTGAGGCCATTCGACCCAAATAAAGTTGCCCAAGAGTTTACTACGAACGTCAAGATAAGAGTGTTCTTCGGACACAAAGATTTGTTTGAGGATCTCTTTCAGGGTAAGAGCTCACTCAAAGAGATTTTGCGAGAAGCTCAGTCAAGGTTATCTCCCGGTGACCTCTGGAAATTCACGTCATATAGAGATAGAAGGCTGGCCAGCATTCCACTAGAAAGGCTGCGAATACCTAATAGAGAGCCAACTCCGATCATCAGCCTCAGTGAGAACTCCAGCACTTCCAAATCTAAGTCCAACGCCGCGCAAGAAGGTTCCGAACATCCTGAAGAGTCCGTGCATGACAAAGGAACTAACGAAGAAGCAGTCAAAGATACAGCTCGGTCAAGTGTAATGTCTCAGCAACAAGTTATGACCTCGCCACCAAGAGATGTTCCCCTCCGGTTATCGAAGCTCCTCTTGTCACAGCAGAGCTAGATAAAGAGTGGGAGTCCTTCAATGAATTAATCAACCTCGAAGGGCAAGTCCCAAAGACGCTTGTGAACGACACACAGGAGGTGAAAGAAGTTGCTCCAACCATAGTCAGCGTTACCACAGAAGCAGAAGACCTCTCCATCACTCCATCCTCAGAACTTCTACTTAACGTAGAAGAAATTCCCCCACTAGATGTGTTCTATAGTCCCTAGCACAAAGCAGTTGTGAGAAGACAGAGAAAGAAAAGAAAGCTCGAAAGTGCACTGTCTCAAGACACTGAACATTTAGACGTCTTGTGGAAAGACCCAAATAATAATCCAACAGAAAATCTTACGAAGCTGTCTCAAATTGCAGGAGTGTATGCTTCTGCAACTATTGACAAGGCCTCTGAAGTTCAGCAGCTCTTAAAGGAACAAGAAAATCACATACGACTACTACAACAACAGTTACAGCAAGCCAATGCAAACAATGAAGCTTCGAGACAGCTCGAAAAGCTCCAAGAAGACTTCCAACAGATGCAAATAGGCTACCAAAAGAGTCTTGAAGAAAAAGAAAAACAACTTCAGACGGAGCAAGAAATGCACAAAGATGAACCTAAGCTTGCAGAGTTTATTTCAGAGTCCATCGGCTTGAACGAGCAACTACTGCAGCAACAAGAAGAATTGCGGCGTAAAATATCACAGTGGAGGCACTTCTGTGAGCTAAGCGACAAAATCACGAGTCAGGTGGTGGAATTGCGAAGCGAATATGATCAGAACGACAAAAGGGTGAGAGAGTATCTGACTTGGCAAGACGATGAGGAGGGAAAAAGAGGAGGAGCACCTAGAATTAATGAAAATCATAAAGAAATGCTCTTTAATAAATGGGACGAGCAAATCACGCAGGCAGAGCAAGCAGCATAGAAAGCGGCGACACAGGCAAGTATTCTTATCGACTGTGTAAATGAAAATTTATGCAGGGCCAATTTGATTTCAGAGACCACCCCAGGATACCTACCAAACAAGTTGCAACTAGAGACAGAATGGAGGCAAAAGGCACAGGCAAAAGGGAAAGCTATCCAAGCACTGGCTAGACTGAATTGGGAAAATTACTGGATGTACCTGGTTAAACCACATAGCCAATGGATGACGATAAAGTGTATCATGAACGCAGCCGAGAAGGTAGCGCCAGCTCTTATAGGTGTCGTTTTCGCAGCCCAGCTCAGAACATAAATTAACCAGCCGACTCTTCTCAAGCCTATGTTAGAAACATGCAACTTCAAAGACCAAGTCCACAAGTAGTTTTATTTAGAATGTTGTTTCTTTTTGTTTTAAGTTATATTAGAAAAAGGACGGTCGTTTGAAAACCGAATCCTTAATTTTGTAATAATACTATTATTAGAATTAGGACATAGTATTTTAACCCTTCTCATTGCATTGGAGAAGGGTCTAGAAATTTGTCAAAAACTTGTCCTCAGAACATGCATTTTTGCACCTCAGAGGAGGTTTTGATGAATGGAAGGATCAGATTTATTTATGTTTTCATTTTAATACGTGCTATTGATGTTGCACTTCTGTACTCTTGGTAGGCATTAGAAGTAAGTAGAAATAGATCGTTATTGCTTGAAATTTGTGAGTAAAAATCAGTCATAAATGGTACTTTTATCTCTTGATGAATTTCTACTTATTTGCTGAAAGTGATATACAGCTCATGTTATTTATATGTTAATATAAATGTGTGGTTACCATTTGGCACTTTTGTACGATGGAGTCATTTGTTCATGCTTGACATATGAATGATTTATCATGCGATATGCAGTCCACAACTGTCCTGTTTAACTTCTTATGCAGAATGGTTTATCTTAAATGGTTTATATTCTTATAGTAGTTGAATAATCTTCATTACCAGTTATTATATGAAATCTTTTTACATCGCATGATGGAAAAGACATACCCCGGGTTAGCGTAGATTGCATATGTTGTTTTCATTAGATTTCAGCAGCTTATAGTCAAAACATGAGTTAGATATAAATTAGCTCTCTTCTCAAGAAACAGCATAATCAAACCCTACACACACACACCCCCTTAGATCGGGAAGTTGGTCCCGTTATCCCCAGTCGGACCCGCTACACCAAACGGGCACGAAGCCGCCAACTAGGTTCCCGACCAGGCGGGTATCCCCCTTGTTGTTGACCCGATTTCAGGGCCCTCAACACTATCATATGCTTCTTTCTATAATGCCATGCTTTACAAAAATCAAGACTGTGCTAGAGAATGCAATAATGCATGCTACTTTTCTTTATACATAATAAAAGGAAGACAAATTTTATAAAGATCCTCATCTAGGTGGATCTTCCGCTAATAGTAAAGATCCTTGGGATCTTCTCCTTTAGGCTTCTTCGAATGTTCTCCTTTTCTTCAACTATGTGAGATTCACTTCTTTGCTTTCTTTTGTTGTTCTTGTTGTTTAGACAATCCCTCTTAAACTGCCCATACTCATTACATTCAAAGCATTGAATCTTTGACATATCTAGATTTCCTTTGGTCTTTCCAAACTTCATTTTCTTCTTCTTCTTAGATCTTGTAATAAAGTCTTGAGACTTTTCATTTGATTATGTTTCATCCTTTGCCTTTATCCTTGATTATTCCAAGATACATTAAACCCATAACTCATTAGAATGAGTAGTATCCTTCTTTGAGTGGACACTAGTTGCAAAACTTCTTCAATTAGATGGTAGAGCATTTAGTACACAAGTAGTCATTTTTGAATGAAAAAAGCATCCCCAAGCCCTTGCAACTAGCCTCTTATTTGTGATATCTTCATAAGATAATTGGCCATATCTTCATCCTTTGATTTCCATATTCTATATAGTTGATTCCTCAAGGATATATTTTGACCTCATGTACTTATAGAGTACAAATTGACTAACTTATCATACATAGCCTTAGATGTCTTCAAATCAACAACAAAGGGAACAATATGATCCTCAATGGATTCCAAAATGATCATGTATGCCCTCACTTATTCCATCTTGTATTTTTCTAATTCTTGAGTCTTCTCTTTGTTTGGTACAATAAATTCACCTAGAACATATTCCATGACTTCATTTTTTGTGAGTTCCAAGTCAATCCTCTTCTTTCATGCTAGGAAGTTTGATGATCCTACAAGCTTTCTTCTTTCCTTGAAAAATGTATTTGTATGATCTGTAGGTTGAGACATAGAATACAATATGATACTTTACATGTCAACTAGGAGTCCTTCTTGGTGATGTCTCTAACAATATTGATGCTTTCAAGACCTTCAAGGAGACTTCAAAGATGCCCAAGAATGATGACTTATAGGAGGCCTTCAACAATAGTTTCTTCAAACAACTTCAAAGAGTGGATGAATATGATGCACTAGAGAGCCTTCAACAAGAGCTTATCCTTCCTTCCTTCAATGGGAGCTATATCCTTTTTAGATTACTAGATCTTTGATAAAATTTCTATGTAGTAACCTTCCTTCTAGGTGAATATGTCTTCTTCTTATTTCCTTATGTCCTTTCACAAATGATTCCCCTTGACAAGGAAACCCTTCTTATGTGAGCAAGATGATCTTCAAGTTGCCTTCTCTTCCTTCACCTTAGGTGAGATACCATGCTCTAGAATCTACAAGCAAATCTATTTAAACCAATTCTAGTTTGATATAAAAAAATTGGAATTTTTGTTTTTGATATAAAAAATTGAAATGTTAGGAATTTTCGAAAAAGTTTGATTAAAACTACAAATACTAATACAATGTTAAGAAACAACCCAAATTATTGCTAGAGTCTCTAGCTAAGTTATACTAATAATAAATAATGATTAGTTAAATTAAGCCTTACATCCATTTATGTAATATTATACTTTTTAAACATTTCTACTAAAGTCATTCATAATCTTATATTAAAATTGGTTTATAAAGAATTATCAATATTCAACCATTATAAGGTTTTTTCTTAATTCAAATAAACTGTTTTGATGTGAATTAGTCTTCTTCAAATTTTACATCTTTTTACTAAAACCATTTTAAATTTATTATACTCAACTTCATTTTCAAATTATGATTAATATTTTTTTTATGTATTCTAAATAAGATAACACTAACACAACTAAATTTATTAATAAAAAATTAACAATTAATATAAACTAAAAAATGTTAGTTTTCAACCTCAACTTATAACAACACATAAACTTAATAGTGCAAATAATTATTCTATACATCTAAAACTTCTTCAATTGATAAGGATTCACTAAAATAGCCTATCAGTTCAATTGCAATAAATGTAATAATGCTCACATACTTTTATAGGTCTAGAACTTCAATTAATAAGGATTCATAAAAATAGCCCATCAGTTCAATTACAAAATAAATGTGATATGCTCACATACTTTTATATATCTAGAACTTCAATTGAGAAAGATTCATGAAAATGGCCTAGCAGTTCAATTACAATAAATGTGATATGCTCACATACTTTCTGCTTAACTGTTCGGACAAGGAAATCTCAAAATACCTACAGAAAGAGAAAGAGGTCTGGTTACTTAAGCACAGATTCCTGGCCTATCTTCGCTATTACTGGTTTAAAACATCGCGCAATCTAGATATTACGTGAAATAATTATTCTATACATCTAAAACTTCTTCAATTGATGAGGATTCACGAAAATAGCCTATCAATTCAATTGCAATAAATGTAATAATGCTGACATACTTTTATAGGTCCAGAACTTCAATTAATAAGGATTCATAAAAATAGACTATCTGTTCAATTACAAAATAAATGTGATATGCTCACATACTTTTATATCTCTAGAACTTCAACTGAGAAAGAATCATGAAAATAGCCTAGCAGTTCAATTACCATAAATGTGATATCCTCACATACTTTCTGCTTAACTGTTCGGACGAGGGAATCTCAAAATACCTGCAGAAAGAGAAAGAGTTCTGGTTACTTAAGCACAGATTCCTGGCCTATCTTCGCTATTACTTGTTTAAAACATCGCGCAAGCTAGATATTATCTGAAAATCAACTTCATTTGGCTCATTAGTGAGAATTTCCCTTCCCCTCGTTATAACTTCAATTTCCCTTTCAGGCAAATCACGGCCGATTCCAGCAGATCCTATTACAGGAACTCCACGAAGGCTACTGACAGTTTGTGAAGCAGGCCGCTTGCTTGAGCTTGGTTCGTTAACATAAGTTGTAACCCTCGGTCCGATCTGTGGCTTTCTAGTTTGATTTGATATATATTTCACCTGTTCTACTGGAATCAAAGAAATTCCTTTACTTTGTAAATATTCCATGGCTGTGTTCATATCCTTCTCCATGAGACCCAGAACAGTATTCTCAAACTCTAGACTATCCAGTAAGAGTGAAGGACTAGCTTGACCCACCGACGCCGATGCGTGACTGTTACAACCCTAAGAAAACCCACAAAAGATGGCATCAGCAAACAATGATACACAGGTATTTTCTCTACTTCCAGTGAAAACCTAGAATTAAGTGTGTACCTTAACTGGAACATTCGCAAATTGAGGCGCAACTGCACCTGCACCACCAAGTTTTCTTGTGCTCATATCCTACAAAACAGTTTTAACAACAAAAACTACTATCATAGGCTTCAAAATGTCAATCTTGAAAAACATTATGTTCAAATTCAATAACTTTACTGCCTGCTGTAAAATTTAATATAGTCAATGATTTCATCTAGGGCCTGTCACAGACCCACACTAGTCTTTCAACCCGTTGTAACAACCTGCAGCACCACCTAAAGCTTTCTTTTCACCAATACTAACATTCGTGGACTACCACTGCTTTCACATTAACATTACTTAGCTTGCTTTTTGCAACCAAGTAAACATACAATTATCCTTTATACTTAATGAAGCCCATACTCATTCATTATTATCATGCAATTATACCAATAACAACAACAATTGCAACAAGTATAAAGGGGAGGGGCAACTCCCAGTAATGTGAGTGTGGGCAACAATATATTAAGAATATCAGTTTTACAATGTACAAGTGTTTCTTGCCAAACCAAGTCTAACATAGAGGCAACCCTGCCTTTTACAATACATGTGCACCCTTGCACAAAGAGTAGTGGTCACACGAGTCACTTAAATCCTCTTCACCAAGTCCTGCACAAATCTGCACATCCACCACACCCGAGACACGCGTTGCCCAATCTTTGACCGACTCAAGATAACCTCCAAGTGCACCTTCAAGTGGAGCGCATGAGATATGCGCAGCTCCCCTTATTTCTGCGCACTTTTGCTTTCGTCTTGATCTTATGCGTAGAAGAGATGAGAGGAATGTGTTGTTGCAATGAGCTCTAAGCTCCATTTACTTATATCCCACTTAGCGTGGGTTTACATGGGGTGTGGAGCCCCTTGGCTCACCCCCAAAGCCACTATCAATGCCCCCATAAGACTTGTACACAAGTCGGCTTCAAGTCTTATCCATCGCATGTATATATTATGTCGCTTCAACACTTAGTCGCATAAGTGTCTCGCCTTTTGTCGCACCAATCGTCGCATTATGTCCGCAGCCCGTCGCATTGTAGTTTCGTGTGCGCCCGCCTGCGCCCTCGTGCACGAAGAGTCGCCCGTGCTCGTCTATCCCTTAACTCGAAGGCCTTACATCCTCCTCCACCTGAAATCGTTGTCATCCTCGACAACATACCATCCCGGTAGCCATCCACCAAGATCATCATCATCCACGATGTCGACCTCTCCACACAACGCAAACATCCCTACAACATATGTAGAGTCTCATCTCCATCATATCTCGACTTAGTGACCAACTGCCCCCAAGCTCACCATACCAAGGCATGCACCTCAACGGTATGCACTCCATCAGATATCATCTCGATCCATGGTAATCGACCCCTCTACCACAATCTCCAGTGCAACATCTCGTGTCGACCTCATCATGTGTCTCCATGTGAACCTCTCCCATGATACTCCAGCACCATGCCAACACATCTCTGTACACTACACATCCCCATGTCTGAACTAGTTGGGTAGCTAATCCAACCATCACGCTCAATCCATGAGAGTGAACATCTTCATGCCATCATTAGCTCTTCCTAAAATATTTGCCACATCCTTGACTCCTCAAGAATCCATCTCCATAATCCATGCTTATGTCCATGGAAACTCCATCCATGTCATGTGCAACATGTCATGATACTTGATCCCAAGCCATCCCTGCATCATTAATCATACCTCCTCAAACATGTTTAACGACTCACTCCCATGAGCAACTAACAATGAGCCCCATCTTCTTCATCCATCTAAGAAGATGTAGAGGGAGTAGAGCCTGAAGGCTCTCCCTCAATAATCAACTCAATCCATCTATGAGGATCCTCAATCTCCATCCTTTGTAGATAACTAACCCGGTCTTCCTTCTTGACATCCGGCCTCACATATACCTCCTCATCATCATCATCATCCTCCACCAACTCTAGCCTTCTTGTCAAATCCAAGATGCTATCTGAAAGTGTCTTGATGACCAATGACTGCTCCACAAGCTTTACCTCAACACTAGACAACCTCTTGTTCACCTTCTCCTTATCCTCCATTTGCATCACTCCCAATTTACAATCAGGTTTAGTCACACCAATGGTCGGAACACCAATGGGTACATCTTCTCTTCCATCATAAATGTAGAGCTTCTTCAAATGTGGAACGATCATAGGATCAAATTGTTTCATGAACTCCATCCCTAATACAACTTCATAGTCATCAATCCGCACTATAGTGAAGTCCACCTTCCCGATCCATTCACCAAGTGTAGTGTCCACACTCTGAGCTATACCAAGAATCTCAATAAGAGGAGAATTCAATGTCTTCATTTGTGCCTTTGCGGGTACAAACTTCAACCCAATTCTTCTCGCATTATCTTCGCCCATGAAGTTGTGAGAAGCCCCACTATCCACCATAGTGAGCACATGAGCACCTCCAACCTTCATTCGAACATATTCCAACTTGTTCCTTTCACGATCCCTTCTAGAGGCCACCTCGGTAGTAGCAAAAGCACCAAGTATCTACATCATCCTGAGAGAAGCATCTTCATTCTTTCCATCACACTCAACCTTCTTCTTCAAGGCCTTGAGATGCCTTACCTCAAGAGCTAGGCAATCCCACTTCTTCTCATTCAATTTATGTCTTATCTCTAGTTCCTTGAATTCTGCTTCAAGCAAGTCCATTTCCTTTGCAAGTTTATAGGCTTCCTCCTTATTCCGGTCAGAAACCCCTTCCTTAGCCAAGGCATGAAGAGCACCCCTTGTTTCAAACAATCTTTGCCATATTCTCCAAATCCTTGTTTTACTTCCTCTCATTCTTCAACTAGACTTCCTTCAAATTCTTCGAAGGTTGCAAAACCCAATTTCTACAAGATAGACATCTTTACCAAGTCACGTGCAACGTGAACCCGAGCCTTGTTCCACTTCGTGTGAAACGGCTTCCTTCACATGCAAGTACGTTCTCGTGGTCAACACCTTCAACACCACCTTCCTTCAATACTTACGCTTTCTTTTCACCAATACTAACATTAGTGGACTATTACTACTTTCACATTAACATTACTTAGCTTGTTTTTCACAACCAATTAAACATACAATTATCCTTTATAATTAATGAAGCCCATATTCATTCATTATCATCATGCAACTATACCAATAACAACAACAATTGCAACAAGTATAAAGGGGAGCGGCAACTCTCAGTAATGTGACCAACAATATATTAAGAATATGAGTTTTACAATGTACAAGTGTGACTTGCCAAACCAAGTCTACACTTAGCCAAATATTACAAGAGAGAGGCAACGCTGCCTTTTACAATACATGTGCACCCTTGCACAAAGAGTAGTGATCACCCTAGTCAATTAAATCCTCTTCACCAAGTCCTGCACAAATCTTCACATCCACCACACCCTGGACACACCTTCCCACTCTTCAACCGACTCAAGATAACCTCCAAGTGCACCTTCAAGTGGAGGGCATGAGATATGCATAGCTCCCCTTATTTCTGTGTACTTTTGCTTTCCTCTTGATCTTATGCATAGAAGAGATGAGAGGAATGTGTTGTTGAAATGAGCTCTAAGCTCCGCTGACTTATATCCATCTTAGCGTGGGTTTACATGGGGTGTGCAGCCCCTTGGCCCACCCCCAAAACCACTATCCATGCGCCCATAAGACTTGTACACAAGTGGGCTTCAAGTCTTATCCATCGCATGTATATATTATCTGGTTGCAACACTGAGTCGCATAAGTGTCTCGCCTTTGCAACACTTAATCGCATAAGTGTCTTGCCTTTTGTCGCACCAATCGTCGCACCTGGTCGCATCGTAGTTTCGTTGGCGCCGTGCCCCAGTCCGCGCAGAAGACTCCGCAGGGCACTTCGCACCCTGGAAGGCCTTACAGTTCATATACTTCGCGGACTACTCTTACTTTCACATTAACTCCACGCTTTGCAACACTTCATCGCATAAGTGTCTTGCCTTTTGTCGCACCAATCTTCGCACCTGGTCGCATCGTAGTTTCGTTGGCGCCGTGCCCCAGTCCGCGCAGAAGACTCCGCAGGGCACTTCGCACCCTGGAAGGCCTTACAGTTCATATACTTCGCGGACTACTCTTACTTTCACATTAACTAGACGCAGATGGGTGACTGTTACAACCCTAAGAGAACCCACAAAAGATGTCATCAGCAAACAATGATACACAGGTATTTTCTCTACTTCCAGTGAAAACCTAGAATTAAGCGTGTACCTTAACTGGAACATTCGCAAATTGAGGCGCAACTGCACCTACACCACCAAGTTTTCTTGTGCTCATATCCTGCAAAACAGTTTTAAGAACAAAAACTACTATCATAGGCTTCAAAAAGTCAATCTTGAAAAACATTCTGTTCAAAGTCAAAACCTTTACTGCCTGCTGTAGAAATTTAATATAGTCAATGATTTCATCTAAAATTTAATATAGTCAATGATTTCATCTAGGGCAGAGCCTTTGTCCTTATGCACACAATAAAAAACATTAAAGGAAATTAATTTTACACAAACAAAATATTTAAAACAATGCAATCCTTTTTTATTCTTACCCATCACCAACCTCCCATGCATACAAAATATTTAAAACAATGCAATCCTTTTTTATTCTTACCAATCACCAACCTCCCATGCATGGCCCTTTGATACACAATTTACAAGACAGGGAATGTCTTGTAAAAAGACAGGGAATGTTCTGAGCTCTTTTCAGGCGCAGGTCACTAGTTGAAGCGATTACCTTATTTCTAAGCTCTGTGTTCTGATTGCTTAAATGATATTAACATTTGAAGACTTATCTTCAATTTGGTTTTGATATTTTCATTAACTTTTCATCCAAGAAACTTCCCTTCTCTGTAAAATAGCGTGTGATATAATTGAAAGTAGATCGCTTAGATTATAGCATACATCACCAATATTCTGTAATAGATTTATTTCATATCAACTGATCCCTTCAGTTACTGATATTCCATCTGATCAGATGCTACAACTTTTACTTATCTCCGAGAAAAAGTCATGTCAATAATGCTATATATCATCGAATAATAGAAATGTCCTTAAATCCAAGCATCTCTAATCAGTCTGGCTTAGTTGCTCGGATTGATGAGAAATGACTGTTCTAGTTTGATTATTCAAAAATAGTTTGATTATGCAAAAATGTTCAATTATTTATATAGTTTTAATTAGTTTATTTATTTCTTATAAATATGGTGAAATAGTAACTATGCTTGGATAGGGTATTTAAATTATTTATTTAAAAATATTTATCCAGTTTATTTATTTTCTATAAAAATAGTGAAATAGTATTTATATTTGGATATTAAATCTAGATTGTGGTAGTTAGATATATATAAATTTCTAAAATTATTACTACTTCATAAAGGAATATAAGTGTGGAAAAGATCTATGGTTTATTAGTTTAATCATATTTAGTTGTAACAAGAATATTTTTGTATTTATTTTTATGTGTTATACCAAATTCTTAGATATATATATTTCTTTATCTCCTAAAATTATGGGACCTTATACTCACAACTGATGAGAGTTGCCAGTTAGATATAATGACATGCCAGATATGGTAAACATGAGACTAATAGAATGGCTAGGTGAAGTAGGCTAATACATTGACTTAAATTGCATTTTCTAATTTGATTTTTGGGAACATTTTCAACAAAATTTAATGTGTGTAGTGTAAAAAGGAATGACACTTTCTAAGTAAAACCAAAAAAAAAAGCACAACTTACCTTGCACCTCCACACTCTAGGCTAATACTAATAACAAACAATAACTAAACCTAATCCACAACTAATCTAAGATATATACATAAATTAGATCCTCCTTTTGAATATTTCACTCTTATTTAAAAGGAACTCTGACACTTGTGTATTTTTATAACATGAACATTTGCAATAAGAAGGAACATATTATCCATTTCTTAAAGACAAAATTTCCCTTCATTCAAGTTGTTCTCCAAAAAAAACCCAAAAGTCACCATTATCATGCAAGTAATAAAATTATCCTTTTTAAATACCACAAAGGTAAACCTGCTTCTACAAACCATAATACACACAAAAACCCTAAAAATAATGATTATTACATAAATGACAAGAATTAGATGTTATCTTAACACCATTTATTACAAAATATTTAATCTACTTTATTTTTAAGATAATTAAACAGTCACCTCCACAAATTAAAACTTTGTGTTTAGTAAAACAAGAGTCTTTCAAAGTATAAATAATTTCAAACAAATATTCAACTATATAATATAAAAATAATTCCATTAAAATAATATTGAAAAAAATTATAAAATAATATTAAAATAAAATTAATTAAACAACTACCACAACCAATTTCAACCAATTTCAATGCAAAATAAAAATTATACCTAGCAAATCTGATGACAAATATTTCAAAGAGGGAGAAATTAACCAGATTTATAAACAGAAGGCTAGTGACAACGACTATTGGTAATGCCTATGCACATGGTGCGCCTTACACATGGATTCCACTAAATACACTGTTAACTTGATTTGATTTTAGTAGAGAGTTACCCATAGTGTGCAAAAATATGTTAATCTTGAATGAAATAAATATAAAACATTCTAGTCAGAGACGATGCATACCTAAAAGGGGAGCAAGGTCCAATACATAAAATTTCAATATTCAAATCAATGAAAATGGATTTATATGTAAATCATAGCACTGAATGTAATGTAGCAATATGGAAAATCAATGTTGAAGCTATATTGTATTTAGTTTTCCAGAAATACCTTATTAGCATTTGGGACAAGATTGTGCAAAGATTGCAGATTTTTGGAAATTTTCCTTTTGCGATCTTGCCAGAGGACACACTATAATTAGTAGACAATGTTAAAACATTTTCGAGCTGAAAAGGTTTTAAAGAGAAATACATGATCAGTTTTCTGCACCGTCAATGTTTTCACTGTTTAGACGATGTAAAAACATTTTGGAGCTGAAAATATTTTAGAGAGAAATACATGACCAGTTTTATGCACAGTGAATGCTTTCATTGTTTACAAAGCTATTTGCGTTATGTAAACTATTTCCAACAACAACAAAAAATATTCGCTCACCCGTGCAGCTATACTCTTAGGATCAGTAGCTTGACCTCGAGAAGCCCTAACTAGTGACTCTCGAGCAGCTATACTCTTAGGATCAGTAGCTTGACCTCGAGAAGCCCTAACTAGTGACTCTCGAGCGCCACCCAAAACATCGTTAGCAGTTGGTACTGATTCCGGCTAATCATTCTCATGTATCTCGAGACCAGCATTCTGCAATATAACAGTCCATATAACAGTGCATGTTTGCAAATTACAAGTTAAATAAAGCAAAAGACAAAAACCCTAAAAACAAAAACCTTAAAACCCTAAAAAAGTGAAGAGTACCTGCTGGCAGCGTTGTGATCCGCATTGTCTCTGATCCGCATGCTCGCAGGGCTGTGCATACCCAACGACAGGTTGAATTTGGGATGAAGGTCCATCTGGTGAAACTAGACCAGTCCTGCTCGGCCCAGATACACCAGATGGACTCTGGAGAAACTGTCCCTGTAAGGAAACATGTATATTCCCACCCACTGGGAATTGAAGATTGTTATCAAATTGAGAGTGGCCTACTGCAGAAGACACCATATCTGGCTTAGGCAAGACTTGCTTATTTGGCGGTTCAAACATGTCTTTATCAGCGATCAGACAATTTGAACTTTCTTTAAATGTTCCCATCAAACAATTTGCACGGTCTTCCGTGTCACTGTCCAAGAGTGATCTACCATCATTATGTGTATCTTCCATGGAGGAAAATAGACTGTAATCCCAAAAGTCATCCATCACAAAACTCTTGCATGGAGAAAATAAACCGTGATCCCAAAACTCATCCATCACAAAACTCTCACTTGAAACACAAATGCTATTGGCTTTTATATAACAATAGGCAATAAAATACAGACCTTTTGATATGAATCGAACCAATGTGAACACAACCTCACTAATTTTCCAATGAAAGGTGAAAACACAAATTGATTTAATTTGGAGATAAATACATGACTCGATCATTTTAAAATCAACTAACAAATTAAACAGCTTTGAGCCATTACTTCTTAGGTGAAAACAAACTTTGTACGGAAAGAGAATATAATATTAAAAAATAATCTTTTAGTTTTACAGAATAATTATTATTTTATTTTTTAAAATATAAATATTTATATATCAATAAATATATTTAATTAATTTATCAAAAAATTATGGCTATTTTACTAAGAATTATGTAAATTAGGAGTTTTTAAGCTTTTTAATTTGTTTACTTATGAAATTAGGGTAGTTGTCAAATCATGGATGTTTGTTTAGTTTAATTATATAATTTTTTCACTTTAATTTAATTTGGGGATACAATTTTAAGCAAGATTGTAATTTTTATTGTTTAAAATACATTTTTGAATAGATTTGTTTTTAGTGAGATTTTTTGGAAGCTTTTCGTTTGGGTTTTTTCTGGTCTCACAATCTAACTGCCCTAATAGGTGCACAATCCAAGTGCCCTACACTTTTCATGGTGCTGAATTCATATATACACTCAAAAAACTAGTTTAAATGCTTGAATTTTTTCACCTAAAGTGGCACTAAACACAATTCTTTTTTGAATAAATAAAAGGTTTAAGCACATCTAAAATCTAGAGGCTTATACTTATATAGATTAAACAACTTAAATTCAAATTTTTAAAAAATTATTTTGGTTAAAATTAAAATGAAGAAAATACTATTGAAAAATGTCATTTAGTCTATAAGTTAGACTACTCCTATGTCAATCAATATTAGTTAATATCATTTATAGTATCTTGTGAATCCTCACATACCATATGTACACTATATTAATGTTTATGTATTCATGCTTCTCTAATCCATAATGAATTAAACAAAGTCTTTGGGTAAAAATTACATATGAGAAATTTTTGGGGGAGCTATATTAATGCTTTTAATATTACATTTTTTCAATTAATATTTTAGTGTAATATTTAAAAGAATATTGAAAAAATTATATATTATATATATCGATGAGTGAATCATTTATAGTTTCTTGTGAATCCTCACATATCATATATAAATTATATTAAGTTTTTCAATGACCCACTGAAACCTACTAATACCTAGAGTATGCATATGAATTGCATAAACCTATTTGTCCCACGAATTTCAACTCCTAGCTGAGTGAAACCTTCATTACTTAAGGTTTAAGGGCCTCTTAATGAAGCTCATGCGCAATGATTTGTTACTAACCACACTTTGTTGGTAATTAATCCTTTCCATGGGGACTCTATACACCGTCTTCATTAAAAATTTGATTAATCCTTAATGCCCACACATATGACTAACGCCACTCTTTAACCTTGGTTATATTTGGTCTTAGCCCATAAAACCTACTATCGCTCTATTTATGTTATAATGCTTGCATAATAGAAATACTCCACAAACATACTAAATCTTACCTTTTTGTATTTTCTAGGCTTTGCACATTTATCGAGGTTTACATTTATCCCAATGGCGTGTTTCAAAGACTCTTTAAGAATGTGCGTTGAGAACTTCTGATCTTCTAGAAGTGATCACTCTCTCCACTATTCTACGACCTTTATATATTTGTTCCCCACCATTGAATTACTCCATCACATCCATCGACTCTCGCAACTCTCACGGATCACATCAACATGCATTCCTCCTTTCGCATCCGATATGCGATAACTACAACTTGACTCCAAATACAACAAAACTGCGTCCATACCTTATCAGGTACGCTCACATTGCACATCGCAAGACTTCTCAATCCGCTCAACATCGCATATCGCAATACCACATATCACAGTTGCTAAGGCTTAGGTACATCTACCATAGAATATTGCGGTGCCAACTAATCACCGATCTCATCGGACGTTGCACATCGCACTTCCTTAAAGCCAATGTCCATTAAGTCACCATTGAAATATTGTGATGCAGTGTTTATCAATAATCCTCTACCATTGATCAAAGCAACCGATCCAATGGTTAACAATGATGTTCGACATCGCAATTGCAAATCGCTTAAGGTCGGGCTTTACTTACTCCTGTGATATGTTGAGATGCAACTATAAGTGCTCCATTCTATGCAACTTTGTCCTCGCCACTTATCATGAAAAATCTAGTGTGCTGATCTGATAGATCCCATGACTTCTGTGCATTATTGTTCTTCTCTTTACTTTGGTTTTTATGCCAATTCTTCAATGTTCTTCTATGGTTTCAGATTACTTCACAGTTGTGGTCCTTCCGATGTTCTAACAGGCAACTCCTCCTGAGCTTAACTTCACGTGCTCTTTAATCACTCTCCCTCTAGAGCTTTACTTTGATCTTTCAATCGGTTCAATGATCCTTTATGATTCTCCATATCGTTCTTCTTCTCTATGTTGTACCTGAACTCCACCTACATGCATATACTATGTAGAACTCTCATTCATACATAACTTATCCTTCCATATTCAAACGACACATATGAACTCAAAATCGAGTTGTTTTCAATAATAAACAAGTATCTGCATAAGAGTCTCTCTCTCTTTGGCCTCATATTCTAATGTGGGTGGCCTTTGTTTCACAATCTTGCCATAGGCTTACAATCACACTCTAACTATCTAACGGGCTAATTATCCAACCTCCCACTATGCCTTTTAGGCTTACATTTATATAAAAGGATTCTACAACCAATTCCTCATTTAGATCCATAAACTTCTCAACAAAATCCTAAATTCTCTTCCTTATCTCTAAAGATCGTCTCTAATCCACAAAATCATGAACTAAATCCTAATCTAAGATTTATAATTATTTCTCAAATCCCTCAATCTCTCAACTATCCTAAATCTCTCATATTCTCCTACATGTGAGAATATAATCAAATATGCCTCACTATTCTTAATTAAATCCTATTCTATCTTCTCTCATTAAAATCAGCCAAAACTCTTAATAATCACATTAATTAAACACTTACAAAACCAACTTCCTTGGAAACATAAGACCTCCTATGTTGACTAAAATATAATGATTTTTCTTGAGGTGAATGCTTGTGCATTAGACTCTCAAGGTTCAAAATAATCATGATCTCCTCATCATGTGCTTCTTATTTGTGTCCTCCTCGATCCCATACTTTGTTCTATAGTCTATTCTTGTTTGCTCTTGTTGTTTGTTGTTGTTCTCAGGGTCTCCATACTTTATTCTACATTTCCCATATAGCTATGCTCTCACAATGTGTTATTGTCTTTTTCCTCTTACTTCTTTGCTTTCTTTATATTGTCTTGTCCCCTTAACACTCTTTTCTCATCAAATCCATCATCAATTCAATTTCTATGTCCAACTTGCTTCTTTGTTGGACTCTTTCGTCATCCTCTCTTGCATATAATTTGCAATCTTCATCTTGTTCTTTCTTCCCTACTAGTTCTTTCAACCATTTCTCTAGTAGCTCCAATTTTGTCTCCAATTCATTGATCCTTTGATGAGAATTTAGTCCTTCTACTTTATTGACTCCCTCAACAGATTCCGTGGCTATCTCCACTATACTTATCATCATGATGGAATGATTATCCTTTACTATGTTTTCAACTAACATAGTCTCTTCTCTAAATTTTCCTTTAATCCTCTGTTGGTGACTTTCACTTTGTAGTTGCTAATTCCTTACTACCACCCTTACATCCTTACCCTCTTGTTTCTTTTGAACTTCCATTTCATCCCCAAATAACTTTTGTTCGATTTCTTGGATTACAACATCACACTCATTCATTCTATACGTTGTTCCTGCAAACAAACTATTGGTTTGTGAACCAAAACACTCTTTTGTCTCCATGCCTTTTAAAGACCCTTTGCTACTATTATGTACTACTATAACCACTTCTTTCCTATTTCCATTTCCTCCTAGCAACCTGTCTAGCAATTCAATTTCCTCCTTAAATTTAACAATTGTCTTATCACATTGCTCTTCATTTCTAGCTTCATCCTTTACACAGTCACTATTACCTAATGATTCAATCACACTCCCTTCCATAGACAATTCTGTTTCTTTCATATTTATAGAAATAAGTTCGTGTTAAAAATTTATAATCCCTGTATTCACACAACAATTGTCAGTTTGAAAAATGTACAGCTCAAAAGCCTCAACTAACATTTCACATACTAGCTTTTCACGTTGATCTTCATCTCCTTCTTCCACAAGGAATTGTCCTTGTTTTAATAGAGTCCCAAATATGAGTTCAACAATAATTTCTTTTTGCTACAACAATTCAATATTTTCTTCATTCAAGAGGCATTCTTCAGCATACTCTGGTCTAGAATACTTATCCTCTCAAAGTTACTTTTCATCCTCTCGCAATGCATCAGTATGCTGATCCAAGTTCTCCTCTTGACTCTCATAATTTTTATAAGTTTCACGACAGCTTCATAAGGCTCCCAATCCTCTACAAAACCTACACTCACAAAACAATCATTATAATTAAAACATAAGACCTCAATGCCTTTTCTTCCTTTGGAAACACTTTATTATGTTGTGTTGAACTATCCCAATAGTTCACTAATCTCCGTTCTTCATTTTATCCGAGAATTTCACCCTATTCTCGTTCACAATTGGGCACTTCCATTTCAAACTCATCTTCTTTGAGTTTTCCCATCAACCACTTTACTTGCCTTTGTTGTAGCCTTCTGTGTATTTTATGGTACCTTGCTAGATTCTTCTTTAATACCCAACCTAATCTCTCGCTTTCCTCCAGTATCTTTCTTAATACATCAAGTTGTTCTTTCATCTCTCCAATTTCCTTCTCAAATTCCTCTTGACTAATTCTCTTGTTATTTTCCTTGGCATCCTCCATCTTCACTTTTCTTCTGTTCTAGTCTTCCTCAGAACCTCTGTTGTGACTATGAGTGGTCATTTCCTCCTCCATATCTATTATTTCCTCACTCATTCCGTATGAGTTGCATTAAATCCTCTGCATCAACAAGTCCTCCTTGCTGCCACTTACCTCACCAAGCTTTACTCTATACTTGGTGTTTTGGCAATCCCTTGGTCCTCTATCTCTAGAACCTCTTTTTGAGCACTTATCTCTACTCGTTTGGGCCTCAAGTCATCTCCACCTTCTAAGAACACAACTTTCCTCTTGTATTTCAATCACCATGAAATACATGGTTCTGACGACCTCTTCTTTCACATAGAAAGCCTTACGAGCTTCCTTCATTACTTAGAAATTCTACCCACATCATTTGTGGAATTGCCTTTGTGAGCTGCAATAATACCTCTACAATAACAAGTCTCCTTCTTACTACACATGCCTCGCTAAGATTGTTTCCTATAAGCTCAATCTTTTAGCATTTCTCTCAATCTTTTCCCTAGAACCAATTGATCACTCCTTGCTCCAGGTTGCTAGAATCCTCTCACCTTCTTAATTTGTTACGTATGCATCAATATAGATACTACACACTCTCCAATCTTCAAATCAAATCAAAATAAAAACATACCATTTCACCTTCAAGATATTTGCATGATCTTGTTCTACCATTCACCTACACTTCAAATGGATTGTCCTCTCTTCCTTTGCATCTGCAATTCTCTTGATATTCTATTATACTCTATCTCTTTGTGCTTACTATTTGTCACATTAGAATCTGATCTCCTCTTGGATACTTTCACCACTATCCGCCTGTATACACACGTTCAAAACATAACCTTGTCCTCAATTCCTTTTAAAGAAATTTTCACACATAATTTCTTTGTACTTTGATATCAAATATTTCAGTCAAAATTCATCTCTAATACCAAATGAAGTAGGAAAACCTGCAAATAGCCATAGTATGCATATGAATTGCATAAACCTATTTGCCTGAGGAATTTCAACTCCCTCTTATGTCAAATTTTCATTACATAAGGTTTAAGGCCCCCTTAATAAATGTGACACGGAATGATTTGTTACTAAGCACATTTTGTCTCATAATTAATCATTTCCATCGGGAGTCTACACACCCTCTTCATTAAAACTTTGATTAATCCTTAATGCCTACATATATAACCAACACCACTCTTTAACCTTGGTTATATTTGGTCTTACCCCATAAAACCTTCTATCGCTCTATTTCTATTATAATGCTTGTATTTTAGAAATACTCCAAAAACATACAAAATTTTACCTTATCTCATTTCCTCTACCTTTGCAGATTTCTCGAGGTTTACCTTTATCGCAATCATGGGTTTCAAAGAATCTTTAAGAACTTGCGTTTAGAACTTTTGATCTGCAAGAAGCGATCACTCTCTCCACTATTCTATGATCTTTATATATTTGTTCCCCACCATTGATTTACTCCATCATATCCATTGGCTGTCGAAATTCTCATGGATCACATCAATATGCATTCCTCCTTTCACATCTGATATGCAATAACTACAATTGGACTCCAAATACAATAAAACCACATCCATAACTTATCAGGTCCACTCACATTGCAATACTTCTCAATCCACTTAGCATCGCATATCACAATACCACAAATCACAGTTGTTAAGGCCTAGGTACATATACCATGGAATATTGCGATGTGAACTAATCGCTAATCGCATCGAACATCACATGTCACACTTCCTTAAAGCCAAGGTCCATTCAGTCACCATTGAAACATTACGATGCGGGGTTTATCAATGATCCTCTATCGTTGATCAAAGCAATCGATCCAATGGTTAACAATGATGTCGCACATCACAATCACAAATCACTTATGGTTGGGGTTTACTTACTCCTGTGGTATGTTGAGATGCGATTCTAAGTGATCCACTCTATGAAACTTAATCCTCGCTGCTTATCATGAATAATCTCATCCATTGATCTATTAGATCCAATGACTCCTGTGCATCAACACTTCACTTATTGTTCTTCTCTTTTCTTTGGTTTTTATGCCATTTCTTCAATGTTCTTCTCTCGTTTTGGATTACTTCAAGGTTCTCGTCCTTTTGCTATTCTACAGCACAACTCCTCCCAAGCATCGCTTCGTGTGCTCTTTATTCACTATCCCTGTAGAGCTTTACTTTGATCCTTCAATCGGTTCAATGATCCATTACGATACTCCATATAGTTCTTCTTCTCTTTGTTCTGCCCAAATGCCGCCTGCATACATATAATATGTAGAACTCTCATTCACACATATCATATAATTCCATATTCAAGCCACACATATGAACTCAAAATCGAGTTGTTTGTAATAATAAAGAAGTATTTACATAAGAGTCTCTCTCTCTTTGGCCTGATCTTCGAATCTCACTCGCCTCTGTTTCATAATCTGCCTGTAAGCTTATAGTCACACTCTAAGTATCTAATCATCTAATTATGTAACCTATGACTATGCATTTTAGGATTAAATTTATACAAAAGGATTCTACAACCAATTCCTGGTTTAGATCCATAAACTTCTCAACAAAATCCTAAAATCTCTTCCTTCTCTCTAAGGATCCTCTCTAATCCACAAAATCATGAAATAACTACTAATCTAAGATTTACAATTAATTCTCAAATCCATCAATATCTCAACTATCCTAAATCTCTCATATTCACCCACATTCAAGAATATTTACAAATATGCCTCACTATTCTTAATTAAATCCTATTCTAGCTTCTCTCATTAAAATCACTCAAAACTCTTAATAATTTCATTAATTCAACACATAAGAAACCAACTTCCTTGGAAACACAAAACCCCCTATGTCTACTAAAATACAATGATTTTTCTTGAGGTGAATGCTCCTCCATCATTTAATATTTATTTTTTGATTAATATCTTAGACTAATATTTAAAAGAATATTAAAAAAATTATATATTACATATATGGATGAATGAATGAATGAACAATATTTTAACATCCATGAGACTAAAAATATCCTATACAAACCAACAACCTTCGTGATTTACACCTTTTGCAATTTAATCATTTTCTTATTCAAATTGGTGATGAGTTGGCTCAACCTTCTAACATTCCCCTCATTTAAAAGACAATGCCAAGGGATGGATGCTAACATATTGCCATAATTGTCTTTAATGTCTTTGATATTACGTGAAATAGACAAGATATGTGAGATGAGCTTAAGTGGGTCTAGAGATAGGTCTCTAGATAGGGGACCGACATCACAACACAAGCCAAATAGTGATGCATTACTAGAGATCTTCATTGTAGTTTCTACATGGAATTGACCAATGTGACAGAGCATGGGTGGCATGAGCTAGAAGATCAATACAAACATGTGTGTACGAGTCTTCCCTTTGAGTGACGAGCTATCATGAGTTGCACAACTATGGCCTCTGAGATTTTTAGATACTTACAAGCTTAGGGAGAGACCCCATTGGCACGCGACCCACCAGAGGATAGTGATTAGGCATAGGTGCATAGGTGCCCCCATTTTTGTATGTAGCATGTCAAATGTATTTAGAGTAGTGGACTCCAAACACTATATGGTGGATATTATGATACATAATATGGTTATGCATATTTTTGATGATGTGGTTCACCATTTGTTTATTTTATGGATGCCTTCTTGTATACCCATGTGATAAATGTCAATCTAGAATGTTGTTTGCAATGGTATCTACATAGTTATTTTGTGCTCTATGAACATGATTGAATGAAATGGATTCAAATTCAAGTGCCAAAAACATAACTTGTAGATATTTTCTAAATAGGATAATATTATGCACATGATAAACATCATTCAATTGCATGACCAATAACAAGGAATTGAGACAAACATGAAGCTGAAGGATGTGATGATTAAGGACATTTTCTAACAAACTTATCACTATGTCACATTCTGCGTGATTGTTGGTGGAAGATCTGATGGAGACATTCTTTGAGTGGACTAACAAATGCAAAGGGAAGAAAATGGCCCAAGCTATCGAGGCTAGATTCATGGAGAAGAAACTCGTACCATTGGCGTAACCGATATATGGTGTGGATAAGGGATCCATCTAAAAGGTGCAAGAAGACAATGAATGAGATGATGGGAGATGCAAGCTACCTAAATCTAGAAAGAAAAAACTAACAAGATGCATTTCAATGGGAAATGTTATGGGTAGAATTTCTTTAGGTAGAGTGCATTGTGAGGGTTAGGGAGAATCTCACCCTTTGGACCCTATAAAAGGCATGCCCCCTTTCCTAAGAAATAACAAATGATCTAAGGACCATGCCATAATGGTTCAAACATCCCATGCCTGAGGACATCATGATCTTGGCCATAGACAAGAACAAGGTCACCTTCATGAATGGTACAAAGGTGGACTTTATGGTCATACTGAGCTTTGGTGCACTTTTTAGCTACTTCAATGGTTTGCAAAACAACATGATGATCTTCATTGGCATGCTCTAGCATGATGAGTCTTTGTTCTAAAGGTTAGGTTTCTCGGAGGAGTTCGACAACAAAGTGGAGGGAGGGGAATCACACTCGATTCATAATATTTCCTCCTGTCCATAAACAAGGTGGAAAGGAGTGAACCGAGTGGCGGTTTTGATAGAAGTGTTATAGGCCCACAACACATGGAAGAGCATTATATGCTAGTTGATCTTGTGTTTATTCACCATCTATTGAAGCATAGTTTTGAGTATCTTATTGGCAGCCTCAACTTCTCCATTTCCTTGGGGATAATAGCCGGATGAATATTTGTTTTCAAAACCCAATAGTGAGGATATCTCACACTAAATCTCATCTTCAAAGTGTGATCCTTGGTCAGAAATCAATTGTTTCAAAACCCCGAATTGAGCGATAACATGGTTAAAGAAGAAGAGTGTTGCATTAGTTGTAGTGTTAATGAATGTGGGCATGGCTTCAAACCATTTGGTGAAATAGTTTACGACCATGATAATATACTTATGGTTATTAGAAAATGGGGTTTGACAATCCATAAAAGTGATCACCCATTTGCAGATAGGACTCACAAGATAGAGGGGAGCAAGTGGATCTCAAGACTTTGGGGCAAAAATTGACAATTGGGATAGTGTTTAACTACCTCAATACAATTGATAAAGAGAGAAGGCCAAAAGTATCTCGCACACATGATTTTGTAGGCAGTGGGCATTCTGGATAGATGACAACAACAAGCACTGTTGTGATAGGTATTGAGCACTTTCTCAGCTTTAGCATGGGTGAGACGATGACGAAGGATAGTGTCAACACCCTGACAATAAACATCATCACCAATGAGGAGGTAACGAGGGGCTTGATGTCGAATATGTCGTCGATCATCATGAGTGAGATGGGGGAAAATTTATGGGTTCACAAATAGGTGAGGATGTTTCCATACCAAGGATCATCATAGGTTATTGCGAACAAGTGTTCATTTAGAAGGTCATCATTTACTGGAAAATCACATGCACGAGTAGGAAAGTCGGAGATAAATTTAGAAAGGTCTAAACTTTTCTTAATCTTAGGCATGACAAATTCCAAATCAAAATCATGGAGGATGAAGATCCACTGTGCATACTTCCCATTCATGATAATCAATAAGAAGGCCATGGGGTTTGAATTAGTGACTACCTTGGTGGTACATGTAAGGATATAATGAAAACGTTTATGAACAGAGAACATAATAGCGAGGGCCAAACTTTCTTCATGCAATAAGGGCACAAGAGGTTCACTAAATTTGTTACTGACATAATAGAAGTGTCATTTCTACTTCCATCTTCCTGTATTAAGACCCCAACAACCAAATAGGTGGAAGATGAAACATACAAGATGAAGTCCCTCTCAAAGTTAGGTGGGTTGATCAAGGGAGAAGAAGTGAGGGCATGTTTGAGGGCATCAAAATACTGTTGAGCTTGATCATCTTAAACAAATGGAATGTTAGATCGAAGGATTCAAAGAAACCCATGAACAGTGGTGGCGTGGTGAGTAAAAAATAACAAAGAAAGTTAGCTTTGCCTTGGAGGCTCTCGAGCTGGCGAAGAGTGCGAGGAGGAGGATGTTCAAGAATGCCTTGAACTTTGAGAGGGTCAAGGTTGATACCATCTTTGGACACAATGAAGCCCAAAATTTGTTTGGAAGGAACACAAAATACACATGTAATGGGATTGAGGTGAATGTTATACTTGCAACGTCAAAGGAAGATTGTACACAAATCATTATGGTGTTGCGACTCGAATTTTGAATGAGCAATGATATCATTGAGATACACAAGGATAATGTGAGCCATGTGGTCAAAACAATAGGGCATGGCACACTGAAAAGTAGCCCGATTTTTCTTTAAACTGAAAGGCATGACCCTATAAGGAAACGTTCCCCACGAACTAGTAAAAGTAGTTTTAAGTTGATCGGAAAAGCGAATATGTATTTGGTGTACCTCAACAATTCATCCATAAAGGAAAGGACCTCATGTCCTACACACTCATCAATTATTTTGCCAATGAAAGGTGTGGGGAAATTGTCTTTGGGACAAGCTTTGTTCAGATCATGAAAGTTCGTACAAACATTAATCATGCCTTGTTTCTTTAGAATGGGAATAGGGTTGGACACCCATGTGGTGTACTTAATAAGATAAATGAATATAGCCTCCTTGAGCTTATCGATTTCGGCTTTAATAACATCACACTTGGAAGGATGGATAGGCCTTTTATTTTCCCACACTGGAATGGCACCGGGCCATGTCTCAATATGATGTTCTACAATGTTGGGATCAAGTCTGGGGATCTCATAATAAGACGAGGTGAAAACATCATGGAATTATTTGAATAACTTGGTGTAAGCTTCAATTTCTTCCACTGTACATTATGCCCCCAAGGTGACATTTTCTTCAACCCCTAGTTTATTCGAAATGTTAATCTTGATGGTAGGGGAAATTTGGGCCATGGGTGAAAGCATCAAGTTAGGTTACATTTTTTGGCAAAAGATGGTGCATTTGGGTGGAAAAAACAATGGCTCGATCGAGCCATTTAAGCACTTGATCGAGCCTTTTCTGAGTGCTCGATCCAGCTCCTTTGGTGCTAAAATAGAAGCATGATCGAGGGATAAAAACTAACCCTTGATCAATATATAATGCTAGATCGAGCCATAGTTCCTAATTGAGATTTAGGGCTTGATAAATCATTAAGGCTCGATTGAGCCCTTCTTTTTAAATATATAGTTCTCTCGCAGTCTACGTGTGCCATTTGCACAGACTGTAGGAGCTCGACAGAGAGTTTGAGAATAGCTTGATCGAGATTATTGAGATTGATCAAGAAATGCAACATTCAAATCAATCTCTCCAACCACCCTTGTCTTTCTTATTTAATTTCTTTTGCAAAATGTAACAAATCAATTAAAAAAATAACCAAACCATGAAACCCTTTGTCTTTCTTATTTTATTTTTTTTTGCAAAATGCAACAAATTAATTACAAAAAAACAACCAAACCATGAAACCATACAAAAACTATGAAAACCACAAAAAAAAAACTTAGAAAATCACAAAACTCACAAAGAAAATCTTATTAAAAAAAAAAAGAAACCTTCAAAACAACCTAGAAAACACTTTGAAACCATATATATATATATATATATATATATATATATATATATATATATATATATATATATATAATTTAGGTTTTAAATTTATTTCTTACTTGAAATGTTTTGTGTATTAAATTCATATTTTCTAACTTTGAATGGTAAAAATATATTTTTTCCTAATTATTTTAGGTTTTAAGGTTTTTTTTGGATTTTGTGAAATAAATTTTCAATTTTTATTTTTTATTTTTTTAATTTAAACTGCATTTTAAATTTCTAGCAAATTTGACCAAAAATATACCCCAAAAAACTCCAAAATAGAAAACAACAAAACTATAACCAACAAATAAGTAAATTATAAGCTTGAGATTGACATGATGAATATTGTCATGCCCATGAGTCATGTGTGTGACGTACAATGAGTTGGGGTGATGCTCCCTCAGTTAAACATGACGAGCTGGCATGCGATAATTCACTGGGCGATGAGATGGTGCGACGAATCCATGGGCGACGAGATGGTGCGACAAGTCAGTGAGCAGGAAAGTCATTTGTGACAACATGCGATGATGGGATGAGTTGGAGTGCAAAAAGCCAATAGAGAAGACAAAATTTGGCTAAGTATCAAAAATTGCAATGACGAGCTTATACGATGCATGGTTGGGTACGTGGACCTAATGAGCCATTGTATGGGGGTGAGTTGACGTGAAGATGGGGTGCGATGGTGAAATTGATAGGTTGCTGTGTGGAGGTTGACCCACCTTCATACTTGACGAAAGTGTATAAGTTAGGAGGACGCACTTGAGGAAGGATACATCATTCAACAAGTCCAAACATCCAAGGCGAGTTCTAACGAAGGGTGGAAGATGTAAGAAAGGGAAAATGAAGAAGGGTAAGGTGCAGGGAGGCTTTGGACCATTGCGTCGAGCTGAGGAATAAAGTAGAACTGACTTTTGAGTGGAAGGTCGCAGGCAGGCCATGTCTGCCCGGCAAGCCCGCCTGGTTTTCCGCTGAGTGCATCGCTACATGGTGGAGCATGTCTACCCATCAAGAAGTCTATGGAAGGCATCAATGCATGAATGAGCAACCTCTCCCAAACTAGGTAGTTGTAGACGGTTGAAAAAAATAGAAGTGTCGGTGTTTGATGCGGTGAACGCCGAGAGTTGTGGGCCGAGACACATAAATACAATGAGCTGCAGGAGTTGTGAACAAGTCACGGAAGTGAAATGAGCTGCGAGAGCTACGGGTGACACACGGTCACGAAACTGACATGAACAAGTGTGAATGGCAACCCAGGTTGACACCTCTACCCGAAGACCTACGGGGGACCCGACCTGGCAGTGGTGGGGGCTCCTTTACGATAGCTAGGCACTATTGAATGGTGCGGGCTGAATTATTAGGTTTAGAAAGAATTGTACAGGTGAAGCATGGTGTTCCCTCAGAAAGGTTGTACTTGTATATTTACATGTAAAAGATTATTATTATCATTATTTGGCCAGACTCTAACCAAGGAGTTGTCCCTCCCATTAAACAAGATTGTATCCACTGTGCATACGTTTATAAATGATCATGATGAATGTATTTCCGCTGTGTTAAAAGGATGAATTCTTAGTAAAATTTGAAAAATATTCTAAGCGTTGAATGTTAGGCATAGTCTGTACTTGAGAGTATTGTTGAAAAGAAATTGGGTAGCGGTGTCGCACCTGCCTTTGTGTGGTTGAAAAACTACCACGAGGATAGGACCGTGATAGATGGTATCAGAGGCCTGATTTAGAGAATGAGTTGAATTTAATCCCATTGCACTTCATGACAAAGATGAGAGGTTGATTCAGAGAATTAAGGTTTCCAGACTCAAGTGTTACTACTAAACTTCGTGACAGGTTTAGCAAGGGTGAAGCATTGTGCTTGGGCCAAGCTAAACGACATTACATGGCAAGTTGGGAAAAATTCCAAGGGAGGCTCTTTCTTACCTTATATAGGTTGAAGCTGATGAAAGAAGAGAACCCATAGATTCGAGATGAACTTGAATTCTTGGAGAAAAATGTTGAAAACGAACTTCTTCAACTTGGTTGGGAAATGGAGCAAGATGTAGTTGCAGATTGTGATGATGAATAAGAGGAAGTCCTGATGTATGAAGATGTTGCAGATGTGATGATGATGGAGGAAGAACTTGAGGCAATTCCAATAGCTCAAGTTGGACCAGGATCGTACATTTTGCAGACATTGATGGGTGAGGACACTCACATGGAGGAGCCTCATGATGAAGTAAGTACTACTTTTACTTGTGTTCCATTGGTGATTTTGGAGTATGGGCCATATGCAGTGAAGGGAAAAAATAGTTTTCCAATGCGATGGACAATCTTATCATGGATGTCTACGATGACACCTTGTGTGGAGAAGCAAGGACCATTGACTATTGGAGAATTTGTTGGAGAAATTTGTGACCTCATGGAAGGGCGTGAAAATGCTCATGACAATGGAGGAACATGATGATCATTACGGAGGATGGGTCATGCTTTAGCCATATGGAGAATTGGCTAAGTTCCTGGCATGACTCATGGATAGATGTGAGAAAGGGCACACACTTGAATTTTTTATGATACTTGGGTTGACTTCTTCATGGTTGGGACCAAGAGGGAGTCTTGGGAGACCCTTTAGTTGGGGATCTATGATGGAAGGGACTTATGTAACATGACGTGATCCGACTTGATGAGATATATGGTTTGAGTAAGGGCACTAGACTTGATTGAGGACTTGGATGAGATGACCAATGTCGTGATGGATCTAATTAGTTGGACAACATGGGTAGCTTGAGTGATGGACATCGACTTGGATAGATGAAGCATGGTAGACACTATGCACGGACATTATGCAGGCGCACTTGTAGAGATGTCACTAATGAACATCTAATGAGGAGTACCAAAACAATGATGTTATGCACATAGATTCGTTGATTTGACATGGATACATTTTACTTATGAGTTGATGGAGATGTTGTGCACTATTGTACAACAACACCATAGACTAGTTGGATTTGTGAGAAGTCCATGAGAGCATTCCTACTACATGGAGAGTTAAGGCATCTTGCAGGGACCTTTAAGGCAAATACATGTATGCTTGCTGATATGTTGGGTGGAGATGATTCATAGGAGATCATGATGACTTGAGATTGTTGCAACCATTGGAGACTTCATATTATGGTGGGCTTGGAGCTGAGGTCAAGGGTGTATCTGACTTTGATGCAATATGATGTGCATATGTTTGAGCACGTTTATAGATGCATTAGGGAGAGTGGCTTGATGGGGATGATTGAGATTGGACACTCTAGAGTTGATGGAGTTGTAATGATGATGATGCATTAGTCTTTGGATTGTAGCATCAAGCTGTGGAAGAAAGCAGAACCAAGTTTTAGGTGGCATGTCGCAGGAGGGGCAGGTTTTCCAAGTGGGAGAACCACTGAGGGCATCACGGTATGGTGGGGCATGTGTACCCGACAAGCAAACGCACATGAAATCACTACGTGAAGGGGCAACCCTTCCCGAATTGGTGAGTTATGCGTGGTTGACAAAAATAGAAGCGTGGGTCTACAGTGCAATGAATGCTGAGAGCTATAGGTTGAGACATGAAAGTGAGACGAGGTACAAGAGTTACGAAAGAGTCATGGAAGTGCGAAAAGCTAAGAGAGATATGGGTGAGGCATGATCATAGAACTAACACGAACGGGTGTAGAGGGTGACCCAGCTAGGTGCCTCCACCTGACAAGCTACAGGAAACCCAACCCAGTAGGGGTGGTTGCTCTTGAATGGAAGTTGGGCACTATTGAACAGTATAGACATAATTGTTGCATTTTGACAAAATTGTAGAGGGAAAACCTGGGGTTCCCTCACAAAGGTTCTACTTCTATATTTACTTGTAAAAGATTATTATTATCATTATTTGGCCAGACTCTAACCAAGGAGTTTCCCCTCCCATTAAAGAACATTTTATCTGCTCTCCATATGCTTATAAATGATGGTGGTGAATGTATTTCAATTATGTCAAAATGATGAATGCTTAGTAAGAGTTGAAAAACATTCCAAGTGTTGAATGTTAGGCATAGTCTATACTTGAGAGTATTGGTGAAAAGATATCAGGTAACGGTGCCGCACCTGCATATGTGAAGTTGAAAGACTACCACCAAAATAGGTGCATGATAGATGGTATCAGAGGCCTGATTCAGAGAACAAGTTGAATTTGACCCCATGGCACTTCGTGACAAACATCAAAGCTTGATTTAGAGAATCGAGGTTTTCGGATTGAAGTGTTACTACCACACTTCATGACAGGTTTAGCAGGGATGAAACATTCTGCTTAGTCCATGCTGAACGACAAGACATGGAAAGTTAGGAAAAAAAATCCAAGGGAGGCTCTTGCTTACCTTATACTGGTTGAATTTGATGAAGAAAGAGAACCCACAGATTTGAGATGATCTTGAAGTCTTGGAGAAAAAGGTTGAAAATAGACTTGTTCGACTTGGTTTGGAAATGGAGCAAGTGTTGGGTGTGTTATATTCTTTCCACGACTATTCCACATAGTTAACCCCTCCTTTGTTGTGCCAATTGCATAGCGGGAGGGTCATATGGGGTTTGAGGAGTGCAGGTAACCCCACTCTATGGAGTGCGGGGTAGCGCCCTAGAAAATATTTGGTTTTGCAGCCTATGTTAGGTTGGGAGGACCTACCTATGGTTGTGTGCATGATTTTTACACATGGTCTTGGACGCGATGGTTTTCGGTCCATGGTTTTGGACGTAATGGTTTTCGGTCCATGGTATTGGATGCTTTGGAATGTATAAATATGTATTGTAACATTGAAAGGAACATAATGAAAAATCAAGCTAGTAGTACCAGTTTTGGGATCCAGGGGAAAATATTTTGTATATGTGTTTTATGTGTTATGCTCTCACATTGTTTATTTTCTATGATTTAGAATTCGTATGCATGTATTTTCTCTATGGGGTTAAAACCTACAGCAAGATGTAGCTACAAATTGCAATGATGAAGAAGAGGAATCCATCATGTATGAAGATGTTGCAGATGTGATGACGATGGAGGAAGAACTTGAGGTAATTCCAACTTCTCAAGTTCGACTAGGATCGTACATTTTGTAGACATTGATGGATGAGGACACTCACATGCAGGAGCCTCATGATGAGGTAAGTAGTACTTTTTCATCTATTTCGTTGGCGCTTTTGGAGTATGTGCCATATGCAGTGAAGGGAAAAATTAGTTTGTCAATGAGATGGACAATATTATCATGGATGTCTATGATGAGACCTTATGTTGAGAAGTAAGGACCATTGGCTATTGGAGAACTTGTTGGAGGAATTTGTGACCTCATGGTAGCGGGTGAAAATGCTCCTAACAAGGGAAGAACATGACGATCATTAGGGACGATGGGTCATGCTTTAGCCATATGGAGAATTGGTTAAGTGTCCATCATGACTCATGAACAAATTAGAGAAAGGGCACAGACTTGAAGTTTTGATGATACTTGGGAGGACTTCTTCATGTCCAAGACGAAGAGGCATTCTCTGTGGACCCTTTAGTGGGGGAGCTATGATGGAAGGGACTTATGTGACATGATGTTATATGACTTGATGATATATATGGTTTGAGTGACCTAATTGAGGACTTGGATGAGATGACCAATGTTGTGATGGGTCTCCTTAGTTGGACAACATGGGCAGCTTGAGTCATGGACATCAAGTTGGATAGATGGAGCATGGCACACACTATGCAGGGGAGATTATGTAGGTGCACTTCTAGAGATGTCACTTATGAACATCCAATGAGGAGTGCCAAAGTAATGATGTTGTGTAGATGGATTTGTTGGTGTGACATGGAGACATTTTACTTATGAGCTGATGGAGATGTTGTGCACTCTTGTACAACAACGCCATAGACTGGTTGGATTTGTGAGAAGTCTATGAGAGCATTCCTACTACATGGAGAGTTGAGGCATCTTGCAGGGACCTTTGAGGCCAAGACATGTATGCTTGCTGAGATGTTGGATGGAGATGATTCATAGGAGTTCATGATGACTTGAGATTGTTGCAGCCATTAGAGACTTCATATTATAGTGGGCTTGGAGGATTTGATGCATTGAGGAGATGTGATCAGTGGTGTATCTAACTTTGATGTAGTGTTGTTGCACTAAAAATTGTCACCATGACATTCTCCAATCTATGTGAGTCTATCACCACTCATACTTTCCTCCTTTGCAAGTCTTAAACCTCAGTTCTTCATGTCAAGCCTTGATAAAAAAAGAAAGCCCTTAAAAGTTTCTAAAACTTTGGTTCCACACTTTCTCTTAGCATTACCTGTGGTCCCGCACCTAATGGTCAGGTCCCCTATGCACCTGACCGCTCTGTCTTCGTGGAATGGGTGCATACTACTATAAAAGTCAAAAAGGCATAAGTATAATCCTAAAACTTCACTTTGAGTCATTTCTGGGAGCTTCTACAAGGAATCTTGACGTGGCAAGTTCACTCCTTTAAGGTTCATGCATCCCATACCTTAAGGAGCTAACCCCTTGATGTGAGAAGCTTCTCCCTTTGAAGGAGGACTCTATCCCTTCATAAGTGGACCTGTAACCTCCTTCCTTTGCACTATAAAATGAAGCATTGGGCTGGTTACTAGAGGGGTTGAGGTGAAATGCTGCTGGAACTAAGTCTTCCCAATTGAGCTTTTTTAAGGAAAGATTACATACCTTTTGATCTCATTTGGAAGAGTGTGAGGCTTGTCAAAGTAGAGGAGATTCCTGTTTCAGACCTTGGGAAGAGCTTGTACAACATCAAGGCACCAAAGGTTGTAAAATTCTTCTATTTCAAAGTTAATACAATCAAGTTTATTTTTCTCAATAAGCTATGTTTATGGATTATTTTACGAAATCCTTGATCATCATAATGAGTTCATGATTTATTATATTAGCTATGCAGGTGTTATTTGATGTGTGCTTGTTTGTGATTACAGGTTCCCAAAAGGAAACTCTTTCGGACAATTGAAGCATGGCTGCCATAAAATAGCATTGGACTTAAGGTAGGCTCCAAAACACCTCTTTAGTTTTTATTAATGAATCTCAATATGTTTAGAGAAATGTAGATTTGTGTGTCCTACTTGTTGCTATATATCTGTTGATACTAGGCAGATCGATCTTGTCCACAAGAACTATTTATCCGGACAACAGATTGGCGACTCCACTGGGGAACTGAATTTGATTTTTTGGTTTTCCTTTGTCTTTGACTTGAGAAGCTTGTTCCTGTTTTTGGTTTTTTCTTGATGTGTGTGGGATAGGGTAGTTTTTAGGATCTGGAGTAATTTTTTTTTTTCGAAATTTAAAAGAGGACCACACTTTCTTTTTAAAATATAGTGCGGACATCTCCACACTGTTCCTTTATTACACATAGCGGTATTGAATCGGGTTCTACTGGAAATCTACGGACCCTAACAAAATTTTTGAAAAACCTAAACTGTTTTCATCCAGTTAACTTTAGTTTTTTATTTATGACCTTTAGTGTCTACCCAGACCTGCATGTGTTCTGTTAAAAATCTCTTGTGGGTGAGTTTCGTTGGCATTTTTGTTTTAGGTGATTTTCTAGAAGTTTTGCATGCTTTGATTGATTTTCACTTGTTCTTTCTAGTGACTCAGAGATTAGAAGCCTAAGAAACCTTAGATCACTGGTGTATTTTGTCTTCTTGATGAGTGTGATTAGTTTGTGAAATCTGTCCTTAGTGAGATATAGATTTAATTTCTCTTTGCAAATCTTTGAACGAACTTGGTCATAAGTTTTGAGTTTCATTTTTATAAAAGAAAACCTAACTGGGTGTTTTTTGATTGATTTGTTATTCTGAAAAAATTAATCCTTAGTTTACTGAATAACTAAGTAAAACATCCTCAAAATGATTTGAAGCTTTTATTTCAATTATGTTTTTTAAGTTTTAGATCTCAAGATTAGTTTTTCATAGTTTTGAGTGTTTTCTAGAAATTGTAGAATCTCTTTTGAAAGAATTGTCTTTTGTAGTTTTTGAGCGTTGAAAAAGATAAAGGGATTTACTTTTTGTGAGCATAACTAGTAGTCTCATTTTGAGTTTTTTGAGAAAGACAAAAAGATTTTCCTTTCATTTACATGTTGAAGGAAAGATTTTTTTTTCAAAGAATTTCATTCTCAATTCTTTCTTTTAGCTAGAAATTCATTGAAGGAAGAAACAAATTGTTTATCATCTTAGGCGCATTTTTTTAGTGTTTTGGAGTCGAGTCTTCACACCATCAAAGTTTCATCTCCATGCCTATTGACTTAGGAAACAACCCATAAAAATAACGATTAATTAAAATTGATCTAGCAATCTTTTTATTTCTAGGGCTCTTGTCACCAATATAGCTTATGCTAGTATCTTGGAGTAGGGAGTAATTAACTCTCCAAGATAGTTAAAATAAACAAGTAGCCATATCTTGTGGTAGGACATAAATCCAATTGTAACTGATATAACGTGGGAAGCTCCTCTTAAAGGAGTCAATCACGAGATCATGTCCGAACCTTTGAGATAATCAAGTCTGTCTCATTGGGAAAGATAGAATATTTGCACATATTAAAAATAGTAAACATCGGATTAACCATTGTCGAGGAGCCTGGGGTCACTTGTTGGGAAACCTCAGATTGATCATGTCGAGGAGCCTTCAAGGGGATTGAGCTTTGTTACTCTACTCTTGCACGTAGATCAGATCGCAGACTGTTCCTCGAGTTGTATTTGTTACTGTTGGTAACCTTAATGATGATAATCTTAATATTCTTTCATAAGGTGACGGTGATGGATGGGTCTCACTGTACCTGGAGCAGATTTTGACTAGACTCACTTGGACTCTCTGGGGGGTTCTCTTCACTCGATACGGTTTTGTGAAGAAACTTGTGCCAGTCTGTTTCATTAAGCAGGTTGTGGGGGTAACTGTTCCAACTTCCCTTTCTGTATTGAATTCTGTGACATTTGATTTCATCACCAACTAGTGTTTTTCGTACGGAAAGTTACTGTTTGTGTTTGGTTTCCACCCTTATATTTTTAAGTGTGTGATTCAATTGTTTGGTTCTTTAGAGACTCTAGGTGGTTTTATTGAGATTTTTCTTTGTTTGTGTGTGAAGTAATTAAATATTTAATCATGGTTGAATTACCGACACAATCCCATAGACTTCGGGGGCAACCTCCGGAGTATACACCAGGTCATCTTGAAGGGCTTCGAGCTCTTGTACCATCTAGTGACAGTAGAGTTGGGTCACCGGAGGCCGGAGAGTCATATTTATTTATTCATCCTAATTATCAAGTTCAAGCAACACAGTATATTTCTGAACCAATTTCATTTTCCGAAGTTACTGGTAGTATTTCTTCTACGAGTGAATTAGCTGAAGAACTTGAAATTTCTGAGCGTGAAACCGAACTTTCTACTACTCTATCTTCACGATTTGCTTCTCCAACTTCTAGTGCTCCTGATTCACCCAGGGTAGGAAGTGTTATTACCCAAAATCTCCCTTCTGGACTCATTTCCATTGAAGAACTTGTTAGTCTCGACAAACATATAACTCTCCCTAAAAATCAATCGACTTTAGAACATAGGGAGCATGAATCAATTTTCTACAGTCCATTTAGGAGTGATGCTTGGTACGTCTCATTCACCAACTTTTTAGAAAATCCGGGTCTTAGCTTTTCACCACCTCGAATTCCTTTTCATCCTACGCCCAGAGGTTATTATCCTCTAGTGAATATGTCAAAACGGTCATCCATGTTTTCCCAGACACCTGAAACATTTTTATATGGTGGTCCTTCTATTCCTTCTGGGTATCAGTCACTCACGAGTACTTTTACAGGAGCATCTCCTCAACAAATTGAACATGAGATATCAGCTGGTAATAACAGAACTTGACCGTTGAGCATAGAAGAAATCCTTACGATGTCTGGTACTATTCCAAATCCGCAACGTCAAGGTAGTCAGTTAGCGCTTGGGGGGCAACCTCAGGGTAGTTAGTTACCATCTGGGGGGCAACCTCAATGACATTACATACCTCAAGGTCAACCCCAGAGTCAATATATACCTCAAGGTCAACCCAGTATCAATATATACCTCAAGGTCAACCCCAGTTTCAGTACGTGTCTCAAGATTATCAACCTCAAGGTCAGTACCCAACTCAAGGTTTCCAACTGCCTTCTGGTCAACCATTTGTACAAGGAGCTGGAAATGTACCTCTCAATTATTAGCCCTATGGTCAACCCGGTTATGGTCCTCAATATGATCAACCTTTTATGGGTCCATACCCCAGAATGAACATGGTGTGTGAACCATCTCAATCTCAACAGATTTTGCAGCCTAATCTGTAGTTGTCATCTGAATCTAGAAAAACTTTAGTTTCTAGTCCAACCCAGCAACTTGTCCAGCCTACTATTCAAACTTCTGCATCTAGTGTAGTGCATCAGTCTGGGCCTAGTTCACCTCGAACTTTGCCTCAAATGACTACTGCAACTACTACAGCTTCTGTTCAATCTACCTCACCTACTTCTGGAGTATCGGCAGCTCCGATTTCTAATGTTCTTGTATCAGCTCCTCGAGCCTCTTTACCACAGTCAAGACCTATAGTTCAGACTTCGATTCAGATGCCTGTAGGACAACCTGGTCCAAGTATGGTTGTCACAAGTCAACCACAATTCACTTATCAACCGTACCAGGGACAGTACCAATTCGGTCATGTTGTGCAAAGCCGAGTTTACCAGTATCAACCGTACGCTGGATATGCTTATCAACAACCTCAAGAACCCCAGTTTTTTCCAATTAATCCTAGTTTTCCAAGAGGATATAATATTCCAAATGAAAATCCAATTCCAAGTTATCTTGGATATCCTCCTCCTGGGGTTGGTCTTATGACCCTAGGTTTTCGTGACCCTAACCATCGTTTATCGTTTATAGCAACTTTGGATTTACCTGATTTGTTCCACCTTACAAACAATCCAATTAATTTTCTTCCGTTTTGGCCACCAATGCCGAATAAGTTGCCCAGTGATATCCCAAAGTTTCATGGTAAGTCAGGAGAGGATCCATCAAACCATGTGATGACTTATCACCTTTGGTGTGCATCTAATTCCATTATTAATGATTCAATTCACATACATCTTTTTCAATACACTTTGATTGGTCTTGCTACCAAATGGTACATTGAGTTACCATGAGCCTCTTTTTATAATTTTAGTCAGTTAGCCACTTCTTTCTTAACTCATTTTCAGTTTCCTATTAGATACGACAATGGGACGAAATTATTAAACTCATCAAAATAGTCAACATCTACATATATTTCAGATCATATCCATGAATGGTGATGTAGACGGCGTTTAGTGAATGATTTTATTCCGAATCAAATTTTAGCAGAATGGTTCGTTAAATCATTATTACCTAAAATCGTTGAGGATGTATCTACGGCAGGTGTTGTTACTAAAGAGAAAGTAATTTCTGAGGCTCAGTACCTTGACCTCGTCTATACGCAGTCAGGTACTTTACACGAAAAAATCCTTGACTTTCTAAAACAAAATCAAATAACTGCGGCTCCTTCACGGTCTCATGCCGCTAATGGTATGATTGGTTCAGTTAGTACCAAAAGCAAGAAGAAATATTCAAAGAATTCTTCTCATATTATAACTTTACCAGACTCCCTGACAGGAGACTCTTTTGCTGAAATTCCTGCTGATATTCATGTCGTAGAATCATCTACAACCAAATCAAAATCTGGCGAAAAAAAGAAAGGGAAGAAGAAAAATAAACAAAACTCAAATGATCAATCAGATAAAACTAAATCTACTGATGAGAACCATAAACCTTTCTATCCTTGTCTCCTTTGTGATGAGGATCATTTTACAAGAGACTACCCACATTGCGCTGAGGTTTCGAAAATCGTCAAAGGTTCTCAAACGTCTGGTATCTTGAAGGATCCTTTTCCTAGTCAAGATAGAAAGATGATTGGTTCTTCCTCAAATGCCTCAGAAGAACCCATAATGATGATGTCCCATGTCAATATTTTGAGGCAATCGTAATATTATGGTAGTAAAAATCTTGTTGGTGGTAAGGAAGCAAAATCTTCTAATTCAAACCCATCAACTTCAACTCCTTCTGGTTTTGTTCGTCTACAGAATGAGAAACCTAACCCAGACTTAGTAATCAAACTGCCTGCTAAAGGTATAATTTGGAAGTTAGCTTTCAATCCACATGTGAGAGCTACTCAGAACTATAACATTGTTGAAGACTTAGCTATTTCCCCTTCAACAATGTTGGCTTTGGAGGTGTTGCAATAATGTCCAGCACAACGTAAATTACTATTGTCAGCTATAGGAGCTATTGATATTCAGGATTCGAACCTTATAATCTTTGATTTAGAGTATAGTACACCTTGCCTACCTCATCAAATGGCTTTCCAGATTCCAGTGTTAGTCAAAAACAGACCTTGCTTTTGGACTGTGATTGATGCGGGAGCTTCTATGTGTGTTATGTCGATCCAGTGTTGGAGATCGCTTGGTTCTCCGACTCTCAATCAATCCCTGATGATTCTAAAGGGTTTTGATGGCCAAGGGTTTCATCCTTTTGGAATTCTATAGGATTTACCTATAGGGGTTGAAGGCAAAATTGTAAGTCTAGATGTGGAAGTCGTTGATGACCCTCTAGATTACAACCTTCTCTTGGGTCACAGTTGGTCTTATGATATGTTTGCTATTGTTTCATCGGTCTTTCGGCTTATCAAGTTTCCTCATAATGGAAAGATCATTACAATAGACTAGCTGACTTATTCTTCATCCGACCCAACCTCTTCTAAAAGTATTCAACATGTCGGTAAAACAACTATCCCTTACAAGGATGTTGGAGTAGGATTGATTAAAGATTCTGGTTTACTAGGAACCTTTTCCTTTCCTCCTCCTAACATATCGCCCTTACTATAACTATTCATATGATTTCATCGAACACTATTGCTTTTGATGATCCTTGGATCATACCTTCCAAGTCTGAGGTGGACTCATTTGGTAACATCATGCCTTTGAGTCCCTTTGAAATTGCATATCAGGCGGTACAGTCATTTTCTGACTCTTGTTCATCCAAAATTGATCCAATCAATGTGGTCCATGGAGAATCACTTTCAAGTTTTACCTCAGCTTCAACAGCTTTTGCTGAGCCTGTTCATACTAATGAGCATATTCGTGAACTTTTATCTGTTGATGATTTACCATGGGAAGATCTTCGTCATTGATCTTCATTTTTACCTGAGCTTTACCATTTTGAAAATGATTTTTCATCTATTTTTACCGCTAATTATGTCAAAGAACCATAGAATCCATTGCAACATCCTGATTTTGAGTTAAATTTGGGAAATATCTCTCAAACGATTCCTATTGACATTTCAGTTAAACCCAAAATTATTGAAAACATTCATATAGGTGGTTCTTCTATGGACGATGAACTCCAAACTTATAAAGCGCTATTTCAAGAATTCTATGACATGTTTGCCTAGTCATATGAAGAAATGCCAAGAATCAATCGATCAATTGTTGTCCATGAAATTAAAGCTTACCTGGATGCTAAACTTTTCTGGCAACGTTTGCGTCATATACATCTGCGAAAAGCTCCTACTATTAAAGTTGAAGTTGAGAAATTACTTCGAGCATGTTTCATTTATCCAATTCCCTTAACCGATTGGGTATTGAATATTGTTCCTGTTAATAAAAAGGAAGGAACGATAAGGATATGTATTGATTATAAGGATATTAATCGAGCTTGTCCTAAAGACAATTATCCAACCCCCTATATTGTTCAAATTATTGATGGTTGTGCCAGCAGTGAAATGTTTTCCTTTATGGTTGGTTTTTCCAGTTATAATCAAATCAACATACTCCCTGCTAATCAACCAAAAATGGCTTTCATTTGTCCATAGGGGACATTTTCTTATTGCAAATTGCCCTTTGGATTGAAGAATGCCAGAGCAACTTTTCAAAGGGCTATGTCTTACGCATTTCATGACATCAAGCACATCGTGTAGCCTTATCTCGATGATTTACCTACTCATTCATTACGTAGAGCCGATCATCTCACTCATTTACGAGCAACCTTTATGGGATGTAGGCATTATCGAATTAGGTTGAATCCACACAAATATGTTTTCTGTATAGAAACAGGTCGTTTACCAGGATTTTTTGTTTCTAAATTTGGCATTCATGTTGATCGCTCTAAGGTTGAAGCTATTATCAAATTACCTCCTCCTTCGACTCTTCGCCAACTCCAAAGTTTGAAAGGGAAAGAAAACTTTTTACGCTGTCTCATTCCTAACTACACCGAGATAACAAAGGGTTTTACCAGGTTGTTGAAACATAACACTCCATTCTTTTGGGATGAGATAAATGACAAATATTTTGATGCACTTAAACACGCGTTGACCCATACACCATTATTGCATCCTCCCAACTACAACTAGGATTACTTCTTGTACCTCGCCGCTTCTCATTCCACCATTTTGATGGTTTTAGTTTAGGAAGATGAGTTCAATAGTGAACATGTGATTTACTATCTTAGTTGAACTTTGAATCTGACTGAGCTTAAATATTCACATGTGGAAAAATTGGCCTTGGCAGGTGTTCAAGTTGTCCAAAGATTTCGTCATTACATCTTATTACGCAAAACCACAGTAATTTCTGACTGTAACCCTTTGAACTATATTTTGACCAAACAATTGCTAGGGGCAAGTATTCCAAATGGATAGTTATCCTACAGGAATTTGACTTGGAATTTGAAAAATCCAAGGCAAAAAAAACTTTGGATTTTACTGAACTGATGTGTGATTTCCCGCGTACTGATACTGAAACTGTGGCAGAAGAACCCATTGCGGATGAATCCTTGTTTCTTATCAGTACTCTTGATCCATGGTATGGGAATATAATTGCTTATCTCCAAACCCAATCTTTTCAGCCTGAGATCTCACGATGTTAGCGAGGGAAAATACGTTTCCAATCCCAACAATACAACATTATTGGAGATACACTCTATCATCATGTGGCAAATTCTATTTTCCGACGTTGTCTAACTCATGAAGAAGCTGAAAAGGTTCTCAATGACTGTCACTCTAGAGCATGTGGCGGTCATATATCTGGGTATGCCACAACCCAAAAGATATTGTGCGCTGGTTATTTCTGGCCATCCTTATTTAAAGATTGTATCTATGTAATCCGAAAATGCCACAATTGTCAAATTTTTTATCGTAAGATGCATTCTCCACTTGCTCCTCTCCACCCTATAATCGCCATTGGTCCATTCACAAAGTGGGGTATCGACTTTATTAAATGTAACCCTCACTCAGCTGGGGGCATGCGTATATCATCCTTGCGATAGATTATTTTACTAAGTGGGCCAAGGCGATGCCTACATTTTCGGCAGATGGCAAAACTACTGTAATTTTCATTTTCAATCATATAATTGCTAGATTCAGTGTTCCTTAGGCGATTATTACTGATCATGGGACTCATTTTCAAAGCATCATGATGACTGAACTAACAGGTCAATTTGGCCCGCGTCACGATAGTTCTACTCCATACTACCCACAGGCTAATGGTCTGGTTGAAGCTATTAATAAAGTTCTAGTCACTATGATCAAAGGAATCATTGGGATTCATAGGTCGAATTGGAATAACATGTTATTTTCAGCACTTTGGGCATATCGAACCTCAGTAAAAACATCAACTGGTTTCACTCCCTTTCAACTGGTTTACGGTTTGGAAGCAATGTTACCCATTGAATACGAAATTCTGTCATTGCAAATAGCCATAGAATTACTCCCAGCCACTTCCGAAGAAGAAAAACATTTGTTGTACTTAGCTCGGCTATATGAGAATTGACGTGATGTTGCCTTAGTAATCGAGACTCATGCAAAACAAATAAAAGCTCAGTACGATCGAGATGTTACACAACATAATTTTTTGGAAGGAGATCTAGTCTTACTATACGGTCAAGCAAATGACAAGCTAGGGGCTGGAAAATTTGTACGTATGTGGCATGGTCCTAATGTTGTTAAGCGAAAGCTGGCAAAAGGGGCCTATGAATTGGTAGATTTTGATGGTGTCTCTTTGGGAAAACCCAGAAATGGTCTTTATTTGAAGAGATATTATGCTTGAATCTAAGTGTGGAGATTTGTTAGAATAGTTTCTTTCTAGCTAGTGTGTTTATATTAGAAATGTGTGCTTAGTTTAGAGAGTGTTTTTATCATTATTCTTGCTTATCTTGATTTTACTCTTGATATTGCAGATGTCGACGTCTCTTCAAATATACATTGGTTTCACTGATGGTGCTTGTCGTAGTACACGGAACATTTCTTCCATAGCTTGGGTTATCTATTCACCCTCTGGCAAGATAGTGTATATGCATGGGGTAAGCCTCAGCCAAACAAAGAACAACATTATAGAGTATAGTGCAGTGATTGAGTTATTATCTGAATCCATCTCATTTGGGATTCGGAGTTTGATTATTAGGTTAGATTTTGAACTCGTTGTATTACAGCTTAATAGAGTTTATGCCATTAGAAATCCAGTATTATTAAGATTACTTTTTAGAGTTCGTCTCTTTGAACGTGAATTTGACTACATTGAATATCAACATATACCAAGATATTTAAATACATTGGCAAATGAAGTTGCTTCTCGAATGTTAAATAGACATTTGAAATAAATCAAAAGTAAATTTAAAAGCATTCCATAACATGTCATACAAGGTAGCCAGTAATAGTGATATATCATAGCATAGAAGTGTGTCAAATATACATCGTCTTCGATCATAGGTTCAAAAACACGTTATGATCAGCAAAAATGATAGTACAAAAAGGAAAAAATGTCATATGAGTCTATAAAGGTGATCATCCTATCACTAATGATGATCATGATAAGAAACCACTGCTCGAGCCACCCTACAAACGAACCTCCTAAAAAGTCCTGGGACCCCAATCACATAACGTTGTAACCTATGTGGAATATCATCTATGCTAGTCTCTGGAATATATGTTGTTAAACGCTCTAGATGATTCTCCAATTCGATCAGGGTCTCTGTAGATTGGTCATGTGGGGCCGGTACTACTGCAACTAGGTGTCTCCTCTCGTAGGGCTGGAGAGTGGCTAGTCGTCGTGGACCCACATCTACATTTAAAACTTTTTACTATCAGTTTCGGATGATTAAAAAAATATAAAAAAATAGTTTAAAGTTTAGAGAGTGTTGAAAATTATTTTACCTGAATCATCCCATTGCTCTCCTGGTGGAAGAGCCATGTGTTGGTCACCACGATAATCCATCCCAGTATATGGAAAATCCTGAATCACAAAAAGTTGGTTCCCCAACCAATGAAAATATTCAGGTGGAAATCGGACAACCACTGAACCCTCCTCAGGATGACAAGCCATCACTGCAACCCAACGCATAATCCTAGGCTCTCGAGGAAGTCCAGCCTCAATGGAAAGCTGTTGTGGGACCAACATAGGTACCCTCTCTAGACCAAAGCTGACAACCAGGAAACCATATCCAAAGTTTTCTAGTTGCCTGCTCTTTTCTCTAGTTAGTTTGCCTTTTACATTCACCAACACAGCTTCGCACTAGTTGAAGATGGTGCCTTGATAACAATCTACTACCATTCGCATTTGGGATCTGGTAGCTACATACAGTGTTGTGCTCTTGCAGATTCTAGTGATAGTGAACATGATAACTTTAAGTTCAGGACGGGAGATAGTTTTAATATCTATCAATTTGTCCCCTCTTTGTTCATTGCAAAACTCTAATTGGAGACTAGCGACAGACTGGCCACCTCGACTAGTCCCAAAAAGAGATAATTTTTCACCTCACTTGGGAAAACCAGTCAAGAAATATATGTCCTGTAGCTCGATTTCAAGTCGGTGGCCACCAATCATGAAACACTGGTCCTGTGTGCTCCACCTGTCTACCAGCCATTACAAGAAGTCTACTTAGGTCGTCACGCCAGGTATGGCCCAGAATTTAAATAGTCTGCATGCCCTCAACGCATCCAATGTGGGTTGATGATTTATTGTGGCGAGGTCCACGTCTTCATGTTCGCATTCCCTCCAAATGAGGAAGGTCCACTTACAGTTCTTTTCTGATCATATAAACATGAAAATATCGTCGGACTTTTGTTGTTTCAAGTTTGATATTAGTTATAAAATGGTGTGTCTTTGATCGCTTTTTTACTTTTTCAGATCAGGGTCACTAATTATGAAAAGTACTCCTTGATCGTAATGGTCAAGCTGTTCTCTCAAGTATTATTTTATACTTTTTTAGGCTTGGGGGACACAAATTTACGAAAAAGTACACCCATGGAGTTTCCTTAAGTTTTTCTTCTAACTCCCTAAAATTGAAAAACAACAAGTTTTTCCTATACTAGACTCGTTAAATTTAATAGTAAAGGACCTGTTCAATTTTAAACAGGAACGAACCACTCCTTCTTAGGGTTTGAATTTTAAACTACGTTGGAATCATCTGAAGGATGAGCTTATAATCAAGCAAATGTTATCCTCCTCAAGCTTGTCAAAATAAAGAGGTATTTTCCAGAAATGGTGGGGGAGAAGAGAGAAAAATGAACCTGTTTGTTATACTTTGTGCTTTAGAAAAGTAGTTAACCACTCTTGAACACAACACTTTTTGTTCACCTGGGTTGGGAAATCCTTTGCCTAATAGTTAGTCAAACCATATTGAAATTCTTCAGCTGGTTTTTGGGTATTAGCTTTGGGTCAATTGTCACCAAGCCATCTGCAGTGTCGTTATGTGTTCAAGAGATCAATCGAAATAAGCCATTCATCTACAAAATATTTGTCATCCATTTTCACCATCCCTAAGTTAGTCCTTGCCAAACATATTTCTTCAAACTTGATCTATGATTTCATGTTGTGGGCTTGCCTACGATAGATTGTTTTCTATTGACTTCAGGTCATTATCTAGAAAGATGATCTAGAAATCGTCAGTACCTTGGAATCTGCATGCCCTAATGGTCGGTTTCTCGCCTTCGATGACAGGTTGCATCATTGACCTTTGATCAAAGGATTCTGTGACATGTTTGACATCAACTCATCTATTCACATTTCATGGATTGTACTGAGTACTTTGAGAGCCATTGACATTAGTGGTGGATTCTCTCACACTTGTTAATAGTTCACATCATTGACTGGTAATCAAGTGGTTTCTACCATGTTCGACTTCGACACATTTATTCACATGGATAGAATCGTACTAGTTCAGGAAACAGAAATCAAGACCCTTGATCTGGTTTCTACTATCCAGCCTGCGAGGAATTTTGTTATTCAATATACAGTGGAGTATTCATAAAGAGATGGATGCACCGATACTGTGTCTATATATGTCTATGCTTGTGATGTATTGCAAAATCATTCCTATATCAGAGCAGTTTAGTTATTTTTCTAGTCAGTTTTGATCTGAGTATGGGAATTCCTACCTCCGTGATGATATGTTCACATATATATTTTGCATTGAATGTTTTTACAGGTTCCGACTGGGGTGTCCACAGGATGATCCTTGAAATGATAAAGTACTTCACTCTTCTTAGATGACAAATGCTATCCTCATATTTTACAGACTTTGCACTTTAGGGGGCAATATTTTGCACTAAAATTGTCACCATGACATTCTACAATCTATGTGAGTCTATCACCACTCATACTTTCCTACTTTGCAAGTCTTAAACCTTAATTCTTCATGTCAAGCCTTGAAAATAAGAGAAAGCCCTTAAAAGTATTTTAAACTCTGGGTCTACACTTTCTCTTAGTATTACCTGTGGTCCCGCACCTAATGGTGACCGCTCTATCTCTGTGGAATGGGTGCGAACCCCTGTAAAAGTCAAAAAGGCGCAAGTAGATTCTTAAAAACTCACTTTGAGTCATTTTTGGAAGCTTCTACAAGGAAGCTTGAGGTGGCAAGTTCACTCGTTTAAGGTTCATGCATCCTATACCTTATGGAGCTAACCACTTGATGTGAGGAGCTTATCCCTTTGAAGGAGGACTCTATCCCTTCATAGGTGGACATGTAACCTCCTTCCTTTCCACTATAAAATGAAGCATTGGGTTGGTTACTAGAGGGGTTGAAAGCTGAATATTTTTTAGGCGAAATGCTGCTGGAACTAAGTCTTCCTAATTGAGCTTTTGTGAGGAAATATTACATACCTTTTGATCTCATTTGGAAGAGTATGAGGCTTGTCAAAGTAGAGGAGATTACGGTTTTAGACCCTGGGAAGAGCTTGTACAACATCAAGGCACCAAAGGTCGTAAAGTTCTTCTATTTCAAAGTTAATACAATCAAGTTTATTTTTCTCAATAAGCTGTGTTTATGGTTTATTTTATGAACTCCTTGATCATCATAACGAACATGAATTATTATATTAGCTATGTAGGTTTTATTTAATGTGTGCTTGTTTGTGATTGCAGGTTCTCAAAAGGAAACTCTTTCGGACGATTGAAGCATGGCTGCCACAAAATAGCGTTGGACTTAAGGTACGGTCTAAAAAAACTCTTTAGTTTTTATTAATGAATCGGAATATGTTTAAAGAAAGATAGATTTACTTGTCCTGCTTATCGCTAGATATCTGTTGATACTAGGGAGATCGGTCTTGTCCGCAAGAATAATTTATCTGGCCAACAGGTATGGGGTGCATACCTTTAAACACATGTATGGGTCTGTTTGGGAGAGTGACTTGATGGGGATGATCGAGATTAGATACTTTGGATTTGATGGAGTTGAAGCGATGATGATGCCTTGGTGGCAACACTTGGGCATGGGTTGAGCCAAGACTTAACCACTTTTGATACATGATGGCCGATTGGCTTTTGAAAATGGGCAACACGTGGATGATGAGACAAGTCTATAGTTGTTTTTTCGGTAGACTTGAGGTATGGAATATTACACATGTTATGGAGGTTGCTTCATGAACTTGGATGTGGCACTTTCAGAGTCAGTTTGATGAGAGGATCTCCTCATTTTGTGGAGATTGATCTTACACATATATGGATAGTGATGTTAGGATAGATACGACTGATTGACATGCAACACATTGACACTAACATCATGGGAAACATGCTATGGATAAGATGGAGGCCACTTCATGGACCTCAACATGGATCCCCTATATTTTGATGGAGATGGGATAGATTCTTGATCAAGGTGATGTTGTGATAGGATGTTGACAAAAACAACCAATGATGGCATGAGGAGGTGCATTCTCATGGTTTGAGCACGACAGTTGGATTAGCTACCTGACTAGTTTGAGTCATGGGGGATATTAGTGTACGGAGGTATGTTAGAATTGGGTTGGAGTATCATGGCAACAGTTCACATGATGACGATACATGATGAGGATCAACACAATATGTTGCAGTGATATTATGTAGCTTGAGTTGGAGGGACCAACCTTCCACGGTGGGGCAACATGTGGAGATTGTGACAGATGTCATTGATGGTCATGGATTGAGGAGACCTTCCTATTCATGGAGACATGAACCTTTATGGTTTGTGCACTGGCAAAGAAGAGATGGGCACCATGGAAATTTTGGATGTTGGAGCTAGTGACACTTTGCAATGTTGTATGATGGTTTTTTCAGGGATGACAATCGTTTAGAGTGGGGGAGTATGCCACATCCATGAGTCATGCATGTGATGTACAACGAGTTGGGGATACGTGCCCCCATTTAAACATGATGAGTAGGCACACGACGAGTCAATGGGCAATGAGCCAATGTGACCAGTCGTTGAGCATTCAGGGCGGTTGTGATGATATGTGACGATGGGATGAGTTTGTGTGCAATGAGCCCGCAAAGAAGACAATGTTTTGCTAAGTATGGAACATTGTGATGGTGAGCTTATACGATGCATGGTTCAGTAGGTGGTATTGACGATCCATTTTATGGGGGTGAGCCGACGTGAATATGGTGTGTGGTGGCCAAACAGAGAGGTCATCCTTGGTATGTCAACCCACCTTCGTACTTGAGGAAAGCATATAGGTTAGGAGGATGCACTTGAGGAAGGAGGCATCATTCAGTAAGTTCAAACATCGAAGGCAAGTTTTAGTGAAGGGTGCATGAGCTAAGCAAGGGCAAATGAAGAAGAGAAAGGTGTAATCAATCTCTCGACCATAACGTTGGGCTGAGCAAGAAATAAAAACCGAGTTTCGGGTGGCAAATCATGGGTGAGGCATGTCTTCCTGGTGAGCGAACCAATGAGGGCATCGCTGCACGTAGGGGAAACTTTGTCCGATGGACGACCTGTGGAGGGAGTCACTCCATGGAGGGGTGACCCTACCTGAGTTGCTGAGCTGCAGATGGTTGACAAAACAGAAGTTCAATTCTTCAATGCAATGAATGCTCAGAGCTATGGGTTGAGACATCAAAGTGCGACGAGCTGCAAGAGTTGCGGATGAGTCATGAAAGTGTGATGAATTGCAAGACTTGTGGGTGAGATATGATTGAAGAATTAACACGAATGAGTGCAGAGGGTGACCCAGGTATGCGCCTCTGCCCAACGAGCTGCGAGAAGCCTGAACTGACAGTGATGGCTCATGAATGACAGTTGGGCACCGTTGAATTGTGGAGGCCGAATTCTTGGATTTTGACATAATTGTAGAGGTGAAACCCGGGGTTCCCTCACAAAGGTTGTACTTGTATATTTACTTGTCAATTATGATTATTATCATTATTTGGCCAAACTCTAACCAATGAGTTTTGCCTCCCATTAAAGAATATTGTATCCATTGTGCAAATGTTTATAGATGATGATGATTAATGCATTTCCGCTGTCCTAAAAAAATAAATGCTTAGTAAAAGTTGAAAAATATTCAAACTGTTGAATGTTAGGCATAGTCTGTACTTGAGAGTATTGGTGAAAAGAAATTGGGTAGCGATGCTTTACCTCCCTATATGCATTTGAAAGGCTACTGCCAAGATAGGGGCCTCACAAATATGGTTGCTCATAGTGAACCTCTATTAATAAAATAATAAAATTTATTTTATTTTATTATTTTAGATTTACATTAATTTATATTTTGGATAGCTTTTTAATAATAAGTATAGTACAAGTCTAGTTTTAAGAATAAAATATTAATATTTAATGTTAAAAATCTAAATAGATAAAATTTTGTAATATATATCTATATCTATATCTATATATATATATATATATATATATATATATATATATATATACTTACAACTCATTAAAAGATATATAATTATAAATATAACTATGTATAAACTATAACTTCACATAACTATATATTATAGTTCTATATATAAAATATATAACAGGATGTTCATATTTTAACAACTATTTAACTAACATAAAATTAGTTAACACTTTTTCTAATTATTTAATGTAATGTATAAAGTTATATATATATCATTAGAAACTATATAATTATAAATATAACTATGTATATATTTAACTATTGTAATGTTATATCTTATAACATTACATATAGTTCTATAACTATTTATCATAACATAAAGTTATTTGACATTATATATAAAAGTTTATGTTTCAACAATGCATCATTGATAGATAAATTAAATCCATCATAAAAAGTGCATTTTGTCTAGTGAATAAAAGCATTTAGACTCTCTTCTAATTTGTACCATATTGTTTCATTATGTAGTGTGTTGTACAAGAAACATTGTCTTCATGTGCTTGTACCTAACACATGTCATGTGTCAAAGTAAAACATTAAGAACTTAAATTCTATTGTAGTACTTGGTTGGCATGAAATTTTATTAGGTTTTTAAATAGGTTTATTTCAAATTTTTACACATATATTTACATATAGTTGTGCTATGAATGAAATGCATTATTTAGAAACAAGAAAAAGTGTGAGGGTAGATTTGATCACTTCTTTTGATTGTGTTTACATGGAACTCAATGTACTTTGGTTGATAAATTATCAAAAAATGGACTCTAATGTTTAGGACTCCACGCTAGATTATTCTACTTGAGTTTAGAAATGGTTTTTTTTTCCAAACAAAATATTGGATTAGTTTATATGTATTATATGTAATATGCTGAGGCATCCCATATATGTGCCTCAACTGCATGCCATCATAGTGTGAGAGGGGTTTTCAAACATGGTTGGGCTCGTGATAGATCACGTAGCCCACCAAGAGTTCATGTTCCCCTAGTAAATCCTACCTCTGACGTTAGTCAGAGTGTCAGAGGCAATGTTTTTGTCTCTATTGATGACCATGCTTGTAAATCGAGTGGACCGTCTTCACCCATTTCAGGTACATCTCCTACATTTTTAAATCCTATTTAAACTTTATGTGTTTATGTCTTTAATTTTTAAATTGTCTTCGAGTGATGTGTTTGAATTTAATGTATATGTTATTATGCTTCTAGTTTGTTAATTATATATCTGTTAAATTATGTTTATGATTTATAGGTCCTCAAAAGGTTGAAGCTAACGATCAGACTGCAACATCGATCCCTCCATGGGATGAAGCTACAAATTAGATAACATTAATCGATATTATGAACAACCATACATGAATCACAACAGAGATAAATAATATCCCTACCAATTCATTGACTCGCCTTACATTGTCTTTGATGTTGGATAGCATGACTAGGTTGATTGAGACATACCAGAGGTCAAGCCCACATAACCACATATTAAAGTTCATACATAGGTTTAGGACGCATGAAGTTAGAGGCCCAGATTCTTGGGAGGTGCTTAAAGAGGCCACCAAGGACATTGATGTTCGTGGGGAGTTTTTTGGCATCCCTCATGGTCACCCTGCTAGACATAAAAGTCCAATCCCACTAAAATATTTTAGTAATGTTCATACAGCCCCTTTCATGTATGATAGATCCATTGGAGCATGGGGAAATTTCCCCAACCATGACCTCATCGTAGTTTATTTTTCTAAACATTTATATGTAGAGTTTGTGTTACATTTGAGGCTAGATTACATTGATATGAGATATCATCTTTATGGTACCAGCATGGGACATACCTATGAGTGCATGGGGGCTTGTAGGGACCATGGGAATGTACCACCACCTCTAAGATTATTTCCACTGTTGTCTGGGAGCATGGTATTACATGGAGAGCTAGAGGAGTTGTCACAACTCAATGGTGAGACGCGGGAGACTATTTTAGACAACATGCGGTCGTCATTGGTTAGTGCACATGTTTCATTACATGGAGAGATTAGGAAACAAGCACCACTTCCTCGTGATCCACCAGTGCCCTTATATGATGATGCATTTCTTGCAATTTTAGCCTTTGAGCATCTTTTGACACATGCATGTATGTGTCATGGTGCCATTTGTGAGACTTGGAGGGTGCATGACCCGCATGACACAAACCAAGTACATATATATACGAAACTTTTAACTCTTATTGTAAAATTATTCATAATTATTTATATTAAAATTTCTAGTTTATATTAGATTGCATAATTTATGTTAATAAGTTCATGATAACATGTAGACACATCTCAACTACATGGATAAGTGTATGAGGTCATTTGAGATGGAAGTTAGTCAACCAGGGCATCCTCTACCATATCACATTTCCAGGGATTCTCCTCCACCTCCACCTCCACATTATATGTTCACTAATGTGGAGGAGAGTCACTATGTACAACCACATGGACCAACAATTGAGGTAAACTTATTTATTCCTAATATTTCAACATTTTCTTTTTTTAAGTTACATAAATATACTAATTAATTTGTAGACTAATTATAATTTGTCTTTTCCATTGTGTACATAGGCCCATATGTAGAGTGATGTTGATGCCATTGTTATGTGGAGACATGAGTGGGATGTTGTGTTTAGAGGCACTCATGATGTAGGTCCATCGATGTAGGCCCCAATTATTGAGCCATAAGCAGAGGAGCACCAAACCCAGATTCATGATCAAACCCCCATCCTATCATACTTGCATTTGGACTTGACTCTAGTTAGTAGATTCATGTATATATGTTTAAAATTAAAAATGTGGTTCAATATATTTATTTTCATATTTTTATTTTTTACAAATAATGATCTAATTAGATTGAATTTGAATGTGTTATTTTGCAGTACTAGCTTATGGACACTTACCTTGCGTAGTAGAACTCACATAGGAGTTATGGTGGTACTTAGAGTATCATGGTTTGTATATTTTCAAGCTCATTTCATAGGGAATATTCACATGTGTGATACATACTTTTTATATTTCCATACATGGACAGTTTATGAATGTACATCATGGAAATTATTGTAGTTTATGGATGCTTATTATTTCAGTTTATGAATGTTCATGTGATATTTGTAATTTGTATATATTTTCATATGGATAGTTTATCGATACATGTACTCACTATCTAATTTTATGGATTTGTATTAATCTTGTTTATGAATTCTCATTAATTTTTGAAGTTTAAATAAATCTCTTAAAATTATTTCGCTAATTTAATAATTTTTCTATATACTATAACTTTCATTAGTAAAATATATGTTCAATTTTGATTTCGAGTTTCATAGACTAAGAAAATAAGTACAATTTTAAAAGTTATCATGCAAGTCACTTTTATACTTAAAATGAACTAAAATATATCATGTATCAATTTAATATTGAACACAAAAATAATTCCAATCCTGCCTCATATTGGCTTGTAGAAAGTGTCTTTTAGTGCAATAAACATATATTTTATTACAATTCATTTTTAAAAATAAATTATTTGAATTATAAATTGTTTAATATACATAATTTGAGTTCCCTGAGGGATTTCCAGGATGTTAAATCCATTTATGCATTCAAAAATGTATTTTAAACAATAAAAGATATTGAAATTGTATTTCTGGATTTTAGTGAATTCGAGTGAAAATTATATTTCGTTGACAAGTCAAACTAGACACACACACACGCACACACACACACACACACACACACACACACACACACACAGATATATATATATATATATATAGATATATATATATATATATATATATATATATATATATATATATATATATATATATATATATATATATATATATATATATATATAGATAGATAGATAGATAGATATATATATATATATATATATATATATATATATATATATATATATATATATATATATATATATATATATATATATATATATATATATTGTGGCCCACCAATATACCACAATGCATGGACAACGTTTTTTAGTATTTCAATCAATTTCTTATCTCAAGCTTCAATTAAAAAACAAAAAATAAGATTGAAATAAGTTTTATTCAATTTTAATATTAAAAGATGTCATTTAAGCAACAAATACATTTTATTCGGCATTATTTATTTTGAGATTATCTACAAGAGCTTAGTCATAACATGATATAAGTCAATCGTATTGAAATTTAATATATAGGTCAAACAACAATATATGGCAACATTTCTAGAATTTATATAATGTTATCAAATTTCCTAAAATTTCAAGTAGTTATCCAAGTATTTCAATCAATTCTTTATGATGGAAATTTAAGTTTTATTCAAATTTTAAAAACTCAAATATGATTGAAATAAGTTATATATATTCAATTTTAAAATATGTGACGATGTAAAAGTTACAAACACAAGTTTTATTTGATTTTATTTTGTTTGAGGTTCTCTACAAAAGCATAGTCATAATGCAGGTTATCAATATTTTTTTTGTGCTTACACTAAAATCAATGCACAATGTTAAAATAATTACCTCAAAATTAATGTACACCATATATCTAGCTACATCATTTATCAGAAATCAATATCTTCATTGAAATCAATGCATCTAATGCAAACAATCAAATAGGATGAGAAATCGAAGTCTACACTAAAATAAATGCATCTAATGCAAATAATCAAATAGGATTAGAAATAAACCTCTACAATGAATTCAATGGATATAATTATTCAAGCAATCAAATAGGATTAGAAATCAACATCTATGCTGAAATTAATGCATCTAGTGCTAACAATCAAATAGGATTAATAATCCACATCTACACTAAAATCATTGCATCTAATACAACCTCAATCAAACAAGATTATAAATTAACATCTTTAATGAAATGAATGCGTCTAATGAAAGCAATCAAATAGAATCAAAAATCAACATGTTCACAGAAATCAATGCATCTAATTTTCAAGAAATCAAATAGGATTACAAATCAACATATGTACATTGAAATCAATGGATCTAGTGAAAGCAATTTTCTTCCCTTTCTCTCCCCCCTCCATCTATATCGATATCTCCCTCCATCTCTCCTTCTTTGTCTCTCTATCTCACCCTCCCAATAACACAAACACTCTCTCTTTATATCTATCTATATATCTTCCTCCCTCCCTTTATTTCTCTCTTCTTCCCTCTATATCCCTTCCATCTATATCTCTATCTCCCTCTATCTCTCCTTCTCCATCTCTCTATATCACCCCACAAACATACTCATAACTTATACATATCTATGTATATCTCCCTCCCTCTCCCTATCTCTCTCTCTTCCCCTTCTCTCCCCTTGTCTCCCCTTTTATCTCTCTTCCCTCCCACTCTCCTCTCTCCCTCTCCATCTCCCTTTCCACTCCCTCTCTATCTCTCCACATTTATATCTCTATATGTCTTTATTATTACCTCCCTCTCTCTCCCACTCTAACTCCATCACTCTCTCTCCCTCCATCTCAAGTCCCTTTTCTCTTCATTTCTCTCCCACCTCCCTTTGTCTCTCCCTCATGTCACTCAAACAGTATCTCTCTCTCAAGCTTCATCCTGCAACTTTTTTTATTATCTCCCTCCGTCTCTCATTCTCTTTTCTCATTCTCTCCATATCTCCTTGTTTTTCTTTCTATCTCACCCCCAAACATACATGCTCGGTGTGTGTGTGTGTGTGTGTGTGTGTATGTGTGTCTTGAAATTCTTCCTTCCCTATATTTTCCTTTAAGTCTCTCGACCTCCCTCTCTATCTCGGAGACTCTATCTTCCTCTCCCTCTCTCACTCACTCTTCTCTCCCACTCTCTCTCACTCTATATTTCAAAAAATTTAAAATACTTTGAGAATTAAAATATTATGTTTAAATATTTTATTTATTTATTTTAATGTTGTACAACAATTGAATTTTTTATATAATACCTATTTGAAATGCAAGATTTCAAATGCATGTTCAACATTCACCTCGAGGGAAAATGATAATTTTCCATGGAAATATTATCTAAAATTTTCCAAAATATTGATGGTCCAACTACCTCCATCAAAGATACATAGAGTGCTTCATGTCTTCCGATTGAAATTGTTGAGGTTTTATTTCTTTAAAGGTAGCTTTAGGTTGTGATTACTTCGGGATTTTAAAATGTTATATATTTTATTATGTTAGATGTATAAAAAAATTAGGTTAAATAAAATTAACATATATTGAGTGAGCTTGTATGACTCTTTGTGTTAATGGTCGACTATTTTTGTGTTAATAGTCAACTCTTTTGTTAATGTCTATGGAATATATCAACCACATTTATTAATGTGATTGTGCTAGTATATATTCAAATATAAGAAATTTTATATGATATTAAAGTTAATAATATTATATTAATCCAAAGTTAATAAATTTAATATTAACATTAAAATATATTAATATTAAATTTTTATACTAATATTTTTTTAATATTAATAATAAATTTAATAAGGTTTTTACATGACATTATAACAAAATTATAATAAGATTTGGACTATTAAAATGTTTAATATTAGATCATTCAATAAATTTATATAAAGGCTCGATCGATCATAATAGCTCGATCAAGCCATAGCGCTCAGTCAAGCCTCTATTAACCATGTCTATGGCTCGATCGAGGGTTTACAAAACCCTTGATGAGCTATCTAAATTTGAAATTTAGGTGCTAAATTGAGCATTTTAAGCTCTTGATCAAGCCTCATATGTCCTAAAATCAACAATTTTAGCACTTTTGCAAAATTTTCTGCAACTCCATTTTGTACCCTAGCAGACTTAGTGATGCAGGAGCATCATGGTTTCGAAAATGTGTACATTTAGTAGAATCTAGGTGGTCTTGTGTTTTCAAAAGAGTGGTTTTCATAAGTATATAATTAATGTAATTTTAAATATTTTGAGTGATTTAGGTGAGACATTTAGAATAGGAGTTAATTAAATATTGCGAGGATATTTCTAAATGTTCTCGAATGTAGGAGAACGTGAGTGATGATGAGTAATTAGTATGGATTGAGATATCGTAAATATTCGAAGCAGTTCATGACTTATGGAGAATCCTTAGGATTAGTTGAAAGTTGAGATCCTCAAGAGATAAGGAAGATATTTTAGGAACTAATTCAGGACTTGGAGGATTCTTAGGATTTAGTTCAGAAGATTTAGCATCCGAACAAGAATTGGAAACAAAATCCTTTTGTATAAACCTCAAAGGCATAAGGAAAAAAAGTCAGAATGAAGAATTAATCCGACAAGATTTGTGGGGAAGAAGGACATAAGGAGTTTATGGATGCGGGTTTAAATCTATTTGAGGTCTGGTCTTATGCATTCAGGTGGGACCAACGTTAGTTGGCGGATTATGTGTTATATCGATGTTAGGTGATTCATGGGGATTTTTTGCTTAAACCCACAATGTAAAGGCGTCTAATTTGTATAGGTGCGTCATAACCCACAGGTTTACGTAAGGTGATTACCAAAGTCATGGAAATTTCCTTTAGGCAGTATCTTAGCCCAGAGAGCTCTGGCATAATAGGCAACCTAGCTTACTAGCTTACAAGTTCAAGTTCAAACTTCTTCTATGCAAAATCGTGTCAACTTCTTCTGCATCAAGTGGTATTAGAGCTGGAAAAAAGCTCTTTTGGGAGAAAATTAGAGTGGGTATGCTCTACAGAAGAGAAATCAGAGTGGGTTTGTCTTTTGAAAATAATTCAGAACTTATGGAATTATTTTATTTCATAATTAACTTTGTGAACAGAGAATAAATTTTGAAGAGTTTTCTTTGAAAAGGACAGAACGAGGGAATTTTCAAGAAACCAGAGTGGCGCAACAGAAGCGAAGACAAGAATACATTCTGAATCTGATTGAGGTAAAAAAATGATTTTCTTATTTGATTTTGAAATTGGTGATTGATAAATTGATTTTTGAAAGAACAGTAAAAAGATAGAAGAAAAAATCTACTTTGGGAGGAAGTAGATCAGATTATTGAAAGGACAAATTGAGAAAATTGTTTATGAAGGGACAGTGAAAAACTGCAACAGCAACATGTGTTCAGAAAATTGGACAGTGAGGTATGGTCTTCATGGTTTCAGTTAATTAATGATGAATTATTGATTGAAAAATGCTATGAAGATGTTTGATAATTGTAGCGAAGAACAAGAAGAGTTTTTTATGATGATGGCAACGAACCTATCCAACTACACGTTGGAAGAAGGGAGAAAGGTGATTGAGTGCAACAACCAGAGGAGCAATGAGGCTTTAAAAGGTTCAAGAGAGTGAACCAAGAGAGATAATACCTAGGAAGAGATCAAGCTTAAAGACGAAGCTTGAAATGGTATTGAGTAGCAAGAGAATAATGCTACAAGAAAAGGCTATGTTGCAGATCACCAATCGGGCACGGATGAGCTCATAAGGGAAGATGGCCATGGAGGGTCATAAAAGAGGTTCTAGAGAATGTCATATATGTAAGAGGAGTATGAGGAGCAAGAGATAGATATTGCAGTGATGAGACTACAGTTGGAGATACTACAAGAGAAAGAGAATGAAGACCAAAGGCATGGTTGGATTATGAAAAGGAAAGTCCAATGGCATAAATTACAAGTGAAGTGGGAGCATAGAGTGAATGCTCAATTAAAGGAAGAGTTACTCAGATTAAATGAGTATATGAAGGAAGTTTTGGTATGTGAACCAGAACATGGTCCATTGATTTCTGAAAGTAATGAAGAGATAGAGGGAAAATATACTGAGGAACTGAATCATATGAAGGATTCAGAGCGGCAAGAAGACCTGATGTCTGAAGCATCAACCGAGACTGAAAGGTCTTGTATTTTTAAAACTAATGATTTGTGTATGATTGCAGGTACAAAACAGGGTGATGAACAAACTTTAAAGTTTGTTAATAAGAAGGAGCATAATCTCAAAACTATTCAGATTAAGATTGAGATAGCAAGATCTCAGAAACGAAAGGAGATAGAAATGTCTCATGGAAATATGCAGCAGAATATTGGAGCTGGTAACAGTAAAGATTGGAATAGCATATATGAGTTAAGAAATGAAGATGAAAGTTTTGAAGCAGAGTATTATAATGAGACTAGAGAATAAACATTTCACTACAGTGAACAAGTGTAAAGAGGCATCATTAAAACAGATTGTGTGGAAAAGGCACTTGTTGATATTCTCAAGAATTCTTTGAGTTTGAATTGGCCTACTAGTGTGCTGACAGAGGAGTCAAAATAAATATTAGAGCAACATACTGAAAGATTACCAGAGGGAGAAGAGGCACAAACGCCTTATATTTTTTAGTTTGGTAATTGTCTTATGATTAAAGATTTTGTTGCAGAAACTGGAACATATTTGGCACACGTGGACAGCCAAATGAAGGAAGAAGATAAGGAACATCTACTGAAAGATCCTAAGGAAGATTTGGTAGAGGAAGAAGGGCCATATACTAATTGGTCAATAGCAAATGAAGAAATGGGAGATTGTGTAAAATTTCCAAATTTTACTCCAAGTAAAATCATTGAGTTATATAGAGAGTTAGACCTTTAAAGGAGAAAGCTAGAACAATAGAGAATAAATATCCACGATAAAATTACTGAGGAAGGAAGACAAAGAAATTTTCATGAATGACAATCAGGAAGAAGAAGTTATCAGTTGGAATTAACGAAAGGAGATAATGGTTTTGGAAGACAATGTGGCAATAGCTGAAAAGGTGCAAGACAATAGTGAGCAAGAGGGTAAGGATTTAAGGGTGGGAGTAAAAATGAAAATCCAATAATCAAGAGTCGAAGGCAATCAACAATCAGAAGATACACTAGACAGAGATATTGGAATGTTTTTAAGCCCCGAAAATCTGGTCGACAACAAGGGGGATACCCACCCGGTCCGGACCTTGGTTGGCAACTCCTTATCTGTTTGGCATAGCGAGTCCGACTGGGGATAATGGGACCAGTTTCCCAATCTAAGGGTGTGTGTGTGTGTAGAGTTGGATGTTGTTGATCTAAGAGTATTTTAATCTAATTTAATTCAAACTTCTAAACTAACTCTATTCTATTGTAATCTAATAATAAACAACACCTCTAATCTACGCTAACCCGGGGTGTATTTCTTCTATTATGCGATCTAAAAAGATTTCGAACAATAAGTGGTAATAAAGATCATTCTGCTATCATAAGAATAGAAATCAATTTAAGATAAACCATTCTGCATAAGAAGTTAAACAAAACAATTGTGGACAACATATCCCATAATAAGTTATTCATATATCAAACACAAATAAATGACTCCACCGTACAGAAGTGCCAAATGGTAACCCACACATTCATGCATTAACATATAAACAACTAAAAAACTGCATATCACTTTAAGAATATGAACAGAAACAGGTCAAGAGATAAAATTACCATTTATGACTGGTTCCACTCATAAGCTTCAAGCAATAACGATTTATCTCTACTTGTTCTAACATCTACTAAGAGTACAAAAGTGCAACATCAGTAGCAGACATTAAATGCAAACATTAATAAATCTCGATCCATCCATTCATCAAACCCTCCTATCAAGGTGCAGAAGTGCATGTTCTGAGGACAAGTTTTTGACAAATTTATGGACCCTTCTCTAAATGCATGAGAAGGGTTAAAATACTACTTCCTAATTCTAATAATAGTATTATTACAAAATTTAGGATGCGGTTTTCAAATGACCATCCTTTTTCTAATCTAATTAAAAAGAAAAAACAACATTCTAAGTAAGGCTACTTCTGGACTTGGTCCTTAAAGTTGCAAGTATCCAGCATGGGCTTAAGAAGAGTCGGTTGACTGATTTCGGCGCTGAGCTGTGCTGCGAAAACAACATCTACGAGAGCTGGCACTATTTTTTCGGCCGCGTTTGTGATGCATTTCACCGTCATCCATTGCTTGTGCGGCTTGACTAAGTACGTCAAGTAACATTCCCAATTCAACCTGGCTAATGGGTGGATTTCTCTCTCCTTTGCCTGCGCTTTTTGCTTCCATTCTGCTTCCAGTTGTAACCTCTTTGGTAGATACGTCGGGGTGGTCTTTGCGATTAAATTGGCCCTGTGTAAATTCTCATTTACACAATCAATGAGAATGCTTGCCTGTGTAGCCGCTGTCTCCGCTGCTTGCTCTGCCTTCCTGATTTGATCGTCCCATTTATTAAAGAGCAGTTCTTTATGGTTTTCGTTTATCCTGGGTGCACCTGCTCTTCTTCCTTCATCATCATCTTGCCAAGTTAAATATTCTGTCACCCTTCTGTCACTCTAATCATAGTCACTCTGCAAATCTACCACCTGATTGGTGATTTTATCGCTCAGCTCGCAATAGCGACTCCACTGTGATATTTTTCATCCCAACTCTTCCTGTTGCTGCAGTAGTTGCTCGTTTAAGCCAATAGTTTCTGAAATAAATTCTGCCAGCTTAGGCTCATCTTTATGCATTTCTTATAAAGTCTTCAATTGTTTTCCTTTTTCGTCGAGACTTCTTTGATAGCCTATCTGCATCTGTTGAAAGTATTCCTGCAGCTTCTCGAGCTGTTTGGAAGCTTCAGTGTTAGCATTGGCTTGTTGCAACTGTTGTTGTAGCAGCTGTATCTGGTCTTCTTGTTCTTTCAATAGCTGTAGAACTTCTGATGCCTTATCAATAGTTGCAGAAGCATATGCTCCTGCGATCTGAGACAGTTTAGTGAGGTTTTCAGTTGGGTTATTATTAGGGTCTTTCCATAAGACATCCAACTATTCGGCATCTTGTGGCAGTGTATTTTGTAGTTTCCTTTTCTTCCTCTACCTCCTTACAACTGCTTTGTGTTGGGGACTATAGAATACATCCAGTGGGGGGATTTCTTCTACATTAAGTAGAAGCTCAGAAGGTGGAGCGATATGAATGTGCTCCATTTCTGTGATATTGCTGACTATGGTCAAAACCACTCCTTGCACTACTTGTGTATTGTTCACAGGTGTTTTCGGGGCTTGCCCTTCAAGATTGATCAATTCATTGAAGGTTTGCCATTCTTTGTCCAGTTCTGTTGTGACGAGTGGTGCTTCGATGACAGGAGGGGGGACATCTCTTGGCGGGGAGGCGATAACTTGTTGTTGAGACATTACACTTGACTGATCTATATCCTTAGTTGTTTCTTCACTTTTTCCTTGGTCTTATCCAGACTCTTCAGGATGCTCAGGCACTTCTTGCACAGTGTTGGATTTAGATCTGGAAGTGCTAGAGTTTTCGCTGAGGCTAATGCTCGGAGTTGGTTCTCTAGCAGGCAGTCGCAGCTTCTCTAGCGGAATACTGGCCAGCCTTCTTTCCCTGTATAACATGAATCTTTGGAGGTCATATGGAGACAACCTCGACCGAGCTTCCTGCAAAATTTCTTGGAGCGAACTTCTATTCTGAAATAGATCATCAAACAAATCTTTCTTTCCAGAGAACACTCTTATTTTGACGTTCATTGTGAACTCTTGGGCAATATCATTTCGGTCAAATGGCCTTGCTGTGAATTTAAATAATTGAAGACACGTCACATTCTCCACTTCGCCGAAAGCGTGTCCTACATCGAACAATGAGAAGGCCCCACAAGCTATAGGAAATTGAGGTCATATGGCCTTCTTTTTGTCTTTTAGGTCTTTGGTCAGGCTGCCTTCTAAACAAGTTTGATAAGCAATTTCCCGAGCCAAAAGTTTATCAGGGATATATAGAGGTAGGACATGTGGAGGTACAGTGCTTCCAAAAACTCTAACATAAGTAAACCATTCTTCCCCGAACCATCTCGCGATGGGGATGATGTCGATTTGTGCCTCGGGAGAGCACCTGGGGGGGTCTTTATCATACATTATTCTATAAAAGGGAAAAATAAGCCCGTGGGAAATCTGATAGAAGTGAGGGGAAAACTGAGAATCCCATAACACCTTATGATAAACATGGATAGGCAATGGGTCTTGGGTAGTCCATTTCCAACCCATAATAGGGAATTTAGACACAAGACAAACAGAATCCATAACATATGCAGACAGATAAAAAGGAGGATAGACCCTTTGAGACAAGGATCTTTTAGACCGGTAATTGGTAACAACCGTGTAAAGATTACCAGAAAGGATTTTGGCCCAATCTACTATATCAGCGTTTGTGGCAGCATCAATTAATGGTAGCCAGTTAGATGAAAACTTGTTGATATCTGACATCCCAAATACCCTACAGAGCATGGCCACAGCAAAACAATATGGAGAGGTGAGGGAACCAGTACTGTACATACCGTTTTTGTCCTTTTCGAGCGGCTCCTCTTTTCTAAACCAATCTTTGGTGGTGTCTGATAGGTCTAGGTTCTCCGCTGCGAAATTATTGACTAATTGTGCGTTATAGGTCATTTGCGGTTCAGGAAGATGATAATAAGCTTCAAATCTTGCGCAACAAACGATCCGATGAGCCCGTGTCCTTGAACTTTGAATTGTCTATTTTTCATGTCTGCATCATCTAGTATCCACTTGATCATATCCGTATATGGTAGGATTTTGGGTCTTGCCGCTATTCTGTGAAGAAATGAACATGCTAGGTCCTCTAAGGATGCCTCAAAAGAGCGGTGTGAGCCCGCGGAAGCAACAACCTTCATTATTCTAGGATTTTCCTCTTCCAACAGCCTGTACATGCTTTCCCATGTTGATATTCCCGTGTCTTTGTTACAAGCTGTGTCTGTATACAAAGGCGCCATCTCCTTCGTCTTTTCCTTTGCTTCGGAGTTTTGAGCTTTGTGTTTCTTTCCCATTTCTTCCTGTGTTTGCGTTTGAATCATCTTAGCTCTCCGTTCCTGGAGATTACGAATGAAATGGAAATGACTGATCCAGAAAGGTGATGGGAGAGTTTTAAATGCAACAGATGTATCGAATATGCCACCTTACCTGAAGTAAATCTTTCCAAAGGCACGCATCTTTAATTCACTTAGTAACTGACAACTAATTCATTTACTATCATTAAAAGCACATGATTTCAAGTTAGATTATAGTAAGTGGCTTTTCTTTGAATGGTGTGCCTGAGGGATTCGTAATGAAGTGATTTATGATTTGCTTACGTAACCTCGCATATCGCGCGATCGCAAATCTCACCATCGCAAATTGCACCATCGCAAATTGCAAGGGTGTAATATCGCAGCGATCGCAACATCGCAGATCGCAAAATTTTGGTGTTTTCCAAATCTTGTCGGTTCATTTCTACGATATGCGATCTTACAATCGGTGTTATCGCAGATCGGTGAATCTTTAAGTTTTTCTTTATGAGGATTACTTTGTTGCGACGCGATGTCATTCTTAACACGAGGATTTTGCGCATATAGATATTTAAAGAGAAATGGAGGTATTTCCTATCTTTTTGACAAGCAACTTTAAAGATTTTCTCCTTATCATAGACTTAGGTTTTAAAATGTACAAAAGACTTACCTAAGCCCATGATGGTAGCCTTATCTTGAGGGAAGGAAACTCTTGTTTTTTCTAAAAATTAACTAAGGATCCCCATTCATTTAAGTATTTTGGTAAACAATTTAAATGAACTAAGGGGGGGGGGGGGGTTGTTGCTGGCCACAACAATTGGCGATTCACTTAGGAGAACCAGTTATCTTTGATCTTCTATTGACGCTTTCAAACTCCTGAAAAAAACAAAATTTCTCAGAGAACTTAAACTTTATTATAAAAAGATAAAGCATATCATACTTCAACCTGTCAATGATGTTTTGTTTCAACCTTTTTCTATTTTGATTACTTGCATCCTCAGCTTTGTCCTTGCATTTACATCAGCCATTACTTGGTCTTGTAAAACATAAAATAAAGTTTCCCCTGTGTAGCAGCCTTTTTAAATATGCTCCTTTGTCGCAGGTAGAGCCTCTGCTACCAGCAGGCGTCCATAGCCTCGACAGGGTTACCTATTACCCAGTAATGATCCTTTATCCTGCTTAAGGTTATTTACAACCTTTTCAGAGGAAAACCCATTTTGACACTTTTTCCTTTTTTATTCTCTAAAGAACAATGTCTTGGTTTGGTAGCCAAATTATGACACAGTCATTCACTTGATTTACACGTTTGCTGAACAAGCTGGCTCGTGATGAGACCCCTCGTCTTTTGATTGCAACAATCTTGAGTCGTTGCTCTATTTTGGTGGACAGTATCGGCAAAGTCAGCAAGTTGTAATAATTGTGATCATGATAAGCCGGCTCATGATGAGACCTCTTATTCTTTGAGATATAGTGTTTCTTTTTGGATTGTTCCTCTAAATGCTGCGATCTCCTTTAGCAGGGAGGAAGTCAAGTTTCCTTTCCTTAAGAAAGTTCTGGACGACAATGATAGAGTTGTTTGGAAATGGTTGTTCCTACAGAGAATCTTTATTTCATTATTGATACCTTTCGTTGTACTGACATAAAACAATTCCTTCATCAAGGTAGCTTTCTTCAAATTTCTTGGAGTTAAAACTAGCATCATATCTGGGTTAAAGTTCTATTGATAATAAAGATTAAGTTTTCAAAAGATTTGATGTTCATAGAAGCAGAAGTTCAAAACCTTTGACAGAGAAAAGGCGTCTTTAGTAAATGTCAAATGTCGTTAACCATATAAAATCTTATTATGGAGACAAATATTTAACTATTATGAGAGGTAGACATTTTCTAGGGTTATGTACAGAATAGGGATAATCCCTTCTCTTATTTTGCCTATCAATTATCAAAAGCAAACCTAACAACCTAGCTACATTACTCCTACTCCTATTCTAGCTATATACAGAAAATTAGCTAGGTGAAATGATATTTCCAATGGAACCATCTCTTCATTTTTATTCCTAGCCGTTTGCGACTTCCAAACATCAGTATTAAGAACCAAATTTTCCTTGGACTATTAATGTTGGAAGTGGAATAAGAATGCATGACCTCAGTTGGAATTCTGTCTGATATTTCTTTCTCATGAAAACTTCTTTCCAACTCGATACCTATCGGATCATAAAAATTAGGATGAACTTCTGTTATGGATTGCTGACCTCGTAATAGGAAGGATGATAAGCCAGGTTGCGAACATGACTTTTTAGTTTCGATGGCTTGTAACCTACTGTTCGTTAAAGCTCGGCTTTTAGCGATTTCGTTTCAAAGGAAAGTTTCCATATATAAATCACTAAATGGTTCGATCCAAAATAGATGGACATTCCTGAAAATATCTTTATCAATTGGCGCGAATGGCCAATAAGTTTCGAAAGGTACTTTCCTTGGTTGATGGTGTTCTGGATGCCAAAGAAATTTCTTAAGAAAGTCTGACATTGATTGATCTTGAAATTGAGAAAGTTCTACACTTCCTTGACACAGCTTAGCTTTCCAAAATGGTGGCATGTCTTTCGAATGTTTTTTGATAAGATGCTCAACATGCCACAATAATCTATCAAAAGTCTGAAAATCTAAAACAAAATCCGATTTTTTACAAAATGAGTGCAAGTGAGAAAGAAAGGGATGATTATCTGTACAAATAGTGTTACAACACAACTGGGATTTACTTGTAATATCTTGCTTCTCACAAGAACTGGCCAGAATTATGGGATCCGAGCAACTTCGAATTTCGTCTTGTGAATCAGAAGATAAGTTATGATTGTGAGCAGGCAGGGAGGTTTCCTCATGATATGAATCATAGATCGCGGCATTGCCTTGGATAGTAAAATCATGCAAATGTTCCTTTACTTTGAAATGAGGGTTGACTGATATGATTTTTGAATTAGGATATCTCTCATTATCTAAGCTTGGTTGAGTTACTTGGGATAACTCAACAGCATCATCGTTGTCAAAGTAGCTATCATAAATGATTTTACAGGTTTCCCTAGATTTCTCTTTTTCGTCATATATTTTCAGACAAGGAAGGTGAAGTGGTTCTTGTTTGAAAATGGCTGAAGGATGTTCTATAACTGTCTCTTTATCCTGAAAACCTAATGATGGCTTGTTTGAATAATCCTCTGCGTTTCTTGAGATAACTTTAATATTGAGAGGGGAGAAATTATCATCACTAAAAACATCAGGATAAAGAGAAAAATGTGATTCTGGAACAATGCATTTGAAAACATCATGGAAAAAACTTTGTTCATCAGATTCATCATAGACATCGGGCTTTAGATCATACCTTTGTGTACTAATACTTTTTGAAAGAGAAATAGTTTGTTGTTCTAACCTTGGCATCTGCATTTGTTGATTGGCAATGAGGTTCTCTGACCTTGTATCAAAGTCATCTTCTAGTTCCAAGGTAGAATTTCCTCCAGCATTCTCGGTTTTGTCTTCTTGCATTAGAGCATGCATGACTCCCAGGCTCTGGGGACTTTCTTCATCATGGCTGATTTGTATATGCAACTTGGAATCCTCATTCATGTTAGAAGAAAATGAGATAAAGGTTGAACTAATTTCTGCTTGGTCAGTCACAGGAGGTAGGGAATATTCAGCATAATCTGAAGATTCTTCATCCTTGAATTCACTTTCAAGATCATAATTTAGACAATTAAGATGAAATCGCATATTAAAATCCCTAACAGATTCATCTTGTTTCTGTAGATAATCAATTTCATCATATATCTGGTCATTGTCATAACAATCAAATTCAAAAATGAAAGCCTTGACAAATTGGTCCCAGCTGTGAATTGATGCAACTAGGAGGTTTCTGCACCATTTTCTAGCTTCCGCCGTGAATGTAAGAGTGAATATTCTGCATAAAACGCCTTCATCAATTCTCTGAATATCAGAACTTGAAACTCTTTGAATAAATTGAAGAGCATGATTAAAAGTAGAAGAATTATTCTTACCATTGAATTTTACCTGAGACAGGAGTCTTACCACTTCTGGTGGAGTGTTGGAAGAGGTAGGAACAAGGATGCAACTCCAAATAGGAATTTTACGAGTAGCCATCCTGATTCAAACCTTATAATTGAAAATCATTCCAACATAAACTATGTTCAGGCCCTCCTTCTAGCACCAAATATGTTGAAGCCCCAAAAGTTGGGTCGACAAAAAGGGGGATACCCACCCGGTCTGGACCTTGGTTGGCAGCTCCTTATCCGTTTGGTGTAGGGGGTCCGAATGGGGATAATGGGACCAGTTTCCAATCTAAGGGGTGTGTGTGTGTGTAGAGTTGGATGCTGTTGATCTAAGAGTATTTTAATCTAATTTAATTCAAACTTCTAAACTAACTCTATGCTATTGTAATCTAATAATAAACAACACATCTAATCTACGCTACCCCGGGGTGTATTTCTTCTATTATGTGATCTAAAAAGATTTCGAACAATAACTGGTAATAAAGATCATTCATCTATCATAAGAATAGAAATCAATTTAAGATAAACCATTATGCATAAGAAGTTAAACAAAACAGTTGTGGACAACATATCGCATAATAGGTTATTCATATATCAAACACAAATAAATGACTCCACCGTACAGAAGTGCCAAATGGTAACCCACACATTCATGCATTAACATATAAACAACTGAAAAAATCCATATCACTTTAAGAATATGAACAGAAACAGGTCAAGAGATAAAAGTACCATTTATGACTGGTTCCACTCATAAGCTTCAAGCAATAACGATTTATCTCTACTTATTCTAACATCTACTAAGAGTACAAAAGTGCAACATCAGTAGTAGACATTAAATGCAAACATTAATAAATCTCGATCCATCCATTCATCAAAACCTCCTCTGAGGGTGCAAAAGTGCATGTTCTGAGGACAAGTTTTTGACAAATTTCTGGACCCTTCTCTAAATGCATGAGAAGGGTTAAAATACTACTTCCTAATTCTAATAATAGTATTATTACAAAATTTAGGATGCGGTTTTCAAATGACCGTCCTTTTTATAATCTAATTAAAAAGAAAAAACAACATTCTAAGTAAGGATACTTCTGGACTTGGTCCTTAAAGTTGCAAGTATCCAGCATGGGCTTAAGAAGAGTCGGTTGACTGATTTCGGTGCTGAGCTGTGCTGCGAAAACAACATCTACGAGAGCTGGAGCTATTTTTTCGGCCGCGTTTGTGATGCATTTCACCGTCATCCATTGGTTGTGTGGCTTGACTAAGTACGTCCAATAACATTCCCAATTCAACCTGGCTAATGCGTGGATTGCTCTCTCCTTTGCCTGCGCTTTCTGCTTCCATTCTGCTTCCAGTTGTAACCTCTTTGGTAGATACCCCGGGGTGGTCTCTGCGATTAAATTGGTGCTGTGTAAATTCTCATTTACACAGTCGATGAGAATGCTTGCCTGTGTAGCCGCTGTCTCTGCTGCTTGCTCCACCTTCCTGATTTGATCGTCCCATTTATTAAAGAGCAGTTCTTTATGGTTTTCGTTTATCCTGGGTGCACCTGCTATTCTTCCTTCATCATCATCCTTCCAAGTTAAATATTCCATCACCCTTTTGTCAGTCTGATCATAGTCACTCCGCAAATCTACCACCTGATTGGTGATTTTATCGCTCAGCTCGCAATAGTGACTCCAATCTGATATTTTGCGTCCCAACTCTTCCTGTTGCTGCAGTAGTTGCTCATTTAAGCCAATAGTTTCTGAAATAAATTCTGCCAGCTTAGGCTCATCTTTATGCATTTCTTGTAAAGTCTGCAATTGTTTTCCTTTTTCGTCGAGACTTCTTTGATAGCCTATCTGCATCTGTTGAAAGTCTTCCTGCAGCTTCTCGAGCTGTTTGGAAGCTTCAGTGTTAGCATTGGCTTGTTGCAACTATTGTTGTAGCAGCTGTATCTGGTCTTCTTGTTCTTTCAATAGCTGCTGAACTTCCGATGCCTTATCAATAGTTGCAGAAGCATATGCTCCTGCGATCTGAGACAGCTTAGTGAGGTTTTCAGTTGGGTTATTATTGGGGTCTTTCCATAAGACATCCAACTGTTCGGCATCTTGTGGCAGTGTATTTTCTAGTTTTATTTTCTTCCTCTACCTCCTTACAACTGCTTTGTGTTGGGGACTATAGAATACATCCAGTGGGGGAATTTCTTCTACATTAAGTAGAAGCTCAGAAGGTGGAGCGATAGGAATGTGCTCCGTTTCTGTGATATTGCTGACTATGGTCAGAACCACTTCTTGCACTACTTGTGTATTGTTCACAGGTGTTTTCGGGGCTTGCCCGTCAAGATTGATCAATTCATTGAAGGTTTCCCATTCTTTGTCCAGTTCTGTTGTGACGAGTGGTGCTTCGATGACAGGAGGGGGGACATCTCTTGGTGGGGAGGCGATAACTTGCTGTTGAGACATTGCACTTGATTGAGCTGTATCCTTAGTTGTTTCTTCACTTTTTCGTTGGTCGTATCCAGACTCTTCAGGATGCTCAGGCACTTCTTGCGCAGTGTTGGATTTATATCTGGAAGTGCTAGAGTATTCACTGAGGCTAATGCTCGGAGTTGGTTTTCTAGCAGGCAGTCGCAGCTTCTCTAGTGGAATACTAGCCAACCTTCTTTCCCTATATAACATGAATCTTTGGAGGTCATCTGGAGAAAACCCAGACCGAGCATCCCGCAAAATTTCTTGGAGTGAACTTCTATTCTGAAATATATCATCAAACAAATCTTTCTTTCTAGAGAACACTCTTATTTTGACGTTCGTTGTGAACTCTTGGGCAATATCATTTGGGTCAAATGGCCTTGCTAGGAATTTAAATAATTGAAGACACGTCACATTCTCCACTTCGCCGAAAGCGTGTCCTACATCGAACAATGAGAAGGCCCCACAAGCTACAGGAAATTGAGGCCACATGGCCTTCTTTTTGTCTTTTAGGTCTTTAGTCAGGCCGCCTTCTGAACAAGTTTGATAAGCAATTTCCCGAGCCAAAAGTTTATCAGGGATATATAGAGGTAGGACATGTGGAGGTACAATTCTTCCAAAAACTCTAACATAAGTAAACCATTCTTCCCCGAACCATCTCGCGATGGGGATGATGTCGATTTGTGTCTCGGGAGAGCACCTGGGGGGGTCTTTATCATACATTATTCTATAAAAGGGCAAAATAAGCCTGTGGCAAATCTGATAGAAGTGAGGGGAAAACTGAGAATCCCATAACACCTTATGATAAACATGGATAGGCAATGGGTCTTGGGTAGTCCATTTCCAACCCATAATAGGGAATTTAGACACAAGACAAACAGAATCCATAACATATGTAGATAGATAAAAAGGAGGATAGACCCTTTGAGACAAGGATCTTTTAGACGGGTAATTGATAACAGCCGTGTAAAGATTATCAGAAAGGATTTTGGCCCAATCTACAATATCGGCGTTTGTGGCAGCATCAATTAATGATAGCCATTCAGATGAAAACTTGTTGATATCCGGCATCCCAAATAACCTACAGAGCATGGCCGCAGCAAAAAAATATGGAGAGGTGAGGGAACTAGTACTGTATATACCGTTTTTGTCCATTTTGAGCGGCTCCTCTTTTCTAGACCAATATTTGGTGGTGTCTGATAGGTCTGGGTTCTCCGCTACGAACTTCTTAACTAATTGTGCGTTATAGGTCATTTTCGGTTCACGAAGATGATACATAAGCTTCAAATCTTGTGCAGCAAATGATCTGATGAGCCCGTGTCCTTGAACTTTGAATTGTCTGTTGTTCATGTCTGCATCATCTAGTATCCACTTGATCATATCTGTATATGGTAGGATTTTGGGCCTTGCCGCTATTCTGTGAAGAAATGAACATGCTAGGTCCTCTAAGGTCGCCTCAGAAGAGCGGTGTGAGCCCGCAGAGGCAACAACCTTCATTATTCTAGGATTTTCCTCTTCCAACAGCCTGTACATGCTTTCCCATGTTGATATTCCTGCGACATTGTTACAGGCTGTGTCTGTATACAAAGGCGCCATCTCGTTCGTCTTTTCCTTTGCTTCAGAGCTTTGAGATTTGTGTTTCTTTCCCATTTCTTCCTGTGTTTGCATTTGAATCGTCTTAGCTATCTGTTCCTGCAGATTACGAGTGAAATGGAAATGACTGATCCAGAAAGGTGATGGGAGAGTTTTAAATGCAACAGATGTATCGAATATGCCACCTTACGTGAAGTAAATCTTTACAAAGGCATGGGTCTTTAATTCACTTAATAACTGATAACTAATTCATTTATTGTCGTTAAAAGTGCATGATTTCAAGTCAGATTATAGTAAGTGGATTTTCTTTGAATGGCGTTCCCGAAGGATTCGTAATGAAGAGATTTATGATTTGCTTACGTAACCTCGCATATCACGCGATCGCAAATCGCACCATCGCAAATTGCAAGGGTGTAATATCGCAGCGATCGCAACATCGCAGATCGCAGAATTTTGGTGTTTGCCAAATCTTGTCGGTTCATTTCTGCGATATGCGATCTTGCGATCGGTGTTATCTCAAATCGATGAATCTTTAAGTTTTTCTTTATGAGGATTATTTTGTTGCGACACGATGTCATTCTTAACATGAGGATTTTGTGCATATAGATATTTAAAGAGAAATGGAGGTATTTCCTATCTTTTTGCAACGCAACTTTAAATATTTTCTCGTTATCATAGACTTAGGTTTTAAAATTTTCAAAAGACTTACCTAAGCCCATGATGGTAACCTTATCTTGAGGGAAGGAAACTCTTGTTTTTTCTAAAAATTAACTAAGGGTCCCCATTCATTTAAGTATTTTGGTCAGCACTTTAAATGAACTAAGGGGGGGATTGTTGCTGGCCACAACAGAATGATAAGAAGGATAATGATAAAGGTGTCTTAGAATAAGACAACACAAAGAAAGCAAAGAAGGAGCAGTAAGAGGAAGACAACAGAAGAATGTGAGAGCATAGCAAGTGGAGCATTGCAAATAAGGTATGGAAACCTAGAAAATAGCAGCAGACAATAGCAAAAACAAAACAACTGAAAGGAAAAGAAATAGGCAAAGATAAATTACAAAACAAAATCTAGGATCCAAGAGGACAAAGATTAGAAGCACATGACCTAGAGATCATGATTATTTTCTACTTTGGAAGTTTGATGCAGGAGCATCATGGTGCCGAAAATGGCTACATTTAGTAGAATCTAGGTGGTCTTGTGTTTTCAAAAGAGTGGTTTTCCTAAGTATATAAGTAATGTAATTTTAAATACTTTGAGTGATTTACGTGAGACATTTAGAAGAGGAGTTAATGAAATATTGTGAGGATATTTGTAATTGTTCTCGATTGTAGGAGAACATGAGTTATAATAAGTAATTAGTATGGATTGAAATCTTCCGTAAATCTTAGAAAGAAGTTCATGATTTATGGAGGATCCTTAGGATTAGTTGAAAGTTGAGATCCTCAAGGGATAAAGAAGATATTTTAGGAACTAACTGAGGACATAGAGGATACTTAGGATTTAGTTGAGAACATTGAGGAGATGAACCAGAATTGGAAACATAATCCTTTTGTATAAACCTCAAAGGCATAAGGAAAAAATGGCAGAATGAAGAATTAATCCAATAATATTTGTGGGGAAGGAGGACCCGAGTAATTTATTGATGTAGGTTTAAATCTATTTGAGGTCTGGTCTTATGCATTCAGGTGTGACTGAAGTTATTTGGTGGATTATGTGTTATATTTTTGTTAGGTGATTGGTGGGGTTTTTTTGTTTAAACCCACAATGTAAAGACTCCGATTTGTATCAGTGGGTCATAACCCACAAGTTTATGTAAGGTGATTATGAATGTGAGGGAAATTTTATTTAGGCAATTTTTCCTGCGTCACTTTGGGCTAAATTTTTCCTTAGGTGGCAGAGTTGATCATGTTGGATTCATGAGGGAATCCTATATCAAATGGCATATGAGTTTGACATTTTCAAATTCATATGATATTTTTCATCTAATTTCTTTTAAACATAATGCTTGAAATTTTGTTTAACTATTTTAAAGAGGTTGAATAAAAAATAAATATCATAAAATATACACAACAAATCTTTTTCAAAAAATACCACTATCTTTGTTGACAAGTCCTCTTCAAAAAGGAACTTTTAGTTTTTCAATTTATATAAATAGTTGAAAAAACCTTATGTGAACAAATGTGTGTGCAAAATGCAATTGAAATATTACTTCGCTAAATTTGAAAAATAACAAAAAAATATTTGTTCACGAAAGATAAATTTTTAGTAAGAAAAGATTTATTCTCTTCATTTAGATCATGCTATATATATATATATATATATATATATATATATATATATATATATATATATATATATATATATATATATATATTAAAAATTACACATTTTAGTCTAAGTTATGCTACATGAACACACGCATACCTATTAAGATGTGTGAAAATTTGTAAGGACAAGTATTTCACTTACTGAAAAATTGACATGTTATACAACACTAAATAATTTTGCCAAAAATATCATTAGGACAAAAACGTAATCCTCCACAACTTCTATTTTTACTTCAAATCAAAATTCATAGTGCTTATATGAATTTTTAGGGCTTGAATTTGATAAAAGGGGAAAACCTTAAAATTTCATCACTTCATTTGTCCCAAAAGTGTAACCCATCTTCATTCTTTCACCCTCATATTACCTTCTTTGAAAGGATATGGTGGAGGAATGGATTTTTGAACCAATTGAGCTCACCATGGATGAAGTCTTTGGATTCCACAACATATTTATCACGGGTTTGTTGTGGAAGGAAGTACACATGACGGTGCATATTATCCCAAGGATAATCAGGGGTGGTCATGGCTTCCATGATGTCTTTATCAAAGTGAAAGATAGGAGGATAGGAGCAGGATAGACCACATGATGAAGGGGAATTATCTGAGGCATCATCATGAGAGACAAGGTTCACATGCACATCTTCAGAAAGGTTGGACGAATGATTAGTAGATGTGAAATCTACCGATATTAAGACCAAAGTGTCCTCCAGAGAAGTTTCGAATGAAGCACAATGGGAAACTTCTAAAGAGTTTGAATTCATTGATCCCATGGATGAAGACAAGTAGATAATATGGGCTAGTCTATTTTTAATCTTGACATTAGGAGGGGGAATTGCGATGGTGGGTTGAGAAACCTCTTGTCCTAGTGAAGTATTGGGGCTAGAACCCGTAGGTAGAGGAGAAGTGGAATCACAACAAGTGACATATAACTTGTGAAGTACTTGAAGTGTATCATGAAATTATTCGAGATGGGGAAAGTGATGTGAATAATGTCCAAACTTATCGCAAAAATCACAAGGGTGGTTTGTACGTAGGGTTTTTTCTTCTTGGTGGACTTAGGTAAGGTAACATGGACCTCAAGAATTTTAGGGTTGGTAAAAATATTAGATATCATATTCTTAATATGAGCAAGTTCGGGGAAATTATTGGTGGCATTCCCAACAACATCACACAAATAACATGTAGGAGAAGGCTTTGTAGGTCTAGGAGGAGTGGGATTTGCTTGGGTTACCTCGTCTTTGCTTCCCTTTTGTAGGCTTTTCCCCCATCACCAAATAATTTCACAAGAGGAGTGGCTTCCTATTGAGGTTGATGCAAAACTGAAGTAAAGGAAGTGGTGGTAGAAATGGATTGAACCAAAGTCAAATCCATGTAAAGTTTATCTTGGTTGGGGGCAGTGTTTGCAGAAGAATCAATGTACCAAACAAGGATCCCTAAGGTTATATTAGGAAGAATCAACATGGCCATTACATGAGTGGAAAATATTCTTGGTGGTTGGAATAAGAAAGGTATTTGACCAGAGGGCTAATGACCTGGAGGAACTGCTCCTGGGTGGGAAATACCTAGAGGAACTATTCCTTGTTGGAAAATACCTTAGGGGACACTAGCCAGAGGGAATGGGCCTAGAGGAACTATTCCTAAAGGATGAGTTGAGTCTTCAGTTGGGGGTTGTGGAGGAGTTTGCTATTGGGAATATGTACTAGACTTTTTTCCTGTGATGTGTGATGCTTGAAGCATGCAAACACTCAAAGAGATAGGCTCAAAAGGAGTAGGTGGTGGGCCATAATAAGCTCCAAGCAGTGTGGAATATTTATATACTACAGGGAAACATCGGTCAGGGTAGGGGTGGTCTTATTTCCAGTCGTTGATGAGATAGTGATCTAAGGAGAGGTTTGATACTGAGGTTCATAGTAAGTCAACTAATCGATAGTGACGTTATTTCCATTATGAGGAAAGCACATCTTGTGAAAAATAGAGGATGCAACAACTGACATAGCATATGTGTAACTATGACTGAAAAAGATGTTATAGTCTAAAGGGGTATCAAGCACTTCAAACCTATACCTTAGGTTGGGGGATCTATAAGGAACCATTTGGTGACGACAGGGGCTTGGTGGAAACTTTGGTTTGGGAGTCAGTCGTTGACTTATCAGGAGGATTTTCATACTAGCATGACTGAGTATAGAGGTTAATGTCTTCCAAATTCATCATGAAAATTTTGTAACTATTTTTTCCATATTTCGAAGGTTGGGGGGTTAGAGGATTCTGGGTGGTCTCGGAAGCCACATATCCTTCATGGGGGAATGGATTAGTAAGTATTGTTAGCTACAAAGAAGAGGGAGGAGGAGATGGAGTCATGGGTTGGGGTTATCTTGAAGAAGTTGTTTGAGCTTCCCATGTCTAGCGCATTTGAGGTAATATGGGACACTCATGTGTATTATGGCAAAAATTTTCATAACAAGCACAAGGGTCACCTGCCCTGTTGTTGGGTTGTAGTATTAGGCTAGTTTCCCTACTAGACTTCATTCAACTCTCCATGAGCTCCATGAACTTTACTCTTTCCCAAATAACTCCCGAGACTCAAAACGTAAAAGAAAAGCACAAAAAACAAACAAGAAGAAAACCATGAAAATAAACAACATTATGACACCAAAAAGACAGTGGCATGATCATGCACAAGACATAACAAAAATTGAAATAAAGTGTAATAAAATCACAAAATATCAAAAGCACAAGACTAAAAATAGACACCATGAATCAATCCCCATGGCTCACACTGCTTCCAAAGGAAATCTCAACCTGAACCTTCTTCAAGATTTCATCACAATCTCTTTTCCATCAATCCCATGCATCATATTTCCATGAACGCATAACTGTCAGTGCATAAATAAACACAACAAAATACTAGTTACCTTACATTGTTATGCCAAGCACATTGCCTTGCAACTAAACACGTCCATGCCATCTCTCAAGTGCCTCCAATTCACTTGACGAATCCATCCATAACTAGAAACTAGCTGATATACCTATCAAATGCATGTTCATGACTATAACACATATCCACATAATGTCAGACAAAATCAAGGTTAAAAAGACTTCCTGTATGCAAATAAATCATTCATTTGGAATTAGGGTTTCCAAACATAGCCAAAGGAATTCTTTCCCAATTCCTTTCTTCTACATTTTTACTTTGTTGGAATCAAGGATTACTATGTACTATCACATCACCCAACTGTTATTTATATAAACACATCAACTATTACCTTGTCATGCTAATACCAAGCATGTTTCTTGCAACTCTTCACACATGTCAACCACATGTTCCAAATATCAAGACAATCATATCTAAGACTAACAATCATGTCATAATCCATAGTCAACTCATAGTCATTAGACATAATGCTACAACTATCACCTACTACACTCAAGTACATATCAATTACCTCAACACATATGTATGAGGACAATCATCTTAAAACAAAATCATTGGAACACATACTCATATTATTAAATTCATCAAACATTCAACCAACTTGCAAACATACCATGTTAAATAAATCAACTAGATGAAAAAATAGACACAAAACACTCAATCTCCAAATAGATGACATAGTCAAACATTCAAACACCAAATAGACGACGTAATAAAACTCATATCTTAATGTATCTTAGGGGAGGATATATTTTCTACACAATCAAGCTATATTAGCATGATATAACTTCACAACATATCAACTCAACCATAGATAATGTCATGATATCCATAATAGTCACTAGCTAACATGTCCACATCATAAGCTCACAAATAGTTATCATTCATAAAAATAATGATCACATATGTACGATTAGTCTAGATTAGTACAACACAATATCACAACATTTTAACTCATAACTGAATGTCATAACCCTAAATATTTTCATAGACAAATCCAAATTAGTATGGAACACATAACATTAAGATCTTAATGTAATAGTTCCCTAATAATCAAGTTGCTAGGATATAACAACAAGTTATATATAATGCTCATCAAAAATATATAACATGATAATCAAGCTAACTATGATATGATAACAACAAGGTATATATCATGTTCATCAAGAACATATAACCTAATCATAAATCCAACTATCATATAAAAAAAATTAACCTATAACCTACTCATCAAGAACATATAACATAATCATCAAGTTATCTAACCTAACACAAAAATAGCAATGCATACAACCACAGGTTAATATCATTCATGACTATATGACACATGCATATGACTACAATAATCAACTAGCATCTATCATGTATGTAACCATAACATCAATAGAATGAAAGACATACACATAACTATAATGCACATAAAAATCCTTAACCTACATATGTGCATGCCCAACATGAAAACCTGTATGAAGACATGCTCTTGCCTCGAGGTCCAATACTGCAACTACACTCTAATGATCTGCATCTCCTGCTCTATCTCAGCCAACACATTAGCACCATAACATACCAATATCATCATGATGACCTAATTGCATACAATGACCTCATGCACAACAATCTTAACCATGACAATGCATGCATAACAACATATAAACATTGACATGCGTAACAAATGCATATACAACCATACACTCATGATGACACATTCCACAACAACACCATCAACCTTCACATGACAATATCACTACAACCATGATCAACACCATGAAAATGCAACAAGCACATTGACTATAAGCATAAGAAACACATATGAAACCAACATGAATGCATGACCAACACACAACCCATCCAAACTAAGTATTTAACCATGCTCTGATATCTCTTTGTAACACCCTACCCCCACATCTACCAAAGTAATCAGCCAACTAGGGTAAGCATGCGATGAGAAGACAGTATGATATGCTTCAACCTCCTAAGTTCCATTAAGGAAGTGGAGCTGTTGGAAACACACCATACAAACCTTCAACATCAACATTAGGACCCTCAATAACCATCCCAACCTTTCTACCCACTAGCCCATGGATTGCGCTGAGATTTTAGACCACATGACCTTGGGACACTCCCATGATATAGGCCTATCGGCATCTAGGAGGCTCTAGATGCTATCATGACAAGGCATGTGAGCATCAAGGGACTATTTTCCTCAGTATTCTGCCAGTGTCCCTAGGAGTTGAGCCACTTTTTCAGCCATAGAACCTAGGTTACTGCACATAATTGAAGGACACCTTCAAAACAATAAGATACAGGGAAATGATAGTACAAATACAATCAATTTAATAAGACCTAGACTAGACCCCTACTAGTTGTTATCACTTAGATTTATTCCTTAGAAAATATCAAAGAACGAATAATCTCAGGTAACCACAAACCTAATATTCTAGACTGAGGTTCTAGCCAACCTAAGTCTAGAGAGGGATCTCCCTTTATAATTTAACTTTGTTTGAATAAGATTTTAGGATAGTTCTTAGTGTTCAAAATTGTTTTGTTTTGATTGGGTGGTGGAATTAAGAAGACAGATGGGAAGAGAAATTATTTAGGCCATTGGGCTATGGAGTCAATCAAGAAAGGCTTAACTGGATTTGATATATTACTGAGGTAAGAGTCCACAGGGTAGGCTAGCATAGCAAAAGAAAATTCGCAAGTTTAAATGGATGAAAAGTCCAAACCAGGGTGAAGGGAATTGACGAATCCCTAACTAAGATTAAGATGAGGAAAGGAAGGATGATTAGTAGCAAAGGGCAATGTATAATCATTTACTATGGACCAAAGGGGGGGGTGAACTATGGAAGTAAGGGAGCAATTAAGAATTCCCAGACCAAGGAAATTTAGTAGAAAGCATAAAGAAAGAAAACAGTTAAAACATAGAGCACTTAATCTAATTCTTCTAATATCATTCCTTCTTTGCTTTTAAGATTTTATAAGAAACACATATGAATATTTCATAACATAAAGAGAATATGATATTTAAACATGAAAGAATGATACTTATTTGTTCCAACTGTGCACAAGAATCTTGTGAAATGTCCTAAGCTTTATTTCATTTCCAGCAAAACCAGTCCAGTCTTGAGTACAATAGCTCCTTGGCTCAAAAATAATATGTCTACAGAAATGTATTTTAATCCACCCTGATTACTTTAATTTGTGAAGTATTTATACAAAAATTGATACAAAATATCTCATAACCATATGAGAATTATTATAGGAAACAAAAAATATCTTCAACACGAAGATAGAGATAGATGGAGAACTGTCTTCTAGTTGTCCCTTTTATTATGACTGTATTGGATGTTGTAACTCAGATTTCGCTCTTTCATTTTGCTTTGTAGTTATGTGCTGGAATCACTTTTATCTTTGATCTACCGATACTCTTTACCTGTGTTGTTTGATACCATCTTACCTGTTTTACCTTATAGACTTACTATAGTAACTTATAGTAAATCAGTCAGGCTTGTCCACCATTCATTGTCAGGTAACTTCATCCTTATCATTTTCTTATAGATTTCATCAGCTTCTATGTACTTAGCAAAATTTGGTTTGCTTGTGAATATGTGCTTGACTTCATGTTCTATGTAGAACAAATTCTCCAAGCCATCATAAAGTACCTGTCCAGTGGGTAAAGATTTCACCCCTGAAGTACTATCTTGGTTTCTAGCCATCTTGTTTAATTTCTCAATGTAATCTTCGTGGGTCATCAGCTTGTTGTTTATCACCATAGGACTGGGAAGTCCTTTTTTCTCCTAAGATGACATACTTTAGCATAAAGTTGTCAATGGCTATCTAGATGCTCTCACATCTTTTCTCTAGATTGAGCATTAGGTTCCTTTTGGTGAGAACCTTTTTGATCTCTATAATTGTTGTTTTTTTGTCTGTTGTCTCCACTTCATCGGGCCGATATCTCTTTTTGCTGTTCAAAAATGTGATCAATTGATTGGCTTTTTTAGCCTTATTTCCCAATTCTTCCACTGTTTTGTGGATTCCCTCTGTATCCATTTTGACTAATTCTATTTGTTCAAAAATAATCTGAATAGAAGGCCGAACCTCATTGATGGAATCAATGATGTTGGCCCAAAGAATTTCTTTCATCTCTCCTAAGGGATCTTGCAAATTTAAGTCCTTTTCGAGGGCTTTTATCCTGTCAACCATCCTTTGGTTTTTCTAGGCCTCTTCCTTCTGCTGAATTTGTGAAAGTTTGCAATTGGTATCAAAACATGTCACTTATTTTCTAAGTTTCTTGAGCTCAGTGGCCTGGATACTCATTTCTTCCATGACCTTGATCAATTTTGCAGTTTTCTCTATTGGTTTCTCTGTGCTTGTTGATGTACTTGTTCCTGTTGAAGTTCCTATAACTGGCAATGATGTAGCTGGTGGAAGTGTAAGTGCCAAGGTAGCTACCAAGGTGGACAATACTGCTGTGGAAACTATAGGTATTATAGTCTAAGGAGTGGTGGCCAACTCACTCTGCTTGGACTGTATCAAATTATCTAATTCTTTTTTAGTTTCCTTCAATTGGTCATTCAACTTAAGGAATAAGTCCATAAGTTCTTCCTCCTTTTGTGTTTCCAACACTTCAGCTATTTGAGGATGTCGTAGAAGAGGGATTTTAAGCTGCTTCTTCAGTGAAACTATGTCATCATTCTTCTTATTTATAATTTTCTCTACTGCTTTAACATCCTTGGGATCATGTCCCAACTCTATGACCAAGTCCTCTAAGGACATTGTTCTGGTGTCTTTGGCCTGTGAGGACTCCTTTTCCAATTGGAATTGTGTTGAGATGTTATTTAGTGAATTCTAAAGTTGGTGGGCTACTATGGCCTTGCTGGTCAAGGCGTAATATACCATTTCACCAGTTTGTTTATGCAACTCAATTTGGTCAACAGGATGGATATCCTTTGCCAATACCTCAAAATCTGTTTTAACATAATCTGCCATTGATTTTGTTTGTTTTGTGCTTGGATTTAGAAAGCTCATCTGCATTTTCCCTTCTTTTATATCAAAGGTTCACATTATCCTCGTTCATTTCATTCGAGGCATTCTTAGATAATGTCCATAGCTTTGCACTTTTAGCCTTTCATTCCTTGCTTTTATTTCCTTATACTTTTCTTTGATGTCTTGGCTCTATCTAGTGGGAGCCCTCAAGGAGGATACTTCCACACTCGGTTGCATTTCCAACATTTGAGTTTGAGAGGTGGAAGGTTCTTGTGTCCCTTCTGAAGGAATGGTGTGCCTACTTTCTGTCCTCTATGTTCCTGAAGTCCATGTTGTCTCTACAGTGTATTCTTGCTCTGCATATGGATTTAACCTCTGCCTCTTAGCATAGGTTTGGGCCACAAGCTTGCTAGAAGGAGTGGCCTCCTCTCTGTCTCTCTTAAGGTTCCTTTCCTCATTTAGAGAAGTATGCAAAACATGACGATTGCTCATGATTTGATTAGGTTGGGAAACTTCCTCTGAAATTCCGGGTTGTTTAGATTCTTCTGGTTCTTCTGAAAGCTTTGGTTGCTTTGATGGCCCTGCTTGTTCTGAAGACACTGGTCACTCTAGTGGTCCTACCTCTACTGATTTTCCACTGTGTCCTTATGATTGCCTCTGAGATTGACGCACTCCTAGCACCTATACAAAGGAATCCTCATCAAGTCTTCAATCTAAGTCTATTATTACATTATCAACAACAACCTTTGTACTATCTAGATCTATCAAAGTGCCTTCCACCCACTCAAATTGATTACCATATTGTTCAATTTCAGGGATTCTATGGTGGATGTAAGGAGATAGTTTGTTCTTCTGTCTCCTATTGCAAATGAAGTCTAGGGGATCATAATTCCATACAAAACTCTGTTTCAGTTTCAATATTTGGAGGATTTCATCTGCCTCCTTTTCTGCTTCTTTACTGTTGCAAATAAATGGGCCTAGCTGATCCTTTATTCTAAGTTGGGCTTTCTTCTTAACTTTTACAAAGTGTACCTCATCTGAGTTGATAATTTACCTGTAGTACTCCAGATCAAACAATCTGATGGGGAGGTATCTACGCAATTTGTAAGGTGGCAATTCACATCTATAGATTTGGATTTCAGTGTGGTTTCGTTACAAGTACCAATCCCCCACTTTGTATATCTTTGACAACTGTAGGACCCTCTTGATGTCTACATTGATTATGGGTGGAGGGCTTCCTAGTAGCACAGTTTTCACAGGTTACAGAAAGAGGTCTACGAAATCTGTATAAGAGTACTGAGAATCATATTGATGAATCAAAGAAGTCCAGAAAATCACTGATCTGGGGTTGCCTCTGGTATCAAGCCTTTGGAGGGAAATTGGAAACCTATAAGCATGGTAATATAAGAATAAAGTATACAAAACTGAAGAATACTTAAACACTCTTTCATTTTCTAATCTCATGAATTGATCATGCATTTCGTGAGCAATAAATTTGGCATAGTCAAGCATGATTGTTCGTGGTTGGCGAAGAGAATAGATGGACATAAAGTATATTATGATTTCATCATCAAATTCACTTGTGGTGTAGCCTAGCACACTGGATATCATATCTATAATGTCTTGACCATGGGTGGAGAATATATTCCACAGATAAGGAGGAGAGTCCTATGAGATATATCATTCTTCCCTGATAAAAGTCTAGAATAACTAAGCCAACCGGATAGAGGTCAGTGTAGGGTATCTATTCAACACATCTCCAATGGAAGGAGCGGTTACGCTTTGGCTTGGTTGTACTTGAAGCATCTAGTTATTGGATTCAACAGTGATATTAAAAAAAATAGATTGGTCAGGGGTTCTCACTGTCCTCTTGATAGGATCATAATTGATGTGGAAATAATGTACAATATTTGGGAATATATGCACTCTGGGGAACTGTTACTTTGGTAAGCATGATTCCCAAAGCCCAATGGAGTTTGCTGGTTTCAAGTACTGGTCTTTGTACTTGTAGAAAAGTTTCAAAGCAAATTTTGAGAATGAGGTGTCTTTAATTTGGAAATCTTTGTCTATAAGTGGGAGATGGTCTAAGTCCCTGTGGGGAGTCATAATGGGCATGATATTTAACACAATTGGGGCTTCCATCCTTGGTTCTTGTGGATTCAAGAACGGGGGCAAAGGGTTCAGTGAAATTGGGGAAAATTGGTCTAGTTTCGAAGTATTTTTTAGGATTACCAGGCAGCTTAAATTTACTAAATTACTTTGTTTTTAAAGCAATTTAGTTCAAGTTCGGCAAGAAAATTGGGTTTCTCAGTGGAAATGGGGTAAATACCTTGTTTCAGCTATTTGAATGGAGTAATGATGTTGTGCACTATTTGCAGGAAGTGCATGGGTCTACAAGCTAGTTTGGAGTTCAACGGCTTCAGAAAGTTGACAGTTGGTAGTAATTCGGTAGTTGAACGTACTCTGTGCTTTGCATGGAAGTTAGAATGTTATTTTCACAATAAAAATGATAAAAATATAAGGTTTTGGTTTTATGCATAAAATCAATGATATTAACGGGTATAATGGGAAAGGATAATTGGTGCGAATTGGGGGATGTCGCACCGATTTTCGGGATAAGTGGTTTTTGGGGGAGGTCGCCTGATGCCATTTAGTGGCCGCCACGTAGTGACGAGGTGAACAATGAAACCGCTCACATCAGGTGGGTAAAGGTCTGCCTTTGGAGGCCGCCCGATATGCGTGTCAAGCATTGGATTTGAAGAGGTCAGATTGCACAGTGATCGGGGCAATCATTTGATCAAGGAGTTAATCGAGGGGCCCGATGGGATATTAACTACGGATTAGGGATGCTTAGTGACGTCGGGGATGATTTGATTGGTGGGGATATATTTAATTAATCACTCATCGACTAATTACTCATTTTTATTCGCGGAGGGTTATGGTTGTTAATTGGCTACGATCGACTAATTAATCCCTTTATTTAATTTACTTAATAAGATTTATATTTTAAAACTTGGGGTCGGGACATTTATCATATGGGTTTAATAAATAATACGGGAGATGGTTTGTTTTTTGGAGTTAAATAAATATAACATAGATTAAAAGTTAATATGAAATGAAGGCCGAAAGAAAATGTGCTAAGTATAATGTCTTGAAATTTATTTATATATATGAATTCACACATTATAACTTAGGCTAAATGCTTTTTGTGGGTTTTTTATGAAAAAGGGTTTTTGTATGGAGGTAATTACTTCCCCTAGGCAAATGGTGACTTTACCTTAGAAAAGGGATTCTTTAGGTGAAATGAATGAATTATGGGGAAAGTGAATGTTGGCAAGGGGATGTTATTACTTAGACACTATAAGCTATTGGGCCAAGGGTCTCGTCCCTTCGGAAGTTAGAGAAATGCTTTGAGCCCCTTTAACATAAAATTTTAGGTACTTTTGACTTTACTTATGGGAAGTTGGTGAAACTAAAAGTAAAATGAATGGGGAAATTAACCACTTGAATTTCTAAATGTTCCATTATCATCCACACTCTTAGCAACTTGATGATGAAAGTAAATGATATGATTTTATCCAATCAATCATCATAATTTTTCAACCATCCAACTACTTACCCATCTACTCTTCCTACCATTTTTTCTACGCTTTATTAGGGTGCACTTAAATTGGAAAACCCTTATCAAAAAAATTTCTTTTCTTTTACAATAGAAATCTATCTAAGGTTATCCTTATTACATCCAAGTGCTCGGATTAAATTGTTGAGCTCCTTTTATTTACTCTACTTATTTACTTGTCTGCCACGATTGAACCGTTTGGTTAGATTTTATTCTCTATCTCTAAGCATGAAATTCAAAACATGGAATAACCAAGATTAAATTGTTTTGTTACCATGGATCGTGGCATAAATAACAAGTTGCACACAATCATTATTGCACAATAAGTAAAATAGTAGCGACATTTGGACTTTCACACTTTCATGGTCTTTTTCTTTTTCTTTGGGGTTCATTTTTCATCTTTTTTGACAATTTTTTTTTTTTTTGTCCTTTGATTTTTCCTTTAGGACATACCCTCTTTACATTTTTTAATTTAGATTTTTATTTTTAATAAACATGGAAAACATTTGCAGAAAGAAAAGGTATGGACATATTATAGATTTGACCTTTAGCCATTCAAAAATTATGGCACCTATTGGTATAGGAACATAATAGTTGGCTCCACTTGGGGATGGCATTTCCTTGTAAAATGTCAAGAACAAGTAGATCAATGGGATTCTGAATTACTATGATTTTACTCTGCAACTTCCATTTTACTTTGCTACTTTATTGATATTTATTCATAGTGAAACTTTTTAAGCTTAAGGCCTTCTCTTCGGGCTTAAAATTTAAAATTTACCATCCAATCCACACTAAATTTTATGAAGGATATAATGTGTACAAATAATGAGTGGAATCAGTAACTCAGATCTATATAGTTCTTAAGCATTTGACCATTGACTGCTCCACCTTCTATTTCTGCACCATCTAATTCCTTGAGAAAATAAGCATTATTACCTCTAAAAGGATAAATAATGTAAGGACCTTTCCATAGGAAGTCAAACTTCCCATGTTTCCCTTTATCTTCCCTTCTTGAGTCCCATTTAAAGACTTTTTCCCCTAGATAGAAATATTTTTCCTTGGTTCTTTTGTCAAATGCTTTCTTGACTTTCTCTTGCACAATTTGGGACGTGATGTACACTTGCTTCATGATTTGCTGCAAATGAATTGTTTGGTTGATACTTCTGTGAATATCATTGGGCTCAACCTTTTCTTGTTGGAGTAATTTCATCCGATGCGATGCAATCACGTCCCTTTCACCTCGATGCAATGCGATATCGCAATCGGCAATCGGGGATATACCATGCATGCTTTCTAAACTGCCCCAGTTAATACTCCCGATGCGATGCGATGCGATATCGCTATCGGCGATCGGGAATTCCAAAAGGTGTCCATATGAAGATTTAAGTTTTCTCCCGACGTCCGATTGCGATAAAGCCAAAAGCGCAAACTTCAAAAACTGTTAAAGTCGGGATATTACTATTAATTCGTATTAAAGGCCTTATCTTTCAAACAGTGATTCACCTGCGCTCAACCGCCAAAACATTCAAGGCACGCTTAAACAAATCATTCGGCCGATAAGCGATATGATGGGCATTTAAAGGATTGGAAAGTTTTAAAGGCCATTTAATGAAATAGTAAATTTAAAAAATATTCTCATAGATTGTATCCGCAGCCACTTTAAGTTAATCCTTCATCGTGCATTGATCAATATATCTCACCCATATTTGTTTTTTGCTACCAATTCTCTTTGTTACGCTTATTTCCACTGCTGTACAGAATTCTTTCGAAGTAATAGATTCAAGTAGAATGGGGAAGAAGTCTAAGAAAACCGCAATCGATTCCGCTACACCAACAAAAGGACAAGCCGTCGCTGATCCAACAACTAAAAAGAAAGGATTGATATCTGATACTACATGTTTACGACTTGGCAAGACCACTTGGAAAAGTACCTATAATTTGATCGAGGCTGAAGAACCAAAGGTGACGACAGTACAAGCTAGAGCAGGTTCCAGTTGAAAATTTGATCGTACTTTAAAAGACTTGGCCGACTCTTTCCTTCATCGGATAGTAGCTCGAGAACAAATTCTCCCATATACGGATGTAGTGAAGTGGGCAATTGAGGAAATCCCAATCACAGACAGAACCTTCTACACCAGAGATTGGAGAATCTTCGGTTCATTCAAGGCTAATGATCTGAGGCAAATCTATCATTTGCCTGAGCCAAAGAAAAAGTACAACAAGGCATTTCTGGAGAAATTCCGAAATGAGAACGAAACTGAATCTGAACCCATTCGGGAGTGGAGGAAAAATCCGGCGAAACATAAGCATGAAACTTCCGGTAAGTACTCTGTTGATTCTCTATGTTCTCCGTATTGTTATGATGGGATAATGATGTGTAGACTGTGGGGGTTGCACGATTCTGCTAATTTCACCATTGAAATGGTTCCCTTGATGGAAGCGGCATGTAATAGTGAGATAATGGATTGGGCAACCATACTGTCAGATAAGCTAGTGACAACAGTTCTTAATTTTAGAACTAAAACTTCCGTCTCTGAAAGGCTTATACCCCCATTCTACTACAGTGCTTATATACTAGATACCCTATGTTTTAATTCTGAGTTTCCTGTACTCGGCTGGAGGTGGACTACACAAGACCCCACGCCAATTCACATATACCATCAGAAATTATGGAAGAATTCCTATAAGCACCATTTATACCAAGTCTACAATGGCTTCATGTTATCCATTCATCATTCTATTTTTAATAAACCTACTCCCAAAATTTCTTAACAAGCAGGGATTGATTTGACATCAATAGGAAGATGGTTTGGAGAGGAGAAATTTACTTAAGTAAGAATTTTCAGCAGCCAAGCTGAACCTCATGTCCTTCCTTTGTACATACCTGATAAACTGCTGGCAAGGGAGATAGCCTATCAGATTATTGCCGAAGGAGTTACACAAACTCTGAAGAAAAATAAGAAGCAGGTCTGGCCCTCCTCTCCTCTAAGATGTGGTGTCTACACTTTGAATGATTTCAAACATGCAGAAAAAGAAGCTACGAAGATGAAGTCATTAACTCTAGCAACTCTCCCTAACAGGAGATTTGATCCCAACAAGGTCACCTATAATGCACTCAAACATGGCAAGTTGAAAAAGTTTGATCATATAGAAGATAAGTTTGATGACCTGTTCTGCTCAGCTGAATCAATGTATCAAGTTAGATCATTGGCCATAATGGAATACAAAGATGAAGGGTTAGTTGAATTCAAAAAACTTAGAGAACATAGGTTGCAAACACCGCCTCTAGATCTGTTGGCGACAACCCCAGCAATAGGACCAAGCGAGCCTGAACAACAACATCCTAAGGAACCTCTAGTTACAACAGAAGAACAGGAGAAAGTGCAAGAGAAAACCCAGACTAAAGAGGAGGAAAAGAGCAACATAGAGGTAAATGTAGATACTCAAATTGATCCCAAATTGCTCCAGGAATGGCAACAATTTGATTCAATTATCAGTAGTCTTGAGTGCTCAAAGGACACCGAAACTCCAAAACAAACAGATACATAGGAGACCACTTCAAAACAGGTTCCAAGTGGAACTAGCGGCCTACCCAGTTCGAAGGAAGTAGAAATAATCCCAAAGGATCCCTCCGATCAAATTATCTTGCAGATAGAAGAAATTCCTCCCTTGGATGTCTTCTATAGCCCAAGACACAAAGCTATGGTAAAACGACACAGGAAGAGGAGAAGGACTGATCAAACTTCCTTATTCCCAGAGCAAACGGTCACGGGAAATGTGATTTGGAAGGAGGAATTTGACCCCTCCGATGACCTAACAAAACTATCACAATATGCTGGAGCCTATTTGGCAGCAACAATAGATAAGGCATCAGAGATGAGTCTTTTATTAAAAACAAAAGACAAGGAGATCTTTTTATTGCAAGCACAACTAACAGAAGCATAGCAGAAGGCAGAGCAAGCAAAACGGCAATTGTTGACACAATAGCAAATAAATAATCAATCAACTAAACAATTGCAGGAAGAGAAACAAAGAATTGATCATAGCGTAGTGTAGAAGCAGAAAGAGTTGTCTGAGGCATTAGCATAACTAAGGGCAGCAAATGAACAAATGTTGAAGTTAAAAGATGAGCATATTTCTCAACTATGAGCCCAACTAGAGAAGACAAAGGATCTTCCACAGATAGCCGAATTCAAATCGAAGGCATTACAGATAAATAAGGCATTAATAACACAGATCAAGCTTTTATGCCAACAAATCGCCCAGGTGGAACCATTATGCGATTTAACGACATCGATAAGTAAACAATCAGAAAAAGCTAGAACAGAATTGGATCAAGCTGATGAAACATTAACTGAGTTTCTTGAGTGGCAAGATACTGATCAGGGTCAGGCGACAAATTTACCAAGGATTTTAGAATCACATAAAGAAATATTATTTACAGAATGGCAGTCCTAGTTAATGAAAGCAAAGAGGGCGATTTCAAGATGCAAATCAACCACAAGTTATTTGGTTGAATTGGTTAATAATACTCTCTACTTGTCTAACATGATTTCCCAATGCACTCTAGGTAAGTTGACAGCAGCGAAAACATTGTATCAATCATGTTATCCGGATCTGGAGAAAAATGGGAGACTAATTGCTGGAATTAACAGTTTAACATGGGACGCCTATTGGTTCTTCTTGGTAAAACCGCACACTCAAAGAGCCGCACTCAAATGCCTTACAGATGCAATCGGGTATATTTTTCCCTATATTCAAGATGCACATATCCCGCCGAGCTCAACTCCCACCTCAACGGACCTCCCGAGGTGGAGCCAATTCTTGCGATAAGTCAGCTCAGGTTTAAAGGCAAACAACCTACATGATGATTCATGCCGCCGACTGCCAGATCTCTAAGGAGGAGATATTCAAGATCATTCAATACTAATTAAGTAGGATTTCAGTTTCATAGATAGTTAGTTTAATTTAGTATTTATAGACCCTTTCATTTTCTTGGGAAGGGTCGTAAAGTTTTGTACTTGGCTTAAAGCTTGAAGTTGCACTACTGTACTTCAGGCTTATTCTTTTATAAAACTGGACCAATTATTCTAATTTTGGCAAGGAAGCTTTTATGCAAATGTGCACTACTGTCTTTGTTTGAAAGTATTTCTGTGTTGAAAGAAGAATTTCAAATAGCGATTGATATCGGGAGTGACTAGCAGCTCATATGGTACTATTATCTATGTCTGAATTCATTCCTTTTATATGAATTGTCGTTTGATCGCCTTTGCTATTATCATATATATGTATGTGTTTTAACAAGCATTTCTTTATTTCCTCCACTATTGGATGTTTATGGTGATGCTTTTCTTTTGATCATATATATATTGATGATATAAATGATAAGTGTAGCAATATTGAATTAATCACCTTGTTTAACTATTTGAGCAGAGGAATCCTTAAACAAATAAATGTCCATGTTTATTAGATGAAGTCATCTATATGCCTATCAATAAACATAGATCATCAAGCGCTATACTTCAAAGTACAATAGTTGTCGGGATTAGTAATAGATCTTTTATTTTGTTGATAGATTAAGTTATTCGCCTATCATTAGATTAGACAATCAATCATTCATCCATCCCATTTATTCATTACTGGAAAACGGGTCCCATTATCCCCAGTCGGAGCCACCATTCCAAACGGAAAAGGAGTTGTATTAAGGTCTGGACCGGCTGGTTATCCCCCAATGTTGATACAACGATTTTCGGGGCATTAACATTTTTGGCGCTAGAAGGAGGGCCATCAACTATGAATGGCAAGCAAACCCAAATCTACAAACCATTCTAAGAGTAATTCTCCCTCTGCATCACCTCGTACTTCCCAGTTGCATGGTGGTTCTCCAGTATCCAAACAAGAAGAAGAGGAATCAACTACCATTGCTCAAACCCATCATACTCTAGATCAATTAAGTCTTGAATCCCGTAAAGTTCAGTCTCTTATCCATAAACTTCAGAGCTTCTCGATTTCATCACATAAATCTGAGGTATCTCAAAGCAGTGCGACTTCGCAGTTCAATTTACCTCACCCTCTCACGAGACTTCAGAGTGAAAAGCTCGGTATTCAACCTACTGAGTTCCCTTTACCCAAAAGGAAAAAGGCAAAGAAACACACTGAAGGATCTGACAGTGAAGAATTTTCATCCACATTCTCCAGCTCACCTTCCCCCGTGCGAAGTCAACCATCCACTCCCTCATCACACATTGTTGTTCATCAGGGCTTAGCAACTGCAACATTCCAAGCTACGCAATCCTTAATATTAAATCCTTTCCAGACTTCTGTAAGTTCAATAGTAATATCATTCACTACTGCGGTTATAATGGCAGGCCCATGGACCACGCCTGGTGCAGTCAATATGCCTGCTCCATTGCATGCATTACCTGATGCACCTGAAAAATGGCTACCCAAGTTTAATCGAGATGATGGAACACAAGCTGAGGAACATATTAATAACTTCATGTTGGAAGTTAATTTGAAGGGAGTAACAGAGCAATATGTTGTCTTCTGGCTTTTCCCTTATACTTTGCAAGGATCAGTAGGATCCTCGTATTTTTCTTTACCTTCTGGTTCAATTACCAGCTGTACGACTTGCCAAGAACAATTTCTTACCAAGTATGGTGCTGATAGGTCTTTGGCTACACTAATAAATGATCTCTCCAATCTTAGGATAGAGCATAGGGAACCAATTAAATAATTTAATGCGCAATTCAATAAACTCTTGAACAAAATCCCAACGGCCTCTAAATCAAGTGAGCAAGTCCGAAGCGAGTGGTATATAACTGCCCTACCTACCAATATAGCTATTTTTGTAGACAGGGCTGGAAAACTAACTTAAGCTGAAAACATGAAAGAAGCCCTTGTTGTAGAGAAACGTATTAATGCTCTAGAGAAGAAAGCTGCTCTCGAAGATAGAAAAGCCAAAAAAGTTTTTTTTAAAGATGATTCAAAGAAGAAAACCTCAAAAGATCCATATGACATGCATGGTCTACAAAAGGTCCTCAAAACTATGTCAAATGAAATGGTTGAAATAAAAAAATAGTTAGCCGAAACCTCAACCAAAAGACCCTTTAGAAATTACAAGAAAACTGAATCAAAACCACCAAATATTATATCAAATGCAGATTCAGATCTTGAAGAAGGAGAAGAAGAAACAGCTACACCAATTGATGAAGAAGAGGAAGTTGTTGAATGCCATGGAATGTGGGATTTTATATTGCCTAGCTCTGATACAGAAAATGAAGAAGAAGCATTTCCTGTCACTACCAGGAGTAGAGGTACCTCCAAACCTGTTCAGACAACTTCGAAGAAAAGAAATGCAGGCGTTGCTACAACAAAAGAAAAGGTACCCCCAAATAAGCCACCTGTAACAATCCCACAAAACCAACCTTCAACCTCAACAATTCCATCAACATTTAAGACATTGGTAGTGTCTAATTCAATGGATTACAATATTGTTGATGACATGAAAAAGACAAAGGCAAACATTACCATGTTTGAACTTAGTAAATTGAAACATCAGCAAAAATTGCTTCTCAAAGAATTAAATGATGTTCCTACCTCACCCCTTCCCAGTGCTAAAGCTGCAAACGATACAGGTCAACCACCTTTTGGTATGGTCGAAACTACTGATGCAGTCCTAATAGGAGATAGATTAAATTCTCATACTCCACATTTCCTTCTAACCTATGAAATCTACAATAGAAACCTGCACAACTCTTTGATTGACTCAGGGGCATCTTCTAACATAATGCCAGCTTCGGTTTGTTCCAAACTGAACATTGAACCCCAGAAGTCCGCTATTCATATTGTGCAGTTGGACAGGACTAAATTACAGGTTTTGGGAGAGATCAACTCCGTAACTATCAGGTTATCTACTGATCCCAGAGTAGTACAAAGGATTGATATCTTGATCACCAATATACCTGAATTTTATGGTTTGATCTTGAGTAGGGATCGGTCTGAAAAACTACATGGGTATATTTCTACCGATTGGTCACATATGTGGCTTCCCTATAAGGGTAAGCCAAATCAAATAAGAATCGATCGGGAAAAGCATATGACCCATACAGTTACTGAATTTGAACAAGAAAACCAACCAATAGAATTTAATAACAACATTTTCGGGAATTATTCATTAGAGTCATTCTTTGGCAACTTTTCTGCCCAACCATCTCCTTTCTCAGTAAACCATTCTACATCTCAGATTGAAAATTATTCACAGAAAGATAGGTCAAGATGTTTCAATGATACTGAGGAAACTGTAAATAAAATTGTTAATACTTCTTTATTTTGGTCATTATATTTCGATGGGTCCAAATCTAGTGAGGGCTTAGGAGCAGGATGTATTTTGATTAGCCCACAAGGAGAAAAAACAATGTTGTCCTGTAGGTTAGAGTTTGAATGCACAAATAATATAGCAGAATACGAAGCCTTAGTCCAAGGACTATATAAAGCTATTGGCCTCAAGGTCCAATATTTGAAACTGTTTGGAGATTCTGAAATTATTATCGAGCAGGTAAGGAATACAATTCATTGTCTTTCCACCCATCTCAAACATTATCAATCGCTGGTACAGGAACTCACCTCCCAATTTTCAGTACTCAATATTTCTTCCATTCCCAGGTCTCAAAATTCGGCAGCCGACCTGCTAGCCAATGTTTCTTCCAAGCTCCTACCCTCCAAAGACTACAACCCAGATAGATTTTTAGTAGAATTGTTTTTTAGGCCATCAATTCCTGACAATGTAACTAATTGGAGAGTATTCAACCACGATGAAGACATTTTACAATTTTTAACTTCTGAAAAGTCCTATGATGATCAGATCATTGAGGAAAATGAGCATGACCTTCAAATGAGAGGTAAACCCGAGGAGAATTCAATCCCTAATCTTGTGGTGAAGCTTGAGGATCTTTATGATATTAAAGACATGTTTAAAACTGTGACCAATACAAAGCTCCAAAGTTCTACCTTAAGGTTTGAATTGATAAACCTTGGCAGTGAGAAAACTCCTCAAAACATTAATTTAGGATTATGACTTTCTATGGAAGAAAAGAAAGCATTTATTAGACTATTACAAAAAAATAAACAGGTTTTTTCTTGGAAATATGATGATTTAAAGACGTATGATACATCCATCATCTAGCATACCATTCCAATGCTTCCCGAACAGAAACCAATTCAACAGAAGTTGAGAAAAATACATCCTAACTTAGAGTCAAATAAAATCTGAACTTAATAAACTCTTTAAAGTTAAGATTATTTTTCCCATTCGACACTCAAACTGGGTCTCCAATATGGTGCCAGTCAGAAAGAAAAATGGCGACATTAGGATTTGTATAGATTTCAGAAATTTGAACAAGGCAAGCTTAAAGGATAATTTCTCATTACCTACTATGGAGCAGATACTCCAATCAGTAGCAGCCTATGAGTTAATGTCCTTTCTAGATGGCTTTTCAGGATATAACCAAGTTTTGGTCCATCCTGATGACCAACTTAAAACCACATTCAGAACAAAATGGGGAACATCCACATTCCAAGGAGCGATGGATATTGCTTTTAAATGATTGATTAATAGAACAGTAGTCGTCTACTTAGACGATATTACTGTATTTTCTAAAGAGAAGTCCAATTATTTGCATGATTTAAATCAAATTTTTCAACGCTGCAAAAGGTATGGTATTTCACTTAATCCTAAAAAATATTTCTTCGCTCTTAACCAAGGAAAGCTCTTAGTCTTTATTGTTTCTAAAGATGGCATTTATATTGATCCCGATAGGATCAAAGAAATCTCTGAAATCCCTTTCCCTCATAATAAAAAATCCATGCAGTCAGTTTTAGGCCAAACCAATTTTGTCAAAATATTTGTTCCAGACTTTTCTCAAATCATTTCGCCACTTCAAACTATGATTTAGAAAAATTCAGTCTTTAAGTGGGGATCAACAGAAAAGGAAGCGTTTGATTTAATCAAACAATCAATAATTAATGCCCCCGCCTTAAATACCCCTAATTTTTCTAATCATTTAACACTGTATACTATCGCATTCGATTTGTCTTATGCAGCAGTACTCACATAGATTAACGATCACAATTCGGAAGCACCCATTTCATTCTATAGTTCAAATCTTCAGGGTGCTGAATTGAATTACTCCGAAGTAGAAAAAAAATCCTTTGATGTATATAAAGCTGTCAAACATTACAGACCCTTCCTTTTAGAAGCCCATACAAAAATTATAGTTCCTTTCCCTGCAGTAAGGAAACTATTAATCCAAAGAGAACTAGGTGAAAAAAGGGCAAACTGGGTCGCAACACTTCAAGAATATGATTTAGAAATTAAACCAGTAAAGATTGTTAGAGGCCAAGGTTTTTGTAGGTTATTGGCAGGAGCATCCAAAATTCCAGAATCAGGTGATACAGATCAAACCGAAGAAATCAACCAGATAAGTATTATTGGTTCTGAATCACAATATGTTGACTTAATATTTTATTTGAAAAGTGGACATGCACCTCCTAATCTGTCTTACAAAAACAAAAGGGCCATTAGATTAAAAGCAAAAAATTTCACAATTATTGATGATGTGCTTTTTAGGCAAAATTATGATTCAATCTTATTAAGATGCCTAGAAAAACTTGAAGCACAAAAGGTCTTGCAGGAATTACATGATGGACCAGAAGGAGGACATTTTGGAGCTGATACAATAGCCCACAAAATCATTCATGCTGGATATTATTGGCCCACTCTGTTTAGAGATGCTCATGAATATGTAAGGAAATGCTGAAATTGTCAAACTTCTAGTGGAAGACAAAGAAAACCAGCTTTCCCTTTGCAACCAGTCAACATTGAACAACCATTTGAGCAATGGGGATTGGATATCATCAGATAAATTACTCCACATTCTTCCAAGCAGCATAAGTATATCCTTACTTCTACTGATTATTTTACTAAATGGGTTGAAGAAATTCCTTTGAAGACAACAAATTATGAGGAAATCATTGAATTCATAGATCAATTCATCATTACCAGGTTTGGTGTCCCAAATGCTCTTGTTTTTGATAATGCATCTTACTTCTCAGTCAATTCTATGTTCGGTTTCACTACTAAAAGAGGATTTAAATTAAAATGTTCTGCTAATTATTATCCCCAGGGTAATGGTTTAGCAGAGTCTACAAATAAAAATTTTATTAAAATTATTAAGCGAACCATCGAACAAAATCATAAAAATTGGCACAAATCCTTAATATTCGCACTATGGGCTGATAGGATAATGCAAAAGGCTTCCATAGGTTCTTCTCCGTTCAACCTTGTGTATGGAAAAGAAGCAGTGCTACCAACAAATCTTGTTCTTCCTTCTCTAGCCTTAGTACAGTTTACTGAGGAAAGCCCTTCTTCTTCTATTCAACTTAGACATGACCAAATTCTAAAATTATAAGAAGAAAGAGAAAAGGCCAAATTTATTCAAGCAAAACATCAGCAAATCATGAAGTCATCCTTTGATTTAGTCTCATCCGGTTCAAAACAATTTCAAGTCGGTGATTTGGTTTTGAAATGGGACAAAGCCCACGAGGACAAGGGAAAACACACCAAGTTCCAGAAGATGTGGCTTGGGCCATTTCAGATTTCTGAGAAGATAGGCCATTCAACCTTCATATTACAAGATTTATCAGGTTTGAGAGATTCTCTCCCTGTTAATGGCCTCATCTTAAAGAAATTCTTCAATTGAGAAGGTAACCCCTTCTCCCTTTTTTAGAATTTTGTAGTTTCTAGGATCATTAGAAAATAAAGTTGTGAGGTATCTTCCATTGACCTTTGTTGTACTTGAAAGTTTCTCAAAACAAGTAGGGTTGATATTTACTTTTAAAATAATAGAAGCTTAAACCAAAAGGATAATTTCTAGGAAATTAGGTGTAATTGCATTCTGAAACTACACTTCAATTTTTGTGAACGCTTCTCAAAGTTTAGAAATATTGTAAATCATTTAATGTTTTTAAATTGGTCAAAAAAAGGTTATCAATATTAAAATAGAAACTAATCCAACTTCAGCATTCTTAACTCTTACCTTGTCATCCATTTACTGTTAAGGAGAAAATTGTCCATCCCACTCACCAAAGCTTATGATTACTCAGAGTGTAATTCTAAAAAATTTGATATAAAAGATAAGAGGTCTTATTTCAAGCCTGCTTACCATGATCATAGGGAAATAGTTTAACCGACATTACCAATACTGCATACCAAAACAGGGTAATGACTTAGAATTATAAGACAAGGGTTCTCATCACGAGCCAACTTGTTCGGTTAAATTACTACCAGTGAAAGGAATTTTCACTAAGTTGGTCACCAAACCAGGAAAATGGATTTTTATCTTACAAAATAACAGAAAAGTGGAAAAGAAATGCAAAATATGAAAAGCGTGTTTTGAATTCATTCTGTTAATCATACTCTGAAATGAGCAGGACAATGGACAATAGCATGGTTAAAAAGGTATCCCTGTCGAAACTATGAACGTTTGCTGGCAGCAGAGGCTCTACCTATGACAAAGGAGTCAATTCTAAAAGCTGATTTGGAAAGGTTTTCTGTTTTATCACTATCAACCAATGAAGACCAATTTAAAACGTAGAATGTATCTAATTTTAAAACAAGAGAGGAAAGTAGCAAAGATAATTTCACTTTATTTGGAATGCATATATACCTAGTTATATTAGAAATTTCCCCTTTCATGAGAACTCTATTTTGAAAAAGTTTAAGTATTTCCATACTTTTCAGAGATAATTGTTTCTTCCAGCGAATCGCCAATTGTTGTGCTCTACAACAACCCCCCATTTCATACCAATTTTTATTCACAAAACTATAATATGAAATGGGTCCCTTTTTAGTTTTTAATTGGTATCAACTTTGTATCATTCAAAAAAGGTCCGAAAACAAAATGAAAACATTACAAAAACCTTTTTTCTGCAAACCAATAATATAAATGATTAATCTTTTATCATTGTTATAAATCAATTGCAAGATTGCATATCACAATGACAAAGGAGGCATAACTTAAAGGCCTATTTGGTTTTCTCTGACGTGATAACATGCAATAGGCTATCGGATATCGGCAAAATAAGTTCCCATAACAAAAGTGCCTCCCGCTCTGATGCGATGCGATCAAGTGCTTTTCACTCCGATGCGATGCAATCACGTCCCTTTCACCCCGATGTGATGCGATATCGCAATCGGCAATCGGGGATATACCATGCATGCTTTCTAAACTGCCCTAGTTAATACTCCCGATGCGATGCGATGTGATATCGCTATCGGCGATCGGGAATTCGAAAAGGTGTCCATATGAAGATTTAAGTTTTCCCCCAGCGCTCAATTGCGATACAGCCAAAATCGCAAACTTCAAAAACTGTTAAAGTCGGGATATTACTATTAATTCATATTAAAGGCCTTATCTTTCAAACAGTGATTCACCTACGCTCAACTGCCAAAACATTCAAGGCAAGCTTAAACAAATCATTCGGCCGACAAGCGATATGATGGGCATTTAAACGATTGGCAAGTTCTAATGGCCATTTAATGAAATAGTAAATTTAAAAAATCTTCTCATAGATTGTATCCGCGGCCACTTTAAGTTAATCCTTCATTGTGCATTGATCAATATATCTCACTTGTATTTGGTTTTCGCTACCAATTCTCTGTGTTATGCTTATTTCCACTACTGTGCAGAGTTCTTTTGAAATAATAGATTCAAGCAGAATGGGGAAGAAGTATAAGAAAACCGCAATCGCTTCCGCTACACCAACCACAGGACAAGCCGTCGCTGATCCAGCAAGTAAAAAGAAAGGAATGATATCTGATACTACATGTTCAGGACTTGGCAAGACCACTTGGGAAAGTACCTATAATTTGATCGAGGCCAAAGAACCAAAGGTGACGGCAGTACAAGCTACAACAGGTTCCAGTCGAAAATCTGATGGTACTTTAAAAGACTTGGCCGACTCTTTCCTTCATCGGATAGCAGCTCGAGAACAAATTCTCCCATATACAGATGTAGTGAAGTGGGCAATTGAGGAAATCCCAATCACAGACAAAACCTTCTGCACCAGAGATGGGAGAATCTTCAGTTCATTCAAGGCTAATGATTTGAGGCAAATGTATCATTTGCTTGAGCCAAAGAAAAAGTACAACAAGGCATTTCTGGAGAAATTCTGAAATGAGAATGAAACTGAATCCGAACCCATTCGGGAGTGGAGGAAAAATCCGGCGAAACATAAGCATGAAACTTCCGATAAGTACTCTATTGATTCTCTATGTTCTCTGTATTGTTATGCTGGGATAATGATGTGTAGATTGTGGGGGTTGCATCATTCCGCTAATTTCACCATTGAAATGGTTCCCTTGATGGAAGCAGCGTGTAATAGTGAGATAATGGATTGGGCAACCATACTGTCAGATAAGCTAGCGACAACAGTTCTTAATTTTAGAACTAAAACATCCGTCTCCGAAAGGCTTATACCCCCATTCTACTACAATGATTATATACTAGATACCCTGTGTTTTAATTCTGATTTTTCTGTACTCGGCTGGAGGTGGACTACACAAGACCCCACACCAATTCACATATACCATCAGAAATTGTAGAAGACTTCCTATAAGCACCATTTATACCAAGTTTGCAACGGCTTCATGTTATCCATTCGTCATTCTATTCTTAATAAACCTACTCCCAAAATTTCTTACCAAGAAGGGATTGATTTGACATCAATAGGAAGATGGTTCGGAGAGGAGAGATTTACTTATGTAAGAATTTTCGGCAGCCAAGCCGAACCTCATTTCCTTCCTTTGTACATACCTAATAAACTTCTGGAAAGGGAGATAGCCTATCAGATTATTGCCGAAGGAGTTACACAAACTCTGAATAAAAATAAGAAGTAGGTATGGCCCTCCTTTCCTCTAAGATGTGGTGTCTACACTTTGCACGATTTCAAACATGCAGAAAAAGAAGCTACGAAGATGAATTCATTAACTCTAGTGACTCTCCCTAACAGGAGATTTGATCCCAACAAGGTTGCCTATAATGCACTCGAACAAGCCAAATTGACAAAGTTTGATCATATAGAAGATAAGTTTGATGACATGTTCTCCTCAGCTGAATCAATGTATCAAGTTAGATCGCTGGCCATAATGGAATACAAAGATGAAGGGTTAGTTGAATTCAACAAACTTAGAGAACAAAGGTTGCAAACTCTTCCTCTAGATCTGTTGGTGACAACCCCAGCAACAGGACCAAGCGAGCCTGAACAGCAGCATCCTAAGGAACCTCTAGTTACAACAGAAGAATAGGAGAAAGTGCAAGATAAAACCCAGACTAAAGAGCATGAACAGAGCAACATATAGGTAAATGTAGATACTCAAATTGATCCCAAATTGCTCCAGGAATGGCAGCAATTTGATTCAATTATCAGTAGTCTTGGATGCTCAAAGGACACCAAAACTTCAGAACAGACAAATACACAGGAGACCACTTCAAAACAGGTTCCAAGTGGAACCAGCGACCTACCCAGTTCAAAGGAAGTAGAAATAATCCGAAAGGATCCCTCAATCAAATTATCTTGCAGATAGAAAAAATTCCTCCCTTGGATGTCTTCTATAGACCGAGACACAAAGTTGTGGTAAAATGACAGAGGAAGAGGAGAAGGACTGATCAAACTTCCCTATTCCCTGAACAAACGGTCACAGGCAATGTGGTTTGCATTGGAGGAATTTGACCCCTCCGATGACCTAACAAAACTATCACAATATGTTGGAGACTATTCGGCAGCAATAATAGATAAGGCATTAGAGGTGAGTCTTTTATTAAAAACAAAAGACCAGGAGATCTTTTTATTGCAAGCACAACTAAAATAAGCACAACAGAAGGTAGAGCAAGCAGAATGGAAATTGTTGACACAACAGAAAATAAATAATCAATCAACTCAACAATTGCAGGAAGAGAAACAGAGAATTGATCACAGCGCAGTCCAGAAGCAGAAAGAGCTGTCTGAGGCATTGGCACAACTAAGGGCAGCAAATGAACAAATGCTGAAGTTAAAAGATGAGCAGATTGCTCAACTATGAGCCCAACTAGAGAAGACAAAGGATCTTCCACAGATAGCCGAATTCAAATCAGAGGCATTACAGATAAATAAGGAATTAATAACACAAATCAAGCTTTTATGCCAAAAAATCGCCCAGGCGGAACCATTATGCGATTTAATGACATCAATAAGTAAACAATAAAAAAAAGCTAGAACAGACTTGGATCAAGCTGATGAAACATTAACTGAGTTTCTTGAGTGGCAAGATACCGATCAGGGTTAGGTGACAAATTTAGCAAGGATTTTAGAATCACATAAAGAAATATTATTTACAGAATGGCAGTCCTAGTTAATGAAAGCAAAGAGGGTGATTTCAAGATGCAAATCAACCACAAGTAATTTGGTTGAATTGGTTAATAATACTCTCTACTTGTCTAACATGATTTCCCAATGCACTCCAAGTAAGTTGACAGCAGTGAAAACATTGGAGCAGTCATGTTATCCAGATCTAGAGAAAAATGGGAGATTAGTTGCTGGAATTAACAGTTTAATATGGGACGCCTATTGGTTCTTCTTGGTAAAACCACACACTCAAAGAGCTGCCCTCAAATGCCTTACAGATGCAATCGGGTATATTATTCCCGATATTCAAGATGCAACATATGCCGCCCAGCTCAACTCCCGCCTCAACAGACCTCCCGAAGTGGAGCCAATGCTTGCGATAAGTCAGCTCAGGTTTAAAGGCAAACAACCTACATGATGATTCATGTCGCCGACTGCCAGATCACTAAGGAGGAGATATTCAAGATCATTCAATACCAATTAAGTAGGATTTCAGTTTCATAGATAGTTAGTTTAATTTAGTATTTATAGACTCTTTCATTGTTTTGGGAAGGGTCGTAAAGTTTTGTACTTGACTTAAAGCCTGAAGTTGCACTACTATACTTCAGGCATATTCTTTTATAAAACTGGACCAATTATTCTAATTTTGGCAAGGAAGCTTTTATGCAAATGTGCACTACTGTCTTTGTTTGAAAGTATTTCTGTGTTGAAAGAAGAATCTCAAATAGTGATTGGTATCAGGAGTGACTAGCAGCTCATATGGTACTATTATCTATGTCTGAATTCATTCCTTTTATATGAATTGTCATTTGATCGCCTTTGCTCTTATCGGATATATGTATGTGTTTTAACAAGCATTTCTTTATTTCCTCCACTATTGGATGTTTATGGTGATGCTTTTCTTTTGATCATATATATATTGATGATATAAATGATAAGTGTAGCAATATTGCATTAATCACTTTGTTTAACTATTTGAGCAGAGTAATCCTTAAATGAATAAATGTCCATGTTTATTAGATGAATTCATCTATATGCCTATCAATAAACATAGATCTTCAAGCGATATACTTCAAAGTACAATAGTTCCCGGGATTAGTAATAGATCTTTTATTTTGTTGATAGATTAAGTTATTCGCCTATCATTAGATTAGACAATCAATCATTCATCCATGTCGTTTATTCATTACTGGGAAACTGGTCCCATTATCTCCAGTCAGAGCGACCATTCCAAATGGAAAAGGAGTTGTATTAAGGTCCGGACCGGGTGGTTATCCCCCAATGTTGATACAACAATTTTCGGGGTATCAATAGGTTTCAAACTTCTTCACATCAGCAAATAGAGTGGGCCAGTAGAAACTAGCCCTTAAAATCTTGTTAGCTATCATATTCCAATAAAGATGTCCCCCGTAGTCACCTACATGAAACTCTTGCAAAATTTTATAAGATTCTTCCTTTAATAAACAATTCAGAAAGATGCTTTCATGATTTTTCCAAAATAAGGCGTTGTCAATTATGCAAAACCTTAAAGATTTCATCCTTAAGAACCTACTTTTAGTCCTGGATAGCTCTGGAGGAGCTTGAAGGTTTCGTAGAACATATATTATGTTAGCATACCATTGTGAATCTGTAAAGGCTTGTTTGATCTGTAGGGTCGCCATCTCCTCTTCGTTATCCGGTTCTGCAATGAAGTTTATGTCTAGGGCCTGATAGTTTGATTTGGCCATGAGCTTAGCCAAACCTTGGACTTTCATCAATTTTGTAGGTTTAATTTCTAAATCATTCTCTAATATTGTAGCTATCCACTTTCTTCTCTTTCCATCAGGTCCATCCTAAGTTAAAATGTCTTTAACTACAATAGTGGGGACATAAGCTACTATATGGGAGTATAGAATATAAGCTCTGAAATCTTTAGAAGTTTCAACCAGAGCAAAAGCATTATTTTCCATTATATTTTACTTTAAAGGTGCATCTCTCAAGGCTTTATTAAAGAAGGTTATTGATTGTTCAAAACCCTGATCATTTTCCTATAAGAGGACTGCAGCAATTGTGTGTTCTAAAGCAAAAGAAAATATGATAAATTCCCTATCAAACATTGGAGTGATGATGACTCATGTTTGCATTAAGGCTAACTTTATATCTTCAAATGACTTTTTAGCCTCTAGAGTCCATTCAATAGTTGGATCTTTCTTCAACATGTTGTTTAGTAATCTAATTAACTCAGCAAAATTAGAGATAAATCTCCTCAAAAAGTTTATTTTACCTAAAAATGCTTGAAGTTCTTTGATGTTCTTGGGATGTGGTATCTGCAAAATGGCTTCAATTCTTGTTGGGTCAATCCTAATACCATCTTTGGAGATAATGTGGCCTACGAATTTCATCTCTTCCAACCCAAACAAAGATTTTTTAGGATTGAGAGAAATTCCATATTACCTGCACGTTGTAAAGACCTACTTAAGATGATCCAGATGTTGTTGATCTCATTTAGAGAATACTATGAGATCATCAATGTATATTACCAGGAAGTCATGGATTTATTTAGCAAAGGCTATGTCCATTGCTCTTATAAAGGTGGCCCTTGCATTTTTTAATACAAATGGCATTTTCACATACATTAAAGTGCCTCATGGAGTAGTTAATGTAGTCTTTGCTTGATCCTCTGGGTGGGCTAGGATTTGGTTATAACTAGACAACCCATCTAGTAGTGAGATTATGGAGGAACCTACTACCCTCTGTAATATGTGATCCATTTTTGGAAGAGGATAGATATCCTTAACTGAAACTTTATTCAAATTCAGAAGGTCAACACACAACTTAATTTCGCCAATTTTCTTTCTAGTGGGTACCAAATTCGAAACCCAATCTGAGAACTTGATAGGTGAAATAATCTTAGCTTTATACATTCTTTTGATCTCCTTCTCAATAGAAGGTAGTAGAAGAGGGTTGATTCTTCTAAGCCTCTGTTTAAAAGGCTTTTGATTTTCTTTTAAGGGAATGGTGTGTTGTATTATGCTGGTATCATAAGATTTTAGGTCCTCATAACTCTTGGCAAAAACATCTTGGAATTCTTTCAGCAATTCCATATATTTTAGTTTTTCATTTGGAGGTAAATATTTTGACAATTTTATTAGTTTGGGATGCTCTTTAGATCCTATATTACATTCCTTAATGTCTAATTTCAGGGGTTCCATTTTAGGCTTTTTAGGAATATCATTTGAATCAAATAAGTCCTCCAAAGGAGTTAATCCTTTGGGTTAAAGATTGTCTTTAAGGTTAATGACTTCAGTTTCTGCATCAATTTCCATTTGTTTTAGGTTTCCAATATCTACTTTTGTAAACTTTGTAGGATAAAGTCTATCTATGTGATCATCTTCTAGTTTGTTAATTTCTACTTCATCAGAGCAATCAAAATCTACTGATATTTATGTGTCTATGTTATTATTTACAAATTCATTACCTAAAATCAAAAAATTGTTAAATTGTTGGTCATTCTTAGATACTTGCCAATTCTTTAAGTTTTCATGAATGGAAGGTTTGTGCCTAACCTCAGCAGTATGCTGATGGTTGGGTTGAAAATCAAACTTACAAGTACTAGCAAACATGGATAAGCTGTGATCTTGCATGTTTTGTTTTCTAGGGATAACAACAAGTTTGGTTTCCAAGAAAGTATTTAGTATCTCTACCACTATTCCTCTATAAAATCCTAACCTAGGATCTCTAGTCATATAAACAACATTAATTTGTTTGATTACCAACTCAAAACCTCCCATAATAGAGACTCCTATGGCTCCTAACCTTTTAACCAGTTTCATACCTAACATAAGTGCTTCAGATTCAGCCATGTTATTTATACATTTAAAGATCAATCTACAGGCATGACCTTGTGTATGATCGTTTTCTAAGTTGTAAATCCATACACTTGCTCATGCACCTAGTTTGTTGACTCACCCATCAAATTCAAGATGCCATAGGATTTCATGCTCACAATTTTCATTCGGGGGAATGAAATCTTTCTTGGCTAAGGTATCGAGGTCATCTATTTTATCTGAAATCTCATGAATTTGGACATTTTGATTTTATTTTAATACTGTAATATATTTTGGTTCTACTTTTACGCTACTTGAAGTGTCTTCTTCATTAGTTTTAGCATTGTAAAGTATGAAAGAATCAATATCAGAATGTACTGAATGTATGGGGAAGTTTTGAGGCCTCTCCTGGGTACTCAATACATACTTCATCAGTGTCTTTCTATACAGTTTCTTAAGATGTCCAAACACTTATATGGTAGCATATGGCATGCCTAGTTGCAGAGATCCCTGGATTTTAGCACCCCAAGATCAAGACAACAACATATTATACTTAGGGGGTATATCAGCAACCACTATGTCCATAAGTATGATCTTGGCTGGGTAATGAACTAGGGAAACACACAAATCCTTTATAAGTCGTAAGCACTTAACTTGGATTGAATCAAAGGAGAAAAAATCCTCGTAAGGCCTGGTGATATCCAAGTTTAGCTTTTACATTACAGACTTAGGCATAAGGTTATGCGAAGCCCATGAGTCAAGCATGGCATTATGTAGGATTTTGTTGTGGATGTTAAGGATGATATAGATGAGTGGTATCCCTCCTTCCACTGGTTCTCCTTTAATATTAGGTTTGAAAAATAACTCAGGTTGATCATCAAATAGATTCACAGAGTCTTCATTTTCAATGAAGTTTAAATATTTACTAATTTGAGATGTTTAAGTTTCATGTTTAACCAATTATGTAAGAGGCACTGGTACTTTGAGTTTAGCCACCTCTATTCCCAAATTTAAAGGTAGAAGGGATTTGTGTATTTGAACATTTGAAAGCTTAGCACTAGGGTTCTGAATAGTCTGTTCTTATTTTTCATTGTTAGGAGTGTTTTCAATTGGATTTTCTAATATAATTTCTAGAGGTTGTTTCATTGTTCCTTTAGGGGGGGACCGAAGTGGAAGGTTGCTCATTAGCTACATCTCCAATGGTGGGACTGTGATGATTTTGATGTGGTCTAGAAAGGATTTGTAGGGTCTTTGTAACTTGAGGATACTGATTAGCAACTTTTACCTTCTTTGGTTGACTAGGTACTGCTTTTTTATTCTGATATGGAACATTAGGTTTCATTTTGATTCTTAAATTGTATTGTTTATGTACTTAGAAAATAACAGAGTCATAACATTGCTTATAGTCGAAGGATTATCCACTTTGGTTCTGTAACTATTGAAGCATGTGTATTTCTTGATCATCCCGGGTTAGAAAAACAATCTATTCATCATCCAAGCCCATCAGATTAATTTGGGTGTCTATCTCAGGGTATTCTTGGTGGGAATTTTTAGCAATATTTTCTAGGAAAGGTGGCCTAATGTTTTGATTAGACCCATTTTTACTAATGTTTTGGTTCTGGTTCTTTCTAATGTTTTGATTCCTCACTGGATTAGCCCGTTCGTTATCCTAGTGAGGTTTCCTTTTAATGACTTCTATTCTATCCATAAACCTTTCCATTCCTTTAGCTAAAGCATCCATTTTCTAGTCAAAGGGTGAAGTTTCATCTTTCAAAGGTGTTCTTCTCTCATTTCTAACCCTGGCTCGTTTGGATAGTAGATTAGCTTCCACACTAACTAGTACACTTTGCATATCTTCGAGTGTAGGGGGATTCATTTCTCTAAGGTGAAAAGCCATATGTGTCAAATCCATCTAAAAAATTAATCAGGGCTAAGCCAAGAGGAGGCCTAAGGTCAAGTGGGATTGAATTATATAAATTATTAAACCTGGTACAATAGTCTTGAATAGTTTCATATGGTCCCCTTTTAAGGTTTTCATATTCAAATAGAATTTGAAGGGAGTTCTTCTTCTTCTCCCACCTATTTAAGAATTGTTTGTAAAGAACTTCTAAACTATCTATGCTCTAAGGGGGCAAAGATATAAACCACGTTCTCACTTCTCTAGCTAGAGTTTGGACAAAGACCCTCATCTGGACATCTCCTATGTCAATCTCATGTAGTTCAAAATAATATGCCATTTTTTTAGTGCGATGTTGTGCTATGTAGGTTCCAGTGCCATCAAATAAGGTAATTTTCCTCTGATAATCTGATGTTAAAGCACCTTGAGGAGGAGGCATTACAAGGGGGGCATATCTAAGTGCCATAGCTCTACGCTAGATAAGGTTGAGAATAGGGGTTGGGGTAACAGGTGGGTTTGGAACAACAAGGGGAGTTGGGGTAACAGTAGTAATGGTTATTTTAGGGGTACTGATGGGCTAAGGGAAAAGTACATGTATGAATGGAGATGAGTTCTGATCTTTAGAGGTGTGGGGAAACGATGGTAAGCTAAAAGATGTTGAAGTTGTTTTGGAGGGTTCAGGTAGTCTATCAGTTCTAAGGGATGACTGAGGGGAATTCAGAAGGTACTGGTCAATTAACACGTTGGCTAGTTAGACTTCAAGTACTCTTGTGTATTCTGAATCTAGGACTTTGTCAACAATTTCACTCTCATACTTGGTTCTAAACAGAGATAGGTCAAAATACTCGTCAAAAGGGATGTATTCAATGAATAACCACTCAGCAGGGCATGAATTGGATCTAAAAACAGGTCTAGGGCTTACTAAACTTTCCTGTCTTCTGATTATTCTCAGAATAAGGTTGGGATTTTAAAATACAGGGGGAGGATTTGGATCAGGGTTGGCGTTGGTATAGTGAGTTCTCCCTGAAGCTAGATTTCAAGTTTTTTATGATTAGTTTTCTTTTTTATATGAAATTTTTAAAAAAGCTTCTAATAATACTCTAAGATGCTTAAAAATAAAGATTTTAATTTCTCAAAGGTGTCTTAAGACTTAGCGTTTTGAAATCCCTAGTATGGTCGCCACTATGTTATCACTCAGATTTCCTCCTTAGAAGTTATCAAACAAGGAATAGTCTGAGGTAACCACAAACCTAATCTTTTAGACTCAGGTTCTAGCCAACCTAAGTCCAAAGAGGGCTCTCTATTTATAATTTAACTTTGTTTGAATAAGATTTTAGTCTATTTCTCAGTGTTCAGGATTGCTTTGTGTTGATTGGGTGGTGGAATTAAGAAGACAGATGGGAAGAGAAAGTATTTAGGCCATTGGGCTATGGATTCAATCAAGAAAGGCTTAAATGGATTTGATATATTACTGAGGTAAGAATCCATGGGGTAGCCTAGCACAACAAACAAAAATTTGAAAGTCTAAATGGATGAAAAGTCCAAACCAGGGTGAAGAGAAATGGAGAATCCTTAACAAAGATTAAGATGAGGAAAGGAAGGATGATCAGTAGCAAAGGGCAATTTAGAATCATTTACTATGGACCAAAGGGGCGGGGGTAAACTATGAAAGTGAAGGAGCAATTAAGAATTTCGAGTTTAGGGAAATTTAGTACAAAACATAAAGAAAGAAAACAGTTAAAACAAAGAGCACTTAAGCTAATTCTGATGATATCATTCCTTGTTTGCTTTTAAGATTTTATAAGAAACACATATGAATATTTCATAACATAAAGAGAATACAATATTTAAACATGAAAAAATGATACTTATTTTTTCCAACTATGCACAACATGCAGTGAAATTTCCTCAGCTTTATTTCATTTCCAGCAAAACCAGTCCAGTATTGAGTACAATAGCTCCTTGGTTCAAACATAATATGTCTACACAAATGTATTTTAATCCACCCTAATTACTTCAATTTTTCAATTATTTATAGAAAAATTGATACAAAATATCTCATAACCATATGAGAATTATTCTGGGAAACAAAAATATCTTCAACACGAGGATAGAGAGAGATGGAGAACTATCTTCTAGCTGTCCCTTTTATTATGATTGTTCTCGCTATTGTAACTCAGATTTCGCTCTTTCAGTTTTCTTTGTAGTTATGAGCTGGAATCACTTTTGTGTTTAACCTACTGATACTCTTTGCCTATGTCGTTTGATCCTATCTCACCTATTTTACGTGGCAGTTATGTTTTACCTTATAGATTTACTACAGTAACTTATAGTAAATCAGTCAAGTTTGTCCACCATTCACTATGAGGTAACTTAATTCTTATCATTTTCCTGTAGATTTCATCATCTTCTATGTACTTAGAAAAATTTGGTTTTCTTGTGAATAAGTGCTTGACTTCATGTTCTATGTAGAACAAATTCTCCAGGCCATCATAAAGTACCTTTCCAGTGGTAAAGATTTCACCCCTAAAGTACTAGCTTGGTTTTTGGCCAGCTTGTTTAATTTCTCAATGTAATCTTCTTGGGTCATCAACTTGTTGTTTATCGCCATAGTACTGGGAAGTCCTTTTTCTCTTAACATGCCATACTTTAGCATAAAGTTGTCCATGTCTGTGTGGATACTATGACATCTTTTCTCTAGATTGAGCATGATGTCCCTTTTGGTGAGAACCTCTTTGATCTCTATATTAGTTGTTGTTGTGTCTGCTATCTACAGTTCATCGACCTGATACCTATTTTTTCTATTAAAAAAGGTGTGTCAGGCGGAAAGAGTCGATTGTGCGGACACAACCAACCTCCCTAGGAGCCTAAGACTCTCTAGTGACAAACAAGACAAACAAGAGCAATCCTTCTCTAAACATGCATTTACTATATGGGAAATCAAGTGTTTAGATCCTACCTGTAATCCAACGCTGTTGTAGACGTCCAGCTCCGCTGATCCGGATGAGCTCCTCCTTCACTTTGAAACCTGCATACACTAACAATCAAATGATTAAATAGCACTTGATAATCTCATAGAATAAAACATATTTAACACATAGACCAAGGAGTACATGAAACAACTCATAAATAACAAGTTATTGAGAAGAATGGACTCATTTGCATTAATAGGTAACAAAAGGAACAAATACAACCTGAGCCTTGGTGTTGTGCAAGTCCCTCCCAGGGTCCATCAAGAGTTCTCCTTTACTTTGAAAAAGCTCACCCACTTCCAAATAGAACAAGAAAAGATGGAAATCTCTCCTCACAAACTTCTAAATGGGAGTCCTAATTCCTGCAGCATTTACCCTTAGAAATGTATAGCTTCCAACCTCCCCTCCTTCTGGCCCAATGCCTGTATTTATAGTGATCAAGAGGAAGTTAATCAGGTCCACCATCAATGGGATAATCCCCCTCTTTGGATGGGATAGCTCCCTTATTGATGGGATAAGTTCCTCTTTGGTAGGAGTGCATGAACCATCTGGAGGCGCTCAATACACGTCGAACAACCTTCTAGAATGCTCTAGAAATGACCACAAGTGACTTTTTAAAGATGAAACTTGTGCATTTTAACCTTTACATGGGGATGCACCTGCCCCTTTACATACAGAGCGTCCAAAGACGCAGCTTTTGTGAACATTGGGTGCGTACCCGCAGGTAAGGTTGAGAGAACCTGCGTCCCCAGAGATAAATACATTTAGAAAGACTTTCTCTCTATTTTGGAGTTTGACATGGAGAGCAGAGGCATAAGACTTGCCTAAGAGGGTAGCATGACTGTTGATAGAGCCATCCTAACTGTAAATAGTCATGGTGACATTTTTTAGTGTAACAGATTGCCCCCTAAAGTGCGAAGCCTGAAATAGATTAGGGTTTTGTATTATCTAGGAAGGGTGAAGCGCTTTATCATTTCAAGGATTATCTCGTGGAGAGCCTGGTCAGAACCTGCAATTTTCAACACAAAATACATGTATAAGATTATATCATCACTGAGGTAGGCATTCCCATACTCAGATTAAAACTTTAACTAACAGACTAACTACTCTGATACAGGAATGATCTTGCAGTACATCATAATCATAGACTTTTGTAGACACAGTATGGGTGCATCCATCTGTTTATGATTAGTCTACTTAGATAATGAATACAAAACTCCTCGCAGCCTGGATGGTGGAAACTAGATCCAGGGTCTTCATTTCTACTTCTCGAATTGGTACGATTCTAGCCATGTGAATAAATGAGTTGATGTCAAACATGGTAGAAACCACTTGATTACCAGTCGATGATGTAAACTGTTAACAAGCGTGAGAGAGACCACCAGTAATGTCAATGGTTCTCAAAGTACCCAGTACAATCTATGAGATGTGAATGAATGAGTTGATGTCGAACATTTCACGGAATCCTTTGATCGAAAGTCAATGATGTAAACTGGCGTCAAAGGCGAGAAACCTGCCATTGATGCATGCAGACTTCAAGGTACTGACGATTTCTAAGTCATCTCTCTAGATAATGTGCTGATGTCGATAGAAAGCGACCTGTTGCAGGCAAGCCCGCAACACGAAATCATTGTTCAAGTTGAAGAAATGTTGCTGTAAGGACTGACTCAGGGATGGTCAAATGGATGACAAGTATTTTGCAGATGAAAGTTCTGCTTGCAGACCTCTTGAACACATAACGACACAACAGATGGCTTGGTGATAAACGACTCAAAGTTAATCCCCGGAACCCGGCTGAAGACTTTCAAAGTGGTTTGATCAACTGTGAGGTAAAGGATTTCCCAACCCAGGTGAATGAAAAAGTGTCGTGTTCAAGAGTGGTAATAAAGTTTCTTCTGAGACAAAAGGTAACAAATAGGCTCATTCTTCTCTCTTTTCCCCCACCATTTCTGGCAAGTGCCTCTTTATTTTTAACAAGCTTGAGGAGGATAACATATGCTTGATTATAAGCTCATCCTTCGGATGAGTCCAACCTAGTTTTGATTCGAACCCTAGGAAGGAGTGGTTCGTTCCTATTTGTAATTGAATAGGTCCTTTACTGTGAAATGTTTAACGAGCCCAGTATAGGAGAAACTCGGCGTTTTTCAATTTTAGAGAGTCTGAAAAACTTAAGAAGACTCCAAGTTGAACTTTTTCGTAGATTTGTGTCCCTCAAGCCCGAAAAAGTATAAAATAATACCTGGGGGAACCGCTTGATCTTGCGACCAAGGAGTACTTTCATAATTAGTGCCACTGACCTGAAAAGTAAAAAGCGATCAAGGACACGTCGTTTTATTTCCAGTATCAAGTTTGAAACGACAAAAACCCGGCAACCTTTTCCTGTTTTTATGGTCAGAAAAGAGCTATAAGGGGACCGTCTTTTAATTCCGTTTTAACGAGTGTAAAAGAAACGCTCGGCAATCTTTTCATATTTTAGGAGTCAGAAAAAGGCTTAAAAGATGACTCTGAGGTTTCACTTTTTCGTAAGTTTTAACGAGTTCAAAAAAATGATAAAAATGTACTCATATGGCCAACTTTCAATTTAATTTACGAGCAGGAAAAGACGGAAAGAACTCGGCATTTTCATTTGTTTTACGAGAATGAAAGATAGCAAAATAATCTCGAGATTTTCATGAGTTTAAACGAGTCTTGAAAATAACTGAAATTTACTCGAAATAGGTTTCATTTTTACAAAAGCTTGAAACAGAGAAAAACTATGCTTCAAAGTAGTTTCATTTTTTCACAAGCTTGAAATAGAGATAAAACTGTGCTCGATGCCCCCTAAGCATAACTTCTAGAGTGCATGCCCCCCTGGCTTCATTTCATTCAACTAAATGCAAGCTGGATGGATTACGAGATCATTTGAAAGACTCGACCTAAAACTGTAAGAAAAGATGCAAAAAACTGAAATAACTAACCTAAATACTTAACATTTACGAGATCTACTCAATCTCTCGACTCAAGCAGAGGAGGATTTGTTTCACTTTTTAACGAGCTTGACACAGGAAAAGAACTATGCTCGGATTCAGTTTCATGTTTACGCAAGCTTGAAACGAAAAACTATGCTTGTTATAAGTTCGCATGCCCCCAGCACAATGACGCCAATCAAGGTACATGCCCCCCAAGCTTCATTTCATTCAATGAGGTGGATGGAATGAAGCTTTAATTTCAAGATCTTTGGAAAGACTTCTGGGAGTTGTTTCATTTTTTAGTGAGGTTGACACAGGAAAAGAACTATCCTCAAAACCCTTGTTTCATTTTTTAAACGAGCTTGACACAAGATAAGGAACTATGCTCATAACTACTCTCTACAATCTACCTAACAAAAAACTCTACTCTAAAAACCTTGATTCATTTTTTAACGAGTTTGACACAAGACAAGGAACTATGCTCTAAAATCCTTGATTCATTTTTTAATGAGCTTGACACAAGACAAGGAACTATGCTCATGACTACTCTCTACAATCTACCTACTTAACCTACCCTTGTTTCATTTTTTAACGAGCCTGACACAAGACAAGGAACTATGCTAAAAAATTTCGCATGCCCCCAGCATAATGATGCAAAGCGAGGTACATGCCCCCGAGGCTTCATTGCATTCAACCGGCTGGATGAAATGAAGGTTTACTTTCAATATTTAACTTGAAAAGGGATTTGTTTCATTTTTTAAAGAGGTTGATACAAGAAAAGAACTATCCTCATCCCTGATTTATTTTTTAACGAGGTTGACTCAGTAACAGGAACTATCCTCATACCTGATTCATTTTTTAAAGAGGCTGACTCAGTAACAGGAACTATCCTCAAAACCCTACTTTCTACAATCTACCTATATATCCTAAAATCTACCTGATTCATTTTTTAATGAGGTTGACTCAGTAAAAGAAACTATCCTCTAACCAACTGATTCATTTTTTAACGAGGTCGACACAGTAAAAGGAACTTTCCTCGTACACACTAATTCATTTTTTAACGAGGTTGACACAGTAAAAGGAACTTTCCTCGCTACATCCAGTTTCATTTTTTAACAAGGTTGATACGAGAAAAAACTATCCTCGCACACACTGATCATGGCTTCCAACTGGAAGAAAGACATGTCAATGGACACACCTTGATCATGGCTTCCAAGAGGTCTTCATCAGAAAGAAGAATAGTTCTCTAGAAGGAACACATGTCAAGGGACTCAAAAGGGATAAGGACATCGTGTTCGAGTAATCCCATAGAGTTTTCCATGTCAATTACCGGATCTAAATCAACAGTGAGAGGCTCGTGTACATCGGTAACTGAAAACATGGGACCAGTTGCCACATAATTAACCCGTGGCAGGGTAGATACCACTTTAGAATCAGGAACAGTTAGGGCTGTCATATTATTGGTAGTTGAAACAAGACTAGGGAACGAAAGCTGGTCCACAGTCACAATACTGCCATTGTGAGGGAAAGACATCACGCGAAAGAGTGTCGATACGACAGCTTGCATTGCATAAACATAATCTCGCCCAAGGAGTAAATTGAAATCCAAGGGACCTCAAACTACCATAAGATCAATACAGACAGTTTTACCTTCCAAGGTAATAGAAAACTTAGGAAGGATCCATAAAGGTTCACTAATGGTACGGTTAAAAGCTTTCAGATTCTGCGTAATAGGCGCAAGCTGAGGGGAACCCAAAGCTTTCCAAACAATTGAGGATAAAATACTAACAGAAGCACCTTCATCTACCTGAGTACGATGTATGTCCCTACCACCAGCTTTGACAATGATTTGAAAAGGGATGGAGGAGGGAAGACGAGGTTCTGTCAGTCTATTCCAATCAAAGGAAAAGACCTCAGTACTTGGAGGGGGTTCTGTAGAAACAGGTGAAATGCCCCCCGGCATAGAAGAATCTGATGTAACAAGAAGAACCTGAGTGGTATGAAGTTCACTCTCTAAAGGGAAAGTGGGATCGACCGAATGTGAAATTGAATCGACCACTTGATCAACTAATTGATCATCAACCTGAGTGACATGAGTTTCACTCTCCAATGGAAGAGTGTGATCGACCGTACTTGAATTTAGATCAATCACTCCGTCAATTGATGGTAGGTTGGGAGAAATTTTACGGTAACCAGTTGGAAATTCTTGCTGTGGAACAGTAAGTTTTTCCAACAATGTTAAGGCTTCATCCATGTGAGGGCAAATGTGAGTTTGATGACTCCCTTTGCATAACTTACAAGGAAACCTAACTTTACCCTTTTTCCCAAGAACCTGACTATCACTGGTTGATGGATCAATGGAAAGTTGATGAGATTTTTCTGACCATACTTCCAAGACCTTTGGAATACCAGGACAATTGACAAGGAAGTGGTCACCCTTACAAAGCCTGCAAGGGTATTTGGGTTTACGATGCATGTCGGAATTTTCCTCAACACAACTAACACTTACAGGCATGGTTGGTTGGTTGACTTCTTTCTTATCTTGCTTCTTCTTCTTCTTCTTCTTCTTCCCTTTCTTCTTCTTCGTAGCCTCCTGGTTACTAGCATCAAGGCTTTTACCAGGTGAAGAGGAAGAAATGGAGGAAGAAAAACTAGGCGAAGAAGGTAAAGGGTCAACAGAAGGTTGGTGATGTTGAGATGGTGAACTCTGTTGAGGTGAAGCATCCGGTTGAGATGGAACAATTGGAGTATTTTGGGCCAACGAAGTTGAAAATAACCATATCGGTAAACCTATTGTAAATCCAGGTAATGACAAAGTAGCCATATAAGGAGGACCAACATTTCCAAAGTAAGGAAAAGTATATGATTCTCATTAGGAGGGGTTCCTAGGTTGATAAATTCCGGAAAATTTGCCATTATATTCAACTTCAGTGGATTTTATTAACAATTTTTAAAACTAAAATTAACAATTCACAATTCACACCTAACAATTAAAATTCACAATTCACACCTATGGTCTCTAAAAGTAAAAACAAACAAATTAACACGCGCTATCAAATCTAGGAGTCAAACCACACACAAACAGTAACCTTCCGGACCAAAAACACTAGTTGGGGATGAAATCCAACATCGCAGAATTCAGTACAGAAGTGGCGGGTGGAATAGCTACCCCGGCAACCTGCTTAATGAATAGACTGGACCAAGTTCCTCCACTTTAACCGTCTCGAGTGAAGTGAACCCCCCAGAAAATCCAAGTGAGTCTAGCCGACGTCTGCTCCAGGTACAGTGGGATCTTCCCTCCACCGTCACCTTGGGTAGAACCCTAAAGATAATGGTCACTAAGGTCACCAACAACAACAAATGCACCTGGGGGAACAGTCTACACTCCGACAGCACGCAAGGGCAGAGTATCAAGCTCAATCCCCTTGCCGGCTCCTTGACAATAATCCAAGGTTTACCGACAAGTGACCCCTGGCTCCTCGACAATGGTTAATCCGAGGTTTACCGTTTGTAATATGTGCGTGTCTGGCGTCGTTCCCAACGAGGGAGGATTGATCCCCTCACTGGTTCGGACACGAGCTCGTGCTTCTCCTTTAAGAGGAGCTTTCCCAGAGTACAAATGAAACAATTGGATTTATCCTACCACAAGATGAGCTACTTGTTTGGTTTTACTATCTTGGAAAGTTAATTAGTCTCCTACTCCAAGACACTAGCCTAAGCTATGTTGGTGTTTCAGAGCCCTAGAAATGTAAAAATTACTATATGAATTTTAATTAAGCGTTGTGTTATTAAGGTTGTTATTACTCAAATGGGTAAATGGATATGAAACCAATGGTGTTATGACCCGACTCAACTGAATGCAATCGAATATGATAATGTAATCTTTTCAATTCGATGAATCCTAACTAAAGTAAGGAGAGAGTTTCCATTCACTTCCAACATTGCAAAAATTGATCACTAAGAGAAAATATAACAAATTCTCTAATGCACTAATTTCATCAAGAAAAACTAATGCAAATCAATTCCAAATCATTTTTTTTATTTTTGTGTAAATTCAAATCAAAGAAAACTGATCTAAATATACGATTGATTTTCCAGAATGTAAACTATGCAATTGTAATCTATGCACAATTCACTCGAAAAGTATGCAAATGTAATCTATGCACATTTTTCATTCATATTCTGAAAATGAGAATTCTAATTATGAAAATGTGATCTATGCAAGAGAATTCTCAAACACAAGACGATTCTAATGTCATCTAAGAACCAATCAAGTGCAAGTTGAGAAAATTGGGTGAGAGTTCCCAAGATCAAAACATAAAAACACTCAAAGGCGATTAACACTCATACACAATTTAGCCCCCCCTGAAAGCAAAAAGATGCAAAATTGTGAAAGGACTGAGAGAAACCTCCAAGTAATGACCAAAGGAAATCAAATCAAGAATTTCTCAAAAAGAGACTCAAAACACCCAATTGATGAAAGCTTAAAGCAGGAATGCCAATGAAACAAGCTTAGGTGAAGATCTTTGACAAGAGACTAATGGATCTGGGCAGTAAAAACTAATAAAAAGCAAAATCTAAGAGAAAAAATGCAAAAAATGGAAATTTCTTAATTTTTTTGCAGGGACGCAGGCAGCCTGTTAAGCCAGGTGTGGGCCCGCTCTGTGCACATAGAAACAGTGCGTACAAGGACGCACTGTGCAATACCCAGAGGGTGCGTCCTACTGGAAAATTCAAGAAAAACTAAATTGAATCTAACCCTAAGCTAACCCACCCAAACACAAAGTCACAGAGCCAAAAACCAGAAAATAAATGACTTTTCTCAGATCAAAGTTGCATACAAAGGAAAAGACTTTCACATCAATGGAGTCCCCAGTGGAGTCGCCAATTTGTCAGGCGGAAAGAGTCGATTGTGCGGACACAACCAACCTCCCTAGGAGCCTAAGACTCTCTAGTGACAAACAAGACAAACAAGAGCAATCCTTCTCTAAACATGCATTTACTATATGGGAAATCGAGTGTTTAGATCCTACCTGTAATCCAACGCTGTTGTAGCAGTCCAGCTCCGCTAATCCGGATGAGCTCCTCCTTCACTTTGAAACCTGCATACACTAACAATCAAACGATTAAATAGCACTTGATAATCTCATAGAATAAAACATATTTAACACATAGACCGAGGAGTACATGAAACAACTCATAAATAACAAGTTATTGAGAAGAATGGACTCATTTGCATTAATAGGTAACAAGAGGAACAAATACAACCTGAGCCTTGGTGTTGTGCAAGTCCCTCCCAGGGTCCATCAAGAGTTCTCCTTTACTTTGACAAAGCTCACCCACTTCCAAATAGAACAAGCAAAGATGGCAATCTCTCCTCACAAGCTTCTAAATGGGAGTCCTAATTCCTGCAGCATTTACCCTTAGAAATGTATAGCTTCCAACCTCCCCTCATTCTGGCCCAATGCCTGTATTTATAGTGCTCAAGAGGAAGTTAATCAGGTCCACCATCAATGGGATAATCCCCCTCTTTTGATGGGATAGCTCCCTTATTGATGGGATAAGTTCCTCTTTGGTAGAAGTGCATGAACGATCTGGAGGCGCTCAATACACGTCGAACAACCTTGTAGAATGCTCTAGAAATGACCATAAGTGACTTTTTAAAGATGAAACTTGCGCATTTTAACCTTTACATGGGGACGCACCTGCCCCTTTACATACAGAGCATCCAAAGACGTAGCTTTTTTGAACATTGGGTGCGTACTCGCAGGTAAGGTTGAGAGAACCTGCGTCCCCAGAGATAAATACATTTAGAAAGACTTTCTCTCTTTTTTGGAGTTTGACATGGAGAACAGAGGCATAAGACTTGCCTAAGAGGGTAGCATGACTGTTGATAGAGCCATCCTAACTGTAAATAGTCATGGTGACATTTTTTAGTGTAATAAGGTGATCAACTGATGGACTTCTTCAGCTTTATTTCCCAATTCTCCCACTGTTTTGTGGATTTCCTCTGTAGCCATTTTGACTAATTGTGTTTGTTCAAAAATAATCTGAATAGAAGGTCAAACCTCATTGATGGAATCAATGATGTTGCCCCACATAATTTATGTCATATCTCCAAAGGGCTCTGTTGTGGTCACCAACAACCCCCCCTCTTTGATTGGTATTAGCAATAACACCAAGCAAATGGGGACCCTTAACAAAAGTCCAAAAAAAAAACATTTTATCAATTTTTTTGTATTTTGACTCCCTAAAGCTATATCGCATCGCGAGAAGAGAGTGAGACGTTTTCCTATTCGCATAATGAGCTGCGAAGAAGCGACGCGAGATTCACCACATCGCTTATATTGTGAATCTCTCTTAAATAAAAAAGCTTAAGGAATCGCTGACGGCTGATATGCGACGTCGCATACCGCAACATCGCATAAGCAACACACAATGATTGGAGGATTAAGTGCGATCTGCGATATTGCGATCTGCGATATTGCGATCTGCGATTTGCGATCTGCAATTTGCGATCTGCGATGAATGCGATCATCAATTCTTGCAATGACACATCTTAAACAACGCAATCCTCAACACAGTGATGCGAGTCGCAGAAATCACTCATCGCAAAATTTCCTCGACACAGCGTTCAAGGAAAGCTATCTGCAGACCAAAATTGGGCACGCGCCTTAAAAAGAAATTAATGATTGTACGCCAAAATATCCATGAAGGATTGTGTTGTGTTTTTCGAAGAGTCAGTTCATTATGAGTGTCATGATTATGCATTCATTAGAGCTTAAAGCTTTCATGTCAATCTTTTTGCCGTTACTCTTTTCCTTTGCGTAAACTATAAGATAGCAACTAATATAAATCAATGTGCAGGAAACATCTAAGGAAAAGGGGAAAGCATCAATACTCGGAGAACAGAGAAGAGATGCCTTCGCAAACGGATGCCGCATGCAGCAGGACCGCGGATTCCAGAGTATCACTCAACAGATACTGATGGAAATAGACTATCCAAGACTCAGAGTCAAAGGTGCACAGAAGAAGCATGTTTACAAAAGATCCTGAAGCTTAGACTGGGTAAAGAAAAAAGAAAAACGCTAAAGAGGGAAAACGCACTAGAGAATCTTGGAATAAAGAACGGAAGCAATTTTCAATACAAAAAATTGTTCAGAGAGCAAAGTCCCTAACTTGTTCAGTCATTCGCAAGGCCGGAAACCGAAATAGCAACAACACAATCAGTTTGAGAGAAATTTGGGTTATTACCAAATATACACACAACGAATACACCAAGCCAGAGGAAAATATCTTCCAGTTTTTCAGAAAGCGGTGCCAGTGCTTCTTATTTCTATTTTCGTAACTCAAACGAAAGGAGAAGACAAACATCCGACTCTTCCCAGGTGAATGTTGCATTGCTTACAACACTAAGGAGCAAATACAGAAACGGTTAGAAATTAGATTCGATATTTAGAAATAAATTTGCTTTAGTAGAAGGGCGGTCATTTGAAACCGTGTCCTCAATTTATGTAATTAAGATTAATTAGTTAGCAATATTTAAGCCCTTCTCAGGCATTTCGAGAAGGGTCCAGAAATTTGTCAAAAAACTTGTCCTCAGAACATGCACTTTTGCACCCTCGGAGGGGGTTTTTGGTGAATGGATGGATCGAGATTTATCAATGTTTGCATTTAATGTCTGCTACTGATGTTGCTCTTTTTTACTCTTAGTAGATGTTAGAACAAGTAGAGATAAATCGTTATTGCTTGAAGCTTATGAGTGGAACCAGTCATAAATGGTACTTTTATCTCTTGACCAGTTTCTATTTATATTCTTAAAGTGATATGCAGTTTTCAATTGTTTATATGTTAATGCATGAATGTGTGGGTTACCATTTGGCACTTCTGTACGGTGGAGTCATTTATTTGTGTTTGATATATGAATAAATTATTATGCGATATGCTGTTCACAACTGTTTTTCTTAACTTCTTATGCAGAATGGTTTATCTTAACTTATTTCTATTCTTATGATAGTTGAATGTTCAAAATCTCTTTAGATCGCATAATAGAAGAAATACACCCCGGGTTAGCATAGATTAGATGTGTTGTTTTTTTATTAGATTAGAATAGCATAGAGTTAGTTTAGAAGTTTGAATTAAATTAGATTAAAATACTCCTGGATCAGCACCATCCAACTCTACACACACACACACCCCTTAGATTAGGAAACTGGTCCCATTATCCCCAGTCAGACCCGCTATACCAAACGGATAAGGAGCTGCCAACCAAGGTCCGGGCCGGGTGGGTATCCCCTTGTTGTCGACTCGAATTTCGGGGCTTCAACATATTTGGCACTAGAAGGAGGGCACGAACTATGAATGACACCTTATTCAAAATCTAAATACCATTCTGAGAGAAAATCACCCTCATCAACTCCCCCGACTTCCCCAGTACGTTTAAATCCAGAGTCAGAAGTCGCTCGAGTATCAACCACTCCTACATACCCTAATATTTCAGACCAATTTATCATTGAACCCCCTGAAGTTCAAACTCTGATTCGCAAACTCCAGGGATTTTCTATTTTTAATCAGAGGTCTGATAAAGTTCAAAGCAGCATGACTTCACAGTACAATCCTGCTCATCCTCTGACCAGATTAAAGAGTGAAAAATTTGGCATCCAGCCAACTGAATTCCCTCTTCCCACCAGGAAAAGAGCAAGGAAAAAACCACCAGAGTCTGACAGTGAGACTCTTTCATCTACGTCGTCCATCTCAACTCCCTCACCATGAAGTTAGTCACCCACGTCTTCATTCCAAACCACTCATCCATCTTCCACAACCCCTCCTCTTCAATCATCAAATATCATAATATCTTCACCTTCGCAGCATCAGGGACCATCCTCTGCACTTTCATTCATTAGCAGCTCAACGATGGCCCAGTCTCCATGGAACAATCCTAGGGCAGTTTTAATGCCTCCACCCCTGAGCCCAATACCGGCCCATCCTGAGAAATGGCTACCCAAATTCAATCTAGAAGCAGGCATGCTAGCTGAAGAGCATATCAAGAATTTCATGCTTTCTGTTAATATCAACGGAGTTACCAATGAGGATTCTATCGTCCGGCTTTTTCCCTACACAATGCAAGGGACAGCCGGGTCATGGTACTTTTCATTACCTTCCAGGTCTATCACAAGTTGGGACATTTTTCAAGGTCAATCCTTACCAAATTTGGTGATGACAGATCAACGACGACGTTAATAAATGACCTATCCAATCTTAAAGCCGAGGCTAGAGAACCCATCAAAGATTTTAATTTACGGTTCAATAAAATCCTCAGCAAAATTCCTACTGCTTCCCAGCCTAGCGAAGAAGTGAGATGTGAATGGTATATTACGGCCTTACCATCAAGCTTGGCAATCTTCGTGGATAGGGCAAACAAGACAACCTTAGTTTAAAACTTGATAGAGGCGATAGCAGTAGAGAAACGCGTAGTAGCCCTGGAAAAAAGATCTATGATAGAGGAACGCAAATCTAAGAAAGTCTCCTACAAGGAAGACCCCAAGAAGAAACAATCAAAAGATCCTTTTGATTTGGAAGGATTAAAATAAGTGTTAAAAAACATGTCCAATGAGATTATTGATATAAAAAAACAAGTAGCAGAAACTTCTTCGAGAAAGCCCTACAGAAGTTTTAAAAGAAATCCTTCAATGGAGGTGAAACCGCCCAACGCTATCTCAAATGTCGAATCCGAAGAAGAAGAGGAAGAAGAGAATACCACTGAAGGGCAGACTGATGACGAAGAAGTTGTGGAACTACAAGGAATGTGGGATTTCATCCTCCCATAAGAAGAAGATCAAGAAGCATTTCCGGTTAGCAGACGAAGCAAAAATCAACTTGATCCTCCCCAAACTACCCCTAAGCAGAAAGGCGCAAGCCCTGCAACAAAAGATAAAGTCGCAACAAAGAAAACAACCGCTAAAGCGACTCAATTTAGCCCAGTCCAATCAGATCAAACACCTACATCAAGAACACTGATTCTGTCGGATGAAATGGAGTACAACATTATTGATGACATGAAAAATACTAGGGCTAATATCACTCTTTATGAGTTGAGCAAATTGAAACATCAACAGAAGATAATGATGAAAGAATTACATGTCGTGCCTACTACATCTTTTCCTATAGCTGTAGCTTCCCACAACACGGGAAGACCTCCAACCAACACGATCAATAAGATTGACCCAAATGACATCGCCTTGATTGGAGGAAGATCAAGGTCTTACACTCCCCCTTTTATTCTGACTTATGAAATTTTCAACAAAAACGTGCACAATTGTTTGGTAGATTCTGGTGCTTCAATGAATATTTTACCCAGATCAATATGTGCCAAGTTGAATGTTCAACCACAAAAATCCGCAGTTCTCATAGTTCAGCTTGATCGATCCCAAGTCGAAGTGATTGGTGAACTTAATCAAGTGACCATAAGATTGTCGTCTAACCCGAAGGTATGTCAGGTTATTGACATTCTAGTAGCTGATATCCCTGAATTCTATGGCTTAATTCTTAGCAGGGATTGGTCCGAAAAACTCAATGGATACTTCTCAACCGACTGGTCGCACATGTGGTTACCCTACAATGGTAAACCGAATCAAATAAAGGTTGAACGAGAGTTACACCAGAAGTACATTGTGACGGAATTGGAGGGAGAAAAAGAAGCAATAGCATACAACAACAGTATCATAGGAAATTACTCAGTAGTTTCTTTCCTCGGCAATTTTAATGCTCATACCTCACCTTACTTAGAAAATTCAGTTTTATCCCAAGTCGAAAATTTGTCCCAAACTGATAATTCAAAGTGTGTTAATTTTTTAGATAACCCTGTAAATGCATCTTTGTTTTGGAACTTATATTTTGATGGCTCTAAATCTAATGAGGGAGCAGGAGCAGGATGCGTTCTGATTAGCCCAGATGGAAATAAGACCAAGCTTACGTGTAGACTTGAATTCGATTGCACAAACAATACAGGGGAATACGAGGCCTTGCTGCAAGGCCTATACAAAGCAATCGGGTTGAACGTTAAGTACCTTCAAGTCTTCGGAGACTCTGAGATTGTCGTCAAACAGGTACGTAAGACCATACAATGCCTATCAGGTCATTTGAAGCACTATCAATCTTTGGTACAAGATCTGACTGCACGTTTCATAGCATTCAATATTTCGTCAATCCCAAGACTCCAAAATACGAGCGCAGACCTGTTAGCTAACGTAGCCTCTAGACTTATTCTCTCCGAAGATTTTAGTCCATATATATTCTCAATAGGATTAATTTTTAGACCGTCCATCCCTGACAACATTACAAACTGGAGAGTATTCAATGACGATCCAGACATTGTAAATTTCCTACCTTCTGAAGGATCCTACTCAAATCAAATAATTGACGAAGACCATCATGATCACCAAATACAACAAAATAGCACTGATAATGCTATACCTAAATCGGTGGTTAAATTAGAAGACTTATATGATTTGAAAAGTCAGTTTAAAAGGTCTAACAATTCTAAACTTTACAGTTCAAGTCTAAGCTACGATTTAGTAAACCTAGGAACCGATGAGAAACCACAAAACGTTAATCTAGGCCACGGCCTAGCCCCTGAAGAAAAATTAGCATATATCCGTCTTTTGAGACAATACAGGCATTTTTTTGCCTGGAACTACGATGAGTTGAAGACATACGACACTTCTATCATTAAACACACTATCCCTATGATTGACAATGAAAAACCTGTCCAACAGAAGCTCAGAAAAATCCACCCCAATTTAGAAAATCAAATAAAAACTGAGCTAAATAAGTTGTTGAGAGCCAGAATAATCTTCCCCATCAGACATTCCAAATGGGTCTCCAATATGGTAACCGTTAGAAAGAAAAACAGAGATATTAGAATTTGTATCGATTTCCAGAATCTCAACAAAGCCTGTCAAAAAGACAATTTTCCCCTCCCACCTATGGAGCAGATATTACAGGCAGTAGCAGGCTCAGAATTAATGTCTTTTTTGGATGGATTTTGAGGATACAATCAAGTGCTGGTACATCCCGATGACCAGTTAAAAACCACATTCCGAACTAAATGGGGCACATACGCATATCGGAAGATGCCATTTGGTTTGATCAATGCCAGCGCTACATTTCATAGAGCCATGGACATCGCATTCAAAGGCTTAGTCAATAAATCTGTAGTGGTTTACCTGGATGATATAACAGTGTACTCCAAGAAGCAAAGCGACCATCTCAAAGACTTGAAACAAATCTTTCAACGATGTTTAAGGTATGGGATTTCACTTAACCCAAAGAAATCTTTTTTGGCATTAAGTGAAGGAAAACTTCTGGGATTCATAGTGTCAAAATCTGGTATTCACATTGAACCTGACAGAATCAAAGAAATTTCTGAAATATCCATGCCTCATAACAAAAAATCCATGCAATATTTCCTTGGTCAAATCAATTTTGTGAAGATATTTGTCCCAGATTTCTCACATATTGTTTCTCCTTTGCAAAATACGATAAAAAAGAATTCAAATTTTAAATGGGGTCAAGATGAGCATGAAGCATTCAACTTGATCAAACGAGCCACCATTAACGCTCCATCTTTAGCGACCCCAAATTTTTCAAAATATTTTATCTTATACACGTTTGCCTCAGAGAAATCTTATGCCGCGATTCTAACTCAAGCAAATCAAGAGAAAGTGGAAGCTCCAATCGCATTTTTAAGCTCGAATTTACAAGGTGCTGAACTCAACTATTCAGACGTGGAGAAATAGGCATATGATGTTTTCAAAGCGATCAAATATTTCAAACCTTTCCTACTTAAAGCCCATACTAAGGTCATAGTACTATTTCTAGCGGTAAGAAACCTTCTGATACAGAAAGATGTGGGCGAAAAAAGAGAAAATTGGATCACCACTTTACAAGAATACGATCTTGAGATCAAACCAGCAAACATTGTAAGAGGTCAAGGCTTCTACAAAATGTTGGCTAGAGCATCACAAATTCCTGAGAATTCATCTAAAGAGGTACATATGTATGAGGTAAGCCTAAACGATGCAGAATCATTATATGCTGACACAATTTATTATCTTAAGAACGGGTATGCTCCATCACACCTAGATCACACCAAGAAAAGAGCTCTGAGGTTGAAAGCTAAACAATACCAGCTCATAAATGATGTTTTGTTTAAAAGGAATTACGATTTTGCGCTTCTTAGGTGTCTTGAGAAAACTGATGCCGAAAAGGTTTTGCAAGAACTCCACGATGGACCAGCAGGCGGACACTATGCTGGAGATGCTACTGCACATAAAATCTTATGTGTAGGATATTATTGGCCCACGCTGTTCAAAGACTCACACATCCACGTGAGGAAATGCCAAGTCTACCAGACTGCTGCAGGGAAACAAAAGAAACCGTCCATGCCACTACAGCCGGTAAACATCGAGCAACCATTCAGCCAGTGGGGCTTGGACGTAATAGGTGAGATCATTCCTCACTCTTTTAAGCAGTATAGGTACATCCTCACGGCAACAGATTATTTTACTAAATGGGTAGAAGCAGTTCCTCTCAAGACAACCAATTCTGAAAACATTATTGAATTCATAGATCAATTTATAATCACTAGGTTTGGATTGCCAACGACCTTAATGTTTGATAATGCTTCATACTTTTATGGAAATACAATGACTGAGTTTGCACTTAAAATAGGGTTCAAACTAAAATATTCGGCCAACTACTATCCGCAACGTAATGGATTGGCTGAATCAACAAACAAAAACCTGATTAGGACTATTAAAAGAACAATCGACCAAAACCAAAAGAATTGGCACAAAGCATTGGTAAATGCTTCATGGGCAGATAGAATAACGAAGAAAGCTTCAATCGACACTTTTCCCTTTAGTTTAGTTTATGGGAAAGAAGTGGTTCTTCCAACTCACTTAGTCATTCCCTCTTTGTCTTTAGTACAACACATTGATGAGGTATCTACCTCCTCCATACAACTCAGACAAATGGAAATAATTAAATTAGAATAACGACGAGAACAAGCTAAGAAAACCCATGCTCATCACCAAGCGCTGATAAAATCCTCTTTTGACTCAAGAATAATGACCAGAAAAAATTTTCAGATGGGATATTTAGTTCTGAAATGGGATAAGGTTCATGAAGAAAAGGGCAAACATACGAAATTTCAGAAACTGTGGCTTGGTCCTTTTCAGATTGTAGAACTCATAGGCCCATCGATGTTTATGTTGCAGGATTCAGCAGGTAGAAGAGATTCTTTGCCTGTTAATGGACAGATTCTTAAAATGTATTTTCCATAGAAGATCACTCTTCTATTTTTGCAGGATAGTTTTAGTTTTTTATTTGTTTTTTCTCTTTCTTATAAATAAAACCAGTTGTAGATGGTCACTAAAAGGGTTCATGAAAAAGACACCAATTCTCTATCAGATTTTGAGCTTTTCACTTGTGCAAGCAGCAAATTTTTTTCGAAAAATCGGATTTTTATTATTGACAGGTAGAGTTAACTTTAGCCTAGACATGATACTAGTTTCAACTTCAAAAATTTGACGAAAGCAACCTTTGGTAAAAAATTGTTTTATATCAACACAATGAAAGGTATCAATAATAAAATAAATATTCTCTGTAAAGCTGCTGTTTTCAAACTCTATTATTGTCATCCATAGCTTTCTTAAGGAAAAACAATGACTTCCTCCCTGCTAAAGGAAATCGCAGCGTTCAGAGGAACAGTCCGAGAAAACACTATATCTCAAAGAATAAGAGGTCTCATCATGAGCCGGCTTATCATGATCACATATATTATAACTTGCTGACTTTGCCAATACTGTATACCAAAACAGGGCAACGACTCAGGATTGTTGCAATCAAAAGACAAGGGCTCTCATCACGAGCCGGCTTGTTCAGCAAAAGTGTAAATCAAGTGAATGACTGTGTCATAATTTGGCCACCAAACCAAGACATTGTTCTTAAGAGAATAAAAAAGGAAAAAGTGTCAAAAAGGGTTTTTCCTCTGAAATGTTGTAAATAACCTCAAGTAGGATAAAGGATCATTGTTGGGTAACAGGTAACCCTGTCGAGGCTATGGACGCTTGCAGGCAGCAAAGGCTCTACCTACGACAAATGAGCATATTTTAAAAAGCTAGCACAGAGAGAAGACCTTATTTTATCTTTAAAAGACCAAGTAATGTCTAGTGTGAACATAAGAACTAAGCCTGAGGAAACAAAGGATTGGAATATGAAAAGGTTGAGACGAAGTATCAGTGCTAGGATAAGGCATAATATACTCTATTTGTCCATAACAAAATTTAGACATATGAAAATTTTTCTGCTTCGGAAGTTAGAATTCAATAGAAAAACAGAGATAACTTTTCTTCACAGTGAATCGCCATTGTTGTGGTCACCAACAACCCCCCCTCTTTGATTGGTATTAGCAATAACACCAAGCAAATTGGGACCCTTAACAAAAATCCAAAAAAAAACATTTTATCAAAATTTTTGTATTTTGACTCCCTAAAGCTATATCGCATCGTGAGAAGAGAGTGAGACGTTTTCCTATGCGCATAATGAGTTGCGAAGAAGCGACGCGAGATTCATTGCATCGCTTATATTGTGAAGCTCTCTTAAATAAAAAAGCTTAAGGAATCGTCGACGGCCGATATGCGACGTCGCATATCGCAACATCGCATAAGCAGCACACAATGATTGGAGGATTAAGTGCGATCTGAGATATTGCGATCTGCGATCTGTGATGAATGCGATCATCAATTCCTACGATGGCACATCTTAAATGATGCAATCCTCGACACTGTGATGTGAGTCGTAGAAATCACTCATCGCAAAATTTCCTCGACACAGCGTTCAAGGAAAGCTATCTGCAGACCAAAATTGGGCGCGCGCCTTAAAAAGAAATTAATTATTTTACGCCAAAATATCCAAGAAGGATTGTGTTGTGTTTTTCGAAGAGTCAGTTCATTATGAGTGTCATGATTATGCATTCATTAGAGCTTAAAGCTTTCATGTCAATCTTTTCACTGTTACTCTTTTCCTTTGTGTAAACTGTAAGATAGCAACTAATATAAATCAATGTGCAGGAAACATCTAAGGAAAAGGGGAAAGCATCAATACTCGGAGAACAGAGAAGAGATGCCTTCGCAAATGGATGCCGCATGCAGCAGGACCGCGGATTCCAGAGTATCACTCAACAGATACTGATGGAAATAGACTATCCAAGACTCAGAGTCAAAGGTGCACAGAAGCAGCATGTTTACAAAAGATCCTGAAGCTTAGACTGGGTAAAGAAAAAAGAAAAATGCTAAAGAGGGAAAACGCACTAGAGAAGATTGGAACAAAGAACGGAAGCAATTTTCAATACAGAAAATTGTTCAGAGAGCAAAGTCCCTAACTTGTTCAGTCATTCGCAAGGCTGGAAACCGAAATAGCAATAGCACAATCAGTTTGAGAGAAATTTGGGTTATTACCAAATATACACACAACGAATACACCAAGCCAAAGGAAAATATCTTCCAGTTTGTCAGAAAGCGATGCCAGTGCTTGCTATTTCTATTTTCGTAACTCAAACGAAAGGAGAAGACAAACAGCCGACTCTTCCCACGTGAATGTTGCATTGCTTACAGCACTAAGGAGCAAATACAGAAACGGTTAGAAATTAGATTCAATATTTAGAAATAAATTTGCTTTAGTAGAAGGGCGGTCATTTGAAACCGTATCCTAAATTTATGTAATTAAGTTTAATTAGTTAGCAATATTTAAGCCCTTCTCAGGCATTTGGAGAAGGGTCCGGAAATTTGTCAAAAAACGTGTCCTCAGAACATGCACTTTTGCACCCTCGGAGGGGGTTTTTGGTGAATGGATGGATCGAGATTTATCAATGTTTGCATTTAATGTCTGCTACTGATGTTTCACTTTTGTACTCTTAGTAGATGTTAGAACAAGTAGAGATAAATCGTTATTGCTTGAAGCTTATGAGTGGAACCAGTCATAAATGGTACTTTTATCTCTTGACCAGTTTCTGTTTATATTCTTAAATTGATATGCAGTTTTCAGTTGTTTATATGTTAATGCATGAATTTGTGGGTTACCATTTGGCACTTCTGTACGGTGGAGTCATTTATTTGTGTTTGATATATGAATAAATTATTATGCGATATGCTGTTCACAACTGTTTTGCTTAACTTCTTATGCAGAATGGTTTATCTTAACTGATTTCTATTCTTATGATAGCTGAATGATCTTTATTACCAGTTATTGTTCGAAATAACTTTAGATTGCATAATAGAAGAAATACACCCCGGGTTAGCGTACATTAGATGTGTTGTTTTTTTTTATTAGATTACAATAACATAGAGTTAGTTTAGAAGTTTGAATTAAATTAGATTAAAATACTCCTAGATCAGCACCATCCAACTATACACACACACACACCCCTTAGATTGGTAAACTTGTCCCATTATCCCCAGTCGGACCCGCTATACCAAACAGAACACGAGCTGCCAACCAAGGTCCGGACCGGGTGGGTATCCCCCTTGTTGTCGACCCAATTTTCGGGGCTTCAATAGGCTCTTACAATGTTAAGTTCTTTTCGAGGGCTTTTATCCTGTCTACCATCCTTTGGATTTTCTAGGCCTCTTCCTTCTGATGAATTTGTGCAAGTTTGCAATTGGTCTCCAAACTTATCACTTGTTCTCCGAGTTTCTTTTTCACTGTTAGTTTCAATCGTTGGAGGATTTCATCTGCCTCCTTTCCTGCTTCTCTACTGTTGAAAATAAATGGGCCCAATTAGTCCTTTATTCTAGGTTGGGCTTTCTTCTTAGCTTTTACAAAGTGTACCTCATCTGAATTGATCATTTGCCTATAGTACTCAAGAAAAACAATCTCATGGGGAGGTATCTAGGCAATTTGTAAGGTGGCAATTCACATCCATAGATTCAGATTTTAGTGTGGTTTCGGTACAAGTACCAATCCCCCACTTTGTATTACTTTGATAACTGTAGGACCCTCCTGATGTCTGCACTGATTCTGGGTGGAGGGCTTCCTAGTAGCATAGTTGTCATAGGCTACACAAAGAGGTCTATGAAATATGTACAAGAGTATTGAGAATCATATTGATGAATCCAAGAAGTCGAAGAAAATCATTGATCTGGGGTTGCCTCTGGTATCAAGCTTTTGGAGGGCAATTGGTAATATAAGAATAAATGATATAGAGATGAAAAATACTTAAGCACTCTTTCATTTTCTAATCTCATGGATTGATCATGCATTTTGTCAGCAATAAATTTGGCATAGTCAAACATGATGGTTGGTGGTTGGCCAAGAGAATAGATGGACATAAAGGATATTATGATTTCATAAACAAATTCACTTATGGTGTAGCCTAGCATACTAGATATCACATCTATAAAGTCTCGGCCAAGGATGGAGAATATAGTCGACAGATAAGGAGGAGAGTCCTTTGTGACATACTATTCTTCCCTGACAAAGTCTGGAATAACCAAGCTAGCAGGATTGAGGTCAGTGTAGGGTATATGTTTAGCATATCTCCAATGGAAAGAGGGGTTATGCTTTGGCTTGGTTGCAATTGAAGCATCTAGTTAATGGATTCAATAGTGATAGTAAATAGAACAGATTGGTCAGGGGTTCTCACTTCCCTCTCGACGGGATAATAATTCATCTAGCAATGATGTACAATATTTGGAAATATATGCACGTTGGGGAACTAGTACTTTGGTAAGCCTGATTCCCAAAGTCCAATGGAGTCTGCTTTGTTCAATTACTAGTCTCTGTACTTGCGAAAAGGTTTCAAAAGTGATTTTGAGACTGAGGTGTCTTCAATTTGGAAATCTTTGTCTACAAGTGGGAGATGGTCTAATTCCCTGTGGTGAGTCGCAATGGGCATGATACTTAATGCAATTGGGGCTTCCATACTTGGTTCCTGTAGATTCAATTATGGGGGTAAAGGGTTCAATGAAATTTGGGGAAATTGGTCTAGTTTCGAAGTACTTTTTAGGATTACTAGGCAACTTAAATTTACTAAATTACTTAGTTTTTAAAGCAATTTAGTTCAGGTTCAGTAAGAAAATAGTGTTTCTCAGTGGAAATGGGGTAAATACCTAGTTTAAGCTATTTGAATGGAGTAATGGTGTTGTGCGTTGTTTTCAAGAAGTGCACGGGTCTACAAGGTAGTCTAGAGTTCAGCGACTTCAAAAAGTTGACGGTTGGTAGAAAGTCGACAATTGACTGTACTATGTGCTTTGCATGGAAGTTAGAATGTTTTTTTCACGATAAAAATGAAAAGACTATAAGTTTTTTGCTTTTATGTGTGAAGTCAATGATATTGGTGGGTACAATGGGAAAGGATAGTTGGCGCCAATCGGGGGATGTGAAATTTTGGCACTTATCAGAAGGCGTTAAGTGGAATCCATTGCACCGATTTTTGAGATAAGTGGTTTTGGGGAGAGGCCATCCGATGCCATTCATCAGATGCCATGTAGTGGCAAGGTGAACAATGAAACCGCTCACATCGGGTGGGTAAAGGTCGACCTTCGGAGGCCGCCCGATATGAGCGTCAACCATTTGATCTGAAGGGGTCAGATCACACGATGATCAGGGCAATGATTTGACCAACAAGTTAATGGATGGGCCCAACAGGATATTAACTACAGATTAGGGAGGCTTAATGACATCGGGGGTGATTTAATTGGAGGGGATAGATTTAATCAATCACTGATTGACTAATTACTCGTTTTTATTTGGTTGTGGGTTATGGTTCTTAATTGGCCATTAATCAACTAATTAATCCATTTATTTAATTTAGTTAACAAGGTTTATATTTCGAACCTCGGGGGTGCAATATTTATCATACGGGTTTAATAAATAATACGGGAAAGGGTTTGTTTTCGAGAGTTAAATAAATATAACATAACTTAAAAGCTAATATTAAATCAAGGCGGAAAGAAAATGCGCTAAGCATAATGTCTTGACATTTATTTATATATCCGCATTTGCACAGTATAACTTAGGCTAAATGACTTTTGTGGGTTTTTTATGAAAAAGGGGTTTTGTATGGGGTAATTACTTTGCATACGCAAATGGTGATTTTACCTTTGAAAAGGGTTTTTTTAGGTGAAAGGAATAAATTATGGAGGAAGTGAGTGTTGGCAAGGGGGTTTTAGTACTTAGACCCTATAAGTTATTGGGCTAAGGGCCGGTCCCTCTAGAAGTCAGAGAAATGCTCTGAGCCCCTTCAGCTTAAGGTTTTAGGTACTTTTGACTTTACTTATGGGATGTTAGTGAAATTAAAAGTAAAATGAATGGGGAAATTAATCACTTGATGTTGTAAATGTTCCATTATCATTCACATTGTTAGCAACTTGATGATGAAAGTAAATGATATGATTTTATCCAATCAATCACCATAATTCTACAATCGTCTAGCTACTTACCCATCTACTCTTCCTACAATTTTTTCTACTCTTTATTAGGGTGCACTTAGGTTGGTAGACCCTTATCAAAACATTTTATTTTCTTTTAAAATATAATTCTATCTAAGTCTATCTTAATTACATCCAATGGCTCAGATTAAACTATTGAACCCCTTTTATTTATTGTACCTATCTTCCTATCTGCCAAATTGAACAGTTTGGTAAGATTCTATTCTCTATCTGTAAGCAATAAATTGAAAACATGGAATAACCAATATTAAATTGTTTGGTTACCATGGATCGTGGCATAAATAACAAGTTGCAGACAATCATTATTGTACAGAAAGTAAAATAGCAATGGCATTTGGACTTGCACACTTTCATGATATTTTTATTTTTCCTCAGGGTTCATTTTTCATCTTTTTTGACCTTTTTCATTCTTTTTGTCCTTTGATTTTTCTTTTAGGACACACCCTCTTCACAAGTTTTTTTTTTTTTTTTTTTTTTTTTTTTTTTAAATATGGAAAACATTTGCAGAAAGAAAATTTATGTACATATTACATATTTGACCTTCAACCATTCAAAAATTATGACACCTATTGGTATAGGAACATAACACTAGCCATCACATGCATTTCGTAAAACATATCACGAATATGTAATCTACAATAGTAAATAACATATCTAAGAATGGGGGTCTCATACTTAGCTGAGAATTGCCAAGAATCATTGATGTGTCAACACATTCACTGCCATTTCATCCATTAGGTTATAGGCACATTTTTTATTCATTCAAAAATAGAAACATGAAGAAATCCATACATAGTCATTGTCATAATACATATTTGTAACAAGCATAATAACAACATAAATACCAAGGAAACAACAACCATATAATACACATATAAAATATTATAATACTCATGAGATAAAAAGGAGAAATAAACTCATATTAATTATGAAAAATCCAACCAAGTATGGGACTACCACATTCCACCCAACCGTAGATTGGTTGAGCCAAATCTCTCCTCAACCATTCAGCCCCATGCCATATTCCAATAATGAATGGGGGATCTAACAGAACACATTAATCAAAAACCATCCATGGCTTTCAGAGGCCATCCACCTCAACCCATCAAACATTGATTCCACCTCACAGTCGGACATCACAAAACCATCAATAAATTGGTCTCTATCCAAGCCTTCTAGGGCTCCAGAGTGTTTGTTCCAACCCAACTTCCAGGACTAGTAACTCAACCCACACCTTATTCTTGGCTTCTAGAGATTTTTTCCAACCAGGGCATCCTAGACTAGTAACTCAACTGACAACTTATTCGGGACTTCTAAATCATTTGTCCAACAAAGTTTTCAAAGACTAGTAATTCAACCGACCTTGGTCTTCTAAAGTGTTTGTCGAACCAAAGCTTCTAGGACTAGTAACGAAACCCAAGTTATTAGAGGGTTTCCAGAGCATTTGCTCGACCAAAGCTTCTAGGACTAAAACTCAACCCAAGCCATTATAGGACTTCCAAAGAATTTTTCCAACCAAGGCTCGAGGAACTAATAACTCAACCCAAGCTAAAGGTGACATGAAAGCCAAATAGAAAAATTAATAAATGAACCCACAACACCATGGCTATCTAGGAAATGGAAATGCTAGGAAACTCCACAATCAAATGAGGCAATCCTCCATGCCAATGCCAGATCATAAGCAAGAAGCCACATGCATATGCCATTCATGTCTAAACTAGTGAGTAAAACGTACATGCAACTCGATACTTGCAAGAAAACCCATTGTAGTTGTTCATCCCGATGTCCTCTTGCACATTGCATCTGTTTCGTTACCTTATTTCTCCAAAACTCCAACCATGCCACACTCTCCAAGAGTGCTCCAAGAAAAATATAAGTACCCAAGAGTATGAGAGAGAGAATAGAGAGAGAGAGAGCTCCAAAACTAAGGTTACTAAGATTACACTGACCAAGCCCACCCACTAATCCTCATAACCCTTTTTATCAATTAGGCCTATATTTTCTTCAATTTCCATTATTTTCCTTCATCTTCCTCGTCACATGCAACCTGTGACCTTTCGCCTTCCTCTTCTCCTAATTTCATTTATTTTGATAAATAAAATGCGATTAAATGGCTTACGCCTTTCCAAATCCTTTGTCATTGCCTTTGTCAATTTCCTTGGCCATAATAATAGAAATGAACACCCAATAGGATGTTTTTCCCACAACTAAGCTTAGAATACATTTCTCATCACTGTGGTCTTATACATTTTACGTGAAGTTTTAATGAGGGCCATTAAATTCCTACTCTATTTACAACCTAGATCTAGTTTCATATCTAATTTTTGTTTCATGAGTTTTGATTTGATTTGGTTTCTTGCTCTTTGTTGAGTTTGTATCCAATTCTTATGATTTATTTTTCTTGCATTTGGTGGTGCTATTGCCTCTAATTTAGTTTTATTGTTCAAATCTTAACTATAAATGTTTCTTTTGGTATTTTTTATATATTCTCCCCATCAAATTGGAAATCTATTGCATTCCCCATTCCTTTCTAGTTTCTCCCCCAATTGGGCTTATTGGTTTCTCTTTGACATTGAGATAAAATGCTTACTTTATTTACAACATCTATGTGTTATTTATTATCTTTCTTTTGATTTCATGTGAGATATCTTTCCTAAAAAATCACGAGTCTAGAAATTTTTCAGTGTCTTGTGTTCTTTCTTAGTTTGTTTTCTCTTTCGAAGCAATTTTTTGTGTTGTCTTCTTCGTTATTTTTGTTATAATTTTTGATAATTTCATAAAATTATTTATTCAAGGTGTTTGAATTCATTATTTTCACTTGGAAATGGAAAAATTTATTTACCCTCCTCTACTTAGTTTTCATTTGTAATATTCCTAACCCAGAATATTCCTCAAACCCCAACAAAACCTCCAACCAAATATACGCAAATGATATAATAACCCAGAAGTGATAAAGTAACAGTGGAACAAAATATAATAATGTAAACTGGAAATATAAATAGATACCCAAGAAATGCAGTGAGAAATGCCAAGCAATTTTATTATACTGAGCAATAAATGAGTACAAGAGGTGATTAGATAGATGACACCTCGACTTGCATCAGGCAAGTGAAGAAATACTCTTAGAATGAAAAGAATGGTCTCTCTGCGTGGACACTACTGCTGTGTTGCTACTGCTTCTAGAAAACAAATGATGATTTGGGGCTGCTCCCCTCCTTGGAAAAAGTTGAAACTCTCAATTCGGGCTCTTCTCAAGAAACCTAGAAAAATCTAGAAAGCTTTCCTAGAATGGCCTCACACTTATCTGCATCCCAGCTGCTGGGAAACTGCCATGCTGCTGCTACTGCTAGAAGTCGAATGAGGATTTTGGGCTACTCCCTTCCTCAGAAAAGGCTGAAACTATGGAATCAGACTCTACTAAAAAAACCTATCAAAACCTAGAAAGATTTTCTGAAATGGTCGACCCCCGAAAATCACCCCCTTGGGGTTCTGCATAGTTCCTCAAAGATGCTGATGAAACTGGTGATGAAACTGCCACTGAAATGTTGATGAATCTACTCTTGGAATGCCAATGGAAATACCTTGCCCAAGAAGGCACTCGAATTCCCCTGGCGCTAAGGGTGAGATCTCGGAACGGAGACACTCAATGCACTAAACAGTGCTGCAGACTAGCTAAACAGCCAGCGTACTCTAAGTCGAAATGACTATCAAAAATGCTCATAACAAGAATGATCCAAAATGCGAGGGCTCCTCTCTATTTTATAGCCTCTGCCTCTCACAATCCCTAGGTTCGCCTCCTCTTGCGTGATTCCCCTCTTGCAATGTGTTCTTCCCTCCTGTGTAGCCCCTTCATGTGTTTGCATGGGCTCCATTTTTGCGTCCCCCTTTGCCCCCCTTGGCTTCTCCTTAGGTCATAGTGTTGTGATATTAGGAAGTGAATTTTTATTCTTAAAATGAGTTATGTCCCCCCTCCTCACTTTTTTATTTATAAATAACCATAAAAGGCAAAAATTGGGCAAAATCGAATATTCCAAATAACCTTGGCTAATTAGGAATATTACAGTCTCCCCCGACAAAATGTTGCTTGTTATCAAGCAACTGAAGTGATGGATGCTACAAGATCTTCTCACTTTCCCAAGTGACATCCTCATCTATCAAATTCTTCCACCTCACTAAGATGTCCTGGACTGTCCTGCTCTGCAGCTGCCTGTCCCTGGTATCAATGATAGCCTCTGGCTGCAATACCAAATGCCCCTTGTCATCCATCGGTGGTAGCTCATATATCACTGTTAGATGTTACCCCAATGCCTTTTTCAGGCATGATACATGGAAAACGTTATGAATCTTGCTGCCTTGGGGCAGCTCCAACTCATATGCAACCTATCCAACCTTGTGTATCACCATATATGGCCAATAAAAGCGGCCCGAATTAAGCTTGTCAGCTCCCTTCTGCTTTAGTGACGACTGTCGGTATGGCTGTAACCATAGGTAGACCATGTCCCCTACCTCAAACTGTCTCTCCACCTGACCCCTGTCGGCATACAACTTCTGTTGGTCCTGTGTTGTAGCCATGTTATCCTAGAGAACTCGGAGAATATCCTAACTCTCTGGGATCCATATCTTGGCTCTGGGAGCCTTGCTATCACCAAACATCACGTCAGCAAAAGATAAAGAATGATACCCATATAAAGCATAGAATGGTGACATACCAATGGACATGTGATGTGAAGCATTGTAGCAGTACTCCCCTAGATGCAGCCACCTCAACCTTGCTCGCTACTGCCCACTAACATAGTTACACAAGTAGCCCTCTAGACACTTGTTAACTATCTTTGTCTGCCCATCCATTTATGGGTGATAACTAGTACTCAGTGTCAACTCTGTCCCCACTAATCGGAAAATCTCCTACCAAAACCTGCCCATGAAACGATTGTCCCTGTCACTGACGATGGTCTTAGGAAGACCATGTAGCCTGAAGATCTCCCTGAAGAACAGCTCGACCACCTGTGTTGCTATATAGTGTGCGGATATGGCAAAGAAAAGTGCGTACTTCGTTAGTTGATCAACGACAACAAAGATGCAGTCCTTGTCCTGCACCATGGTCAACCCTGTGATGAAATCCATCGAAATACTCCCCCATTTCCTCTCTAGAATGGGAAGAGGCTGTAATAATCCTGCGGGATGGATCATCTCTCCCTTGTTCCTCTCGCAAACATCACACTCTTGGATGTGTTGGACTACGTCCTCCTTGAGGCCCTTCCATGAGAACCTCTCCCTAATGGCCTTGTAGGTTTTGGTAAAACCCTAATGTCCTGCCAATGGGGAATTATGTGATGCCTGGAGTATCTTCTTCTTGAGCTAAGACCCCTCATTCAAGAAGATCTGGTCCCTGTAGTAGATGATCTCATCAACCACCCTGTACCTATCATGTACCACCTGCCCATCCAAAACCTCACATGCAAACCTGTCCTTGGAGTACTCTACTAAGAGTTCAGCCCTCCAATCTATATCCAAGCTCATAAGAGACAACGTGGATAGTCTACATGAAAAGGCATTTGCTACCATGTTGTTCCTACCTTTGACATACTCAATGTCAAAGTCATATTCTTGGATCTTACTGATCCACTTCTACTATCTCTCTTGTAGCTTCTTCTACTCCAAAAAGAACTCGAGGCTGTTGTCATCAGTCCTCACCCTAAACCTGTTGCCTACCAAATACCGCCAGTACTTAGCCAATGCATGCATGATGGCTAGCATCTCCTTGTCATATATGGAATACAACCTCTCATGCGGAAGGAGCTTCCAGCTCTCAAATTCTATCACGTGACCTCCCTACATCAATACTGTGTCGATCCCCTTTCCTGACGCATCACACTCCAAGACAAATGGCTGCATAAAATATGGCAATGCAAGCACTGGGAAACTGCTCATAACCTCGTTGAGCCTGTCAAAGGCTCGCTGCGCTATATCTAACCAACTGAATGCCCCCTTCTTCGTCAAATCTGCCAGGGGTGTAGCAAACTGTGAGAAACCTTTGACGAACTTATGGTAATAAGTGCAAATGCCAATGAATCCTCGAAGTTCCGTCACATTTCTCGGCTCCAACCATTCCCTGATGGCCCTGATCTTCTCCTCATGGACCCTCACTCCTTCCGCCCCTATGATGTGTCCCAGATACAACATATCTGCCAACCCAAACTCACACTTGGAGAGTTTGGTATAAAATTCTTTCTCCTGTAAGATACAGAGTATTGTCTCAATGTGCTGGAGATACTCCTCCCAAGTCCTACTGTAAATGAGAATATCATCGAAGAATACCAACACAAACTTCCTCAAACGACTATGGATGATGTGATTCATGCGGGACTGAAATGTAGCTGGGGCATTGGTTAGACAAAAAGGCATCACCAAGAACCTAAAGTGCCCATAGTGACACTTGAAGGTGGTCTTGGGAATATCCTGCTCCCTCACATGAATCTGATGGTACCCAGATCTCAAATCAATCTTTGAGAAGAATCGTGCTCCCCTCAACTCGTCCATCAACTCATCAATCCTGGGTATAGGGTACCTATTCTTCAGGGTATTTTTGTTAAGGGCATTGTAGTCGATGCACATGCTCAATGTACTGCCCTTCTTCACCAACACCACAGAAGAAGCAAAAGGGCTCGTGTTCAGTCGAATGTGCCCAAGAGCCAGCAACTCCTAGATATCCCGCTCAATCTCATCCTGATAGGCCTTGGGGTGCCTATAGGGGGTGGTGATCACTTATTGGATGCCCTACTCAAGCTCGATAGTGTGCTCAAACCCCCGGTTCAGTGGCTTTCCTGGCGGAATCTCCCCAAACACTATGGCATACCAGTCAAGGGTGGACTGTATCCTTGGATGTACCATTCGCCCTGTAGTCCCTACCTTTGATGCACGCAGCTCTACTGCCCACTCTATGTCTCCCTTTCAGAAGACTGCCTCCATTTGATGAGCCGAAACAGTCTGAGGCGGATATGTGTGTTGTCCCCATACCTTCTCATGCCTCCCTATCATCTCATCATCACACTCCATCTCCAGGTTCTTCTAATCTATCCTGACCTTCCCTAGAGTGATGAGCCACTGAACACCCAGTATCATGTTGGTGTCCGGAATATCGACCACGAAAAAGTGGTCACTCAATGTGTAGGTGCCCATTGTCACCGATAGCTCTGGAAGATAATGAGCACACATCATAGTCTGATCTCTTGGGACCACTACGAAAAACCCATCAAAGCTCTCTGTATGTATACATCTCCGCTCAGCCATCTGGGCATCGATGAAGTTGTGGGTTCCCCCATTGTCATCCAGAACTTATACCCGCTAGCAACATGTTCTATCTTGTACGCATAGCGTCAAATACTTGGGAACTACCCGCAACACTGCAAGGGACCCTCCAGTGGGTGAAAAATGTGCACCACCTACTATTGGTGGTGGAGGTGGCAAAGGTCCTTGTATGGAATGGCTATCTCCTACCTACACATCCTCCTCGTCATCATCTTCTCCACTACTCCTGGAGAAGACCTCAATGAAATGTGCTTTACCAGCAGCACATCTATGTCCTGGTGCCATGGCTCCTAACAAGTGAAGCACAAATGCTTCTTCTTCAGCTACCTCCTAGCATCATCGTCAAGCTATACTCGTCCTAGATTCCCCTTTGGAGGTGGAACCCTCACATCCTTTCCCTTAGACTAGAAAGTGTGTCTCTGCGGGTAAGGTGTCCGGGTCCTGGGTAAGACATCCTATAAGTCTCTGTTCCTACTGATAGCGTCCTGGAGCGTAGCTAGTCTAGTGGATTAGAATGAACCCTGAAGTGGCTCTGTTAACCCCTCAACATACATATAAACCCTTCGTGCCATGGATAGGTCTGACACCACCACAGAGATCCTCAAGAAATCTGTAATGTAGGTCTCTGGGCTCCTTGTTTGTTTGAGCCTCGTCAGCTCAACAAAATGATGCTCTGGATCCCTCCGATCAAATCACTCCATCAGTCTCTCGATAAAATCATCATATGTCATCAATGTGGAGTGCCCTATTGTAATAATCCCATGAAACCACCAATCTTGGGCCTCACCATCCAAATGCAATGTTGCCATTTTGATGGCCTCTATCTCCGACATCTGGTTAAGCTGGAAATAAATGTCCAGTTTCTCCACCCAAGACTTTGTCGAACTATTTGATGAACCATAAAACGTAGGCAAGTTGAATCTACTCGTTGCATGGTGGGCGTCACCATCATCGTAATGTTGATACCCTCTGTGATGGTCGCAGGGTCTACTATCCCACTGGAGCTGAACAAAATCTCTGAATGAGAAAGCTTCCCTCAAAATCACCCATATGTCTCGGCTCTTCCTCCTACTGGCTGTGGCTACTAACACGGTGGGCAGGGTAGAGCGTATAGGGGCATGCGAGGCCCCCTGCTGCACAGTATCACGCTATTTTGGCAAGTGATGGGATGCACATGATCCCTCACCGATCTAAAAAACTCATGGGCTCTCCTTCTGTCTACCCTCTACTTCAATGAATCTCTACCCCATCACCTCAATCTGCCTGGATAGATCTTGCACTGATTTTAGGAGCATATCTACAAATCCCTTCCCATCCTCATTTGCCATCTGCTCTGTGTCCATTACTGGCTCTCTCTGTTCTGCGTCTACCAAAGGTTTCTCTTATTCTGCGTCTGCCACAGGAACACAATCTCCCTCTTCGTAGGTATTCTCCAACCTATGCCTAGTGTCTTTGTATCTCTGACCTCTGTAATAGATATAGGGTTTTCCCCCCAGTGTCATAGATTGCTAGCTCCACAGGCTCAGCCAGATCTATGCTTTGATACCACTGTAAGATTCCTAACCCAGAATATTCCTCAAGACATTGAATTAATAATTAGTACTATTAAATGGTTAAACAACTTCTTTTTCTTCAAGCATTAAGGGAGTTGAACAATTCCTTTCAATCACGTATCTGAAAAAACGAAATTTTCATCATAATCTCTTGATCTTGTTGTTTTGTAAAATCGAACTTACTGCTTAATCGGATTCTCTGGGTGTTTGTCGGTTTATCTAAACTAAATTGCCACTTATCAACATAGTTGTCCTCCTCTTTCATGAATTTGAACATGGGAAACAAGAATTGTTAAGCTAAAAATAAATGATACTGATAAGCGAGTTTCATTTGAAACAAATGACATTTGTAGGAAAGCAAGCTTAAAACTTGGAGCATAAAAATCACAATTGTAAACACCAGGGATGAGAAACATGAGTAAGCCTTTAAAAGTATTGTAATTGTGGCAGAGCAGATGGAAGAGGGATATGGTGGAGTTATATCGCAATCGACTATCCGAGTAGAGAGAAAGGAATGTGCGTGAAGTGGAAAGCGACGTAAGGCATGTGTATGTTTAATTAAATCACAATCGCAACAATATATATAAGCATAATAATCACAATCGCAATCAAATCGCAATTGTAAATCCTGAGTGGTGACGTAACAGCAACTCACACTTCTCAAAAATGGTGGAGAGTAGTTGTACCCCACTCACAATAACAATGCCAACTTCTTTGAATTCTGTGTTGCCAAAACAAGTAGAAAAAAGATAAAAAGGGAATTGACTTTCGAATTTGCCCAAAAACTCCTCAAATTTAGCCATAGTGCCACTATAACCCCCCATACAGCATTGATCTATCACTCCAACAAAAAATCCAACCAAATATGTGAAAATGATATAATAACCTAGAAGTGATAAAATAATAGTGGAACAACATATAATAATGTAAACTAGAAATATAAGTAGATACAGAAGAAATGCAGGGAGAAATGCTAAGCCATTTTATTATACTGAGCAATAAATGAGTACAAGAGGTGATTAGACAGATGACACCTCGACTTGCATAAGGAAAGTGAAGAAATACTCTACGAATGACAAGAATGGCCTCTCTGCGTGGACGCTGTCGCTGTGTTACTACTGCTCTTAGAAAACAAATGATGATTTAGGGATGCTCCCCTCCTCTAAAAACACTGAAACCTTGGATTCAGGCTCTACTCAAGAAACCCAAAAAAACCCAGAAAGCTTTCCTGGAATGGCCTCACACTGATCTGCATCTAAGCTGCTAGGAAACTATTGTGCTCCTGCTACTGCTAGAAATAAAATGAGGATTAGGGGCTACTCCCCTCCTTAGAAAAGGTTGAAACTCTATAATTGGACTCTACTAAAAAAACCTAGAAAAACCCAGAAAGCTTTTCTGAAATGGCCGACCCCCGAAAATCACCCCCTTGGGGTTCTGCACAGTTCCTCGAAGATGTTGATGAAACTCCTACTGAAATTCTGATGAAAATGCTGCGGAAATGTTGATGAATCTACTGCTGCAGTCCCCTGGTGCTAAGGGTGAAATCTTCGAATAGAGACACTTAATGCACTAAACAGTGCTATAGACTAGCTAAACAGCCAGCATGCTCTAAGTCGAAATGACTATCACAAATGCTCATAACCACAATGATCCAGAATGATGGGGCTCCTCTCTATTTTATAGCATATACCTCTCACAATCCTTAGGCTCACCTCCACCTCTGTGATTCCCCTCTTGCCATGTGTTCTTCCCTCTTGCGTAGTCCCTCCATGTGTCTGCGTGGGCCCCATTTTTGCGTCCCCCTTTGGCCCCCTTGGCTCCTCCTTAAGTCACAACGTTGTGCTATTAGGAAGTGACTTTTTATTCCTAAAGTGAGTTGTGTCCTCCATCCTCACTTTTTTATTTATAAATAACTATAGAAGGCAAAAATTGGGCAAAATCGAATATTCCAATTAGCCATGGCTAATTAGGAATATTACATCATTGAATTGAAAACTCCAAGTATGCCACACTCTCCAAGAGTTCTCCAAGAAAAATATAAGTATACAATAGTATGAGAGAGAGAGAATAGAGAGAGAGCTCCAAAACTAATATGACCAAGATTACACTGACGAAGCCCACTGACTGATCCTTAGAAGCCTTTTTATCAAGGAGGCGTATATTTTCTTCATTTTCCATTATCTTCCTTCATCTTCCTCCTCACATGCAACATGTGACCTTTCACCTGCCTCTTCTCCTAATTTAATTTATTTTGATAAATAAAATGCCAATAGATGGCTAATGCCTTTCCAAAGCCTTTGTCCTTGCCTTTTCCAATATCCTTAGCCATAATAACTGAAATCAACACCCACTAGAATTTTTTTCCCACCATTCAGCTTGGAATACTTTTCCCATCACTGTGGTGTTATACATTTTACATGAATTTTTAATGACGGCTATTAAATTGCTACCCTATTTACAACCTTGATCTACTTTCGTATTTGATTTTTGTTTCATGAATTTTGATTTGATTTGGTTTCTTGCTCTTTGTTGAGTTTGTATCCAATTATTATGATTTATTTTTCCTACATTTTGTGACGTTATTGCCTGTAATTTAGTTTTTTTGATCAAATATTAACTAGAAAGGTATATATGGTATATTTTATATATTCTCCCCATCAAATTCGAAATTTGTTGTGTTCTCCCATTCCTTTCTAGTTTCTCCCCCAATTGGGGTTATTGGTTTTTTACATTTGTAGATCATTATTTCTCTTATACATTGAGATAAAATGCTTACTTGATTTGCATCATTTATGTGCTCTTTATTATCTTTCTTTTGATTTCTTGTGAGTTATCTTGCTTACAAAATCCCAAGTCTAGATATTTTCAGTGTCTTGTGTTCTTTCTTAGTTTTTTTTTTCTCTCTTTTGGGGAAATTTTTTTGGGTTGTCTTCTTGGTTATTTTTGTTATAAAATTAGATAATTTCATAAAATTGTTTAGTGAGAGTTCTTGAATTCATTATTTTCACTTTGAAAAGGAAAATATTATTTACCCTCCTCTAGTTAGTTTTCATTGAATTGAAAAAAAAAAAAATTGCATTGGCATATAGCTACAATAGGGTGTTTCTAACAAGAGTCTATTCACACCATCTAACTTTCATGTCATTACCCTATTGAGTAAACAACATCATCTTAAAATTAGCACTATAGTAAAATTTATTTGACTTTTATTTTATTTTCACTGGCAACACACCAATATTAGTCTAGGCTAGTGTCTTGGAATAGGAATGTGAGATTTATTGCTCTAAGACAAAAAAAAAAATTAGCATCTTTCCATAGGGAGGGAAAATCCACTTTTAGTGATACGGTATGAGAAACCCTTCTAACACAAGGGTTAGTCAGAAGATCACACTTGAGGCTAGTGAAGTGACATGACCCTCTTCATTCATCTTGGTGGCACAGATTGCAGGATTTTAATGCATTACAAATGGTGTTATTAGCATATTTATTGTATCCGTCTAGGATGTGTTTTAATTGGTACTAGCCTTAGTTTAATTTCTCTAGGATCTTTTACATAAGGTGATGAGGAGGGGTTCATCCTTTTATACCCAGGGCGCATTTTGGGATGACTCACTTAATCATCTTAGAAGGTACCCCTTGGCTAATAAGGGTAGTTGGACCAGGCTTAAAAGGGCCATTAAGAAGGCACTATTTATAATTATCCCAATGACATCTTCATTGTCAACCTATGCCCTAATCAAGCAAGATATGGTAGTGGGAAGATCACTTCTCTAACTATTTAATTTGTGTGTGCTTACCTTTAGGGTTTCCTTTACAATGTGTTGTTTGGTCAAAGTCATAGTTGGGGCATAAGGATGTCTTAATTAAGTTAATTTGATAATAAAAATATATTCATTGTGGCTTAAGAAAGTAACCAATGTTCTCAGGTATTGTTAGGCCTTTCTCCTCAAGAAGAGGGTCCACTATTGGGTAGACGTAGGTTAATTTCAATAATGAAAACCTACTCAGCTTGTGGGGGGGTCATTTTTCTCCTAGGAAGGAAGACCATGTCAAAATTTAGGTAATTGATGAAATTCCTTTGGCACACATTAGCCCCCTTTGACTAACCCTCTCGACACAGTTCTAGTATACTTGAATATTGACTGTAGTGAACCTTTTTACATGTGTGTTCCTTACATGCCCAATGAAATTACTTCTTCCTCTATGGGGGAGATAGGTCCCACTTTACCCTTTTCAGTGGAAATATTTTTTTCTAGGTCATGTTTATTGCCTCTTAGTATGTTGGGATCCATGCCTCCTTTCACACCTCTCAATTCTTCTTGGGGCATTCTTTCTATTACATTTGTAACCCCATCACATTATTTTCCTTTCTCTGTGTCTATGCCTTCCTATAGGTTTGTGTTTGTAGGGGTGGAAAACACTAGTCAATCCATTGAATTCTTGACATACCCTTCTTCCTTTGGGGAGGAGGTGATCTTCTTCCTGACTTCTAGGTTTGAAAGCAACCCTTCTTCTTTCCTCTACTTCTCTTCAAGTGAGCTACAAGTACTTGAGAAGCTTCTTCCTTTTTACCTTTTTATAAAATCCTTGCATCTTCTTGAGCACAAGAGGATCATAATTTTTTGGATGAAGGAGCTTCCTTCCAACTACATATACCTACTACAAATGCATCCCATGATGTAGGTAGACTATAGAGTGTTGCAGTCAAAAGTTCATTCGTAGAAATAGTTTCTCCAATTTATTTAATTTGATATCTTATGTGTGAGATTGTTAGGAAATATGAAGCCATAGATTCATCATCTATCATCCTTAAATCATGAAGCTCATTCTTCACACTCATGGCTTGACCAAAATTCTTAATAGTGTATAGATTTTTTAGGTTAACGTACATCTTCTTTGGAGTATCAAGCTTCAAAATGTAGGAAATTATATGATATTTGATAGAGTCTAAAAAATACTCATGGAAGTAATTTCATCCCCCATAAACTTCACCTTTCCTATAACATTTGTTGGTTCTATAACTTTCCCTATGGTAATATCCAAAATTGTGTTCTTTGCAAGAATATGATCAATTCCAAGTTTCCAAGCCTTGGAATTTGAGGCTCCTTCCAAAATTTTCTCAGATTTAATAGCAGAATCCATTGATGAAAATCAACAAGAAGGAATTCAATAAGAGTGATCTCAATGTATGGTTTCTTCAAATCTTATCTCAGTGTTCATTCCTTTACCAATCCTCTGATTCCATGTTGATTTTCTGAGTGGAATATAAACAAACACTATATTTCTAAAATACTAATAATTACTTTTGATGTTGATATTATTTTAAATTATTCCAATATATCATTTAGAAATTATACTTGAAAAATTCAACCATAGAAGAATAGTAGAAAAATAAAGATGACATTGCACAAATAGAAGACAATATTTACCGAGGGAAAACCCGCAAAGGGGAAAAACCCAATGACCTCTTCCATAGATGCATTATTTTTTTTCAATAAGAGACACACCTAGACCCATGGTAAAACTTGGTCAACCTCTCCAAGTGAATCCTCCCAATATGATCTTGAATTTTACTCTACCTAATCTAACCCTTAATTTCAGCCCTCCTTCAACTGCCATTTATCACAGAATTTCAGCCCCAACAACTACCCAAAATTTATGTCCCGTACAACAAAGCTACCTCGAAAAACTGTAAACTAGAAGAGAGAGAAACTATACACACATGTGAGCTTGAGAGGGAAAGAAACAAATGAAATTCATCTTCTTTTTCATCATCCTTATCCTTCTTAATATTCGTTGAGATGCCCATAAACTATCTTCTAGAGGAAGTGTGAATTGGTGATGGAATAATGAGGTCGAGCTACTTCCATATAGTGATATGTTTGGTCAAATGGGTGTGTCCTTTGCTCTCAGCCAACATGACATAGAGGGAGGACAACTTGACAACCTTGGAGCCAAAAATTTCAAATTCCAAAATTAAAATTATTTTCTTTTAAAAGTCACAATGGGACTTTTGATTCAAAATATGTTTTCTTTTGACTCTACCATTTAAATATGACTTAAAATAATCAATATAACTACATCAAGTTTCCAAATATACAATATGAATTGAGACCATTGTTGCAAAACTCAACACTCCCTCTTAATTACAGACATATTCATAATGACTGTTATAATTCTTCTAAAGTTGACAAACCTCTCTAAGGAAAATGTTATATCAAATAATAATCAACATCATCATGATTAACATCATCATATACCATTAACATTAGCTAGTAGCCATATCCAAGGTCGTACTAAACCCATGGATTGTAATCAGAATATCAATACCCACTCCTCCAAAGTGATTGGTCCTCAAATCCAAAGGAATTTCACCAGGACACAATGTTGAAACTCAACCCTCTTAGGGAGTACTAGTAGGCACTCACTAAACCATCATGGGGACTTCTCACTCAACCCTTTTGTGAAACACTTACTCAACCCTCCCGTTGATCATTGTAGGGCTTAATGATGCTATACCTCACTCATCCCTTCCATGGGGAGCGATTATGTATTGATGCTAATAGACCTCACTGAACTTTCTCATGGGAAGTGATCTAGTCTAGATGCTAATAGACGTCACTCAATCCTCTCCTAGGGATTGATTTGGTCTAGACCTTAATCAACCCTTCATGGGGAGTAGCTTGATCTTCTCACTCAGAGGCTCTCACTCAACCCTATCTTGGGAGCACTATAGGCCTCTTATACCCTCTCTCTTTTAGTAGAATGTCCATATATGATGGTGTCATACCAACACTCCATATTTATAAGAGGGTTAATTGCATAACCCCCATCTTATATCTAAAGTATATGAACTACTCTTTGGAAAACAACTTAATCAAAACATCAATTTCCTACTCATCGGTGGAGATGTACTCAAGCCTTATCACTCTTCTCGAAACCATATCATGAATGTAGTGGTACTTTATCTCAATATGATTGAATTTTTCATGGACACTAGATTCTTTAAAATTTTCATGGATCTTTGATTATCTTAGTGTATCGTCATCATTTCCACGACCTCATCAAATAGTCCTACAAACAACTTCCAAATCCATACTACTTATGTACATGCTTCATCTGTTGTAATATATTATTCTTAAGTGGTATTTAGTGTAACATATCTCTATTTTTTACTCATCCAAGATATCATAGTGAAGCCAAAACTAAATCATACCCCCAAAGTACTCTTCTTATCATTAACACTTACTACCTCGTCAAGATTTCTATGTACTTGAAGTTGTACATCCTTGTTTGCAACATATCTCAAACCATAGTTCACAATACAATGTAAATATCTTACAATGTGCTTTGCATCAATCCAATTCTCATGTCTTAGTTCCACCCAGAACTATCTCAACATGTTACTAACAAAGCAAATGTTCAGCCTAGGATTAACCAAATACTTGAACAAGGCAATCAATTACTATTACATACATGGATCTACCAAATTAGATTTGGAGCCTCTTAAATTTCTTAAGTTAGTCAACATGGGTGTATCCATGGATTTACAATCTATCATGCCAAATTTCTAAAGGATCTCAATAAAATACTCTCTTTTGCCAAGGAGTACTTCACTAGGTTCCTGCCACACTTATAGTCCCACATAATAATTCATCAAACCAAGATTATTCTTAGTGAATTCAAAAGATAATTGCTTCTTACACTGAATGATGAGAGTCTCAACACTTATCATAAGTAATTCATCAACATGTAGTAGTAGGATCACAAATGTATTATTCACCACCTTAAAATTTCTTCGATCAACATTTCTCTTCGTAAATCATAGTCTCATCATATAACTATCAATTGAGTCCATACAAGGCCTTATTTAACCTACAAACATGAGATTCCTTTCCATGCACCTCAAAACCTTTATGTTTCTCTATGTACACCTCCTCGTAACCCACACCATTGAGGAAGGTTGTCTCCACGTCAATCTAATGTTACTTTCATCACAATGAAGCATCAAGAAAAATAATGGATTTAGTGGAGGTGTACGTGCAAATTGGACAAAATATCTCATCATAATATGCTCACTCCTTCTAAGAGAACCCTATAGCCATGTATCATGCCTTGTATTTGACAATACTTCCATTTGAAACATGTTTAATCTTGTATATCTTCTTGGAATTCCGACTCACATCCCTTCCATCCTTGGCAAAATCTCCGAGACGTCATTCTTCATGATGAATTGGTATTCTTCATTCATGGACACCTTCCATACTTGTTTTCTAACTACTTCTTCACAAGTGGAAGGCTCGACATCAATACAATTAGTCATGATATAACAACGTAAAATTTGAAGTCAAAACTGATACGAACACCCATTTTTTTGAGGTAGCAAAAAATTCATCTGATTTTGAAAAACACACATTGAGAATACACTTTTTTTCTCGGAGCATATTTTTGACACTTCAAATTTTCAAATTTTCATGTTGACTTTGAAATGTGTTGATGAAGCATCAACCCCTTTTTTTAGAGGGCTTATTTTTGACACTTTAAATTTTCTAATGTATTAACTATGTATATTTTTTTAAATGTTACATTTTTTAACATTTTAAATTTTTTATGTCCAATTGTTTTTAAAAGCTCATTTTCTAGTTGTCTTATTTCTCTTGTTTGAAATGTTGATTACTTAAAAAAAACAAATATAATAATATATATAAATAAGACAAAAAACATAGGAAATGTAAGAAAAATTTATCTTGTAAATGATAAAAAATTGGAAAAAAATATAAAATAAAAAAAAAAAAAAATTGAAAAAACCTATAAAAATAAATAAATAAAATACAAAAGCTAAAAAAAGTATTAAAAGAAACAAAAACAAAAAACAAACAAAGCTAATTTAAAAAAAAATAATAAATAAAATAAATTAAAAATTAAAAAATTAACCAAAAAACTAAAACGATTTTAAATAATTTTAAAAGATAATTAAAAACAAACAAACAAAAATTTTAAAAAACCATTAAAATTAAATTAAAAACATTCAAAAAAACATATATATTTTTTTATAATAAACATAAAAAAAAAATTCAAATTTAAAAAGAAAAAAATTAATTAAAACTTAATAAAACATTACAATTAAAATCTTAAAAAGATATATATCAAGAAACCTTTAAAAACAAAATAAAATAAAATTTGTGGTGGGGCTGTTTCTGATTCTGATTCTCAGTGCCTCCCAAGGGCATGGCTCTAGGTAGTGTGCAGCTCTGCCTTCCCATGATCACGCCCTGCAGGCCCCTAGGTGGGGCTGAAGTCCCATTATCAGAGTCATACATCAACCCAACACATGGGCCGAGGGGGGGACAAACTTTTTTTTAAGGTTTGTTAATATATATTTTTATTTTTGTTTTTTAATTTTAATGCTTTATTAAATTTTAGTTAATTATGATTTTTTTTAATTTGATTTTTTTTATGTTTTTAATTTAATTTTAATAGTTTTAATTGTTTTTCTTTATTTTTAATTTTGTTTTTAAATTATTTGAAATCCTTTTAATTTTTTGGTTGATTTTCTAGATAATTTTTTTATTTAATAATGTTTGGCTTTTATTTTTAGTTTTTTGTTAATAGTTTTTTAGAAATTTTGTATTTTTATTTATTTATTTTTATGGTTTTTTTTCCTCAAATTTTTACAGTTTACAAGATAAAAGAAAAATTACATTTTTTAGGTTTATTTTCTTGAAAATATGTTTTTTATTATTTATTTCTTTATATATATTTTTTTTTTATTTTTTACTTTTAGTTTTTTAATTCTTATCTTTTATAGGTTAATTTTGTTTCTCTTTTTAACATTTTTATCATTGATTTTTTTTTTTTGTCTTTTGTAGGTTCATTTTTTATAAATATATATTTTGTCTTTTTTATATATTGTATTTTTTTTGCCCTTTTTAAATTTTATGTTATATATATATATATACTTTTTGTTAATTTTTTTAACTTTTTTTTCGTTGCTTTAATTCTTTTTTTTTAATTTATGTTTTCAATATTCTTTTGAAATTCTAATGTCTTCGAGAGTCATGATAAAATATTTTATGCCCTCATTTCAAAATGTTGAAAAATTATCCTAAAATAACACACATCTTATTTCAACATCAACACTTTTCATTTTCATGGTATTTTTTGCACAATTTTTGCACAAGAAATTGGTTTTCACTGCCATTTTTAAAACATGTTGAAAATTTACCCTAGAAAAAAAAGTGTTATTCTAACATCAACACTTTTCATTTTCGAGTTGATTTTTCATGTTTTTGGGGGAATTTTTTTTGCTAGAGTTCTCATTTTGAGTTTATAGTTCATGTTTCAAAGTTTACATTGTTAGATTTGCATAGGTATAAATCCTATTAGGTTTCTTAATTTTTCTCGATGTGCCATGAGGAGCTAGATTCCCTTTAGTTCCTTCCTATGCAGATCGAAGCCATGTTGGTCTCTTTCTAATCTCTAGAACAATGACAAGTTCTGCTAGTTCAGAAGGTCCTCTTGGCTCTTTAGGACATTCTGTAGAACTCAAATGCTCTTCCTTTGAATCCTCCTACTTTACTTCATCATAAGATTCCATCAAGACTTCCTTAGAATTCCAATATGAAACTTCCTCATCAAAAGTGACATCTCGACTAACCTTAATTCATTTTTTCTTTGGAATGTAGACTCTATAGGCCTTTGATGATTCATTGTAACTCACATATATGCCTTCTTTTGCTAAAGGTTTAATATCGTTCCTTTAATCCTTAGGAACATGGATGTAAATGGCACAACCAAATATTCTCGTATATCCAACCTTTGGCTTTCATCTAAAGAATGATTCTTTAGAAGTCATATCTTCTAGAATTTGATGAGGACTTCTATTCTGAATGTACAATGTTTTCAATGATGCTTCTCCCCATAATAACATTGGAAAGTCTTGATAATGCATCATGGCCTTGGTACATTCTTCAATGTACCTATTTTTTCACTTAACCGCATCATTTTGTTGTGGATTATATGCGATAATCATCTCCCTCTTAATCCCAACTTTCTTATATAAAGAAACAAGTTGTTTTGTGGTGTACTCTCGTCCATTTTGTAATCTCAAAATCTTGATATTATTACCTATCAAGTTTTCCACTTCAACCTTGGATTCTTGAATTTTTTTGAAGATTTGTTCCTTGGAATTCATGACATAGATCCATGTCTTATCAGATAAGTCATCAATAAATGTCACATAGTACAATGAAACTCCACGCGATCTTACAGGAATCAGTCCACACACATTAGGGTGAATTAAATATAAAATTTCTTTAGATCCTCTATCACTACTAGGAAATGGTTGCATGATGTCATTTCCAAGTGCACAACCTTTACAAACACCCTCATTATCTCTCCAATTTTATAATTCCAAAAAATAGTTGATTCAATTTAGGTAATGCTCTATAATGATGGTTACCATATCTTATATGTCATATCTCACTTGGATTCATTTCATCATGTACAAGGGCTTGAGTTGGTTGAATCAAAAGTATATACAATCATCTCCCTTCACAAATCCCAGTAACCATAGCATCATCTATACAAGATCTGTTCGATCATACAAGTTCTTTATCATCCAAAAAAGCTACTCCATCTACTTTATATTCTAAACATAAAATAGAGATTTAATACTTCTTCAAACCTAGTACATAAAATAAATTACTGAGATAAACATTTTTACTAGATTCTAAATCAATGGATGTTTTTTCAACTCCTTCGCATGCATAGTTGTGGTTGTCTCCAAGATCTATCATTTGAGCTATTATCTTCTCCATTATCTTAATAAGGTTTCCATGATCCTGGTCATATTTCTTGATGCACTTCTATCTATGTTACACGACATTTTTCCACTATGCCTATACTCCCCGTCCACGATACTTGAGGCCCTCTACAGTGAAGCCGACATGATTTCCCATCATGAAGAAACTCCAATTATGTCCCTCTTCATGAGGAAAGTAATTCCCCTTTGCATCATTTCCCATGAATCTTTCTTTTTTCCTAGTTTACGAGACTACCGCTAGTGACTAGTTCCCCCTCTTGCCGATTTGTAGAGATTAAAACTAGCCATAGCATTGTATGGAGCGACTTAGCCCTTTTCTAGTTGTGTCAATCCTCTTTTGGGATGTTTTTTAAATATGGAGTTGAATCTTCTAGCTCTAAAAGATTCGTAACAGAAATCTGGTAGATGGTTGGGTTGGATGGAGTCGAGGAAGTCAGTTTGGGCTCCTTTCCTCTATTAGGATGGAGCAAACTCAAGAGATAAGACCTTCTCACATCATGAGAGGAACCATCTCACATCCATCAAAGATATATAAACCTATCTTTTCCAAATCTAACCTAGTTTTTGGAGTGACTTTGAATGATCAACAAGACATATAGAGTTTGTAGCTTTCTGGTGTATGTTTGAGGGAGAATAGTGTGTTTTTGTTTGGTTTGAGACTAGAGGGAAGAAGCCTTAAAACATCCATTGTTGGGGCTATCCATGAAGTGCTAGTAGAAGTGTGGGAACTTGGATATGTCAGAGGAGACCAACAACATCAAGCCATTGATTGTAAGCTCTTTCTGATTTATATGGATGCAACTATTGATTGATCTCCTACATGAAGTGTTATTCTACATATTTATGGCTTAATGTTCCTTGACTTGTTAAGTATGTTGAATACAATATTATATGATATCACATTTGTTGTTGTTGTTTTTCTCTTGTTTCAGGTATTCACATGAAGGAAATAGAAGATAGCTCGAGTGAGGAAGCACGATCATCACCAAGAGGAATAGTGTTTTAAGAGGTAGGTTCTCTTAATTAATTCTAGCATAAGGAGGTTTTTCCATAGATTGTTTGTTTGTGGCTAGACCTGCTCTCCTGGGCTAGACGAATTGTTTGTGTCTACAATGAGAATTTACCTACACCACAAATTGGCGACTCCACTGGGGAGCCAATCCTTCTGTTTTATTGATTTCCATTTTATGTTTTTGTGTGAACTTTTCTAGTATCACCATTTCTCTGTAGTGTTATTTTCTTTGTGTGGTTTACTGCTATTAGCCTGAAACTTAAAGTGGCAAGTGTCATTTTAGCCTTTGAAATTTTTTATTATTTTCCTTGAATCCTCAGCTAGTGCATTTATTTTTCTTAGAGCCGTGTCTTTTAATGTGAGTTTCTCAAAACCAGTCATGTTGACCCCCTTCTCTCACTTGTTGTCAGTTAGTCACACCAATTCCTATAGGTGAAGATTAGGATTTACCTTAGATGATAGCCAATGTGTCTTACCCTCTCGATTTCTAGCTCTGAGCTTATTTTCATTGTGTTCTACCTAACTAGAAAGGTCTTTTAGCTTGGTTTGTATGCTTGTTTTATTTCCATTTTCTTCACTTGGTTTCTTGAGTTCTTGGATGGCTCATAACCCTAGGGAATCTAGGTCATCATCCATTCACTTGTTTGCATGCTCAACAAGTCAATTCAACGATGAACGTTGCTCCTTGCATTTCATTTGATTAGTCCTTTTGTTGCCTTGATTTTTTCTTAACAAATCTGAAAAGTTTCCTTTGTTGTTTGAGCATCTCTATTCGATCATAGATCACATTTCTCATCTTGTTATTGGTTAATTTTTGCTTCACTGGTGTGAAACACATTCTCTTTTGTGCTTTTCATTTGCTTGTGATTGATTGAATTGAAATTTTTTCATTGAAGTACGATGTGTTTGTGATAGATTCATTCTGTCAATTTGTTGAAAAATACATAATTCTAGTTTGATGCATCACTATGTTACATTATCTAGAATCATTGAAGAGTAGAGTGGCATCATCATTTGTATTAGAAGAGAAACAAATTCTCTTCATTGTTAAAAGGACTAGTTGAAGTGCATTCAATACGAAGATTTAGTGCATTTTGGAGATTTATTACTGAAAGATTTTACTCTTTGATTGTTGCATTGATTGTGTGTTCTCTATCTCTCAATTAGTGTTAACATTCATCGAAGACAAAGATTTCCTTTCTCATATAGTTGCATGTAGGAGGTTTTCTATTTATTTAGTTTTATTTTTATTGTTTTTTTTAGTTGACAACAGTATTGCCTTGTAATTTAAACCCAATTCAAGATAAACTGTTAAAATATATTGAATTAACCTAAGGAAGTATTGAAACTTAACACTCACATTTAGTGGTTTGGGCTAGAGATGTGTTCCATCATCTTTAAATGTAGCTAGTATGGACTTGTGCTCCTGTTGTGGTCACCAACAACCCCCCTCTTTGTTTGATATTGGTAATAACATCAAGCAAAGGGGGACCCTTAACCAAAAATCCAAAAAATATTTTTGTTTGAAAAATCTTTTGTATTAACTCCCTAAGAGCTATATCGCATCGCAAAGGAAAAAGGAGCGCTTTCCCAAAGCGCATAAATACACTGAGGAGGAGCGACGCGAGAACTCATCGCATCACGTGCATTAAAAGCGCTCAAAAAGGGAAAACCTAAAGAATCGCCGATGGCCGATATGCAACGTCGCACGTCGCAATGTTTCATAAGCAGCACAGAGTGACAAAGCGAAAAACTTGCGACCTTGCGATATTGCAATATGCGATCTACGACCATGCAAAGCTGCGACCTGTGATCTATGGTGTGCGACAAATGAGACTATCAATTGCTGCGATGCCACCTATTTACATCGCAATCTTCGATGCTGCAATGCAAATCGCAAGAAACCATTCGTCGCAGGCATTCCTCGGCATGATCTGTGAGCCCAAAATTAGGCGCGCACCTTACGGGAAATTAATGATTGTACGCCTGTGTATCCAAAGATGATTATGTTGCGTTTTTCGAAGAGTCAAGTCATAATGGGTGACATGATTATGCATTCATTAGAACTTAATGCTTTCATGTAAATCTTTTCTTCTGTCTCTTTTCATTTACGTGAACTATAAGTCAGCAACTGATATAAATCTATATGCAGGAAACATCTAAGGAAAAGCGCCAGAGCTAGAAGAACAGAGAGGAGATGACTTCGCAGATGGATACCGCATACAACAGAACCGCGGATCCCAGAGTATCACTCAACAAATACTAATGGAAGTAGGCTATCCAGGACTCAGAGTCAAAGGCGCACAAAAGCAAAGCGTTTATGAAAGATCCTGAGTCCCAAATTGGGTAAAGTAAAAAGAAAAACGCTTAAGGGGAAAGACGTCTCAGAAAAGCCTGGAAGAAAGAATGGAAACAAGTTTCAATTGAGAAAATTGTTCACGCAACAAAATCCCCAGCTCATCGAGTCATCCGCACGGCCGGAAACCGAAATAGCAACAACATAATCAGTTTGAAAGAAATCTGAGTTGTACTAAGTATACACGCCGTGAAGACACTCCTCCAGAAGAACACTTTCAAAAATATCTTCTAGTTTGTCAGAAAGAGGTGCCAGCTCTTGTTATTTCTAATTTTCAAGCTCGAACTAAAGGAAAGGACAAGCAGCCGACTCTTTCACGGCAAACAGCGCATTGCTTACAGCACTAAGGAGCAGATACATAAATGGTTAGAAATTAGATTCAGTTTTTAGAAATAAATTTGTTTTAGTAAAAGGGCGGTCATTTGAAGCCGTTCCCTAGATTTGTGTAATTAAAATTAGCCGGTTAGTAGTATTTAACCCTTCTCGTTGCACTGGAGAAGGGTTCGGAAATTTGTCAAAAAACTTGTCCTCAGAACATGCACTTTTGCACCCTCGGAGGGGGTTTTTGATGAATGGACGGATCAAGATTTATTTATGTTTGCATTCTAATACCTGCTACTGATGTTGCACTTCTGTACTCTTAGTAGGCATTAGAAGTAAGTAGAAATAGATCATTATTGCTTAAGGTCTGTGAGTATAAAATCAGTCATAAATGGTACTTTTATCTCTTGACGAATTTCTGCTTGCATTCTTAGAGTAATATACAGCTGATATTGTTTATATGTTAATGTATGAATGAGTGGACTACCATTTGGCACTTTTGTACGGTGGAGTCATTGATTTGTGCTTAATACATGAATAACTGATTATGCGATATGTTGTTCCCAACCGTTTTGCTTAACTTTTTATGCAGGATGGTTCATCTTAATTGATTTATATTCTCATAATAGCTAAACAATCTTCATTACCAGTTATTGTGTGAAACCCTTCTAGATCGTATAATGGAAAAAGTTCTATCCCGGGTTAGCGTAGATTAGATGTGTTGTTCTTGATAGATTAAAGTAGTATAAAATTCAATCTCAAAGTTTAGAACTAGATTAGCTTAGAAATAATTCCATATTTTCATTATCATATGCTACACACACACATCACCAAACTCTACACACACACACCCCCTTTAGAACGGGAAGTTGGTCCCGTTATCCCCAGTCGGACCCGCTACACCAAATGGGCATGGAGCCTCCAACCAGGTTCCCGACCGGGTGGGTATCCCCCTTGTTGTTGACCCGATTTCAGGGCCCTCAACATATTTGGCGCTAGAAGGAGGGCACGAACTATGAATGGCACCTAAAGCAACATCTAAATACCATTCTGAGAGTAATACACCCTCATCAACTCCCTCGACTTCTCCAACACGGTTAAACCCGGAATTTGAAGTCGCTCGAGTATCTACCACTGCTACATATTCAAATATATCAGACCAATCTATCTTTGAACCCCCTCAAATTCGAACTTTGATTCGTAAACTCCAGGGATTCTCTATTTTTAACCAGAAGTCTGATAAATCCGAAAGGAGCGTGACTTCACAGTACAACCCTGCTCATCCCTTACCAGATCAAAGAGTGAAAAATTTGGTATACAACCAAGTGAACTCCCTCTTCCTACCAGGAAAAGAGCAAGGAAAACTCCACCAGAGTCTGACAGTAAGACTCCTTCATCCACTTCGTCCATATCAACTCCCTCACCGCGAAGTCAACCACCCACTTTTTCATTTCAACTCACTCACTCATCTTCTACAAACCTTCCTCTTCAAACATCAAATATCTTAATATCTTCATCTTCTCAGCATCAGGGATCATCTTCTGCACTTCCATTAACTAGCAGCTCAACGATGGCCCAGTCTCCATGGAACAATCCTGGGGCGGTTTTAATGCCTCCACCCCTGAGCCCTATACCGGCCCATCCTGAGAAATGGCCGTCTAAATTCAATTCGGAAACAGGAATGCTAGCCGAGGAACATATCAATAATTTCATGCTTTCTGTTAATCTCAACGGAGTCACTAACGAAGACGCTGTTGTCCGACTTTTCCCTTATACAATGCAATGAACAGCCAGGTCGTGGTACTTTTCGTTACCTTCCGGATCCATCACAAGCTGGGACATTTTTCAAAGTCAGTTCCTCACCAAGTTTGGTGATGACAGATCCACGATGACATTGATCAATGACCTATCTAATCTTAAGGCTGAGGCTAGAGAAACCATTAAAGATTTTAACTTACGGTTCAATAAGATCCTCAACAAAATCCCACTGCTTCACAACCCAGTGTGGAAGTAAGATGTGAATGGTACATCACGGCTTTACCTCCAAACTTGGCTATCTTCGTAGATAGGGCAAACAAGACCACCTTAGTTGACAACTTGACAGAAGCGTTAGTAGTGGAAAATGCGTGGTAGCCCTAGAAAAGAGATCTGCTATAGAAGATCGCAAATCTAAGAAGATCTCTTTCAAAGAAGACACCAAGAATAAGCAAATGAAAGACCCTTTCGATTTGGAAGGATTACAAAAAGTGTTGAAAGCCATGTCTAACGAGATGATTGATATTAAGAAACATGTAGCAGAGTCCTCTTTGAAAAAGACCTTTAGGACTTTTAAAAGAAATCCTCCCATGGAGATAAGACCACCTAGTGTTGTCTCAAACGTTGAATCTGAAGAAGACGAAGAAAAAGAGAATACCACTGAAGGGCAGACCGACGAGGAAGAGGTCGTAGAATTACAAGGAATGTGGGACTTCATCCTCCCACAAGAAGAGGATCAAGAAGCATTTCCTGTTAGCACGAGAAGCAAAAATCAACTTGATCCTCCCCAAACTACCCCAAAACAAAAGGGCGCAAGCCCTGCAACAAAAGAAAAGGTCACAACAAAAAAGACAACTGCTAAAGCGACCTAGCTTAGCCCAGTCCAATCTGATCAAACGCCTCCATCAAGAACACTAATAGTGTCAGATGAAATGGAGTATAACATCATTGATGACATGAAGAAGACTAGGGCTAATATCACTCTGTACGAATTGAATAAATTGAAACACCAGCAGAAAATAATGATGAAAGAATTACATGCTGTGCCTACTACATCTTTACCTATAGCTGTAGCTTCCCACAATCTGGGAAGGCCTCCAACCAATACGATCAATAAAATAGATCCAAATGACATCGCCTTGATTGGAGGAAGATCAAGATCCCATACTCCTCCTTTTCTTCTCACATATGAAATATTCAATAAAAACGTGCACAATTGCTTGGTCGATTTTGGTGCTTCAACGAATATTTTACCCAGGTCAATATGTGCCAAATTGAATGTGCAACCTCAAAAATCCGCGGTATGTATAGTTCAACTTCATCGATCCCAAGTCGAAGTGATTGGTGAACTCAATCAGGTGACCATAAGATTGTTGTCTAACCCAAAAGTGTGTCAGGTTATCGACATTCTAGTAGCTGATATCCCTGAGTTCTATAGTCTGATTCTTAGCAGGGATTGGTCGGAAAAACTCCACGGATATTTTTCAACCGACTGGTCGTACATGTGGTTACCATACAATGGTAAACCAAATAAGATAAAGGCTGAACGAGAATTGCACCAAAAATACATAGTGACATAACTGGAAGGAGAAAATGAAGCCATAACATACAATAGCAGCATTATAGGCAATTACACAATAGATTCTTTCCTAGGTAATTTCAATGCTCATATTTCACCATACTTAGAGAATTCAGTTTTATCCCAAGTTGAAAATTTCTCCCAAACTGATGACTCAAAATGTTTTAGTTTTTTAGATAATTCTGTAAATACTTCTTTATTTTGGAAATTATATTTTGACGGATCTAAATCCAATGAGGGAGCAGGAGCAGGATGCATTCTGATTAACCCAGACGGGAACAAGATTATGCTCACATGCAGACTTGAGTTCGATTGCACGAAAAACACAGCGGAGTACGAAGCCTTGGTTCAAGGCCTATAAAAAAGCAATCAGATTAAACGTTAAGTATCTTCAAGTCTTTGGAGATTCGGAGATCGTCGTAAAACTGGTACGTAACACCATACATTGCCTGTCAAGTCATTTAAAGAATTATCAATCATTAGTTCAAGATCTCACTGCACATTTCGTAGCATTCAACATATCGTCAATTCCAAGAATTCAAAACGCAAGCACAGACCTGTTAGCTAACGTAGCCTCTAGACTTATCCCTTCTGAAGATTTTAGTCCTGATAGGTTTTCAATAGAATTAATCTTTAGACCATCCATCCCTGACAATATCACTAATTGGAGAGTGTTCAACGACGATCCTGACATCGTAAATTTCCTAACTTCTGAAGGATCCTACTTGAATTAGATAATCGACGAAGACCATCATGATCACCAAATACAACAAAATGGCTCTGACAATGCTATACCGAAATCGGTGGTCAAGTTAGAAGATTTATATGATTTGAAAAGTCGGTTTAAAAGGTCCGCCAATGCTAAACTTTGCAGTTCTACCCTGAACTATGAATTAGTAAACCTAGGGACCGATCAGAAGCCACAAAACGTTAACCTAGGTCACGACCTAGCCCCTGAAGAGAAATCAGCATATATCCGTCTTCTGAGACAATACAAAAACGTTTTTGTCTGGAATTACAATGAGCTAAAAACATACAACACTTCTATCATTCAACATGTTATCCCTATGATTGACAACGAAAAACCTGTCCAGCAGAAGCTCAGAAAAATACACCCTAACCTAGAAAATCAGATAAAAACTGAGCTTAATAAGTTGTTGAGAGCCAGAATAATCTTCCCCGTAAGGAATTCTAAATGGGTATCCAATATGGTGCCCGTTAGGAAGAAAAACGAAGACATTAGAATCTGTATCGATTTCCGAAATCTCAGCAAAGCCTGTCAGAAAGATAACTTTTCCCTCCCACCTACGGAGCAAATATTACAGGCAGTAGCAGGCTCAGAATTAATGTCATTCCTGGATGGATTTTCAGGATACAATCAAGTACTGGTGCATCCAGATGATCAGTTAAAAACTACGTTCCGAACCAAATGGGGCACTTATGCATATCGGAAGATGCCATTTGGTCTGATCAATGCCGGAGCTACTTTTCAGAGAGCCATGGACATCGCGTTTAAAGGGTTAGTCAATAAATCAGTAGTGATTTACCTGGATGATATAACAGTGTACTCCAAAAAACGAAACAACCACCTCAAAGATTTGAAGCAAATCTTTCAAAGATGCTTGAGGTATGGGGTTTCGCTCAACCCAAAGAAATCTTTCTTTGCATTAAGCGAAGGGAAATTGCTCGGATTCATAGTGTCGAAATCTGGTATTCATATAGAACCCGACAGAATCAAGGAAATTTCCGAAATATCCATACCCCATAACAAGAAAGCCATGCAATCCTTCCTTGGACAGATTAATTTTGTCAAAAGATTTGTCCCGGATTTTTCACGTATTATTTCTCGCTTACAAAATATGATAAAAAAGAATTCAAATTTCAAATGGGGTCTAGATGAGCACGAAGCGTTCAACTTAATCAAACAAGCTATCATCGATGCTTCATCTTTGGCCACCCCAAATTTTTCGAAATCTTTTATCTTGTACACTTTTGCCTCAGAGAAATCCTATGCCGCGATTTAGACCCAAGCAAATCAAGAGAAAGCGGAAGCTCCAATTGCATTCTTTAGCTCGAACTTACAAGGTGCTGAAATTAATTACTCAGACGTAGAGAAACAAGCATATGCTGTTTTCAAAGCGATCAAATATTTCAGACCTTTCTTGCTTAAAGCCCACACTAAAGTCGTAGTACCGTTTCCGGCGGTAAGAAACCTTTTGGTGCAGAAAGACGTGGGCGAAAAGAGAGCTAATTGGATTACCGCTTTACAAGAATATGATCTTGAGATCAAACCAGCAAACATTGGAAGAGGTCAAGGCTTCTGCAAGATGTTAGCGGAGCATCGCAAATCTCGGAGAACTCATCTGAAGAGGTACAAGCATATGAGGTAAGCCTAAACGATGCAGAATCACCATATGCTGACACGATTTATTTTCTTAAGAACGGGTATGCTCCATCACGTCTGGATCATACCAAGAAAAGAGCTCTGAGATTAAAAGCTAAACAATACCAGCTCATAAATGATGTCTTATTTAAAAGGAATTATGATTCTGTGCTTCTTAGGTGTCTTGAGAAAACTGAAGCCGAAAAGGTTTTGCAGGAACTCCACGATGGACCAGCGGGCAGACACTATGCCGGAGATGTGACTGCACATAAAATCTTGCGTGCAGGATATTATTGGCCCATGCTGTTCAAAGACTCATACAATCACGTAAGGAAATGCCAAGTCTGCTAGACTGCTGCAGGAAAACAAAGGAAACTGTCCATGCCACTACAACCAGTCATCATCGACCAACCATTCAGTCAATGGGGCTTGGACATAATAGGTGAGATCGTTCCTCACTCTTCTAAGCAGCATAAGTATATCCTTACGGCAACCGATTATTTCACCAAATGGGTAGAAGCAGTTCCTCTCAAGATAATGCATTTTGAAAATATTATTGAATTCATAGATCAATTTATCATCACTAGGTTTGGATTGCCAACAGCATTGATGTTTGATAACGCTTCATATTTTTCTGGAAATACTATGACTGAGTTTGCGCTTAAAAGAGGATTCAAACTGAAATATTCTGCAAACTATTATCCGCAAGGTAATGGATTGTCTGAGTCAACAAACAAGAACCTAATCAGAATTATCAAAAGAACAGTCGACCAAAACCAAAATAATTGGCACAAAGCGCTGGTAAATGCTTTATGGGCTGATAGAATCACAAAGAAAGCTTCAATCGGCACTTCTCCCTTTGATTTAGTTTATGGGAGAGAAGTGGTTCTGCCGACTCACCTAGTTATTCCCTCTTTGTCTTTAGTGCAATATATCGATGAAGTATCTACCTCCTCTTTACAATTAAGACAAATGGAAATAATCAAACTAGAAGAACAAAGAGAACAAGCTAGGAAAACCCATGCTCATCACCAAGTGCTAATAAAATCTTCTTTTGACTCAAGCATCATAACCAGAAAAAAATTTCAGATGGGTGATTTAGTTTTAAAATGGGATAAGGCTCATGAAGAAAAGGGCAAACATACAAAATTTCAAAAGCTATGGCTTGGCCCTTTTCATATTGTAGAAGTCGTAGGCCCGTCTACATTTGTGTTGCAGGATCTGGCAGGAAGGAGAGATCTTTACTTGTCAATGGATTCATTCTTAAATTACACTTTCCATAGAAGAGAAATCTTCTAATTTTTGTAGGATAGATTTAGTTTTTAGTTTTTATTTTGTTTTGTTTTTCTCTTTTTATGAATAAAACCCGTTGTAAATGATCATTTTAAGAGGATTCATGAAAGAGCACGCCAATTCTCTATCAGATTTTGATTTCGCTTATACAAATAGCAAAATTTTTGAAAATCTGAATTTTATTATTGACAAATTGAGTTAACTTCACTTTGATTACGATACTCGTTTCGACCTCTAAAAAACTTTGACAAAAGCAACCTCTGGTAAAAGAATTGTTTTGTATCAGCACCATGAAAGGTGTCATGAATAATAAAATAAGCATTCTCTGCAAAACTGTTGTTTTCAAAAACTCTATTATTGTCGTCCAGAGCTTTCTTAAGGAAAAACAATGACTTCCTCCCTGCTAAAAGGAAACTACATCGTTCAGAGAAACAATCCAAGAAAAACACTATATCTCAAAGACTAAGAGGTCTCATCACGAGCCGGTTTATCATGATCACAGATATTATAACTTGCTGACTTTGCCAATACTGTCTATCAAAACAGGGCAACGACTTAAGATTGTTGCAATCAAAAGACAAGAGGTCTCATCACGAGCCGGCTTGTTCAGCAAAAGTGTAAATCAAGTGAATGACTGTGTCATAATTTGGCCACCAAACCAAGACATTGTTCTTTAGAGAATTAAAAAAGGAAAAGTGTGTCAAAAAAGATTTTTCTCCGGAATGTTGCGAGTAACCTCAAACAGGAAAAAGGATCATTGCTGGATAACATGGTAACCCTGTCGAGGCTATGGACGCTTGCGGGCAGCAGAGGCTCTACCTACGACAAATGAGCATACTTTTAAGCCAGTACGCAGAGAAGACCTTATTTTATCTTTTATCAAGACCAAGTAATGTCTGACGCGAATGCAAGAAAAACCCTGAGGAAGCAAGCAATTGGGATATGAAAAGGGTTGAGACAAAATATTGTTGACAAGGTGAGGGGTAATCTACTCTATCTGTCCATAACAAAATTTAGACATATAAATTTTTTGCTGTTTCGGATGTGAACGGTCAATAGAAATGCAGAGATAACTGGTTCTTCACAGTGAATCGCCATTGTTGTGGTCACCAACAACCCCCCTCTTTGTTTGATATTAGTAATAACATCAAGCAAAGGGGGACCCTTAACCAAAAATCCAAAAAATATTTTTGTTTGAAAAATCTTTTGTATTAACTCTCTAAGAGCTATATCGCATCGCAAAGGAAAAAGGAGCGCTATCCCAAAGCGCATAAATACACTGAGGAGGAGCGACGCGAGAAGTCATCGCATCGCGTGCATTAAAAGTGCTCAAAAAGGGAAAACCTAAAGAATCGCCGATGGCCGATATGCGACGTCGCACGTCGCAATGTCGCATAAGCAACACAGAGTGACAAAGAGAAAAACTTGCGACCTTGCGATATTGCGATATGCGATCTGCGACCATGCAAAGCTGCGACCTGCGATCTATGGTGTGCGAAAAATGAGACTATCAATTGCTGCGATGCCACCTATTTACATCGCAATCTTCGATGCTACGATGCAAATCGCAAGAAACCATTCGTCGCAGGCATTCCTCGGCATGATCTGTGAGCCCAAAATTAGGCGCGCACCTTACGGGAAATTAATGATTGTACGCCTGTGTATCCAAAGATGATTATGTTGCATTTTTCGAAGAGTCAAGTCATAATGGGTGACATGATTATGCATTCATTAGAACTTAATGCTTTCATGTCAATCTTTTCTTCTGTCTCTTTTCATTTACGTGAACTATAAGTCAACAACTGATATAAATCTATATGCAGGAAACATCTAAGGAAAAGCGCCAGAGCTAGAAGAACAGAGAGGAGATGACTTCACAGATGGATACCACATACAGCAGGACCGTGGATCCCAGAGTATCACTCAACAAGTACTGATGGAAATAGGCTATCTAGGACTCAGAGTCAAAGGCGCATAAAAGCAAAGCGTTTATGAAAGATCCTGAGTCCCAAATTGGGTAAAGCAAAAAGAAAAACGCTTAAGGGGAAAGACGTCTCAGAAAAGCCTAGAACAAAGAATGGAAACAAGTTTCAATTGAGAAAATCGTTCAGGCAACAAAATCCCCAGCTCATTGAGTCATCTGTACGACCGGAAACCGAAATAGCAACAGCACAATCAGTTTGAAAGAAATCTGAGTTGTACTAAGTATACACGCCGTGAAGACACTCCTCCAGAAGAACACTTTCAAAAATATCTTCTAGTTTGTCAGAAAGAGGTGCCAGCTCTTGTTATTTCTAATTTTCAAGCTCGAACTAAAGGAAAGGACAAGCAGCCGACTCTTTCATGGCAAAGAGCGCATCGCTTACAACACTAAGGAGCAGATACATAAATGGTTAGAAATTAGATTCAGTTTTTAGAAATAAATTTGTTTTAGTAAAAGGGCGGTCATTTGAAGCCATTCCCTAGATTTGTGTAATTAAAATTAGTCGGTTAGTAGTATTTAACCCTTCTCGTTGCATTGGAGAAGGGTCCGGAAATTTGTCAAAAAACTTGTCCTCAGAAAATGCACTTTTGCACCCTCGGAGGGGGTTTTTGATGAATGGACGAATCAAGATTTATTTATGTATGCATTTTAATACCTGCTACTGATGTTGCACTTCTGTACTCTTAGTAGGCATTAGAAGTAAGTAGAAATAGATCATTATTGCTTAAGGTCTGTGAGTATAAAATCAGTCATAAATGGTACTTTTATCTCTTGACGAATTTCTGCTTGCATTCTTAGAGTAATATACAGCTGATGTTGTTTATATGTTAATGTATGAATGAGTGGACTACCATTTGGCACTTTTGTACGGTGGAGTCATTGATTTGTGCTTAATACATGAATAACTGATTATGCGATATGTTGTTCACAACCGTTTTGCTTAACCTTTTATGCAGGATGGTTCATCTTAATTGATTTATATTCTCATAATAGCTGAATAATCTTCATTACCAGTTATTGTGTTAAAAGAGTGCTGACCTGGCTCCACCGTTAGTTGTCCATTCTGTTCTGGGAGAGAGTGGTGATCATATTGCTCATGTTCTTCTCATCTCCTCAAATTCTCATCAACCGAAGAGTGACCCTCCTATACCAGTTGTTCAGGATATTCCTTCTACTATTCCTATAGAGCATGGGGGAAGTCATATGATACCCCCACCAACTAGTTCTATCATTTCTTTTGATTGGATTAAATTGACTGCTTTACACCTTCCATCTTATGTGCCTTTCTAGATGATAGTACAAGACCATAATACGGTGGTAGATGGCACTATATTAGATGAAGGCGCGTCTGTGAGCATCATGCCTTCTACTACTTGGCAAGCTTTAGGTTCCCCACAGCTTATGCCTGTCACCCAGAATCTGTTGGATTTTAATGGAGGAACTAGTCAAGCCTTAGGTATCCTTCCAAAGTTCCCTATTAGTTTGGGAGGAAAGATTGTCTATATAGATGTGATGGTAGTCCTAGGTCCCTTAGATTTCAATCTTCTCCTTGGACACAACTACGTTTATGTCATGGGAACTCTTGTTTCTTCACTTTTCCATGTGGTTTATTTTTCACACAAAGGGAGAATTATTACTATTGATCTACTGTCATCCGTGTTTGCAACAATCGTCCCATATCGACTCTTGTTTGCAAGTACTAACTTCCCCGTCACATATAAATTATGTGGCTACCCATTCTTTCTCTGCATCTACTGATGGTTACACATATGGTATTGTACATATGTATTCGGGGCATTGGAGCTTGATTTCTCTTTAGTAACAAATGACATGTATTCCTCCCAGAACGTGGTTCTTCCATCTAGTGAAGACCTCTTGGGAGCCATGTTCTCTTATGGGTCCTGAATAGAAGTCGTCAGGATAGTTCCTGATCTTATCTCAACCTCATTAAAAAATGAAACAAAGGGTGTGAGGATAGTTCCTACTCTTGTGTCAACCTCATTAAAAAATGAAACAAGGAGTCACGAGGATGGTTTCTTGTCTTGTGACAACCTCGTTAAGAAATGAAACAAGGGTCCAAGGATAGTTATTTTACTACGTCTACCTTGGTAACAAATGAAACAACTCCCTTTTCAAAATTGAATCTTTAATTAATATCTCATAAAATTCTAGTCGAGTCTTTCCTTGCTCTCGAAAGTGAAACTTCATTCCATCCACCTTTTAGCAACTTGATTTCTACTTTGATGAATGAAATGAAGCTTGGGGGGCTTGTACCTTGAATTGAGTCACTGTGTCGGGGTCATTCAAACTTATCTTAAGCATAATTGTTCATTTCAAGCTTGTGTAAGCATGAAACTATATCCAAGCAGTGTTCTCCATGGTTCAAGCTTGTGTAAAAATGAACCCATGCACGATTTACATCTCGTTATTGTCGTTTTAAACTGATTATTTTTGCTAGATGAGCCTTGGTTGTTTTGTTCCATTGCCACCATCTCTTTGGCTGACCAAATGATTTCACTTGGTTATTTTTTCCTTTCCTGAGGAATAGTAGCAATGAGTGGTTTTATTAGCTAACCTCTTGACCATTACATGTTTTGAGAAGTTCCTCCTTTGCCAGAATGAGTGGTTACCCTTTACCACTCGTTCCACCAGGACGCATCACTTTTAAGCTCTCTTCTGACTCATAAAGGATGAAAATATTGTCGAGTATTTTTTCCCTTTTTTGACTTGTTAAAGAGAATAAAAATGGGGGGTCTGCTTTCAGCTCTTTTCTGACACTTAAACACGAAGATATTGTCGAGATCTTATCATTTTGGAACTTGTTAAACGTTGCAAAATCTCGTTTACCCTGTATATGTTTGCCCCTTTTTCATGCTAGGATAAAATATTTACGAAAAAGGCACTCCTTCTCTGAAATGGTCAAGCGATTCTCTCCAGTATTATTTTCTACCTTTACGGGCTCGAGAGACACAAATGTATGAAAACGGACAATGTGGAGTTTTCTTTTCTACGTCTTTTTCAAACTCTCTAAATATGAAAAAGGTAACAAGTCACACCTTTTTCGAACTCGTTAGAACATTAAATGGCATTGCATTTGTCGACATAACGAACATGAACATCACCTTCCTAGGGCTCATTAAACTTACTAGGTAGGATTCATCTGAAGGATGAACTTAGAACAAGCACATGATATCCCCTTCAAGCTTTCAATAAAAAATAATTGGGATACCTGCCAAAAATGGTGGGGGGAAATTGGAAATTCTATCAGTCGTGTCGGAAGCTCACCCTTGAACATGACACTTTCTACTTCGTGTCAGGTTGCGATATCCTCCTTTTCATCATTAACCTTCCTAGGTTTGTTATAGACATTTTTGTGCCTTACAACATGAAGCATGAAATGTCCATAATCTAAGGGATCCAAAGTCCCTAAACATGTTGTTCCTACCCCTAGAGGAACAAGGTCAACAAACCACAGCACTGAACAAAAGTTCTCCACCTAAAAACACTCAAAAACAAGGCAATTCTAGATCATTTCAACTGCTCCACTGAGCATCTGCGCTGAATGTCAAGTGCTCCACTGTCTACCTGCGTTGAATGTCAACTGCAAAGAAGGCTACCTGTGCTGGGCGAGTTTGGACAAGTGGCACAGTCATTCCTCAAGGTGTAAATGCCCAGGAAGCTTCCAAAATGACACTTGGATCAGGGAATTCGACTGGTGATGAGTAAGAGGTTCTAGATCTCCAAGTGGAAGCAAGAACCTCCAAGTGGACTCAAGAACTGAAGAAGAACTGGAGTGGGAGAGGACACTAGTCACATCTCAGGCTGACTCATCCTCTCTCCAAACTCGTATATATGGATCTCTCTCCCATGAGATCCAGGGGCGGGAATCTTGTGAATGTAAAGAATTGTTGTTGGTTTGAGTTTAGAACTATTGGGTGATTTGCTTTGAAGGAGGTGAAGAGGAGATTTCTTTCTGCTCGGAAGGTGATGCTGGATTGGGCCTCTTATGGTTGTATCACTTCCTGAACCTTACTTCTTCCATTAATAAAAGCATTTGAGGTTCTTCTATATACATGTGTCTCAATGGTGTATTGTTATACTTGTGTATTTGATTTATTCTAATCCTTGAATCAATTATGAATGTATGCTTCTTGTAGTTTCCCTCTCTTGCCATTTTGCAGGATCTTGGTGTAGTTGGGCCAGTGAAAGAGCACGGAGCTGGGAGCAAGCAGCAAGGAGAGAAGATTAGATCAATCATTAGCGAAAGACATCGGTTAGTGGATCTCTTTCTCCCCTCTTTTACATCTCATAAAGAAGTAATCTCAGATAGCTTTGCTTTGATTGTTGCTAAGGAACTATCACCCTTAGAGTGGGATAGGGTCATTCCGTATTGGATACTTTTCCCAACAACAAATTGGTGACTCCACTGGGGATCGTATCTTGTTGGTTGTTTGTGTTTTTGCTATTCATTTCCTAAACACAGGGAGTACTGAATCGAACTGCATTTGGATCTTTCAAATGCAAAGTAGAGGGCAGCTACTCTAGCTCAGTTTCTGGGCATGTTTATGATTTGAAGAGCTGATCCACAAGGACTCTGAACAGCTCTTAGTGATAGCTTTTCATCCTCCTTTGAATCATCCTTTAGTGTGTACTTGATTGGTAGCTTTGATTTGGCCAAAAACTGTTGATTTTTGAGCAATCTGTGACCTAGAACCCAAGAGAAACGAGAGTTTCTCTCTTCATTGCAGGCACTGTGAAGGCAGTCTGCATTTCATCGCAGGTCCAAAAGGGGCTACCTGCGTTGAATGTCAAACTGACTGTGTTCTACCTGCGCTGAACTGGTTAGGACTTATGCAACTGGGGTTCTCTGCTTTCTGTTGCCCTGTTTTCATCCCTGTTTTTGCAGCCCGTTATCAGTCAATGTACCTATCTGAAACCACCTTTCTTTGCCAGTATTCCGCCTCGGTTGTATAAGGAAACTGTATTTTTTCTTTGTGTATTTCTTACATCATTTGCAGTTCCCCATAACGAAAGTGAACTAGTCTTGCTGTGGCCTCTTAGATCTAGACCTGTGATAAGTGTCGTTCTGATCTTAAGAGTTAGTTTGTTTGCTGTTCATAGCTAATTGAGCTTTTGCTTTCATCATATGGTTTGAATTTATGTATTTCTAGTGTTGAAACAAGTAAATCTTAAGGTGTCTTTTGATTTTGGACAAAATCTTGTTTGCTTTCACTTGAAATTGAATTCAAAGTTATACAACAGCTTTCTTTTTGTAGTACATCAACATTAAGAAAGAGAAAAGAAATACCTGCATTGTGCATTTTGCATTTGATAAGTTTGCATGTTGGATTTAGGGAAAGTGCATTAGTGTGTGCTCTATGATCTGTGTGAAAAGATGATGTCTTTGTTTTCCCTCAGTAGTTAAGATTTTCATAAGTTGAAAAGATTGAAAAGGCTTGCTTCTCATCTTTAGACTGCATTTAGGAGTTGTACCATACATCTCGTGGTGATCCATAAAGGCAAACTGCTAAACAAGATCAACCTAAAATAAATTGAATTTACATAACAACACTTTGAAACATAACGCAAACGCATAGAGGTCTAAGCTAGAGATGTGTTCTGGCGTCGTTAAACGTGATATCTTACCGTTGAGTGGTTGGGTGATTCCTCCACGGTGAAGCAATAAGTATCAATACGGACTTGTGCTCCCATGTACCGTCACGTATATATTGAGAGACCCCTATAGGAACAAAGCCTTTATCCATAGGAAGCCGTGTCGGCCGCACTACTGATCGCAATGCAGTGAACACAGCATTCACGAAGATCGACCACCCGTATCGTAAAACGTATTCTGTGGTTTTGCGAAAAGTTTGGCACACCCTCTGCCTAGAACTCCAGAGTAGTTTCTTTTGGCCTTTTTCAAACTCTATAACTGAAAAAGTCCATCCGAGCATTTGTCACTTCGGGCTCGTTAAAACATCGAAGGAGACTAGAGTCATCTTTAGCTTTTTCTCGACTCTTAAAAAGTGAAAAAGCAAGTTGTGTCTAAAGCGTCATTATAAAATTTATTTTAAAACAGAACATAATCACCTCCTATTCCTGCGTTGATCTGTAGGTTGAGAACATGGAACGCACCAACCAAGGAATTCCCCATGATGGAAATCCTAGTCCTTTCTCCTCTTGGGGAGAAGTTGGTGCGTCCCACATGGCCACATTGTCGCTTCCAGGACTGACAATTGGCCTGCCAATCTGGCTATTCTCAACCAATGTAGTTCAGAACACCATGGTTCCTGAACAGTCGAGTCAACAGTTAGATCAGTCTAGAGCTGCCCACCAGCCTTCTACTTCCTATAACTCTTCCTCCAATCCTTCATCTTCGCAAGGTAGAGCCGGCAAAAGCCAAGCTCCCATGGAGAAGAAGGAGAAGAAGAAGAGAGAGAAGAAGAAGAAGGAGCCTAAGGCGACTGGGGGCAAGCAAAAGACATCTGACAAAAATCCACAGACAGCACAGACCGGGCCTAAATCGCCAGGTGTCATATGTAGAGGAGACCACTTCCACAGAGATTGTCCCTGTATTCCCCGGATACTAAGGGACTGGTCCCCTCGTTTGCACAGTTCGGGAGCGTCAACCTCTGATAGCCATGTTGAATGCTTACCGTCAACCAGTGAAAGTGAAGGTTCAAGACAAAGAGGGGGAGCAAGATCCCCCTCCAGACTGTGTGAAGGCGATCACGCCATCCACCGTTGTCTCTTCTTAGACGAAGTGAAGAGAGTTTTGGAAGATCGTCCGGTTTCACCGTTGAGACTTCCTCCTGGATACAAAAGACTCGTGCCAAGTCCTTCGTTGGTTGAGAATACAGCTGGCCCGCTCAAGTGGTCAGCTGAAGCGTTAGTCATTGAAAATGAACCTACTGAATCCAGACCGGACGAAAGTCCAAAGGTCAAAATGGCAGTTGACCCGGTTCTCCCTTCAGAAGTTTCATCTTCAAATGACACCGTCACTGAAGATTCATCTTCAAATGACACCCTCACTGAAGAGAATAAGGATGACACCATCCAGATTCTTTTCATCAACACAGACTCTGACGAGCGTCACGGAAATGCGCCGATTCCTTTATCGCAGGAAGGAACATCGTCAGGGTCATATCCGGCCGTGTATTCGGTCCCACCACCAAGCAACTCGGTTGTGTCCTTTGATTGGAACCAACTAGGCAGACCCCAGTTGCCAGCCAGTATACCATTCAGAATCATAGTCCAAATATGCAAAATGGTAATGGCTGGCACTATCATTGTTGAAGGGGCATTTGTGAGTATCCTTTCCTCTGTTGCTTGGAAAGCACTGGGTTCCCCGACACTTTTGCCTGAGATAAGAAATCTCTCGGGTTTCGATAAAGGAACCAGTCGACCATTAGGGATCCTCCCCAATGTGCCCATTACATTGAAAGGGAAGGCCATTCAAATGAACGTGATGGTCGTTCAAGGACCCTTGGATTATAACCTACTCCTTGGAAGAGACTATATATATTGCATGGGAGCTGTAGTCTCCTCACTCTTTAGAGTAATGTGTTTTCCACACGAAGGAAGAATTGTCAAGCTCGTAGACCAACTTTCATTTCCAGGATCACGCATCGCAAATAGTCACATACCGACCCTGAATGGTCTATTCAATCAAGAAATGTCTCCACCCCTAGTCCTTCTTCCCGATGAGTGCGAGTGATTCGGAAAGATGGGACTGGAACCCAGGGGGCATGCATCCTGGTCTGCTTTAGGCAGAGAAAACCTTGGGTATAAGGTAGAATTTCCGCGAGAGAATATGACTAGTCCGTACCCCGTCCGTGGTTGGAAGAGGGGTTGTTCTGGAATAAGATTCTTTTGTCAAAGTTATATGAGAGGGCGGGGGTCATCACTCACCTTTGTCTATTTCGGTAGACATTGCCGAGGAAGTGTTTTGTTGAAAAAATAACAGGACAATCTTTGGGTAACCAGAAAGAGGTAAGCCTCCCTCAGTCACACAAATGTTTTGTCTTTGAGTAGTGTTCTTCTCTTGTCGCAAGTAGCTGCTCTCTTGTCACAAGTAGCTGTTCTCTTGCGATCTTGCGAAAAATCTGTTGAAAGTTGGGCTGACGAGAAGACAAGTATCGTATAGACCCGTTAAAATTAACGAGAAGACAAGTATCGTTAAAATTGAACTAGCAAGACGACAAGTAGCTGTGAATACCCAAAGAAAAGCAGAGGTGAGAAGGAGGAGGGGCAACCTTGAAATCTTATTTTATACCTGGGGGCATGCAACCCTTTTGGAGTGCAAGCAAAGAGCGGTTATTTATCTGTTTTTTGGATTAGCAGTTTCCGAACTTGCATAAAGAAAGGAGCGGAGCAAAGCTTAGTGAGATGAAGCTCCATAAAAAATAGAATCTTGAGGGGACATTTCTTATCTTATGACTGGTAAATCGAGCAATTTTAGCATAAAGTTCATGCTCGTTAAAAAAATAAACGCAAGATCCGATCAGTTTTAACGCGGTCTTCATGCTCATTAATAAATAAATATAAGCAGTGAGCAATGTTTCCTCCAGAGTTTAAGCTCATTTTTAAATAAAAAATGAACCTATCCCGGTAAATAACCACTGTGATCGTAAATTTATCAGCCATAAAAAGCCTTGGTCGTGTTTGCACCTGCCACCTCCACTTTCATTTGGCCGATCGTTTACCTCCATATGATTGTTTACCCATTTTGAGGAACAGCTGTGAAGAGTGTATTCACCTAGCCATCCTTGTGACACTGCCGTGATTGGAAAATTCCAACCTGTACCTGGAATCAGTTGCTATCCCTGTTTATCACTCGTTCCTCAAAAGACGAGTCTTCTTTAAGCTCTTTTCAACTGACTCGTAAAATATGAAAAGATTGCCGAGTTTTGGCCTCCCAGCTCGTTAAAGGACCGCAAGAGCTATCCCTCCTCTAGATTTTAATCTTTTTGGACCTGAGGGATTATTGCACAAAAAGATCGAGCGCTTGTTTTGTTTGGCTCGTTAAAGATATCGAAAACTCATCCCTTTTGTATTGTTTTATACTTTTTCGGACTTAAGGGATTAGATGATGAAAAAGGAATTTTGGAGTTAACTTTACGTACCTTTTCAGACTCTCTAAAAATGAAAAGGACCGAGTTATCCTTGTCGTTAGACTCGTTAAAATGATTAAATAGCGGCAAACTTGTCTTTAGACGAGAACGAGTTTCCCTATCGCTAGGCTCGTTAAAACATAGCGATGGGCTTGCCCGAAGGGCAGGTTATAGAACAAGCATATGTTATCCTCCTCAAGCTTGACAAAAATAAAGAGGTACTGGTCAGAAATGACTGGGGAAAAATTGGGAGAACCTCAAAGCTTTAATGGTAGCAAGTCGCTCTTGAACATGAGACTTTTCATCCATACCACATCGGGTTGTGTTGTTTCATTCATCGGTCTCATCACCATGGTCTCGCCAAACCATCCACATTTCGGGTAATGCTACCAATCCATCGCATCAGTGTCGTTATATGTTCAAGAGATGTTGTTCAGAAAGAGTCAACCGTGTCCCATCCACTACCATACATCATCTTTCATCCTTTCATGACCACCACCCTGAATCATATTTCACAGATCGTTTTCACCTCCATCACAATCATTAGCTCCGTTCCGTGTCACTGATGTGGGATTCATTAAGGCCCTCCTTTGACGGATTGCTTCTTGTCGACTTCAGCTCATTATCCAACAAGTTGATCTAGGAACAACCCCCTCAGTACTTTGAAACTTGCATGCCTCAATGGCAAGTTTCTCACTTCCGGCGACAGGTATACATCAATGACCTTCGACCGAAAGATTTTGCGTGGTGTTCGACGCCAAGTCCTTTATTCACACCACGTGGATTGTACTGCCGTACCTTGAGGGTCATCATCATTATCGATGATTCCTCTCGCGCTTGTTAACAATTTACATCATTGACTGGTAATCGAGCGATGTCTTTCCATGTTCGACTCCAAGAAATTCTCACATGGATCGACTTGTACTTAGAGTGAAGATCGAACGAGTTTGAAGACCCCGGATCTAGTTTCCTCCATCCGGGCTGCGATATATATTTAGGAAATAAATACATTGACATGTGCAGCAGATGATCATCCTACTCAAAGGATGATAATTTCTACAGAGAATTATCAGTCTACCATCAGACGATTGTCTGTTCTATGTACAGAAAAATGTATTTATAAAGCTGAGCATGGGAATGCCCGCCTCAGCTAGATCATGAAAGCAGTATGAAAAATAATTTATTGTATTGTATCTTATTACAGGTCACCTCTCAGCGATTGAATGAACTTCGGATCCTCCTGATAAAGCATTTCACCCAATAAACGACCTCATACTTTAGGGGGCAACTATTATAGACATTTTTGTGCCTTACAGCATGAATCATGAAATGTCCATAATCTAAAGGATCCAAAGTCCCTAAACATGTTGTTCCTACCCCTAGAGGAACAAGGTCAGCAAACCACAACACTGAACAAAAGTTCTCCACCTGAAAACACTCAAAAACAAGGCAATTCTGGATCATGTCAACTGCTCCACTGAGCATCTGCGCTGAATGTCAAGTGCTCCACTATCTACCTGCGTTGAATGTCAACTGCAAAGAAGGCTACCTGCGCTGGGCGAGTTTGGACAAGTGGCACAGTCATTCCTCAAGGTGTCAATGCCCAGGAAGCTTCCAAAATGACACTTGGATCAGGGAATTCGACTGGTGATGAGTAAGAGGTTCTAGATCTCCAAGTGGAAGCAAGAACCTCCAAGTGGACTCAAGAACTGAAGAAGAACTGGAGTGGGAGAGGACACTAGTCACATCTCAGGCTGACTCATCCTCTCTCCAAACTCCTATATATGGATCTCTCTCCCATGAGATTGAGGGGCGGGAATCTTGTGAATGTAAAGAATTGCTGTTGGTTTGAGTTTAGAACTATTGGGTGATTTGCTTTGAAGGAGGTGAAGAGGAGATTTCTTTCTGCTGGGAAGGTGATGCTGGATTGGGCCTCTTATGGTTGTATCACTTCCTGAACCTTACTTCTTCCATTAATAAAAGCATTTGAGGTTCTTCTATATACATGTGTCTCAATGGTGTATTGTTATACTTGTGTATTTGATTTATTCTAATCCTTGAATCAATTATGAATGTATGCTTCTTGTAGTTTCCCTCTCTTGCCATTTTGCAGGATCTTGGTGTAGTTGGGCCAGTGAAAGAGCAAGGAGCTGGGAGCAAGCAGCAAGGAGAGAAGATTGGATCAATCATTAGCGAAAGACATCGGTTAGTGGATCTCTTTCTCCCCTCTTTTACATCTCATATAGAAGTAATCTCAGATAGCTTTGTTTTGATTGTTGCTAAGGAACTATCACCCTTAGAGTGGGATAGGGTCATTCCGTATTGGATACTTTTCCCAACAACAAGGTTGGGTCTTTCATTTTTTCCTTCCATTTGATCTCTACCACATCATCATGACCACCGATCCTACGGATCCAAAAGCTACCAAACTCTGGAGTTGTGTCGCTGATATGTTCAAGAGTTAGTCCTTCTATAGTTACACTTACTCTTGATTCTCTGTATCATCTAAAATTATTTGCATCCCTTTTTCTCGTGTCGATAATGTGGGATACATCATGGCCCTCCTTCGACATGGTCACTTCCTGTCAACTTCATCTCATCATCCAGGAAGCTAGCCGAGAGACTCTGTCCATTTGTAAAGTTATTTCTTTACAAAATCTGCAAATGCTCATTTGCTCCTCTATGTGGATTTGGAGTTGGAAGAGGAAAGGAACAATGAGCTCCAACTTCTTTAGAATTCTACTCGGCCTTTAGTTTGGAAACTTTAAAGGCCAAAAACACTATCATCCCGGTTAATTCATTAATCTCAGGCTCATAGGATGATCAGGATTCACCTCCTTGTGTTCTACTTTCAGCATCACCTTTGAATATTTCTGCAGCAATGATGTATGCTTCTACCTCAAAGGCTGCATTTTTCATATCAACCAAAGAAGTACATCTTCTTTTTCTTAATAGCAGGCAGAACTGAGAATCTAATAGCAGAAGTAGTGGTGGGTCTTACTTCAGCTAGCATTCTGCTATACATAAGATTGAACCTGATGTTGAAATCAGACAACAGCTCACCATCTTCTCTCTACAAGTTCGCAAATTCATCATGATAAAAGAGCAGATCTTTATTATTTCCCCAGTGCTTTAAAAACACATCATCTAAGGCCTCAATGTCTAGAATAGACCTAGGGGTTAATTCTCTAAACCATTTTCTAGCCTCCCCATCTAGGATTTAGACAAAAACCCTCATCCATACATCCTCTTCATTGATATCTAAGTTATCAGCATAGCTATAAAAATATTCGACGTGCTCTTCAGCTAATACTCCTTCTGCACTAGTAAAAATTTGCATAAATTCTTGATAATCTCCTGCATGCATGGCATTCAAAGGGACAGGCAAGACCAAGGGTCCATACCTAGCAACAACTATTATTTCTATCTTTGTAAGAGCTTGCCGACCTGCCATGACTGGGCTGTATGAAAGGATACTAGTAGTCTGTGTGGTACGAATCAATGAAAAGAATGACAGAAATAGAGGAATGTGATTGACAACATGGAAAACATCTTTCTTTGAGCTGGAATCCAAAAGGGAAATGAATTACTGAGGAGCTAAATGAATCTCCGAAGGTGACATTCACTAATAGAGATATATGTAACTTTTTAAGGATTACCTGATCCTGGTGCTCCTTACTATGATATTTACTTCTGCTTAACGATCTTCTTAGGATCAGGCACTGGTTCAGCTGATGGCTTCTAAGGATTTCTCTAAGCATGCGTCACCAACTGTGCCAGAACTACAATGTGGAGTAGCCAAATGTTGGTCTTGCTGTAGTGGATTTGCCAGATAAATGATTACAACCAAATTATGTGCCCAGACCTTGTCTATCATCAAAATCTGGAACTGTGTCATTCTCCCAGGGAAGCTGAGCTTCAATTCTCCTCTCCCCAGCAATGACACCAATTAATGTTATAACCCCAAGAAACTCTACTAGGTTGTATATTAGAGATGCTCAGGAACATTACGAAATCAATCAAAATGTTATATATTCAAGCCAGATAACCACTTCTACTATGCTTAACCCGAGACATGGGTGAACACCCCTGGACTACAAGGCTTTAGACCACCAATTACTCATAGTTTAAGGAAAATTTGATGATGGAGAATACTGATCACACCAGCAGATGCATAGGACCTTGTGATGTCCAGCTGCAACCAGTGAAGAGGTTTGCAAATCTATTTCCTAATGCATAGACAGGATGAAAGCCCTTTGGCATTAAAGTAACAAAAACCTACATAAAAATTTAATGATACAAGCTAAATTCTAACACAGAGGTGGGATGACAGCCCCTCTAATGCTAAACATCTACAACACACCAATAAATGCACAACAAGAATAGCTTGGAACAAAGAAGAAGTGGAAAGTGAGCAATTAACAACAAAAGAAGCTTGCATTATCTGAAAATGAAGACTAGACGTTGCAGGTATCATAGTAGTTACAGTCTCCAAAAGATGAAGCTTACAACAAGATAACATTCATCAACCATCAACCCCTATTACAATCTATCTTCTGGATATATATAGAGGTTTATTTCAAAGATATTTTTCCAGGTTATGTGTGGAGGGTCATGGCTGACCACCAACCACATTATCTACTAGTTTTAATGAACAAATCTAATCTTTTCTGATATTCTGATGTCCTTCTCGGGCAGCTGGAGTGAATTATGGATGAAATCCCATGCCTCATAAATTCTTTTAACTGCTCTTTCCTATACTTTTCTTCCTCGGCCATGTTGCTTGTTAAATGAGGTTGCCAAGATATTAACTATGTAGGTACAGGGTGGCTAATAATTTTCTTTCTCCTTTGTGCACATAGGACAAGCTGAAAACACTGAAACCACATGTCAAATGCATGAGGGCCTGAGCATGAGTATCAGCCATTGGATAGCTCAGACATACGGTGTAGATTGGATCTGAGGGGCTATCCAGAGAAAATAGGAATGGATGAACGATTGCTGTTGGACCACGGCGGGAATGATCCAACGGCTGATGGGAGGGGAAGGTGTGTGGGAGATAATGCACAGAAGGAGGGCGGTTTCATGGGCGGGCGGTACTCCCCGCACTGCTTATCAAAGACCGGCAGTTTCTGTATATGGCGCGTGATCCAGTCAAAACACAACGCGTGGTGGATGAAAACCACCGCCCCCACGGGTTAACGTGTGCGCAAGTCGCGCGATCATGGGAAGCGTCTACCGTTAAATCTCGTGATATACATGATCAATGGTGGGGAGGTGCATGATATTTAACGCACAAGGAAAAAGCAGCAAAGGGTTATGGAGGGGCGGGTCACGTGGGCGCGAGCTCATCGGTTTAGCACTCGGGGCTTAAGGAAAAGGGGCCTAGAAGGGATTTGTCAGATTAGGGGGTTCTAAAAGGAGATGAAAGAGTTTTATGAAGAAAACAAAAATGGCAGGGTAAATGGAATTAGGTAGGGGAATAGGGAATGGCGAGGAATGAAGATTTTTATAGAAGAAATAGAGATAGCTGCGGTGAAGAGAATATGAGAAGATGAAGGAGGGGGGAGGATGAGACTAAAGAAAGCCTTCTTTAAGCATAATACAACATGGCGATGCTATCTTTGACCCTCAACTGCTTAAATTTGTAGCAGAGCTAACAGCACCTATACTACTATTCCCTAATTGGATTAAGGAATTCCATGTCCATGTGGATGCCTCTTGTATAGATTTGGGAGTAGTGTTGGCACAACTTGCTATAGGAGGGATTGATCATATTATTGCTTTTCAAGTATAAATTTATCTAAAGCAAAAAGGGATTACACCACCACAGAGAGGTAAGGACCAATCATGGTATATGCTTTGCATTGTTTTAGACACTATTTGTTGCGATCACACATTAAAATGTTTGCAGATCATTCTGCATTGAAGTATTTGGTTAACAAGCCTACCGTAGGAGGAATGATTTTCAAATGGTTATTGCTATTGCAGGAATAATATGAATTTGAGATCATTTTTAAACCAAGGAGACTAAATGCAGGCCCTGATCATCTATCAAGACTAGAAAAAGGGGAAGAACCAACCACCACAAAGGATAATCTTCCTAGTGCGTAGTTATTTACAATCAGTGTTGCAAATGACTATTTCATAGATCTCATTTAATTTTTGACCATTTGAAAGGCTCCTTCAGAGTATACTATGCAGGAAAAGAAATAATTAGTGGCTAAGGTTGCTAACTTTTCATTAATAGCAAGATAGTTATATAATATGGGACTAGATTAGATATTGTGCTATTATGTTCTTGAACATGAAAGATAGATTATTTTAGCAGAGGCTCATGGGGACGCAATTGTTGGACACTATACAAGAAAATCTACTACGTAGAATATTTTAAGAGAAGGATTGTGGTGGCCTACACTACATAAATATAAGGAGTATTTTTGAGCAAGTGCAGTAGCAGAGTGCTCATAGGTTTGGGTCTATAGCTGATTGCTCAAACTACATGCAGCTTAGTGTGTATGCCAAGAATTTTTTGTGGTACAAAGATTCATTATATTAAGCAACAGTTCGTGTGGAAGTAGCCGTACATTCGGGTGAAACATGGTAACTTGGTCCCTTCATGTGTATATTTTCTTATTATCTATTTTAGAGTTGCAATTATTACAGCTGCATTTTACTTCAACGCAGTAATTGTTTATGGTTTTATATGACATGTTTAAGTGTTTAATCTAATGTAGAGAAGTGATTTATGAATGATAATAATAATAAAACATAATAATATTGCATCTCCAGATCCTTCAAGGATGCAAAAACTTGGTTCTACATCCTCCCATAGTCACATCGAGTGAGACTACAATTTGCTTGTAGGTCATTGCCAAAAGTGCCAGTGATTGAGGGTTTTGATGGTGCACAATATAGATTGAACCTAGGTCAGCCCACACCAGGCCAACAAGTTGTTCTATTGTTGGGACCAGTATTTGTCTGAAGGATATGTGGATATGGCACCCTTCGAAGAAATACATTCAAGAATGGATAGAACTAAAAGAGTGAGAATTTGTGCATCAATAAAACACAAACCCTTGTCTCACAGTTGAAGCTTCATTATAGAAGTATATTTTTACAGACCAATATGAAATTTTCATCTCTTTATTTCCTATTGGGATATGTGAGTGGATATTGAGGTTGACTGAAAGGAAGAACTCTTTTAAAGGTGAATAACCTATGATTTTGACTCTTGAACTGATACATCGACCTAAGAACACTGACAATAGGATTTCAAGGGTTGTCAATTTCAGGATATAATATGTTTGGGGGATTTATTACTGAGTTTGGAATAGACTCGACTATACACTACAATGGAGTCGAACAATGATTCCTCAAGGGAATTCAAGATAAGTATTTGAAATATCTAAAAATTTGGATTAAGATGCTTCTATATGAAAAAGGAGTTTTATAGATGAAATTAGATTGCTAGTTTACTTATGTTCAGAAGAAGAGTGAATAAATTTGAGCAAGATATCGGAAAAACCAAAAGTTGAAAGAGATATAAAGTAGATACTAAAAACATATCTCGTGGACAAGACCTGAAAACTTTCATAGATATTGATTATAGCCCTATTTTGAGTGGATCTAAAAGTGAATAAAGCCTCCCTGATAACCCTCGAGTAACTCCGCAGTAATCACGCTTCCTGCTTGAGAGTTCGCAAAAGCCAAAACCTAGTATTAGCCAGGGTATTTTTGGCTCCCCCCCTCCCCCTACCCCTCCCCCTCCATCTACCCCTCCTACCCCTTGTCCCCCTCACCTTACTTCTCCCCATCCCCCTCCAAGAAGAAGTATGGTTGATGATATTAAGCTACCCGTTTTCAAAGGAGTTGGATTGAAGGATCTGGAAGAGTTTTGGTTTTTATGTGAAGCAGTATGGAAAATGAAGTAGATCAATGAAGAGAATATAAATAAAGTGCAGCTTGTTACGATGTTCCAAGATAGAGAGTTTCCATGGTATAAGAAATATTCAAATAATCAGAAGAAAATATTTGTAGATATTAAAACAACGTTAATAAGAGAGGTTAGGAAGCGGAAGTCTAATTCACAATGTATCACCTGGTTGAAAGAGATCAAACAGAAACTACTGTGTATGTTTGGGAGTTTGATTAGAGATTTAAGGTGTTATTGGATCAAGTAAGCTTTGAAATAGCCTTGTAGAAACAACAAGAATGGTTTATAGTTGCTCTACTACCGCATATCAAATTTCCGTTAATGCAACAAAATATAGGAACTCAACTCGAAGCTCTAGAAATTGTGATGAAATTGGAAGCTTCGCCTGTAGGAGATACTAATGCAGGCATGCAATATATTCAAAGTTAGCTAGAGAACCTAACCCTACAGTTACAAGACATCAATAAAAGCAAAGAATTTAGAGAAGAAGTATGGTGTACAAAATGCATATCAGATGGCAATTCTAAAGAACAGTGCCATATCTTCAGGAATTACATGGCTGGTGGAGAACTAAATATTTTGAATGTAGGATATAGCCTATGGTGTGAAATATGTAATACTAGAGGTGAACATTGTTTAGAATATTGTTACTTGTTACAAAATATATACAAACTTTGAGGAATCTATATTGCAAATTTTGTATATCAGTAGGACCATGATGAGAATAGTTGTTGAGCTTAAAACTAATGATGGAGCATGGTGATGACACTTATAAAATGAAAGAAGAAGAGCATGGGAAATAAGACAATGGATAGCATAGTGGTCGATGATGTTACCAAGGAATAGTTTGAGGTGGTGGAGCTGGTCACATGAGCCAGGTCATTTTACGAGAGATTGTGAGAATCCCACAACGACACATAAGTTTTGTAAGTCCTTTGACCATGTAATTAAATAATGTCATATACTTATGGAAAACATGCAAGAAAAAAGGAATTACCAGCCAAAACAGAATATTCAAATGTTCATTCCTGAAGGAGAACTGAAGAACCTGTCACTAGAAGTGGACTTGCGACTCGTAGTGATGAAATGGATGGAAAGAAAGAATCTAAAAGTGCATGGGTCAAAAATGTTGTTGAAAAGGTTCATGATTTTTACATTGATAAAGAAAAAGAAGTATTTATGGAAGCAAGGTGAAGTTTTATGGATTTTGGAGCTTCGGCCTCTAATGCACAACCAAAGCTTGACCAAAAGAGAAATTGTGACATGTCATGATCTTCGACATAGAACTGAGCTCCAACACACGATCGAGATCTAACACAAGACTAGGATACAACAAAACAAGTAGGTATTTTACGAAAAAATCTGCAGACTTGTAAAAATTGTTAAGGGATTAAAAGGTTGTAGAACGGATTCAGGAGTTGATAGATTCCCGTGCATCCAAAGAAACACTACGAAATGAGATGCACGCTATCAATAATTTGGAGAAACAAAAAATGACCAAAAGGGAGATGAAGCTTAGTGTGCAGATAGGAGTATATGAGATGGATCAAGTTATTCTCGGTCTGGGATCTAATGCTAATGTATTGACAAAGCAGACAAAGGAATTAATGGGTAAGTCGAAGCTACAGTGTTCACCTATTGAGTTAATAATGGAAAACCAACAAATGATATTCCCTCTAGGAAGGCTACCAAGTGTCACAATATATATTTCAGGACTTCACAATATTGCTGACTTTGAAGTAATAGAGATTGTCGATGATAGTAACCCTTATCCTGCATTCGTTGGAATTGATTGGAATTTGACAATTTGGCCATATTAACGTGAAGAAGAGACAAATGATATTTGAAGGAAACAATGTGAGAGTAATTGTTCCCTTGGATCCATTAGGAGTAAGATATACATAACTGTTCAAATAAAAATATTGCACAACTAACATAGATAATATCTATCAAATGACATTCAAGGAACAATATTTTTTTAACCCTACCGCAAAGGGAAATTTCAGTTGGGAGCATGATAGCCTTTGTACCTTAAACTCAGCATAAGAATTGGAAAATTGGCAGAATAAGCTGGATGAAGTATCCATAAGATGTTGTGTACAAATTAGTAAACTAGTTTGATGTATGATATCTGAGTTATGTAACATGTCCTCTTATGATGGCATAGGTGATGTAAATAATTTTCTTAATGATTGTGAAGAAAAATTTCTAGAAAATGAAAGGTTGTCAGTGTTGGATATAGCCCTGAAAGGTACCCCTTCTAGATGGTGGAATGCACACAAGAAGAATATAGGAGGCTGGCAGGAATGTCAAAGATTGATGTGGATAAGGTTTGGGCAGATAGATATAGAAATATAGATAAAATATGATAGTGAAACTAATAATTGGAAGAATATTTAGCTATGCACTATAGAATGGAAGGAGATTCCACAGCAAGAATGGGTACATGGATTAATTCATACATTAGAGACAATCCCTAAGAACTCGTACCTAAAAACAGAGCTTTGACATGGTATAGTGAACTGGAAAGACATGGTTGATGACTTCGTCTTAACATCTAGATCTGAGGATGATCTCCCATACATACATTTTGTCCTTCAAATAGTCAAGAATAATATTTTTGAGAATGTGACCCCAATGACATGGAAGGAACTTGATTGGGTTGCACAGATGGAAATTGCATTGGAGTGGTATAACCTTACTATAGATGAATAACAAGATCCTCAAAACATCAACATAGTAGAGTAAGAAGGATACCACAAAGTAACTGGACCTGAGTCAAAGATACCATATATAATGGAGCCACTAAAGACCAAGAAGGTGAACATAGGATCAGAAGAGGAACCCAAGTTTGCACAATAGGAGATTATTGGGATGAAGAGATAGTCAATAAAGTTACAAAATTACTTCATGAATGTTAAGAACTATTTCCCACCAAGTTCTCAGAAGTGAAGGGTATAATAGGAGATCTAGGAGTCACGAAGATCCCCGTTAAGCCTTATGTGAAGACAGTAAGACAAAGACCTTACCTGTTGAACCAGACGTATGAGGAGAAAGTGAAAGTAGAGCTTGATAAGATGATGGCAGTAGGAATTATTGAGCTATTAGAAGAATCAAAATGGGTAAGTCCTATGGCGGCACAAGAAAACAAGACTCAAGGAGAAATTAGGATTTGTGTTGATCTAAGAAAGTTGAATGATGCATGTTTACATGATCCCTTCACTACCCATCTGATAGATGAATTGCTAGAAACTGTAGGGGGCCAAGCAGCTTACTCATTTATAGATGGATTCTCCATTTATCATTAGATTAGGATTTCACCTGAAGATCAGCATAAGACCACATTTGCTACAGAATGGGTCTCATATCAATACACACTAATGCCTCTCAATTAAAAAATTCCCTTGCTATATTTTTTACACTGGTGGTCACAACTTTTAAGGAATATATCCAAAAGTTTTTAGATGTACATTTTGATGATTGGAAAGTATTTGGATTGTTCAGAAAACATGTTGGAAGTCTAAGACTTATGCTCGACATGTGTAGATAATACATTGATAACAAATTTACGGATCAATATCGCATTCACTATTTTATATTTGACATCTCGAACCAGCAAGTGTGGTTCATCTTTAGGGTGAAAATATGAACCAGAGTAGTTGGTTCGAAATGTAAATTATAATATAGTGAATGTGATATGGATCCTAAAATTTGTTATGAATGTAATGAGAATAGTCAAAGGGATTTGAAGTCTGAAATCTATGTAGACAATATCATATCCCTTTGAACCTAAAGAAGTGCATATTTTGCGTACCTTTTGGCATATTGTTTGTAAGAAAGGACTAATGGTGGACCCTACTAAGATTGTCATCATTGTGAATTTTCCTCGACCTAACACAAAAAGATAACTTAGCAGTACATTGGGACATACTGGGCATTACAGGAAATTCATCAAGGGGTATGCTCACATCACCATGCCTATGGAGAAATTTTTGAGAAAAGATGCAAATTTTCAGTGGAATGAAGGATGTCAGAAGAGCCTCAACATATTAAAATAAAAATGGTAGTTGCACCTATACTACTATTCCCTTATTAGATTAAGGGATTCCATGTCCATGTGGATGTCTCTTGCATAACTTTGGGAGTAGTGCTGTCAAAACATGGTGTAGGAGAGATTGATCATCTTATAGCTTTGCAAGTATAAACTTATCTAAAGGAAAAAAGGATTACACCACTACATAAAGGGAAGAACTAGCCATGGTATATGCTTCACAAAATTTTAGACACTATTTATTGGGATCACACTTTAAAATGTTTACATGCCATTATGCGTTGAAGTATTTGGATAACAAGCCCGTCTTAGGAGGAATGATTTACAAATGGTTACTGTTATTCTAGGAATAAGATGACTTTGACATCATTTTTAAACCAAGGAGACTAAATGAAGGACCTAACCATCTATCTAGACTAGAAACAGGGGAAGGAGCAACTAGCATATAGGATAATCTCCCTAATGCACAATTATTTACAATTAGCATTGAAAATGACCATTTCACAGATATAATTCATTTTCTTACCGCATGAATGGCTCCTTGAGAGTATACGATGCAGCAAAAGAAAGAATTAGAGGCTAAAGTAGCTAATTTTTCATTAATAGTAGGATATTTATATAATATGGGACCAAATTAGATGTATTGTATATATGTTATTAAACATGAAATACAGATGATTCTAGCAAAGGCTCATGGGGGTGCAATTGGTGGACACTATGTAGGAAAAGCTACTGTGTACAAGATTTTAAGAGTGGGATTTTGGTGGCCTACACTACATAAAGATACAAAGAATTGTTGTCGAGCATGTGATGTGTGTCAAAGAATAGGAAAGCCTTCAAGAAGAGATGAGATGCGATTAACACCACAAGTTACATTGCATGCCTTCGATAAGTGGGTCATTGATTTTTTTGGACCGAGCAACCCACTTGGAAAAAGGGCTAGTGTGAGGTACATAATTGTAGAGACCGATTACTTGAAAAAATGTGCTGAAGCACAACCAGTAAGGGACTACAACTCAAATACTACTATGAAGTTGATTTTTGAGCATATATTGTCTAGATTTCGATTTTTGAAGATTCTGATGAGTGACCAAGGTTCAAACTTCCTAAATAAGACTATTCAAGCACTGACTACAGAGTTCCAAGCTTATCATTAGAAGAGTAACCCTTATCACCCTCAGGCCAATGGAACAATAGCAGAATTTAATAATATTTTGGAGAATTCACTTACTAAGGTGTGAAGTGTGAATATAGAAGAATGGGACCTTAGAATTCCAAAAATATTATGGGATTATAGGAACACATGTAAAACTTTGACAGGTCAAACAATCTTCAGGTTAGTTTATGTGAAAGAAGCTATGATGGCTATTGGCACTCTAGGAAGCTCTCTGAGGTTGTAACTCAGAGATGCGTGGAAACATTTAAATCTTCAATAACATTCTCTGAACTATTGGAATGGATTGGGGTTTGGATCAAGTCAGATGAGTGTTTAAACTCTATTTTCACTCAAAATATGAATGGACACCCTCATCTTGACAAGTCTTTCAACCACTAATGCTCAATAGTTTATAGATTCAATGAATAGGTGGAGAAACCTGAATGTACCAGAAGATAGATACATAAACACATATGAATGGCCAGCTACAGAAAGTAAATGAAGCTTACAAATCTAATTTATCAATGCAGATATGAGATGATAGTTATCTCACATTTGACAGAGAAAAAACATGAACAACCCATTCAAATGTAGGCTTAGAACAGAGGAAAATATGGTGATTGAACATATAATAGCAAACGAAGCTTGTATTATTGAAATGAAGATGAAACACTAGGAGGAAAAGAGTATCCACCGTCTCTGAAAGTTGAACCTTTTGTTACTTCAAACTTTCAGCAATTTAATAGGCTTTTTACAATGCTATTGAACCCTCTGAGGCTCGAGATGTCCTAATCTATCCCCTATATCTTTTTAACTACTTGATGCCATAACTTGACATACATGAGCTTAGAGGTCTCTTTTTCTAACAACATAGTAACCAAATTATGGTAAATTGTGCTCTCAGGTGGCTCGCTCGTGTCAGCGATGCTCCATGATCACTTCTATTGGTTCGGCTACATCATGCTCTGCCTTTTTCCCCTTCATTTCATCTATCTCCCAACCTTTCTCTAGTCAAACCCCTCTTCTAGCATTAAATAATCATTTCATAATGCCTTAAGGGGAGGTGGCCACATATTCTACCATGGATGAGTGCATTGAGCCTTTGAAATCTCTGAAATGGCCGCTTTCTATTAACACAGAGAAATTCATTCGAACTTTGAAGATCCTCCACAAACATTGTTCATCCAGAGTTCAAGAGTCCTTAAATCTGGTCTATTCTCCCAAGGGTCATCCTCAATCATTGTCGCAAGTCATTTCGGCCTTGTTCCAAGGCTTACCTTTGTATTTTGGAAATATGTTTAAAACATTGAAAATAATGTAAAAATGGCTTCCTTTGTACTTGAAAAATTATACATTTTCATTCCCAAACCTCTTTAGGTCCAGGTTTTATCGCATTATCTTTTTCCCTTGTATTTTGTTAAATAACGAAATATGAAAATATATAGAAAAATGTTGTTTGGTAGATCTCAAATTCTTTACAATAGCGTTTATATTCCCATCGGGGCCAATTGTGATTCTTCGATGCAATGTGGGCCGTTGATCTATGCGCTTGATCGACGGTCCTCGTTGACTCCTCCGATCACCATCACAACTCATATATGATATGCGTCGATATCGTTTGTCTGCCTGTGCCGATTGCAATTTTGCCGCTTAGATCTTGACCGTTGATTAGCCATATCTGACAGCAGCTATGCATTCATTGTTCAAGCCTCCAATGCTTTGTATTTCACTATTTTCTCTATGTTTTTGTTTCCCGATAGTGTTTTTCCACCTTTTGGAGGGTTTTTCTTAGGTGACAATTTTGAATGTTTAGAAGATTTTTAAGACATATAGGGTTTTCTAGGATCCATTTGGATCAACAAATCAGGGCTAACAGGATCATTAGAGCTAAAACATGGGATATTTCCATTAGAATAGAAACACTGAACCTCAGGGCTAACACTGGCTCCTTCTGGGGATTAAAGCCTCCCTATGATGTTTCAAGAACTGTAGCCTGTTACCTTTCCAATAACAACCAAAAGAAACTTATCTCGTAGTGTTCCATTGGGCATGGATTTTATCTGCATAGAAAACAAAAACTAAAAAAACCTATTACAATATTAAGGCCTTAAATCCGCATATGAAGTAAAGTTTCAGAAACCGCCCATTGACTGGGCCATCAAAAACAGCTCCCCCCTCCAAATTGTGCATAATGAAAGCATTGTTAATCTGAACTTAAGAAATGACAAATAGTCTTGTCCATAAGGCATGAAATTTACCATGGTTGCCCTCGTTTTCCTTCAATTAATCCCATTTGAGAACCAAGTCACAAACCTAAAAACTATCCATTTTTGTATTTCTATCAAAGGTTTCTTTGGTCTTCTTCTGATGAATTCTTGAATTCTCAACTAGTTGTTCTCTGATCTATTGTAATTCAAACAAGTTACTCATTCTCCTTTCTATGTCATTCTCTTCATCCTGTTCTTCTTGAAAGAATTTGGCCACAGGGAGAATCGGTTGGATAGTAAAAGCAGCATCAACACCATAAACTAGCTTAAATGGAGAATTTCCTATGGACTTCTTGTTGGTATCTCTATAAGCCCGTAGTGCAAAATTCAACTTGCAATCCCAATTCTTTTTGTTATCCTCCAACAATTTTTTCATTATCCTTACAAGACTCTTGCTAGATGATTCTGCAAGGCTAATCCCTTGAGGATAATATGAGGTAGAATGCACCAATTGAATGCCCAAGGATTCACACATGTCCACCAATTCTTCTACCTTGAAAGTTGCTGCATTATCAGTGATTAGTCTGGTTGGGCAACCAAAGCTAGTGAAAATATTATCATTCAAGAACTTTATGATAACCTGATGATTAGAATTTTTAGTGGGTATGACCTCAATCCATTTGGTGAAATAATGAGTGGCTACGAAGATCGATTTGTGATGGCCACTGGAATGTGGATTGATCTCAACTATTAAGTCAAAGCCCCACTACTGGAAAGGACCATTCACATGTAATGGCTTCAAGGGCAGATATTTTAGTTGTTGTCTTCCTACAAATCTCTAACATTTGTCACAAGATTTCACAAAAGAGAATACATCAGAGAATGGTGTAGGCCAATAATTCCCAACTCTAAGGATCTTGTGGGCTTTGGCTTTCCAATAATGATGCCCTCCACAGATGCTAGAATGGAACTAGTGCATGAATTCCACAGATTATCCTTTGTCTAAAAATATCAAGAGGATCCTAGATGGGTCTTTCCAATAAAGAAAGTTTTTGTTAATGCTGAATTTCGTTGATCTAAGCTTAATGGCCTAGACTTGACATGAGCTAAGCCATGGAGGGACTTCTAGCATCCGTAAAAAATGAACTACACTGGAATACCATTCATAGGTGGTTATAGTTTCAGCCAAGGACTGATTCTTGTCTTGCTCTTCTGCTACTTCCTCTGTCCGCTCACCACCTAAATTTGAACCTATGCAATTTACCTCTAACAAACTGCAATTTTCCTCAGTCATAAGCTTAGGAAGCCCTAGCCTTTGACAAGCTTGGTGGGCTTCACCTCTATGTTCAACTCTATGAATTTTTCAATCCATTTAGCTGTCTTTCCATCAATATTGGGCTGAGTTAGAACATATTTCGTTGAGGCTAAAGGTACATACGGAACCACTTTGGAATGCAGGATATAAATTTTGAATGCCTCTAAATATTTTATGAGAGCATATGCTTGTTTTTCAATAAGGTCATACCTTAGTTTAGTGTCCCTCAGAGTTTTGCTGAAAAAGGCCATAGGGCGTTCTACACCTTCATCATTTTTCTACAATACAACTGCTACAAGTGTATCATAAGAGGCAAAAGAGAAGATATAAAACTCCCTGGTATAATCTAGGTTGATTAGAGTGGTAACTTCCATGATAGCTTGTTTGATGGCTTCAAAAGAGCTTCTTGCACCATCTGTCCAGTTGATTTATGATCCTCTCTTCAGCATGGAAGTGATGTGCTTCACTAGCTCTGAAAAGTTTGGAATGAACTTCCTCACAAAGTTATTATTTCCCAGGAATGATTGAATGTCCCTTTTTTACCTTGAGATGGAAAATGTTTGAATTGCTTGAACTATCATGGATTGATCTTCACAACTTTAACACAAACAATATGCCCTAGAAGTTTTCCTTCTTCTAGAGAAAATTGTGACTTCTTTGGGTTCACAAAAAATCCAAACCGTCTCTATTTTAGAAACACCTTCTTCAAATACTGAAAATGGTCCTTGTGACTACTGGAAAAGACTTTTATGTCATCAAGGTAAATAAAGACAAACGTGTCCTTCTCTCCAACGAAGGCTATGTCCATGACCCTCTAAAAAGTAGACCCAGCATTCACCAGTCCAAAAGGCATCTTGGAGTACATGGAAGTGCCCTAAGGAGTAGTGAAGGCGGTCTTTTCCTGATCATTTTGATGTACAACAATCTGATTATAACCTAAAAGTCCCTATAAGAAAGACATGACTCTAGCCCCTAAAACTTTTTGCAATAAGTGTTCCATCTTAGTTAGGTTGTAGTTGTCTTTTTAAGAGCATTTGTTCAGATTCCTGAAGTCAACAAAAAGCCTGACTTCTCCATTATTCTTTATTACTACCACAATGTTAGCAATCCACTTTGAATGCCTTAGGGGAACTATGATCCTGGCATCCATCAACTTCTTGATTTCCTTTTCAATCAAGGGCAATAAGAGAGGGTTGATAGGTCTTAATTTCTGCTTAAAAGGGATGGCATTCTTCCGTAGTGGAATCTTATGTTGGATGATGTTGGTTTCATAGGTCTTAAGATCACTGTGCTCCCAAGCAAAAATATCAGCAAATCATTTTATCATGGTGTAATACTTAGAATTTTAGGCAGAAGACAAGTGAGTGGATAGATTTATGTACTTTGGATGGGCTGGACTACCTACATTATGTCTATCAACTTCAGACTTGTCTTCTTTTTTGGCAGGCTTATAAGATACATTATTATGATCAAATAAATTTTGTAGGGGCACAAATCCTTTTGGTATATGGTTACTAGGAAACTGAACAATGCTATCCTGACCAATGTCTTCCTTTAGCTTGGACTGGTTGCATTCTTCAATGGTGTTTTTTTCTTGGTCAATGTGCATTTTATAAAATTCATCAATGACTTGTAAAAACCTATTAATTTCATCATCATCTTCAAAAGCTTTATAGTATTGGACATTGTCAGGCAGAGATGGTCTATATTTCACTTGAACTTCATAAGTCAATTTAGGAGGCAAAGGAGGAATGAACGTGCTAGCAGACACATCAAGCGAATCAACAAGTTGTTTCTTCATTCTATGGATGTAAGGAATGCTGAAACTATTAAAAGAACCCGTGACCTTCCGTACCTCATCTCTATATTCTTTTAGCCTTCGATGGTTTTCTTGGAAAAAAAATTTCACTTGCTCAATGATAAGGTCTGCATCTTCAAACACCTTCAGACCTTTAATTCCCATTTCTTTAGCAGTGTTTAAGACCAATATCAAGGCTTCATACTCTGCTATGTTATTTGTGACTTGAAAATTTAACTTGAAAGATAAATGAATGCATTCTTCTGTGGGGCACACAACGACTACACTTGCCCCTGCAACTTCCTTAGAGAAAGCTCCATCAAAGAACATGTCCCAAATTTGTGGGGCTTCTTCCTCTCTGATCTAGAAAACTGGTTCCTTAAGATGCATGGAGGCCAACTGGGTTTCTTCAATCTAAATAATAAAGGCTCTAAAATTAGTGTCAACAGCATAGATGGGATGATTAGTGGCATTCCTTTCATCACTGATGATATAAGCCAACTTAGCTTCTGTGTATAATCTCCTATTCTTACTTCCGAAAACTGGGACAGTAGCATAGGGCAGATCATTTTGCAATGTTCCACCTAATCTATTGATCCAAGCTCTGGAGAGAAACATCCCTAACTTGGGGGGTACATCTCCTACCACAATATCCATCATAATTCTCTTCACGGGTAGTTGATACAAGGTGATGGCTAGGTCCTTGATTAATCCCAAACATTTTACTTTTCTAGAGTCAAAAGAAAACAGGCCATGAGAAGGCTTGGTAATGTGAAGATCCAACTCATCCATGACAGCCTTGGACATTAGATTATGGCTGGCTCCTATGTCCAGAGGCTAGTTGTGAAGGATTTTGTGATGAATAGGCAAAGATACATAGAATGATGGGGACTTGTCATGACAATTTTCAATCATTGGGCTGAGAACAACAACTAGTTTGTCATCTTGTAGATACATAGTTAGTGGAGGCTTGAATGGCTTTAGGCTCAAGGGCCTCAAGGATAGATCTCTTGAAGGACTCATTCTTCACTAGTTCAATTATAGGTATATGTATGCTTAGCTTTTGAATATCTAATTCAAAGCTGAAAGGAGAAAGAGACTAATGAAGGGCTCTTAACTCGTGAATTGGAGCTTTGAGGATGATGGGATCAATTGCCAGTCACTTCTACTTTTTAGCTTGCTGTATTGTAGGGATAACAGCTCTTTGAGCAGGAGTTTCCTTGGCATTATTCATCTTCAACCTTAGATCATATCTGTGTTGATCATTAGTTTTCAGAACAACTCCACCACCCCACTCTTGGCTGATTTGGTCATTGGAAAATGACTTTTCATAGGTAGCTAAGGTAAAAAGGGAAGCATTGCCTTTGTCTTCCAGACAATGGATCTCATCATCTTCTTCAAACTGGTCCTCTTCCATGACTACATGCTGAAAAGGGGTCTTCACCCTTTGGTCTTCATTGGCATCTTATCTTCTTTGTAGAATCTACAACTACTCATTAGCTCTTCTATATGAATTTGGATTTCTCGGAGAAAAGGTATTAGGAAGTCTTCCTTTCTCGGGGTGCTCCTCAACCTTTAATTTGGAGATTTCAGAGGCTAATGACTTTATCATCTTGGTCATTTTATCTATCTTGGGATCTGAATATGATGAAAACTCGCCCCTCTGTCTCCTTCTATTGACATTCCCCTTGAGATTCTCTGTAGCCATGATATTTGAGTTTACTTCCAAGGTTGCATCCTACATATCAGCCAAGGTAGCACATCATCTCTCCCTCAACAGTAGACATAAGTCATAATCAAAGGCACAGGAATGGGTGAGTTTAGTAGAGGTAGTGGTGGGTTTTACTTCAGCTCTTATCTTGTTGTACATATGGTTAAACCTCTTATTAAAATCAGACAACAACTCACCATTTTCCGTCTTTAAGTTCCCAAAGTTGATGTAGTAGTAGAGTAGATCCTTCTTATGCCCCCAATTCTTTAGAATGCATCATCTAAAGCCTCAATATCTGCTATATAACTTGGGGTCAGTTCTCTAAACCATTTTCTAGCCTCTCCATATAGACTTTGGACAAAGACTCTCATCCATACATCATCCTCACTAATGTCAAGGTTATCATTATAGCTATAGAATTATTCAATATGTTCCTCAGCTAAAACACCTTCATTCCTAGTCAACTTAGGCCTATACTTCTGATATTCTCAAGTAGGCATGGCATTCAAAGGAGTGGGCAGTAGTAGAGGTCCATACCTAGCAGCTATGATTCTTTCTATTTTGGTAGGTACTTATGGTCCTGCCATGCCTGTGGTGGCTACAAGGGTACCAGAAGTCTAAATGACAGAGGGTTGAGGAGTGACTAATAAGAATAAAGGAGTATGATGGATAGGAGGAGAGTCTTCCTTTAGGCTTACAACAAGAGGAGAACCTGAAGAATAAGGAGCTCTATCAATCTCTGAGATCTTTTCTTCACTGCTAGTATTGGATGCTATACTCTCAACATGTATTTGTTCTATTATAGGATTTTCTTGAACAGATATAGAATATTGTTTAGATTTACCTGAACCTAATGCTCCTTTCTGCAATGCCTTTCTTTCTTTGATGATTTTTTCAAGGTTAGGTACTAGGTAAGCTAGTGGCTTCTGAGGATTTCCCCAGTATGCCTCACAAACTGAGCCAACACTATGAGTGGAGTTTCCAAGAGGTTCGTCCTCTAGTATAATCACCAGATAGATGATTATAACCAAACAAGTGTCCAAACTTTCTCTATCATCAAAGTTGGATCTATGTCATCCCCAGGGAAGTTGAGCTTTAATCTCCGATCCTCGACAATGGAGCCAATTATGTTAGCACTCCAGGAAGCTCTCCTAGGTTGTAGCTCGGAGATGCCTAGAAACATATAAATCTTCAATATCGTTCTCTAAACTATTGGAATAGATTGGGGTTTGGATCAATTCAGATGACTATTTATACACTATTTTCACTCAAAACATGCGTGAAGACCCTCAACTTGACAAGGCTTTCAACCACTAATGCTCAATAGTTTATAGATTCAATGAGTAGATGGAGAAACCTAACTATACTAGTAGATACATATATAAACACATATCAATGGCCAGCTAGAAAAAGTAAATGAGGCTTACAAACCTAATTCGTCAATGCAGAGATAAGATGATAGTTATTTGGCATTCTCCAGAGAAGAAAAAATGAACAACCCATTCAAGTGTAAGTTTATAAAAGAGGAAAATATGGTGATTGAACATATAACAACAAAAGAAGCTTGCATTACTGGAACAAAAATGAAACGCCGGGAGGAAAAGAGTATCCACCGTCTCTGAAAGTTTAACCTTTATTACTTTGAACTTTCAGCCATTTATAGGCTTTTTACAATGCTCTCGAACCCTCTTAGGTTCGAGACATCTTAATCTATCCCCTCTTTCTTTTTAACAACTTGATGCCATAACTCGACATACATGAGCTCAGAGGGCTCTTTTTCTGACAACATAGCAACCACATTTTGGTAAATTCATCGCACTGTGAGGTGGCTCGCTCATGCCAGTGATGCTCCATGATCACTTTTGTTGGTTCGGCTACATCATGCTGTGGCTTCTCCCCTTCTTGCTATCTATCTCCTAGCCTCTGTATCATGGCCTCTATCTGCTCAAATCCATCTTCTGGCACTAAATAATAATTGCATAATTCCTTAAGGGGAGGTGGCCACCTATTCTACCACAAATGAGTGCATCGGGCCTTTGAAATCCCTAAAATTGTTACTTTCTGTTAACATAGAGAACTGCATTCAAACTGTGAAAATCCACCACAAACATTGTTCATCTGGACTTCAGCAGTCCTTAAATCTGGTCTATTCTCCTATCAAGTCCGTCCTCAATCGCTGTCGCAAGACGCTTCCGCCTTGTTGCAAGGATTCCCTTTGTATTTTGGAAACATGCTTAAAACATTGAAAATAGGATAAAAGTGGCTTCCTCCAGACTTGAAACATTATACATTTTCATTCCTATACCTCTTCAGGTCCAATTTTTATCGCATCAATGTTTTCCCTTTGTATTTCGTTAAATAACTAAATATGGAAATATATAAAAAATTCCATTTGGTGGATCCCAAACCCTTTACAATAGTGTTTACATTCCCATCGGGTCTGGTTAATTGCATTACATCAGAGCTTCACAGAGGAGCGAGATATATATAGCTCCTCTGTGAAGCTCCGATGTGATTAATTGCAATTGCATATCATGATAACCCTGAGCCATTTGGTCAGCGCTCTGTTGTGTTGGCTGATTGTGATTCTACGATGTAATGTGGGTCGTTGATCTACACACTTGATCAACATTCCTCGTTGACTCTGCCGATAACCATGCAACTCATATATGATATGTGTCGATATCCTCTGTTTGCCTGTGCTAATTTCAATTTTACCGATTAGATCTGGACCATTGATCAGCTAGATCTGATGGCTGCTATTCATTCATTGTTCAAGCCTTCACTACTGTATTTCTAAGTGTTTTCTCTATGTTTTGATTTCTCGATAGTGTTTTTTTGCCTTTTGGAGGGTTTTTCTTAGGCGACAATTTTGAATGTTTAGAATATTTTGAAGGCTTAGAGGGTTTTCTAGGATCCTCTTTGATCAACACCTTAGGGCTAACATGACCATTAGAGCTAAAACAGGGGACATTTCCAGTAAAATAGTAGAACCACACCTTAGGGCTAACAATGCCCATGGAATACATCACACCTAGCTTAAGGATTGCAACTTTTATAGATATGATAGAACCTAATCTATTGAAGGAAAGAATGGCGCAGTTACATGGTTTGGAGGAAGACAAATTTATAGCGAGATTTCATCAACATGTACAAAAGTCAAAAGAAAAATCCTAACATGACAGATATATTAAGGAAAATAAGTTCCAGGTAGGAGACATTGTTCTCCTCTATGACAGTAGGTTTGTAAAATTTCTAGGAAAATTCATATGCATTGGCTGGCCCCATATATTATCAAGCATATTACTAATGGAGGTGTAGTTCAATTAGAAAAGCTAAATGGATAATTCATTCAAGGGAGACTTAATGGTAGCTGATTGAAGTTGTATAGGAAAAACCCTGACCCTACAGTTTCTCTCTAAAGAATAAAGGAGAAATGTCTTAGTGCCACCTACAATTGAAACTGGGCATTTGACTATAAACTATGTTGCAGAGAGCTTTTCCATAGGAGGTTACTTCCCTAGGAGCTGTGACATAAGAGGGGTTGTTAGATAACTATAGGATGTGACAAATTTTACCACAAAAATATTACCATTAAAAGCAAAAGTTAACATTAAAACACACAAGAAGTTACATTTATGAGGACAGATGAAAACATCTAGAGATAGATATGCAATTATTCAGCACAATCTGAACACAATATGAACTAGTGATGGGTGTCATAAACCCATATCTTTTTTATAAAAAGTCGCATCCCACCTAGATTTGGCACATTGATAAATTGAGAATTCAAATATCTCCATTGTAAAGAAGGTGCAAAGATTGTTGCATGAATATCCTATAAATTAAAGAATTCATTCGTATATTTAACGACGGGGGGGTTAGACAGATTCATGGAAGTAGAATGTAAAGTAACATCTAAATCAACATCAAGTGACATCGTCACATACACAATGGAGATCCCCAAGAAATAAAATGCCCAAGGATTAGAGAATGAAGAATAAACATGACAAGAGACCTATTCAGTAGCTTGAGCAAGTGCGAGATAATTAGGAAGAGGAAAAACAAGTGCAAATGGAAATAAATGGTGTAGCGTTTCCATAGCCTCTATCAGTATATATTACACAAAGGAAACTGGATGAGAATCCCATGAAAGAATCGAAGGATTTAAAGTATGGCACCTTCACACCTTTATTGACGAAGTCAGTGTAATTTGTTGGAGAAATCCTTGGGAAAATTCTGCAGATTAAGTTTGTGGACAACGATTTTAATGACAGGAGGAAATATCCTTAGTTCACATGAGATAGATACTTGAAACAGGTGCACTACCTTGAGAGTGGTGTGACGAGAACCACAATAATGGGCGGCTAGATTGGCATAGTTAGGGTTAGTGAACATGTTGAATGTGTCGCACTTCGGCAGAAGTGCAGGGAGCACAACCTGTGTGAGAAAACTAATCGTGCTAGTGCATGATGGATTCCTGTTGATGGGGAAGAGGAATCCTATAGACCAAATTCTCATATGGAGAATCACAATATTTATATATCAAGGGTGGAACCTTGTAGAAGGATTTTTATGAAAGATGAGGACAAGGTGATAAACAAGAACATGAAGAAGAAGTTTGGATTGACAAAAGGGAAGTGAGGGTATTTTAGTGTTAGTATATGCATATTTCCATTGGGGATCAAATCTTCTCTTTTCATTTTCATTTTAGGTGTCCCATACTGAGTTTTTTATCATTCCACTAGGTCATGCCAAAATGGTCCATTGATGGTTGTATTGCTATTAGAAAATCAAATTTTCCCTCTTGAGGTACATTTGTTGACCCATATCCATGTTGTATTTAGTTATGGTTTTAGTTATGTTATTTTTAGAGTCAAGGAAATTATGTTTCCATTAGGTATTAGGGTTCATTTTGAAGGTCGAAAGCATAGTTTCATTGTAAATAAAGTGAAAGAAAGGTGTGAGGAAGAACAATAAACAAAGAGTGACTGGTAGTAAGCCATGGTTATTGTACACAGATCTTACTTCACTGATGTAATTTTCATCTCAAAAACATGTTTTTGAGATGAAAACAGAGTATTTTAGTTCATTCATATTTTTTGATGTAATTCAAGTCATTTCATGTAATAAGTGTTCCCATAAGTTGCCGAGGTATTTCTCCTTGCTGCAAGAAATGAGACATTGAAGAAATTAGTTCAATCAAAGCATCATCCACCTAAAAAGAGACAAAGAAAGAAAAGCATTAAAATAAGATTTAAAGACAAAGTAAATGTTCAAAAAAAAATTATAAAGTGGGTTTATTCCTAAGGAAATATCAAAATCACCCTTTATATAATATTTCAAAATCATTTTTCAAACTTCATCATACTCATTTGACAAAGATAGGTCAGGGAGTTGAAACGAATTGGTGTCTAAGCAAACTGTGGGCATTGCGCATTGAGCAATGAGCGCTGCGCACAAGGAAAAATTGTGGAGGTGATGTGCATAGAGCAGGGAGCAATGCGCATACAACTAGAGCACTGCACATACAACCAGAGCGTTGCGCATAGAACCTGTATGCTAGTGTATTTTTACATGGCACTGTGCATACAACAGGGCATTATGCATAGTGCCAGAAAACACCAAGGCTACCCTAACAACCTTCTAAGTCGCTCTTTTTCTACTTAGAGCCTCTAAGAAATTAAGTACACTCGGACCATCCTCCTGACACTCATTTCATGATTTTTTAGTTTAATTGCTGTTTAAATTTTCAAACAATAGGTTTTCTAAAAACCCTCCTTGCTTACCATTTTCCTTCATTCCCACATCTTTTTGTCATAACCGTCATTCCCACATCCAATTGTTATATCCCTAAATATCATCCCTATTCCATATTTCCCACAGTCAAATACACCTATCCCCTATAACCTAATCCCCCAAATAAAATCCCTAAATGTCTACTTACGAAACAATCCCTACTAAAAAATACCCTCCTCACTCTCACAACATACATATCTCATCCTACATCACACAAACTCCTCTCCCCTTCCCCTATCCCTATTCACCATAACTCACTTCTTGATTACCTTCTCTAGGGTTTCTAAAGCTCCAAATTCAAAAACATTGATAAATAGTATAAATATTATGAGGAGGAGGAAAATAGTGGCAGTGAAATCATGGGAGATGAACCTCAACATCAAAGAAAACCACATAAGCGAGGAAAACTTATCAAAGAGGAGCCATCAAACATCAGAGAGTTACAGGCTTCTCATATGGTTGTCTCGTGTTTGAGGAATCTAGGGTGTTATGAGTTTTGTGAGCAAGTACAAATAGTTCAACATCATCCTGACATGACCAGGCTTTTTGTAGCCAATCTCCATGATCACAAGGTAACTCTTGTTGAGGTGAAATTTATAGTTTCCTCTTCCATAATTGCCGATACTACAAGAATTCCAAATATGGGAAAAAACGGTATAAAGCACAAGATTTGGATGAGCACTACAGTGCGCCATACATCAAATCTAGGTACAAGAATGAAAAGAAGAGGACCTTTCCTTTTAGGTTCCTTCATGACAAGTATGCCCCTATGATGAGGATAATTATGAAATAATTTACATGTGAGGGCATTTTTCCAGATTGTACACCTATCATATTAATCTTCTTATACACTTCATAAGAGTGAAAATGATGAACATCCCTTACTTCTTATTCAGGAACATTGAGAAGATGGCCTAGATTGTACCAAAAAGGCCATACCCCTAGTAGATGAATAATATTTATCACTATTCCTTGATTAAGATGATTGTGCTACATCATCTCAACCTCCTCAACATCTCCTGGGATACATTTATTGCCAATGAAATATTTAATGGTCCTCAGATATCTCCAGCGGTGCCTCAAGAAGCAGAAAGGCCTTCCAGTAATACAAAAGTAAAGAAAAGTAAGAAGGTTAAAGAAACTAAAATTGTTGAAAATCCAAAAACCTACAAAACATATCAGAGAGGGGATAGAAATTTGTTTGCAGTAGATAGGCAAGTGTTTACTCCACCTGATGTGGAAGGGGCCTTGCCTTCTTCATCAGCTCATAGGAAACTTCTTGTTCCACAAATTGTGGAAGGGGCTTTTCCTTCTTCATCAACACAACAGGTACAACAGGTGTAGCAAGTGTATAAAGGGAAATAAAAGATCTTGGACAAAAGCCTGAATGATGAAGAGGAAAGGGAATTTAGTTTGATGGAACATTACGGACCAAAATAACTAGACATTCATCATGCCATTGAGATAGTCGACTTGGGGGTTGAAGATGAGGAAACAAATGAAAATATAACAATAAGGGAAAAAGATGCACAGATCCAAGCGCTAATGGATGACTTGGCAACAGCTAAGTATGTCATTTCATACCTTGAGAATGAGAACAAGAAGATAAGTGACAAACAAGTCCTCATGGAGTTGGAACTTCTCAAAGCAAAGAGGCAAGGTGACAAAGGTGAATCAATAATGCAAGAGGAAGAAACCCCAACCACCTTGACGACAAAACAAACACTTGAAAAGGAGATTGAGGAGGATAGAGAAACATGGCTTGGCATCGTTAATTTTCATTTGGAAAATCCTCTACAAAGGTCCAATGGGGACATTCAAATCATTAGGTACATGTCTTGCCATTACAGGACCTGGAACAAGATTTGTAACATAAGAGTCAAGTAAATGAAGACAAGGCTTAAACAAACCCTCAAAGGAAAAAAGGAGGGTGATAGGCTTAGGTTTCTTTCTCAAGCTTCCTTGGCTGAGCTAGACACTTTATGGTGGTGTTCCCCACAAATTCTTGAGTAATTTTTGAGAATTCTTTCATTTTTGAAGAACTTAATAGTTTTTGACTCAGGAAAATTGGCTCTATGCGTAGCGCCACTGGCGTTGCACTTTTCCTAGCACCATCCAATCAAGGAATGGTCATAATTTTTGGATTCAAAATGGTGAGTACATGCACCCTATTCATTTTCTAAACTTTTGGAGAAAACATGGTCAGCCAAAAGGTCAAAAAACACCTAAAAATGACCTTTTTGCCCTCTTTTTGACCATGGCGCTCTGCATAGAAGTAGTCTTGCGAGAATCCATTTTTGAGGGGTAAAGTCAATTCCAAATGGGAAAATAGAGGCATATTTAGAAATTATACAGGATAGGCTTTCTAATGAGTTGTCATGAGCTCAATTTGGACAGCGGAAGACCTCCAAAATGGTCATGCAAAAAGTGTTGCGCATAGAGCTTGGGTGCGCATAAGACAATTTTATGTTGAATTTTCACTTTACTCTTCCATGACTGTAATTTTTAGGTTTTATCTCATGGATGATGTTTTTGCTGATGTAAATGGTGACTATCCATGTAAATAGGATGGATGTTAGTTAGTCGAGGATAGATTCATTAGATCAAAAGTTATCTTGAGGACAAATGAATCAGTTCCCTCCCTTTTAGAGGCAAGTTGTTAGGGTTGCCTAGATTCTAGTTTCTTGTTTAGTTTTTGATGGATTAGTTCATGATATTATGGATTCGACCCCTGAGGATGGGTGGAGGTTGAATTGATGTATATATCGTCTTTTTCTTTCTCATTATAAAGGGTTTGACTTAGTGGGATGCTTAGGCTTTGACTAAATATCATTTTGTATCAGTTACAGCAAGAGATTAATGAAAAATCCTAGCTACTTCTTTGGTATCGATGTGGTATGATGCTTAGTTCAGTTTCTATTATGTTTTCATGTGTTAAAATGTATTCTTTAAGTGAATGTATACAAGTCTGAAAGGCAAATCCATAACTTTTATGCTATGTTTTGGGTAGAGATTTCATAGTCTGTGTTTTCTTCAGTTTAGGAAGAATCCATGAGGTTTACATGCCCTTCCTAGCTCCTCACGTGGATTTTCACCTCATCCATCAAACCCTAAGGTTCTGATCATTGTGCCTACCTTGCCCCACCGAACACCCTATAGTTTTGACATAATTTCCTTGCCCTAACTGTTTGGCTCCTCCTGATCGAGCAAAACCCTTCAAAATCAAACCAAACCTTGTGCTACTATACCTAGCCTAATATCAGTTTCTAGATCCAATCAATTTGGCTGAGATCGTTATGGGGAGAGATCTATCCTGGCCTAGTAGGGCTAGCTACTTGGCTAAGCATGGTTTGTGGTTACCCTTGCATTGCCTTCCTTCAGCCTAAGGTTCAATCCAGGTACTAACATGTATGAAATCAATTATATGAGTGACTAGGGAATTTTTCTCGTAGCACACATATTGGCTATTAAGATCATGAGGAAGTGTCAGCTAATGAAGTCCCTACATCAGTGGTCTCATTAGTTGCGTAGTGCGCCAATGGGGTTCAGTACAATTGGACCGCATATTTATGCTATGAGTTTCTTGACAACTACCATGAGGTTCAGGAGAAAGGTACTACATTTCATTTTGCATGGTTGATTTAAAAAATTGTAATGCTGGCATGGAGAGAGTCAGAGGATTCGTAGTTGCCTCCAGTAGCTTCATATTTTTCCGGAGTACCATCTCATGCCTCGCTGTGGTACATCACTAAACCATCGCAAGAACAAGAGAACAAGATGTTTTTTGAGTGGTATCATATAGAATTACATATGTTGGTGAGATAGCACCTTTTCCTCTCGTCGAGCTTATACAAGCAGTACAACTTTGTCATCAAGTTTAAGGTCAATTTCCACAAATTTTATATATAGGCTCGCATGGACACAAAGAAGAAATGGCATCCCCTTCCATATTTAGTAACAAAAGTTGACCTCCTAGCACACATACAATAGTGGCCCACTGAATGGATGACTGTGCCAGAGACAGAGGCAAAGGATATTCCAATAGAGGAGGATACATCACCACATGGGGAAGTGAGTCGAAGGATAAGGATAAGTATGAGAAAGAATCATAAGAGGAGGAGAAACATGATGAGGGTCACAAGGATCCTCTTGAAGGTGATGAGAAGAACAAAGAATCTGAAAAGGTAGAGAAAAACCCAGCTATCACAAAAAGGAGGAAGGCAGGTGTCGAAGTTGCCACAAGAACCAAAAAGAAAAATAAGGAAGACGAAACAATGTATATAATGTGAGTGGTCCTCACTGATGGGGACTTCGATCAGATTGGGGATCAAATTCAAGAAGCAATAGAAGAATCAAGGAACGAGTTAGAAGATATCTACAAAAAACTTCTGAAAGGTTTGCAATAGCACATAACAGAACCTAAAGATATTGGCACAAGTAGTTAGACAGCCAGCACAAGTAGTGGACAAAATTGGAGAGAAAAGGCTAGTAGAGCCTACACTTGCAATGTAGATAGCACCAATACCCGTCCCCTACAGTTTGACTCTGTCGAGGTTCAGTAATAGGCTAAGGAATGGAGATATGTGAATATGAACATTACACTAGTCTCATTTCAAATATTACATAAGTTGCATCTCAAGATACTATATGAGTTGGAGCATCACGAATAGAACACTTCACAGTTGAAAATTTAGGTGGAAAGAGAGTGACCTTTGCTATAGAAGAAGCTCAAACCAAGTGATCCATGAGAGGGGTCAGACAATACAACACCAAAAGAGGTTGAATGGACTGGTTAAAGCAACATGTCGAGAGTTTCCAAACGTTGAAGTTTGAGAAGAGGAAACAGTGGAGGACAAGGTCATGAAGCTCGACCTTGCAGTGAAAGGATATAAGGATAAATTTTCCGAATTACAATTTTTAATATTAGATGAAGATTAGTGAGTTGCAGATGAAGCTACAACCAAAAACACCATAGAAAGTACAAGACTAGAGGTAGACTTACCTGAAGGCTATAATGGTTGGCATCTCCGCAATAGTGATAGTTTATTGGAAGCTTTTGGTTGAAAGCTTAGAGATTTGTACTTGTTTCAGGAAGAACTAAATGTGAAAAAACTACAAGAAGATATTCAATAGAAGCATCAAAAATTGGAAGAGATTCAGGAAACTACGAATACCTTACTAATCTCACTAAAGCTTGTGAAGATCAATGAGGGAAATTCCCTCTAGTAGAAAATAGAGGAGCTAACGAAGGATGACAAGGTTTTGACAGAGAGAACTTAGCCATGGCATGATGAGGCTCTCTAGCTATCCGAAATATTAGATGAGAATATTCAAGGACTTCAACAAACGAAGATAGAAATGATGCATAAATATACAAAACCTACTATAGAAGCACTACTGGAGGAAGTGCGTAGCGAAGAGAGGCAGGTCATAGACTTTCTATAAGAACTTGATAGTGAGTACAACAACATTGAAACAAAGATAAAAGGAAAATCAACTCAGTGAATTGGGACGAGTCACATGTGAGTGTTGGGGGCTTTTTGGGCACAACCCAACATAGCCTAGATATTTGAAAAGTCTCCACATTTTGTGGAGCGGAGCGCATAGTGGAGTGTGCAGTAGAGCATGTAGTAGAGTAGTGGAACACGAATTGGACCACACATTGGAGCACTTGGAATATACTGCATGGTATAAGGGCGTCGAAGTGGGTTGAAGCCCCTCGCTTAGGTAAAAGAACGTGATGTTGTAAATGATAATGGGCTTTTGGGCCATAGTTGCTCGTTTTAGGTAGTCCACTGTATTTGGACCAAGATATTGTAATGATGTAACCCTATGGTCAATGTTTATGGTTGGGTTATTGTGATATGTAGTTTTGTGGAAAAGGAGAGGCTTTGTAGCTAAGAGCGCAAAGGCATGGGTCTATAGTTGAGTGTGTAGATAGCCTGCATCTTAGTGCAAATAACAATAACTATATGTTTTACAAATATTCGCTATATTAAGCAACAATTCTTGTGGACATAGCCAAAAATTGGGGTAAACCACGATAATTTGGTGTCTTCGTGTGCATATTTTCTTATTATCGTTTTTAGAGTTGAATTTACTACAGTTGCATGGTACTTAAGCACAGTAATGGTTTATGGTTTTATATGAAATGTTTAATTGTTTAATCTAATTCAATGAAGTGATTAATCAATGATAAGAATAAGAAAATATAATAATGACACCTATCCACATCCTTCAAGGCTGCAGAAACCTGGTTCTGCATCTTCCCATAGTAGAATGCCATGTCCAACACTTTATCTCACATCACTAGTATTGAGATTAAATCCTAATAACTAGGTCTCATTTTGTTGACACCAAACCTTAAAACACCCAATACATAAATCTTGTTACCATGAAATAAGAACCTCCAACAATCCCATTATGTGCCAAGTAGCATGGATTATTCTTGCATCAATGGTTTCCATTCAATATTCTCCATCATTTTCTCATGATCACCAAAAGGTTGAATGATGAAAATTGGTGGCCAAAGGCTTGATAGCCCCTTTGGTTAGCCTCCCAATCATAACTCATGTTGGCCATGTGGCTAGGGGCTAACTGTAAGAGACTTTCATCTGTACAATTTTTTATTTTATCCATTATATAAACTCTCTTATAATTAAAGGGTCAGTTATTGTATTTTAATACCTCTACACCAATAATGATGAGGTGAATTCTAAAGAATGTTACATAATCCATTGAAAAAAAATGTTATATTAACTCGTATAAGATCGGAATCATCATTTTTGAGAACTCACATTTGATATTTCGAGGTAATACTATACACTTATGGCTTGGTAGCCCTGTTCTTCACTATTCCTTTCTTATGGGCATTAGGTTACCCAGTTTGATTAATCATTAGGTGACAGATCCTGTCGGGATAGGTGTCCAAGCCATGGTTAAGCCATCCAACCTAGAATTTCTAAAACAACCAATAAAGTGTAAGATTTTTCAAAGGTATTAAACTTACTCCTATAGGAAAGAACTTTCCCAAAAACCTTAAAAAGGCATGCGAGTCCTTAACAACCTCTAAAGGAAATACAATAAACTTATTTCAAAATGAGTGTCCTTAGAGGCAAATCATCAGGGTGAATAGTGTTTACATTTCTCTATCCTTAACAAAAAATATGATTAGAAGGTCATGGTTCAAATAATTAACTTCTCTCAAATAAATCAAATTCTCTCCAATCCCTTAGGTCTACAAATCTAATCTAGAATTCAAAAAATTACAAACAAGGAGTGCAATATATTGGCTTTCCTCCATATGTACCAAGTACTCTTATCCAAAGAAGAGTTTTCCCTAGTTATCATCCATAATAGTTTCCTCTACTTCTCAACTACCCTATCCCTGTAACTTACCTGAGAAGCATAAATAAAACTAATAGAATTCATGAAGAGACTTAGGCTCAAATCGAATTGTGCATTCCCTTCACACATCATTCCTCCCACAACCATTATAGGAAACATACTTCAGACAGTACATTTGTATGCAACATTCACTCATCAATATGTACATAGCATTAAAGAAGTACAATTATACAATACTTGAATCTATACATTCATATATTCTTAATGAATTATAAGAAAAAAAATTGGCTCATCACTACAAACAAGAATAGTAACCATTAGAGAGATGTTCATAAAATATTTAATAGTAGCATCATTTCATTATGAAAGAATAAATACACTTATCAATTTCACTTAAGCATATTGGAAACTAAGAAAGGGTGAGCCACCCTTCACCAAACCTTAAGCTTAGTTAAACTATATTATTTTCAATGGTTTTCCACCTCCATGCTAGATTCCATGTTTTAATGTAAACATTTACTCAAGGTTTAAAAAATATTCAAGTTAAGTAGAAGACATGAGGGCCACTATCATTCACCTACAAAATTTAGGAATTTTTTAGCTCAAATGTTACAATAGGGGACATTAATATGGCCATCTAGGGATATAAAAAATTAGAAAATGATCCCTTCACTGAGCTAGTATCCCTTTCATACTTTTCCTTTCCTCAGTTCCTTATATTCCTCTTCGAAATGATCATTTAGAATTATTCCAAGCCTCTGTTTCTTAAGTTGAAGGCTTCCTCACTGGTTCCTTCTCTAGTTCAATAAGGATTTCGATTTCACAATAACGACTATGAAATAGAAGGATTTAATTGTGATTTTGTCAAGAGACATGATTTTAGTGCCCACTTGTGGATCTCAATTTATGTTTTAATATCACATTTAAACTAACAACCACTATCCAATTATAACACACTTTTCTGAGTTTGCAGTTTGCTCCCCTACCTCTTCATTTTATTCTTCACCCTCTCATCATAAGTTTTTCCATACTCCCTTTTTGTTCCCTCCCATCCATGTTACCCTATAGAATGATATTTTGGAGCCATAATAAATATTTGAGGGCAATAGGATGCTCTAGATGATATATATCCCATGATTTGAGGAAGTCTAGTGTTCTCTCCCTCATTATTTCACAAATACTAGATCAACGGGTAGTTTAATAGCCACATCATGGGGCTTGGTCAATTATTTCATTTAGAGAGGAAAATTCCCCATCACCCTAACAATTTATCCTAAATCAAGATTCCTTACTAAGCTAGAGATATCTATTTGTTCCCCTATATTTTTTTAGAAAAAGATGTGTGCATTACAAATTGTTATTTTAGATGTCCAAATTTTATATGCCTACTACTAACAAACCTATGTTTTGTTACCCTTCATCAATAGTTTCAATAATTTGATAGATCAAAGCTAGGGCTCATATCTAAATATCCCCTTTAAATCACTAAGGAATTTTTCAAACCCAAGAGTGATGACATAAGGTATGAGGTTAAAGGCACCGCTCTTGGGACCCCCATCAGGAAAATGCAGTAAGGGAAAAATCAATGATTACACTGGTGCAACTAATAAGTTAAAATTCAAACAACTTTGAGGTGGATCGCCATCCATTCCTACTTGACCACCCCCGGGAAGTAGTTCAAGGGGGTAACTTGCATGGAAAATAAGTGATTCCCCTCCCCCCCCGGGTAAGGTTTGAAAAGTCAAATGAATAGGCTCGCTGATCACACAACCAAAAATCATTTTGGCGGGTGAGTGTTGGACTCATCCTCCCACCATCCTACCTACTAGAGGATGGTGGGGACCATGTGCGATGTGGGTGAAACCACTAACGGAAATTCAATCGAGCGCGACATTTAAAAGGCAAACGGTAACTTGAATACCTCCGCTCTTGTCCACCAGTCCCCTGTCATCACTCAATCTCACCCACCCATGTTTCCCTCCAATGACATCATCCCATGTCAGTTAACCATTTCCACCACTCCACTTATAAAAATCCTTCTGGCCTCAAATTTTCAAACATTTCTAACAGCTCCCGATGCAAGCTCTCCCACCAGTCACCTGTGAAGAATGTCGTTCGAGCTCTTAACCTACTAGGAATATCCTCTCAACATCATTTTTGACCCACTCCATGACATCCAGATACTAAATAACTCCCATCCACCTATATATCATTCAAATATTTGTGCAACATTAATAATGCGCCACCCAAGACCCCCAAATCTCGTGAGGCCAAACCCTCCTCTTTTGTCGACCCTATCATGGACACAAAGGCACAAATTGTTGACCCCTCCTATTCTTACAATTTTCCAGGCCTTTGCTTCAACCTATATGGCATCCATGTTAGGCGAGAATACCTATTTTGAGAATTCGACTCAAGTTTATATTACCAAATCATGCCTTATGTGCACCACTTCTCGGAATTCATCTCCTAGTTGACTACAACCTACATAGAGGAGAAAAAATTCTTTCTTTCCTCCACTAGGGCCAAAATCCTTGAAGTAACCCTATAGATGATTCAAAAGGCCCTACATTATCCTAGTTCTTCTAAACCCCAACATTTCACTGAAACCATATTGTTTTATTATTAATCCGCCCGCAAATTGTCCCATCTCCTATCCTACAATCTTTACCCATTGCTGACAGTTTTGCCATAACCATCTTTGTAGAGCCCATTTAGCCTATTTTATCCCTCATTTCTCATCTGCTAGGGGATGATGATGCCAATATTTCTATTAAGGCCACCATGGGTTTCTTGAGGCAAATGATGGAACCTCATCATTTATTTTACATTCCTACCTACCTGTTTGGAGCAATAAGATTCCAGTTGCACCATTTTTCTACTACATCCTTTTTTAGATATTATTTTTTGTTGTTTCATTTGCTTTTGTACATTCATGTGGATGATTTTGAGTATTCGGGCCTCAACTTGGTGGTCATTAACAACCGGAGGAAATCTATGTTCGATTGGGGCATTGTTATTAGGCACACACCATATAATTATGGTTATGCCCAGTTTATATCTTCTTATATGGAAATTTCATATAAATATTATCCATGGTGTTTCCTCTCCTAGAATTCTCCCTCAACAAAAAGGGATTGTCTGACTTAGTAAGGACACCAGATTAGAGGAATGGTATCTTCTTTAGAATTACATAGAAATTAGGGTTTATGTGTGTAAGCTCACTCCTTACCACTTAACTCTATTCATGCCCATGAGGATTTTTCATCTTGAATTCATCGTATAGAGCCTTAATGTGGACCAACTCCATTTTTTCCCTGCAAATAAGGGATACATGTTTAAATTGGGAAGGGCTTTGGGGTATTTTATTGTCAATTCTAGGCATGATTTCAAAGCATTTGAGGCATTACCACAAAATATGAATTTTTACATAGGGGATGTGTGGAATTATGACCCTCATGGTCTCATTTCCCAGAGAAGAGAGAAGATCAAGGCTTCAACTAATGAGCATGAACTTAGGCATTAGATCGAATGGAAAGCTAACTTTGATTGACGATCTATGAACACAGATATGGAGATCGAGGTTCCAAAAAGCAAGGACAAAGCACATAAGGGGACCATGGACCAAATTGAATACATCAAGATGGTGGATGCACATAGAGTCAAAAGGGAAAATAACCAAGACATTGAAGAGGAAGAGCTTGAAACTAGGTTATTCAAAATAAGGCCAGACCAACCAGGTTTCCAAGTGACCTTTAAGGATCCACTACAAACTACTGCCTCATTCTCTTTAGAGGTAGCCATTTTAGGTGCAAAGGTAAGTGAAACTTCCACTCGGTCAAGCTGGCATGTTGGAAAGGCCATCCAATCAAGAAACAAGAATGTGAGGGAAGAGATACACTAGAAAATGAAATCTCATTTAGTTCCATATCGAACCAAACTATTAGTTTCTATGGACTTGGAAAGGAATCAAATTAAGTTCTCACTACAACATCCACTGGCACAGTATTTGCCTTCATGTTCCCAGTTCAAAGCCTTCTATGTTTCTCTAGATTTGACAAGTGTGCCCCTGCTAGATAATATAAATTTCCACAGGAAAGTTGGAGAGATGCTATACATTGAGCTCAATGGGAAAAAAATTACTATTAGTGTTTCTAGGAAAATTAGTATTCCTAAAGAATGCTAGCCCTCTAGGTTTGGCAACTACCCTAGAAACAATAGTTTAAAGAAATTCAATGATTTCTCTATGTGTAACGGATAAGAGAAAGATGATGGAACCAACCTGGAATCTCCTCTTAATCCCTTGCTTGATCTCTCTCCCCTTTGACAGATCCCGCAACTCCTCCCTGTACTTAACACGCTTGGAGAGTATCTGAACAAGTACAACAACAAAGAACCATCAAAGCATCATGAGCTATTATAACATAAACATTACAGAATTAGATATATAATGGACAAATGATAGCATTCACAAATGATAACATTCACAATTGCACAATCATATGGGAGAAAACTTGAAGAGCTTTATTAATAGAAAGGAGAATTACAACCCAATTGTATGATCTAGGATCATCCTCCCAGCTTCAATCCTTCTTCACCTCATGAAATAGCAAGATCATTCCAACAAGAATACAATGCTCTTTCCCCAATTACAAACTATCAACACTTACTTGCAATTCACAACATTCCAGCCTTTTGATCTCTTGGATGAGGGATCCATTTATAGATGTTTGCAAGGGTGTGAGTCATCCGTGGTGTTTAATTAGTGTGATTCCAGTTGTTACAATTGGTTCCACAAGAGAAGCAATTGGAGATTTCTTAGATCCTGTATTCATCATTGGGCGAATTCATAGAGGCAAGTGGCAAAAGAGAAGTTTCTAGAAGATTCCATGAGCATCCACTTAGCAAACTATCCCAGGCGTTTGTCCATCCTCACCCATCGCACCCTATAGGAGGCCTAAATAGTATGCATCACACCTTGGGAGTGTACCACTCAATATGCATCACACTTTACCAGTGGAGAAGTCAGTATGGTTCAATTCAGGAAATTTCTGGATGGTTTCTCAGATGGAACTTTTGGGGAATGATGTATTCAGTTGACTATGTTCCTTTAGGATATAAAACAACACTTTTAGGGGTTGATGAGCGCTAATAAATCAACATATAAGTTAGGCTTGATGTGCCAAAATATGTCTATAATAGTTGCACCCAAAAGCATGAGGTTGTAAATATTCATGTCAGGTGAAATGCTTTATCATGAGGATCCGAAGATTCGAACTGGAAGATGACCTGCATGAGTTACAATATAATAGATTATCATAATATGATTTTCATTAACTAGCTGAGGGAGGCATTCCGATGCTCAGCTTTATAAATTTCATTTCATGTACATAGATGAGATAGTGGTCTACAGATACAGACTGGTGATTCCTCAGATATAGAGTCATCATCCATGATTAGGATGACCATCTGTGCAGAGCCTTTATAGATTTGATGTTTTTATATCCCTGAATATATCACAGCCTGGATGGATGAAACTAGATCCGTGGTCTTCAAAATCGTTCAGTCTTCACTCGATGTACAAGTCAAGCCATGTGAAGATATGTTCTGAAGTCGAACATGGAAAGACATCGCGTGATTACTAGCCAATGATGTGATTTGTTAACAGATGTGAGAGGGATCACCGATAATGATAACGATCCTCAAGGTACAACAGTACAATTCACGTGGTGTGAATACATGATCCGATGTCGAAAAACATGCAAAATATTTCGGTCGAAGGTCATTGATGTCAACCTATTGCTGGAAGTGAGAAACTTGCCATTGATGTATGCAAGCTTCAAAGTATTGAAAGGGTTGTTTCTAAGTCAACTTCTTGGATAATGAGCTGATGTCAACATGAAGTGACTTGTTGTAGGAGGGCCTTGATGTATGCCACATCTACGACATGAAACGAAGAAAATGATTTGTGGAGGTGAAAATGAACTGTTGACATGAGGTTCAGGAATGGCGGTCATGAAAAAATGAAGGTTGGAGGTATTGCCGTGTATGAGACATTAACTGGATGGTGATTTCTCAACTGAATGACTTATGTTGAAAATGTCGGCGACACTGAGATGAATTGGTAGTGTTAATCCCAAAATATGGATGGTATGAAAGACCAATGGTATGATGATCGGTGAACGGAATAACCCAAACAAACTCAATAATGGAGATGAAGTGAAAGTGTCATGTTCAAGAGTGACTTCCTAACATAAATTCTTCAATATTTTTCCCTTTTTCCCTAGTCATTGTTGACTAGTACCTCTTTATTTTTGTCAAGCTTGAGGAGGATAAGATATGCTTGTTCTATAATTTTCCCTTCGAGCAAACATGTCGCTATTTAATTTTTTAATGAGTCTAGCAACAGTGAAACTCAGTCTTGTCATGATGGACAAGTTTTTTCAGTATTGTTTTAACGAGTTTAATGACAAGGATAACTCAGTCCTTTTCATGTTTAGAGAGTTTGAAAAGGGATGAAAAGAAAACTTCATAAGTTCTTTTTCGTAAAGTAATCCCTTAGGTTCGAAAAAGGATAAAATAATACAGGAGGGATGACATTTCCAATACTTTAACGAGCTGAAAAAGACAAGCGCTCGAAAATATTTTCATGTTTAATGAGTCTGAAAAGGGTTTAAAGAGGACTCTATTTTGAGGAACGAGTGGTGTCTAAGGTAGCAACTAGTTCCGATGATGTTGGAACTTCTCAAAACATGTTGATTTATGCGAAGAGGTTAGCTAATAAGACCACTCATTGCAACTGTCATAAAAAAGGGTGAAACAACCAAATGAAAATGTATGATCGGCCAAGGAGATGGTGGTGATGAGATGAAAACAACCAAGGCTCAAAAGGCTGGTAGAATAACAATCGAAAGGGTTAAAAATTGAAAATGGGTTCATATTTAGACAAGCATGAACCATAGGTAACTATGCTTGGATTCAGTTTCATTTTTACACAAGCTTGAAATGAAAAAACTATGCTTGAAAATGGTATACATGCCACTAACATGATGAAAGGGATAGTCTCGTGTAACCAGATGGAAGTCACTGTGGTGAAGCAGGACGGTTATCCAGCACCTATTTGGCTTCGTTTAGATAGACAAAGGTGAATGGTATGATAGGCCAATCACATAACCTACAGGGGAAAATATTTTTACCATTAGGTGCATGCCCCCCAAGCTTCATTGCATTCACCTAATTAGACTACTCATGGCTATCGAGTGGGTGGAATGAAGGTTCTTTTACGAGATCAAGTGAAAGACTCGACTTCGAACTTGGGACCTTGTTTCATTTTTAAATGAGCTTGACACAAGACAAGAAATTATGCTCACATCTTTGGTTTATTTTTTTAACGAGGTTGGCACAAGACTAGGAACTATCCTCGGAGACCCTTGGTTTCATTTTTTAATGAGGTTGACACAAGACAATGAACAATCCTCGGAGCTCAATCAAAAACTCGTAAGTGGTCATGAAGGAGAGATCTGGCTCCAATGCCTCTAGTACATAATGTACAATGTCACTGAATTGATCGTCAGTCGATGTAAGTATGGAACCAGTTGCCACATAATTAACCCATGGTGGGGATGATACCATTGGTATAAAAGGACCATTTAGGGAAGATGGTTTACTAGGAGTCATATTTGGACTGAGAAATGAAAGCTGGTCAATGGTGACAATCCTACCTTCATGCGGGAAACAAATCACTCCAAAGAGTGTTGAAACAATAGCTCCCATGTGATAAACATAGTCACACCCAAGAAGTAAATTCTAATCTAAAGGTCCTAGGACTACCATCACATTCATATAAATGGTTTTTTCTCCGAAAGTGATAGGTTAATAAAGAAGGATCCCTATTGGTCGACTGGTTCCTTTGTTAAAGCCCAACAGATTCTACATAACAAGCACAAGCGGTGGCGAACCGAGTGCTTGCCAAGCAGTTGAGGAAAGGATACTCATTGATGAACCTTCGTATATAATAGTGCCAAATACAATCATTTTAGAAACTTGTACTATGATCTGGAAAGGCATATAAGAAGGAAGGTAGGATCCTGCCAGTCGGTTCCGATCAAAGGAAGTGACGTGACTACTTCGAAGGGGTACCGTAGAAATGAGAGAATTAACCTCTTGAGTTACGAGAAATGGAGTATTTTCCTCCTGTCTTGATGGAATAGGTGGATTTATCCCAAGCTTGTTAGAATTTGAAGTAACAAAAAGAACTTGAGCGGTTCTTTTTCACTCTCTTCAGGAAAGGTACGATTAGCTGAAGGTGAAATCGTGTCAACTGTTACCTCGACCTTTATTGATTTTGGTCAGGTATAGACTCATAGGATTCACTTTCATAGAGAGTGGTTTCGACCGACAGTTTATTTAAGTCAGTCGGTTCATCAGCTAGTGAAGGATTCAGGGAGAGTTTCCTGTAACCAGATGGAAGTTGCTGTGGTGAAGTAGGATGGTTATCCAAAACTCTTTTGGCTTCATCCAAATAGGGACAAAGGTGAAAGGGGTGTATGCCTTCACATAACCCACATGGAAGCTTGACTTTTCCCTTCTGTCCATGAACTTTACTATCACTAGTTAATGATGTGTTAGCAACATTATCTCTAGAGGTTGATGACATGGGATGGTTTGAACGGGAAGACCATTCTCTCAAGATCGGAGGAAAATAAGGTCAATTTCGATGAAAATGTTCTCCTGTACACACTAATCATGGATATTTGACTTTGTGAGGTTTAATGAATAGATTTTCATCAAATGTTGCATTCAAAGCAATGGTTGCATGGTTGGCCCCTTTCTGAATTGGCTTCTTCTTCTTCTTCCTCCCTTTCTTCTTCTTGTTAGCCACTTAGTTACTAGTATAAATACTTTCACCAAGCGAAGAGGAAGAAGGGGAGGGAGAAACAAATGAGGAAGAAGGAAAAGGGTCAACATTACGATCAACTGGAGGTTGATTTTGTCCAGTAGGTGGTGTACTCGATTTTAGAGAAGTCTCAACATTTTGAACCAAGGAGGTTGGAAACAGCCATACTAGAAAACCTACGGTAAATCCTGGAAGGAACAATGTAGCCATATAAGAGCACCAATATTTCCAAAAGATGGAAAAGGACTAGGATTTCCATGAAAAGCGATTCCTTGATCAGTGGACTCAGGATTTGTCACCATATGTCTCAACCTAATATCAACTAAGGAATAGGGATGTTATTCGCGATCAATTGATTTTAACAACACTTTAGATGCAACTTTACTTTTTCAGTTTTTAAGAGTCGAGAAAAAGCTAAAGATGACTCTAGTCTCCTTTGATTTTTAATGAGCCTGAAAGGACAAGTGCTTAGATGGACCTTTTCTTTTAAAGAGTTCAAAAGGAACGAAAGTGACTACTCTGGAAAATCTAGACAAAGGGATTACCAAACCAATTGCAAAACTCCAATATACACCTTGGTGATAAATTAAATTAACAAGGACTTATGTACGGTAGTCAATCTTCCCAAATGTTGCGTTCAGTGCATTGTAATCAATAAGGCGATAGACTTAGTTTCCTATGGATAAAGGATTTAGGCCTACTGTGGTCTCCCAATATATATGCGACAGTACGAGGAGCACAATTCCATGCTTACAATTGTCGTATCAAGGAGGAGGTATCACCCAACCTTCAATGTAAATGATAGTCACTAGATTTAACGATGTCGGTACACGTCACTAGCCTAGACCTCTAGATATGTTGTGTTAAGTTCCAAAGCATTGTTAGGTTCACTGAAATTCATTTTAAAGTTGATCTTGTATAGAGTTTTCCTTTCAATAGTTCACCATGTGTTGATGATTCGAAATTACTAAGATGCAATCTACAATGATAAACAATCTTTGTTTATTTTGAACAATGAAAATCCTAGCTACTAGGGAAAGAAGATAACAATGCTTTTAAGCAAAGAGCAACGAGCACACACTAGTGCATTTCCCTAAATCATATTTTCACACAAAAAACCAAAAAATACTAAATGCAAATGCATGTATTTTTTTTCTCTCTCCTTAATGTGAAATATGCCAAAAGAAAAACTAAATGCAGCAAAGACCTGAAATATTTCACTCAAAATTACATTTTTGACAATTTCTTCTTCAAAAGAGAAGGGAAGACTAAAATATGACACTATAATTTTAGAACAAAAATTCTTTTGAAACTTTGAATATAAAAAAATCAAATCAAATACATGAAGAAAAGTTTAATCGATTATCAAGGGATGGAATAATTTACGACATTTCTCTTTTCGACACAAAACGACAATTATGATACATTTTGTATCAAAGCGACAAATTGACTAAAACAACTTTTCGAAAAAGGGTTGTAAATGAGAAACAAATACACAAAAAATTCACTAATCCTAAAGTAATTGAGGTTGATCTAAGCGATGCAAGTAAGATTCAGTAAGGAGGCACTCTTCATATGCAGCAAAACAACCAAACAAAACTGAAAACAAGGTAAAAAACCCTCAATTTCTAGATGGAAAAAAAGTTCAGTCAATCATCACACCTAGGCTTCACAAAAAATTAGATGCATCGCACTTACTACACTCGGGAGGTGCTATGAATACTTAGTCACAGTGGAAGATAGTGCAATGGTCTAGGGAGCGTAACTGAAATGGGTTTTGGCTCAAATGTAGAGTTGTTTTCAATGAGTTAAGGTGGGTTTTGATGAACAATGATGAGCAAAGTATGATGGAATGTCTTGAGAGGTTACTGAGCTACTAGAAGGCCATCTAGATGTGCCTGTAAGCCAAATTTTTAATTCATAAACTAAACCAAAGATTGGCTGAAGCAACATTCATCTACTATGCAATTGCAAAGCAAGAGCAATTTAAAAGCTAACTGGATGACTTCAGAATCTGTCTATAGTTTATAAAATTGAACATAAAACAAAAAATAACAACAACAAAACATCTAATCTCTCCCCAGTAGAGTCACCAATTTGTTTCTGGGAAAAATAGTATTCCTAAATAATGCTAGTCCTCTAGGTTTGGTAGCTACCCTAGAAACAACATTTTAAAGAAATTCAATGATTTCTTCTATGTGTAACAGATAGAGAAAGATGATGGAACCAACCTGGAACTTCCACTTGATCCCTTGTTTTATTTCTCTCCCCTTTGATAGATCCCGCAACTCCTCCCAATACTTAACACTCTTGGAGAGTACCTACACAAGTACAACAACGAAGAACAATCCAAGCATTGTGATATATTACAACATAAACATTACAGAATCGATATATAATGAACAAATGATAGAGTTAACAAATGATAAAATTCACAATTGCACAATAATAAGGGAGAAAATTTGAAGAGATTTATTAATAGAAAGGAGAATTACAATTCAGTTGCTTGATTCAGCCTCATCCTCGTAGCTTCAATCCTTCTTCACCTCATGAAATAGCAAGATCTTTCCAACAAGAATACAATTCTCTTCCCTCAATGACAAACTATGAGCACTTACTTGAAATTAACAACATTCCAGCCTTTTGATCTCTTGGATGAAGGATCCTTTTATAGATGTTTGAAAGGGTGTGAGTCATCCATGGGGTTTGATTAGTGTGATTCCAGTTGGTACAATTGGTCCCACGAGAGAAGGGATTGGAGATTTCTTATATCCCTTATTCATCCTTGGGCGAATTAAAAGAGGCAAGTGGCATAGGAGAAGTTTCTGGAAGATTCCATGAGCATCCACTTAGAAAACTATCAAGTAATCATCAGTTTTGTACCAGCTTTTCTGCACTATTAGGCTGATAAATTTCCATTCACACTTCGAAAGCTTGATATCAGAGGCAACCCTAGATTAGTAGTCGTATGGATCCCAGTGATCCACCAATATGACTCTCCATATAATTATACGGATTTCATAGATATTTTTGTGCACCTAGTGGAAACCATGTTGTTAGGAAGTCCTCCCCCTAGGATCAGTACAGATATCAAGAGGGTCCTACAGTTGTCTAAAGAACATAAAGTGGGAGATTGGTATTTATACCAAAATCACATTGAAATCAAGATACATGGCTGTGAATTGGCACCCTACAGACTACCAAGATACCTCCCCATGATATTGTTTTCTCTGGAGTACTAAAACGAAATAATTAATTCAGATGAGGTACACTTTGTAAAGACCAAGAAGAAAGCTCAACTCAGAATAAAAGACCGGCTAGGCCACTTTGTGTGCAACAGTAGAGAAGCTGGAAATGAACCAAATTAAATCCTTCAAAGGCTCTGATTGAAGCAAAGCTTCATATGGAAATATGATCCCTTTGACTTCGCCTTCAATAGAAGAATGAAAAATAGATTGTCTCCCTACATCCACCATAGAATTCCTGAGATAGAAAAATATACAAATCAAATACAATTGGTCAAGAACATTTTAGCAGACATAGATAGCACATAATTTGTTGTCAATAATGTGTTGATTGATCTAGAAAGGACACTTGATGAAGGTTCCTTTGTATAGGTACCAGGAGAATCCCTATCCCAGAGGGAAACAGAAGAACATGACAAGAAACAAGTAGAATAAGGACTTCTAGAGCAAGAAGAGTCAGAGCAGCTAGACATATAAGAAGAACTAACTCAAACAAGACAACTAGAACCAATTTTGAGTACTCCTCCTATTGTACAGACTCCTCTAAATGAGGAGAAGAATCTAAAAAGAGATAGGGAGGAGGCCACTCCTTCTAGCAGACCTATTGTACATACTTATGTCAATAGGCAAAGATTAAACCCTCTTTCAAAACAAGAGTTCACAGAGGAAACAACTAGGACAACAGGTTCAAAAAGGGCATAAAGCAAGCAAACCACTCCCTGTGGAGGAACACAAGAACCTTCCACCACACATACTAAAATGATAGAAAGACAACACAGTGTGGAATTCTCCTCTTTCAGGGTTCCAACTATCCACAACCAAGACATTAGAGAAATGTAGAAAGAAATAAAGGCCATAAATGAAAGATTGAAGGCCTAGATCTATGCACAATACCTCTAAATGGCTCCCGCCAATCAAACAAGGCTAATGTTAGCCTTTGATGCAAAAGAAGGTAAGATGCAAATGACTTTCATGAAGCCTACCACACAACAGCCCAAGTCTATAGATGTTTACTTGAAGACATATTTTGAGGTGCCGGAAAAGGATATACATCTTATCGACCAAATAGAATTCCACAAACAAACTGAAGAAATGGTCTATTCCACATTGACCAGCAAGGACATTGTAGCACATCAACTACAGAATTCGCTGATTAATATGTCAGTGCGATTCCAACTAGAGATGGCCTCTTCGCAGGCCAAGGATACCAAGATAAATTCCTTAAGTGACTTAATCATAGATTTGGGGCATGATCCAAAGGATGTAAAGGTTATAGAAAGGCTTATCAAAAATAAAAATGATGAAATAGTTGCCTTGAAGAAATAACTCAAAATTCCTCATCTCCATCATCCACAAACAACTGAAGTACTAGTAACTTAGAGAGAACATGAGGAGCTTATGGACTTAGTCCTTAAGCTAAATGATCAATTAAGGGAAACAAAGAAAGAGCTAGAGAACTTAATAGAGTCTAAGCAGAGTGAGTTGGCCACCACTCCACAGACTGTCATTCCTACAGTCTCTATAGCAATGCCTTTTACATTGGCTGCTTCCTTAACACAAATAGCTCCACAAGCTATAGCCATGCCAATCATAGGTTCATCTACAAGTGCAAGTACATCTACAGAGAATACAGTTGAATTAGTGAAAGCCATGGAAGAAATGACTATCCAGGCTACAAAGCTTAAAAGGCTTAAAGAAAAAGTTTCAAGCTTGGAAACTGACTACAAGCTTGCATAGATACAATAGAAAGAAGAAGCCTAGAAGAATCAAAGAATGGGTGAAAGGATAAAATTCCTTGAGAAAGACTTGACCTTACAATAGCCATTAGTACAAATAAATTAGATGCTCTAGTCCAACATTATTGACTTTGTCAATGATGTTTTTCCATCCATACAAGTAATCTTTGAGCAGGCTAAACTGGTGAAAGAGGCCACCAAAGCAATTCAAAAGACAAAAGGAGATATGGGAGACCATCCCGAGGAGGCCAACCAACTGATAAAACTCTTGAACAACAAGAACAAGTATGAGCTTGATGAACTGGGCATAGAAGATAGAACATGGACCATCATAGAAATCAAGAAGGTTCTTACTAAAAGGAACCTTATGCTCAATTTGGAGAAGAAATGCCAAAACGTGTAAGCTGATATTGATAGGTTCATGACAAAGTTTGGAATTTTTCCAAGTACACTGAAGCTGATGAGATATACCGAAAGATCTTGAAGGTAAATTTACGTGAAGATGAACGATGGGTAAAATTAAGAGATTTACTATAAAGTTATTGCAATAAATCCATATGGCACCCAGATAAAACAGGTAAAAGAGGGTCAAAGTGTAGTAGTTAAAGAGTATTAATAGGTTGAAGACATAAATTGATTCCAGGGCACAGATATTAGTCAACTAAAAGAGCCAAATTCGAACTACAATAGCCAGCACAATATTAATAAAAGGGACAACAAGAAAGTAGTTTTCCAAATGAATCTATCTTCATGCTTGAAGATATTTTTAATTTCCTAGAATAATTCTCAAACTGTTATGAGATATTTTGTAATATTATTTGTATAAATAATTCATATTTCGATGTAATGAGTGTGGATTCAAAGACATTTCTGTAGACTTTTCTTATAAAGTTAAGGGGCTTTTTTAATTAATATTGGTTTGGATTGCTGGATCATGGAATAAAGATAAAGACATTTCATAGGATTCTTTTGCATAGTGGAAATCAAATAAGTATTATCTCTCATGTTTATTAATATTTTCTCTTCATGTTTATAAATAATCATGTGTGTTTCAATGAAATCTTAATAGTAAACTAGGAATTCTTAATTGCTCCCTTAGTTGTGCAGTTTCCCCCCTTAGGTCCATAGTAAAGGATTATTAGTTTCCCTTTGCTATTGATCTCCTTCTGTTCTTCATCTTGATCCTGGTTTAAGGATTCTTCATTTCCCTTTCACCCTGTTTAGGACTACCCCCTCTATTTGAACCTGTATATTTGCCTTTTGTTGTGCTAGCCTACCCTGTGAACTCTTCCTTTAGTGATTGATCTGATCCAGTTAAACCACTCTTTGTTTGACTCCATAGCCCAATGGCTTGAAGGCCTGCTCTGTCCATCTATTTCGAGAATTCCACCACCCAGTCAAAATCAAAACCTTATGAGCACTAATAACTAGCATAAAATCCCACCAAAACAAAGTTAAATTATAAAGAGAGAGCCCTCTCTGGGGCTAGGTTAGCTAGAACCCAAGTCTAAAAGATTAGGTTTGTGGTTACCTGGGATTATTCCTTCTTTTTATAACTTCTAGGGAAGACTCCTGAGTGATAACATAGTGGTGACTCCGCTGGGGAATCAAACCCTCAATCTTAATAAACGTTTGAGAAATTTCAAATTTTTATTTCAAGCCTCTTAAAGGGTTTATTAGAAGTTACTTCTAAAATTTCATAAAAAGAAAATAATCAGAAAAAGCTTGGAATCTAGCTTCGAGGAAAACTCACTATACAAGGGCCAACCCTGATCCAAATCCTCCCCCTATATTTGACAATCCCAACCTTATTTCGAGAATAACCAGAAGACAGGAAATTTCAGTAAGCCGAAGACTTTTGATCAAAGTAGATTCTTGTCCTGAGTAGCTCTTTTTGGAAGACCTCCGTTTTGACGAGTCATTTGATCTCTCCTTATTCAGAACCAAGTTTGAAAGTGCACTTTATGACCTAGTTCTAGATCCAGAACTCATTAAAGAACTTCAAGTCCAAAAGGAAAACTAGTCAATATGCAGAGTGAAGTAGTTAGTGTAGAGGTTAATCTGCTGGAAAAATTAGCTAGGGTTAGGAACGAGAGGAGAGCACCCTTAAAAGATGAAACCTCACCATTTGACCTTAAAATGGATGCTCTAGCTAAAGGAATGGAAAAACTAATGGATAGGATGGAAAACATTGAAACGAAGCCTCACTGGGATAAACAACAGGCACCTCCAGTGAGAATCCAAAATTTAGAAAGAATCAAAACCAAAATACTCAGAAAAATGGGCCTGATCAAAATATTAGACCTCCTTTCCCAGAGAACTATGCTGAAACTTTCCATCTAGAAGACCTTGAACAAGACACACAAATTAGCTTACTGGGATTAGATGATGAGGAAACTGTCTTTCTAACTCAAGATGGTCAGGAATTACACATGCTTTAGCAGTTCCAGACCCAAGCTAGAGAATCATTCGACTACAAGCAATGATATGATTCTATTATATTCAAATCGAATAAACAATATAATTTGAGGAGAAAAAAGAACACTGATGCTCTAGAGCAAAACAAGAAAGCCATACCAAATCAGCCTAAGAAAATTAAAGTAAGTCCAGTTTCAAAAACTCTGCAAATCCTTTCTAGATCCATTCAGAATCCTCCCAGTCCCACCATTGAAGATGTAACCAATGGCCAACCTTCCAATAAGCAACCCTCCACTTCAGTTCCCTCTAAGGAAATCCTCTAAAGAAGACTCCAATTAGAAAATCCTCTAAAAAAGACTACAAACACTGAAAAAGAAGAAGGAACTACTCCAACCCCTGTTGTTAAAACTCCAAATGTTCAAACAAAGAAATCCCCTTTCCATTTCAATTTGGGAGCAAAGGTGGCCAAACTAAAAATCTTAGTTCCTTTAACAGAACTCATTAAACATGAAACTTGCAAATCTCAAATAAGCAAATCTTTAAACTTCGTTGAGAATGAAGACTCTGTGAACTTATTTGATAATCAGCCTGAGCTAATTTTTGGCCTTGATGTTAATGGAGAACCAGTGGAAGGAGGAATACCACCCTTCTACGTTAGCCTTAACATTCATGATGAAATTCTACACAATGTTATTCTAGACTTTGGGGCTTCACACAATCCAATGCCTAAATCTGTTATGGAGAAGCTTAACTTGGATATCACTAGGCCTTAGAGGGACCTGTTTTCATTTGATTCTAGCCAAGTTAAGTATGTAGGACTTATAAAATACCTGTGTGTTTCCCTAGTGCACTACCCTGCTAAGACAATTCTTATGGACATAGTTGTTGCTAATATACCACCTAAATATGGCATGAGCTTGTCTAGATCATGGGGTGCTAAACTCAAAGGATCTTCACAACTTGTCATGTCTTATGCTACCATATCAGTCTTTGGACATCCTAAAAAACCGTAGAGAGAGAATCTTATGAAGTATGTAGTGATTAGTGAGGAAAGGCCTCCAAACTTTCCTATATATTCAATGCATTTTGACATCGATTCTTTCATCCTTTATAATGCTGAAACAAATCAAGAAAATGCTTCAAACTGCATTATTTCATAACTAAAGAAATTACAGTAGCAAAAGAAAATCAAACTGTCTGAATTCAAAGAAGTTTTTTTTCCCGCATACACTAAGAATTATGAACATGAAATTCTTTGGCATCATGAATTCAATGCGTTAGTGAAAAAACTAGGTTCAAGAGTGGGAGTATGATTTACAACTTAGAAAATGATCATTTAGAGGGTCATGCGTACAGATTGAACTTCAAATGTACTAGCAACATGGCTGAGTATGAAGCACTTCTTTTAGGCGTTAAATTGGTCAAAAAGTTAGGAGCCATAAGAGTCTCTATTATGGGAGATTTTCAGTTTGTTATAAAAAAAATCAACACTGTTTATATGACTAGGGATCCTAGGCTAGGATTTTACATAGGAACAGTTGTAGAAATACTAAATAACTTTTTAGAAACCAAGCTTGTTGTTATTCCAAGAAAACACAATATGCAAGCTTATACTCCAGCTATGTTTCCTAGTACTTGCAAGCTATGTTACCGGATCCGTCCACCCTGAGAAATAGATTCGCGGTTGCCCGGATCAGAAACGGATTTGGATCTGGATTTACCTAGATTCGTTAGAAAACAGTTTTTTAATGAGGAAAATGTTTTGGTAATGCATTGCACCCGATAGCTGCTAGCTGGAAACTCAGAGAATAGGCGCACGTGCAGCGAATAAGATGGCCAGAATGATGCGATTGGTATTAATATCATTGTTTTTGGTATTTACGGGCTTGGTAGTATGACGCAGCCACTGGGTTTTTTATTTATTAGCGGGGCGTATGCAGTTTGGCACATTTTAATTCATATTATATTTTGAATATGTTTTAATATTAATTTAATTATAAATTTATGAATCTGTTATATGTTATTGACATTAGTTTAGAAATATTATAACAGAACCCATATGGTTATAAATCTGTTATATGTTATTCACATTAGTTTAGAAATGTCATAAAAGGACACGTATAGGTACACGGTGTTTATATTTTAGATATGTTATAATATTATAACTTAATTATAGATATGCTATGTTTTATTTATATTAATTTAATTATATTTTTATAGCTATGTTATATTTTATTCACATTAATTTAATTATAACTTTTTAAATATGCTATACTTTATTTATATTAGTTCAGAAATGTATATACATGGTGTTTATATTTTAGATGTGTTATAATATTATAATTTAATTATAAATATGTTATATAGTTTAATTATTCTTTTGTAGCTATGTCATATTTTATTCACATTAATTTAATTAAAACTTTTTAAATATGTTATACTTTATTTATATTAGTTTAGAAATGTTATAAAATGTTATAATTTTATAAAGTATTATAAATTAATTATTCAAAATATCAACAAATTGTTATTTTATTGTCCATATATATTATAAATTAAAATTATTTAAAATATATCAAATTTGTTATGTACAAGTTTTAAAATTTGTAGATTATATTTCATATTAAACTTTTATATATTATAAGCTTATTATTTAATTCATATAAAGTAATATGTGTAGTAAATTATTATTATTTATCATTTAAATAGTTTTGTAATATATTATAGTTTATAATCTAATTTTTATAAAATAATTAATGCTATTTTAATTATGAAGTATTGTATGTGTTTCCATGAAATTCATCTACACAATTCAGTTTGTCTGGCCTTGATGGTTAAGAGTATGTGTTTTCTCCTATGAGGTCATAGGTTCAAAATTAGAGGGCTAGAGTATGTATGCCTTCATAGACTTAGCAGTCAAATCACTACACAGAGGTGGGTCCCTTGTCCCACAAACAAGGGGGTCTCATACACCAATTTGGCGTCTGGCTTGGTCCGTGACTTTAAAATTCAATAATAATAATAATAATATAAACCCTATTATTTTTGTTGATGGGTAGTGATCACAATAAATTTGGACATTAATATCAAAATTTTTATTATAAAAATATATTTATATTAATCGTACTTGTCGTTTCCTTGCCGTATCCGAATCCTAGCTTTTCAAAAATCAAGCGGATCCGGATCCGGATCCATATCCGAATCCGTATCCGTATCTGAATCTTGGTAACTTAGCTTGCAAGTTACCTTTTCAACCTAACCATCAGTACAATACTATGGTTAGACATAGACCTTCTATCCCTGACGACTTAAAGAACTAGAAAGTATTCAATAACGATCAACAAATAAACAATTTTCTAACTTTAGATGAAGAATTTGTAAATAGCAACATAGATGATGACATAACATTAGATCTTGATTACATTGATAAAATATAAATTAACAAATTAGAAGATGAAAAGAAAGATAGATTCCATCCCATAAATTTTACAAAATCAGACATTCATCAATCTTAAAGATAGATAACTGATGAAGTCTCTGAAATCATCAATCTTAAAGATAATTTTTTGTCCAAAGGATTAACTGCTTTAGAGGACTTGTTTGGTTTAAACGATGTCCCAAGAAAGCCAAAAATGCAGCCCTTAAAATATGACATAGAGGACTGCAACATAGGCTCAGAGGAGGATCCAAAAGTGATAAAACTGTCAAAGTATTTACCTCCACATGAAAAAGTGAAATACATAAAACTGCTAAAGTAATTCCAAGATGTTTTTACTTGGAGTTATGAGGACCTTAAGTCCTATGACACCAACATAATACAACACACCATCCCTTTAAAAGAAAACCGAAAACCTTTCAGGAAAAAGCTTAGAAGGATTAATCCCCTTCTATTGCCTTCTATTGAAAATGAAGTCAAAATAATGTACGAAGCCAATTTCATTGCACCAATTAGATTCTCTGATGTGGTTTCCAATTTAGTACCCACTAGAAAGAAAATTGGTCAGATTAGACTAGGTGCTGACCTTAGGAATCTCAATAAATTTTCACTCAAAGATAACTATCCTCTTCCCAAAATGGATCAAATATTATAGAGGGTAGTAGGCTCAACCAAAATCTCACTATTAGATGGGTTCTCAGGTTATAACCAGATTTTAGTCCACCTAGATGACGAGGCAAAGACTACATTCACCACTCCTTGGCGCACTTTCATGTATGCCAAGATGCCTTTCAAGTTAAAGAATGCAGGAGCCACCTTCAACGACCAATGGACATAGCCTTTGCTAAGGAAATCTATGACTTCCTTGTAATATACCTAGATGATATCATTGTATTCTCTAAATCAAATTAACAACACCTGGATCATCTAAGGCAGGGCTTCACCAAGTGTAGGAAATATGGAATTTCTCTGAGTCCTAAAAAGTCATTGTTTGGATTGGAAGAAGGAAAATTGTTGGGCCACATAATCTCCAAAGATGATATCTAGATAGACCCCACAAGGATTGAAGCCATTTTATGGATACGACATCCAAGGAGCATTAGAGAACTACAATCCTTTTTATGTAAAATAAGTTTTTTTAGAAGATTTATCTCTAACTTAGCTAAACTAATTAGATTATTAAATAACATGTTAAAGAAAGATTCGACTATTAAATGGACACTTGAGGCTAAAAGGTCTTTCGCAGAAATCAAGCTAGCCTTAACACAGACACCAGTCCTAATCAATCCATTGTTTGATAGGGATTGCATCATATTCTCTTTTGCTTCACAACACACAATTGTTCTTGTCTTACTAGAGAAGAATGATCAGGGTTTGAACATCCTATAGCTTTCTTTAGAAAAGCCCTAAGAGATGCACCTTTAAAGTACAATAGAATGGACAAGCAAGCTTTTTCTTTAGTCAAAGCCATCAAAGATTTTAGAGTTTACATCCTATGCAAATGTAATAGCTTATCTTGCCAACGCTGTAGTCAAGGACATCCTAACACAGGATGACCCATATAGGAAGAGAGGGAAATGGATAGCTACTATATTAGAATATGATTTAGAAATTAAACCTACAAAATTGATCAATGGCCAAGGTTTAGCCAAATTTATGGCTGAATCGAACTGTCACGCCCTAGACATTAATTTTATTGTAGAATTGGATAATGAAGAGGAGATGGCGACTCCACAGATCAGCGAAGCCTTCATAGAATCACCATGGTATGCTGACATTATATACATTCTGCAAAGTCTTCAAGCTCCTCTTGTGTTATCGAGGACTAAAAGTAGGTTCTTAAAAATGAAATATTTGATGTTTTGCATAATTAACAATGCTTTATTTGGAAAAATCATGAAGGCATCTTTCTTAATTGTTTATTGAAGGAAGAATCTGACAAAATATTACAAGAGTTTCATGGAGATGACTATGAGGGACATCTTTATGGGAAAACCACAGCTGACAAGATCCTAAGAGCTGGTTTTTACTAGCCCAGTTTGTTTTCTGATGTAAAGAAATTTCTAACCTCCTGTCATAAATGTCAGATTTTTGAAGGAAAAAGAAAACTTCTACCATTACCTTTGAAACCAATATCTACCGAAACACCATTTCAACATTGGGGTCTTGAATTCATTGGTGAAATCCATCCCCCCTCTTCTTCCAAACATAGATGGATCTTTACTACTACAAATTATTTTACAAAGTGGATAGAAGCCATACCCTCAGGACAAGCAACTGATACTATCATAATAGGTTTCCTTGAGGCCAACATTCTGTCCAGAATTGGTTTCCCAACCAAAATCATCACAGACAATGTAGAAACTTTCAAATAAAAGGGGATTATTGATTTCTACAACAAATATAATATAACCATGGGTTATTCCACAGCCTACTATCCCCGAGGAAATGGAATAGGAGAGTGTTCCAACAAGAGTTTAGAGAATATCATCAAAAAACTCTTGGAGGATAATAAGAAAACCTGGAACAAGAAATTAGTAAATGCCTTGTTGGAATATAGGCTAACCACAAAGAAATCCGTTGGTACCAGCCCTTATCATCTAGTCTATGTAATGGATGCTGCTTTCCCATCTTGCTTGCGAACACCAGTGATGAAATTACTCCAAGAAGTGGAGGTTGAGACGAATGATATTGAAAGGAGAATTAATCAAACAATTCACTTGTAGTAGAGTAGGGAAGAAGTGTATATTAGATGCCAAATAGTGCAAGAAATAATCAAGAAAGCTTTTGACAAAAGGACTAAGGCAAAAGATTTCTATCTATGAGATAAAGTTTTAAAATGGGACTCAAGAAGAGAGGATAAAGGTAAACATGGTAAGTTTGAGTTTCTATGAAAAGGCCCTTATATCATTTATGATTTCAGGGGTAATAATTATTTTTTCCTCAAAGAATTGGATGGTACAGAAGTAGAAGGAGGACCAGTTAATGGTCAAATTCTTAAGCACTACATAGACCGTAGTCACTGATTTCACTAATCACTTATACATATTCTATTTTTCAAATTATAAGTGTTGATTGGATGGTAATTTTTGGAGTTGAAGCCTGAGGAGAAGGTCCTAAGCCTCAAAAGTTTCACTATCATAAATAGCAATAATGCAGTAAAGCAAAGGAAAAAGTTGGAGAATTTAAATCACATCTATTTAGAAGGCCAGTGATCTACTAGTTCTTGACATTTCACCAAGAAATGTCATCCCCAAGTGGAGCCACTTTTAGGTTCCTATACCAATAGGAGTCATAATTTTTTAATGGTTGAGATCAAATCTGTAATATGTACATAACTTTGCTTTCTGCAAATGTTTTCCATATTCAAAAAATAAAAAAAATAAAAAAATGTAAATAGGGTATGTCCTAAAATAAAAATCAAAGGACAAAAAGAATAAAAAAAGGTCAAAAAAGATGAAAAAATGAACCCCAAGAAAATAAAAGACCATAAAATTGTGCAAGTCAAAATGCCACTACTATTTAGTTTTGATGCAGAATAATTGATTGTGTGTAGCTTTTTATCCTTTTGACAATCCATGAATAGTTAAGATGTTTAAACTTGACTATTTCATGATTTCAATTTCATGATTAAAGATAGAGAATAAAATCTGACCAAACTGTTTAATCTTGGCAGATAATTAGATTAGGTAGAGTAAATAAAAGGAGCTCAAATGTTTAATCTGAGACCTTGGATGTAATAAGGTTATATTTAGATAAATTTCTATTGTAAAGAAAAGATAATGTTTTGATAAAGGGTTTGCCAGTTTAAGTGCACCGTAATAAAGAGAAGAAAAAATGGTAGGATGAGTAGGTAGGTAAGTAGAAAGATGGTTGCAGAATTGTGATGATTGTTAGATAAAAAGCATATTGATCACCTTCATCACCAAATTTCTAAGTATGGATGAAAATTGAGCATGTATCAAAGTTCACAAGGTCAATTGATTAACCTCCCTCACTCATTACGTTTTCCACTTAACTAATTTCCAAGAAAAGTCTTAAAGTACCTAAAATATTAAGTCAAAGGGGCTCAGGGAATTTCCCTGACTCCTGGAAGGACTCGACCCTCAACCTAATGACTTATAGTTCCTAAAGTACTAAAAATCCCCTCATAAACATTTTTCCCCTCCAATTTACACATACTCCCAAACAAATCCCTTTTCCTAAGGGAAAACATATTTTTCCTAAGGAAAAGTCATTTTCCCCCTAACAAACCCCTTTCTCTAAGGGTAAAACCTTAGAAAAGTGATCACCCCCCATGGAAAAACCCCTTTTATTCACAAAACCCAAAAGAACACTTGAAGCCTATGTATAATGTGCTATGTCAAATCACAAACAAATAAACAAAATACATTATACTTAGCATTTTATTCATTCCCCACAAGCATCGTACTAATTTCTAACTTTATATATATTAGATTCTGAAAAAGCAATAAACCTTCCCATACAGTTATATAATAAAAACCATTATATTAATACCCCACCTTGAAAATTTTGTAATATTAACTTTATAAAAACCCTATCTTGATAAAAGAGATTAATCAACCGATCTGTGGTTAATTAATAATCAAACTCTCCCAATGAGATCACCCCTCCTGCCCTAACCACACCATAATCCCTAATTAACTTAATTTTGCCACTTGTAAAACTCTACTAGACACCTCCATTAAACCTCCTGAAAAAACCCTGTCCCGATCATTGTGCTATCTGCCCCTTTTGATCTCACAGTTTACGATCATATCGAGTGGTCTCTGCAGGTCGAACTTTACCCGCCCGATATGGGTGGTTTCACTTTTGGCTCTATCGCTACGTGGCACCCGATCAATGGCATCGTGAAGCTTCCCCTCAAAACCATCCCAACCCAAAAGTGGTGGAATCAAAACCTGCTTACTGCTTCCCGCTAGACAACAAAATGTCTCATGCCCCACTAAACAGAAACCGTACCTTTTGCCTGTATACCCGCCAAATTTAGTTGACATTACGAATAAAACTAAAAAACTCATTGTTTTTTGTTTTATCGTAAAAAAAGATGCTCAAACTTTCATGCAAGCTACAGTCTACATGCAACCACCAAACCACGTCCAACTGCCAATTTGCATCAGTTGCTGAAACTTTGGACCCACTCTTTAGTCACGTACGCTTCCTACAAACCATGCACTATTGCCCGTCAAGACGTTCAAATCCAAAACTAGGTATTTACCTAAAATCACTAAGAAACCTTGTCTCATTCCTAAAACATGTTACTGAATTGCTTGAATTAATAAGTAATTAGGTGGAAAAATTGTCGAGCAACACAAACCTCTCTGAATTGACCTAATTTTTCCCTAATTTAACAAAAAAAAAAATTTCCCCATTATTGAATTGAAAAGAACCAAGACTGGCCCCTCCAATTGCAATCAACGTCTCACCAATTACCACTACCCACCTAGATTTAGATCACCTCCCATTGGCAAACAAAGGTTTCCAAATTAAGGACACCACTATCGAGGAATCCCCATTGAAATTACACTGCAGGTACATAGACCAGTATTTAAAGAACACAAAAAAAATAGGTCTTTGGGAATCAAATGTGCCCAAGTACCAATTCCCTAGAGTCCATATCTTCCCTGAAATTGTCTACTATTGCCATATGAACTACAGTCCCAGCCAAAGAGTAGTGATGACTCCCAGCCATATTGTGTTATTCACCATCACCGCTGAATCTATCAATGAAATGTTGCAGTTGCAACGAGGTCAAAACCTAACTCCCATTTCCATTGGAGACCTTCTTGACAGATTCCCTAGAAAGACCTCCATCAAACTTGCCCAATTATTCCAAACCTTCATTATGGAAGAAAAACACATACCAAAGGATCCTCCCCCATAAATTTGGACCATTTTTTCCAAGATGGGTCGAGACATTATATCAATGATATCTAGTATTTTGTGCTATACTACAAGTGAGTATGTTGATGAGATTATTATAGCCTTCATGTCCATTTACACTCTTGGACAACCCCCTGCCATCATGTTTTATTATGCCAAATTCATTGCAGATAAGATGTATGATCAATTCATGAGGATGGAAAATGAAAGATTGTTCAAGTACTCATCATTTTTGGACCTCCTTTTCCTTTACTATCAGGGTGATAAATTTCCGTTCACACTTCAAAAGCTTCATACCAGCGGCAACCCTAGATCAATAGTCTTCTTGACCCCATTGTTCCACCAATATGACTCTCCATATACTAATACAGATTTCGTAGATCTTTTTGTGCACCCTTTTCTAACCATGTTGTTAGGAAGTCCTCCCCCTAGGATCATTGCAGATATCTGGAGGGTCCTACATTTGTCTAAACAACATAAAGTGGGAGATTGGTATTTATACCAAAACCACAGTGAAATAAGTATGTATGGTTGTGAATTTCCACCCTACAAACTACCAAGATACCTCCCCATGAGATTGTTTTCTTTGGAGTAGTACAAGAAAATAATTAACTCAGATGAGGTACATTTTGTAAAGACAAATAAGAAAGCTCATCTCAGAATAAAAGACTAGCTAGGCCTCTTTGTATGAAACAATAGAGAAGCTGGAAAGGAAGTAGATGAAATCATTCAAAGGCTATGATTGAAACAAAGCTTCATATGGAAATATGATCCCTCTGACTTCATTTGCAATAGAAGAATGAAAAATAGATTTTCTCCCGACATCCACCACATAATTCCTAAGATAGACAACATGCAAAGAAACTAGAATGGGTGGAGAACACTTTATTATATAGAGATAGCATAGAAGTTGCTGTCAATAATGTGTTGATTGATATAGAAAGGAGACTTGATGAAGGTTCCTTTGTACAGGTACCAAGAGAATTCCTATCCCAGAGAGAAAGATAACACAATGAGCAACAAGAAAAAGAAGGACTTCCAGAGCGAGAAGAGTTAGAGCATCCAGGCATATTAGAAGAACTAACCCAAACAAGACAAAGAAAACCAATTATGATTACTCCTCCTATTGTACAGACACCTCTAAATGAGGAGAAGAATCCCAAAAGAGATAGGGAGGAGGCCACTACTTCTAGCAGACATATTGCATAGACTTATGTAAACACACAAAGGTTTAAACCTATTTCAGAACAATAGTTCACAAAGGAACCAGTTGGGACAACGGGTTCAGAAAGGTCAGAAATAATGCAGGCCACTCCATCTGGAGGAACACAAGAACCATCCACCACACATACTAAAATTCTAGAAAGACAACAGAGTGTGGAAGTATCGTCTTTCAGGGCTCCAACTAACCAGGGCTAGGACATTATAAAAAAGTACAAAGAAATAAACTCTAGAAATGAAATATTGAAAGCTCAGAGCTATGCACAATACTTCAAAATGGCTCCCACCAATCAAACAAGGCTAATGTCAGCTTTTAATGTAAATTTAGGTAAGATGCAAATGACTTTCATGAAGCCTACACACAGCAACCCAGGTCTATAGCTGATTACTTGAAGATAGATTTTGAGGTGTTGGCGAGGGATATAGATCCTATCGACCAAATATAATTGCACAAATAGACCAGATAAATGGTCTAATCCACATTGACCAGCAAGGCCATTGCAACACATCAACTACAAAATTCATTCAATAATATGTCAGTGCAATTCCAACTACAAAATGCCTCTTCACACGCGAAGGATACCAACATAAAGTCCTTAGAGGACCTAATCATAGAGTTGGGGCATGATCCCAAGGATCTAAAGGCTACAGAAAGACAACAATACCTTCTACATTGGCTGCTTCCTTAGCACCAACAACTCCACCGGCTATAGCCATGCCAATGACAGGTACATCTACAAGTGAAGGTACATCTACATAGAAGGCAACTGAATTAGTGAAACCCATGGAAGAAATGACTATCGAGGCTATAAAGCTTAAGAGGCTTAAAGAAAAAGTGTGAAGCTTGGAAAATGACTGCAAGCTTGTACATATACAACAAAAAGAAGAATCCTAGAAGAATCAAAGAATGGGTGAAAGGATAAAATTTCTTGAAAAAGACTTGACCTTACAACAACCACTAGGACAAATAAAGGAATTTCTCTAGTCCAACATCATTGACTCTGTCAATGATGTTAGGTCATCAATACAAGTAATTTTTTAGTAGACTAAACTGGTGAAAGTGGCCACTGAAGCCATTCAAAAGAAAATAGGAGATCTGGGAGGCCAGCCTGAGGAGGCCAACCAACTGATAAAAATCTTGAACAACAAGAACATGTATCAGCTAGATGAAATGGGCATAGAAGATAGAATAGGGACCATCATAGAAATCAAAAAGGTTCTTACTAAAAGGAACCTTATGCTCAATCTGGAGAAGAAATGCCAGAGCATGCAAGTTGATATTGATAGGTTCATGAAAAATTTTGGAATTTTGAGGGAAAGGGGCCTTCCCAATCCTATGGCTATCCATGACAAGCTTATGACCAAAGAGGACTATGTGGATAGACTGAACGAGTTTTCCAAGGACCAAGCTAGTACCTCATGGGTAAAATATTTACCCACAGGAAAGGTATTGTACAACAATCTGGAAAATCCATTCTTCCTAGAGAAAGAAGTAAAGAATCACTTCGTAAATAAACCAATTTTTGCCAAGTAAATTGAAGCTGACGAGATATACTGAAATATATTGAAGGTAAATTTACCTGAAGATGAATGGTGGGTAAAATTAACAGATTCACAATAAAGTTACCTCAGTAAATTCATATGGAAACCAGGTAAAACAGGGTCAAATTGTAACAGGTAAAAGGTATCAAAAGGTTGAATACATAAAGTGATTCTAGTGCACAGGTATTAGCCAACTAAAAGAGCCAAATTCGAACTACAACACCGAGCACAATCTTAATAAAAGGGATAGCAAGAAAGTAGTTTTCCATCTCTCTCTGTCTTCATGCTTGAAGATATTTTTAATTTCCTAGAATGATTCTCAAACTGTTATAAGATATTTTGTAATATTATTTGTATAAATACTTCATATTACAATGTAATTAGTGTGGATTCAAAGACATTTATGTAGACTTTCCTTATCAAGTTAAGGAGCTTTTTTAATCAAGATTGGTTTGGCTTGCTAGATCATGGAATAAACTTAAAGACATTTCACAGGATTCTTGTGCACAGTTGAAATCAAATAAGTATTATCTCTCATGTTTATTATTGTTTTCACTTCATATTTATAAATAATCACATGTGTTTCAATGAAATATGAATGGTAAACTAGGAATAGTATTTCAAAATTAGCTTGAAAGCTCTTTGTCTTGACTGTTTACCTTCTTTTTGTTTTCTGCTAAACTATATTAGTCTGGGAATTCTTAATTGCTCCCTTACTTCTGTAGTTTACCCCCCTTACGTCTATAGTAAAGGCTTCCTAGTTGTCCTTTGCTACTGATCTCCTTCTGTTCTTCATCTTGTTCCTAGTTTAAGGATTCTTCATTGCCCTTTCACCCTGGTTAGGAATACCCGATCCATTTGAACTTGTAGATTTGCTTTTGGTTGTGCTAGCCTACCTTGCGAACTCTTCCTTTAGTGATCGATCTGATCCAGTTAAGCAACTCTTTCATTGACTCCATAGACCAATGGCCTGAAGGCCTGCTCTCTCCATCTGTTCCCAGAATTCCACCACCTAATCAAAATCAAATCCCTATGACCACTAAGAACTAACATAAAATCACACCAAAAAAAAGTAAAATTATAAAGAGAGAGCCCTCTCTGGACTTAGGTTGGCTAGAACGTGAGTCTAAAAGATTAGGTTTGTGGTTACCTCATATTATTCTTTCTTTTTATAACTTCTAGGGAAGACATCTCAGTGATAACAAATTCCACCTTGAAAAGTGGTTGAAGAATATAATGGTAAAATGAGAAATATGAATGCACCATCGTATTTGTGACATCAAATAGTGCAAAATGGACTCTTGAATTTTTGAATTCTTAGAAATTGAAAATTTGGAGCTTAAGCAATCTTTTATATTCCCCCTAGATTCCTCAAAGTTTCTGCTGCATTGGTGGACAGGAAATCTGCAACTCAAAAGGAAAATATGATCTTGCCATTTTGATCCTTATGGAAAACTGTGAAAAACAACTATAAACTTGACTATATTCTAACATGGAGAAAAATTACCTCCTTGGGAAAATTTCAAGAATCATGGTTTCGCTCCCTGCTTTTGCAGCAATAATGCTTCCACCTCCATACTGAAGAATGGCCAAAAAATGCATATATATGATGGAGAAATGGATAGTTCCATTGCATTCGTGGTGTCGAGAAGTGCTGAAACCATATAAAATTTGTCAAATTCTGAAAAAGTGAAAATTCAGACCTCATGCAAAATTCTACCTCGAAGTACATGCACTACATTCGACTGCTTGAGCGCATTGAAAAACTGTGTTTAAATCAACAAATAATCAACGTATTCTTCAAGGAAGTTGTTGTAGGGAAGTTGGTTAATATTATGGTTAATATGGAGGAGGTCGGGTGGTCAAACCCCAGCTCCTCCTTTTTTCATAACTTTCAAACAAAAATAAAAATAAAAATTGAAGTTTCGATTGGTTATGGCCCGCCTTGGGTGGCCCAGCCACTATACCCACCTCCTGTCATAGCTATTATTGTAATAAATGGTGGTTGGTTTTGGGTTGGGTCTGCGCCCCAAGGGTCGACCCACCCAATATACATTATGGTTAAGGTTTACATTGAGCATTTTATAGCATGCCAACATTTCAATATAGCAAAACTTAAAATCTTGTTATATTTTTTTTAATATTTAGAATTCGTTGGATGGAATTTCTCATTGGTTTGGTATAAATATTACCATGAGTGATTTATTATGGTTCATATAACCATATCCCTTTTTTTTAAAATAGTCATTTAACTATATATTTGTTATATAATTATTATTTGTATTTTTTTAGTACTTGTTTTGTTTTTTTTGGTTATGACTTTTTGTCCTTTTATGCAGGGTTGAGAGGAATTGAAAGAACACCAAGTGTCAATTCTTGATGGGCTACAATGTGGGTCCCAGATGCTTACTGGGATGCCATGGGGCACACTGTGGGCCCTCCTTTTCCCCTATCATGTCAAACTTTGAAGAGCTTTATCTTTCGCATACGAGCTCGGTTTGACGAACCGTTCGCACCACTATGATTAAGACGATGAGATATTTAACATGAACTTATTTTGAATAATCCAAACACCTTGAGTTTCGATCATTCATAATTCCTCCTTGTCTTGTCTATGTCCCTCGAGCCACCTGGATCAATCCTCCCCACTGAGGAGCTTTTGGTCCTGCAAAAGCATGAAAAGTAATTTCCAACTTCTTTGTACCCTGTCTGCACCACAAGCATTTTGAAATGTCTCGCTTCCATACCCTCCAACTTTTTTCTTCGAAGCCTTAAGCGATGATCCAACACCTACAACCTCTACAACCTATAGTACATTATTTTGTAAACTACATTCTTGACTTTCATGACCAACTAATGACCCAAGCATACCACACTTGCGACGATTTTATAACACATACTCAGTCATCAAGTTTACATAGGAATGAACAAGCTCCCCAGCTACAAAAGCAAGGCAAGAACATTATTGTTGTTTCAGTAAATGACGGAAAACACATGATCACTGCAAAAATATGATTTACAAAGATAAGGCCAAACACTATTGTTTAGACAAGTGATGGAAACACGACATCACTTTCACAGTTTAACATGCAACCCAGAATAGTATCAAACATCATTGTTGTTGAAAAAGTGATGGAAACACATCAATACTTTTAAATTTTAAAATGTAACAAATGATTTACAAAATCAGGACCATGAAATGCTAACATATCTAGAAACTAGTTCTTACTTATCATGGTGAATGGGTTGGCTCCTTGTGCCACATTTTATGGTCGAACAACTATTTCATCTCGTTCATGTATAGACATTTTGTCTTTAAGGTGCTACTATGGATGGAGCCTCCAACAAGTGGCTCTCTCATGGCCACCTCTGTTGCAATGACTGCAATGCATCTTCTTCCTCTAGATCTGCTTAACCTGTTGTTGAGAGGGCCTTTCATGCCTCATCCTTTTGTGTGCTGAGATTTTTCCCAATGCTTAGAAAATGTATGGTTATGTAGTCCACAAAAGTTACATGTTTTTCGATGCCATGTTTTACGTTCATCTTTAAAAACATGATTATAATCAAAATTAACAATGGAATGTCAAGAGTGATTATACCTTTCCTTTCTATCTCTGGTGTAAGTATGGTGACAAGAGCTCGCTTGAACTCTTTCCTTGCAATGGAAGCTACCATGGGATGATAGGGATGTTTTCCCATCATTCTCTTTCCTCTACAATTTTGACAATGTCTCGAAAGCTTCTGATACCTTTGAGCATTCTCCTTTGATGTATCTCAAGCCCGCAAATTGAGGTCTCTTCACAACCTCCAATCGTTGAGTTATGCCTTGGTTATTAACACCAAGTTCTTCTTCCTTCTCGTGCTTTGTCCTGGTAAGGAGCCTCATGTTTGTCCGTGTAATTGGGATCTTCAAATCTCCCACAGAAATTGTACTATGTGAAGATGAAACTAAAAGGAAATCAATGTCTTTTACCTCCTCTGTTGATTTGGAGAGAACAAATGACAGCTTCTCGTCATCTGTTGTTGGTGGTTTGCTAGGTGCCTCAGCGCATTCCTCAACTTCCTTTTTGACATACCCAACTCCTATCTAATGGGGTAATTCCTCCACTTTTATAGGGTTGACAATGCCCAAGCCTTTCCCTTCATACCCCATTTTCTTCAACAATTTGGAGCAAATTCCTGTGGTATGATTTTCAAAAACATCGAAATCATCATTAGGACACATACATGAGTTCATAGAATTACTTCTTACCTCACATGGGTCACGCTGTAGTTTTTCCAAGGCCTCATTGTTTTCTTGCAGTTGTTGTAGAAAACTATATTTTTCCTCTTTCTCTTCATGTACACAAATCTTCAATTCATCGTTCTCTATTTGAAGATTATGTTCGTTCTGCTTCAATTTTTCTAGGGCCTCTTCCATGGCTTGCAACTAAAGCTGCAATTGCTCATTTTCCTCTATCTCTTTCTATAGAGTTTCATACATTATTTCCACTCTTTTGGAAATGTTGAGCATGGTCTCGTACATCACTTTTTCATCCTCTATCATTGCACATTCCATTGTTCATGCTACAATTCACATGAATGCAAAGAGTACTCTAGTACCACTTGATCTAGGTCTGGATGTGACAAAGCACCCTTCCAAGACCTCTTACTTTCATGATTTGTTAAATTGAATTTTGAAAAGAACATAAGTGGATACATGTCCATTTTGAAAAGAAGAGCAACATGTCAATCATGAGAAACATAAAAACATAAGTCGTTGCTAAAGGAGTTCATCTAGGAGGGACTACGTCTTCTGGCCCAGCGTCAATATGGTGTAGGTCATTGCATTAAGTGCTGTCAATAGTGATGATGTACATAGAGGTGATGTTGCTATCACACAAGGAAAAGCCCTCACGCAAGAGTGGCTCCAAGAGATGTTCCACTACAGGAACTCTTAGTCAAAAGACTCCTATCAGTATGACAAAAAACTTATGCATGATGATCATCCCGCCAACATGGCATAAAAGGGATCTCAATGCAAACACGCATGGCAACAACATGATTATCCCATAAACATACAACAAATGGATCTCAACACACAACATGATAAATCATGACAACAAGTAAATCACATAGATGATACCGCATCACATCAAGTAGGACTCATGAAAATAAGTAAGAAACAAGATCCAAAATCGAACATCACATAGGGATCTATGCAGGAAAATGCATATCAAAACAAGTACATGAACATGCTGCATATACCTCACATCTAGTGGCCATCTGAAGAAGAGGATGTCAAACTACTGAAGTTGTTCATGCCATCGATCTCACGCCATCAATCCCATGGAAATGGATGCTTGCACCTAAATGCCGACATCTACATTCCACTTAGAAAAGTGGATGCATAATAGAATGAGAAAATGAGAAATCTGAATGCACCATCAGATTTTTGATGTCGAATAGTACGAAATCGATTATCCAATTTTTGAATTCTCAGAAATTGAAAATCTAGGGCTTAAGGAATCTTTTAGATTCCCCATAGATTCCTCAAAGATTTTTCTCCATGGGTGGACTCGAGATCTGCAACTCAAAAGGTGAATCTAATGTGGCCATTAAGAATCCCTATTGAAAACTGTGAAAAACAACTAGAAACTTGACTATATTCTGACATGGAGAAAAATTACATACTCACGAAAATTTCAACGAGCATGGTTCTCCTCCTTGTTTTTGCAGAGATCATGGTTCCACCTCCATAGTGAACGATAGCCAAAAAATGAACTCTGATGGAGAAACATATAGCGTTATTGTGTTTTTGGCATCAATAAGTCCTCAAACCATATAAAATTTGTCAAATTCTAACAAAGTGAAAATTTTGCCCTCCTACAAAATTCTGCGTCGTGCACTACATTCCTTTGCGTGAGCGCATTGAAAAAATGCATTTAAATAAAAAATTCGTTGGTAGATTCTTCAAGGAATTCATTGTAGGGAATTTGGTTATTAATCCAGTTAATATGGAGGAGTTTGGGTGGTCAAACCCTACCTCCTCCTTTTTTCATACCTTTCAAACAAAAAAAACTTAAAAGTTGAAATTTCGGTTGGGTGAGGCCCGCCTTGGGCAGCCCACCCACCGTACCCACCTCTTGTCATAGTTGTTATTGTAATAAATGGTTGCTAGTATTGGGTTGGGTCCGCGCCCCGAGGGTGGGCCACCCAATATACATTATGGTTAAGGTTTATGTTGAGCATTTTATAGCATGCCAACCTTTCAATGTAACAAAACTTAAAAGTTTATTATATGTTTTTTAATATTTAAAATTCGTTGGATGGAATTTCTGGTTGGTTTGGTATAAATATTACCGTGAGGGATTTATTATTGTTCATATAACCATATCCCCCTTTTTTTAATATTAATTGAACCATATATTTGTTATACACTTATTATTTGTATTTTTTAATACATGTTTTGTTCTTTTTTTTAAGGACTTTTTGTCTTTTTATGGAGGGTTAAGTGGAATTTAAAGAACAACGAGTGTAAATGATTGATTAGTTGCCATGTGGGTCCCACATGCTCACTAGGATGCTATGTGGCACAGTGTGGGCCCCCTTTTCCCCTGCCATGTCAAAATTTGAAGCGCTTTGTAAGTATGTCACTGTAGCCACATGGATCATCTCTCTTCAGGTACATTGGCTGAAGTTAAATTATCTAAGGCCTCTTACATATTAAAGGTCTAGCTTGGTGAGGTGAGATGTCGGTGTCAACAACATTTCCCCATTCACTACTCTAGTTATAAAGAGATAGCCATGACCTCAAAATACTCGGTCCCTTGTAAGATCGCAAGTGCCATGCCAAATAACATCCCTTGGGAAAGACAATTTTCAACACCATGGTATAAACCAAGGCCTTGTCTTACAAAGGAGGAAATACTAAACATAAGAAAAGCTTGAAGATTTTTTGCCAAATGTGGAGGAAAAACTATCACATTCTGTGTCAAAGGTAGAAACACCTTCAAATCAAGGTCTTACAATGCCATGACCAATCCTTGATGGACTAGGTAGCATCACTACAAGTCCTATTCCGTCCTATTCCAAATCCAGGAGCTTTCTCTGGCACTCCAAGAAACATCTCCCTCAGTACAGTTAGGATGTCTACAATGTCATAAAAGTTTAATGCACCACCTAAAAAAGCATATGGTGACCTCCCCATTCAATATCATTAGAGAAATCCATGGAAAATTTTCAAAACATAGGTGTTTAACCTCATATTGAGTAATGGAGCAACGAGATAAGGCAATGGTTATCTCAAGTTTTTCTTAATGATCTTGTTCAAAAAATTGAAATGTCATAGCCAAGTAATAGATTGTTCAAAATATACTTACTCTCAAATGTATGATTTAGTTTTCTACATATCAAATTTGATTATGAATACAAGACATTTCTCTCACACTCCAAAAAAACACAGCCCTTTGGATAATTAAGAAGTCTCCAATCTCACAAAAGTTTAATGCGCCACCTAAATAAGGAAATGGTGACCTCCCAGCTTTGATGTCATCATATAAAGATATGGAAGCCTTTCAAAACTTGGGTGCTTAACCTCATATTGAGTAATGGAGCAATGAGATAAGGAAGTGGTTATCTCAAGTTTTTCTTAATCCTCTTGTTCAAAAAATTGAAACCAATCATTGCCAAGTAATATATTGCTCAAAATATGCTTACTCTCAGTTGTATGATTTTAATTTTTTACATATCAAATTTTATTTTGAATATTCATTTGTGTTATTTCCAGGATAGGTTATGCAACCGGTAGCAAAGCTTGGGATTTTTATCACCTTAACATAAGTAGGTGGTAATGTACCAAATTCTAGAGTCTCTTTTGCTGCTTCATCTCATAATGTTGCTAATGAGTGGCAGACAATATTTACCATTTACAACAATGGAGTTCTCCATTAATTGTGTTCCACTCTCATACAAGCATGAGATGCTCCTACTAGTAAGTTTCATTACATAAAAGTGTTGGGTGTGTATTTTATGTTGTATTTCTTTTAAAATGTTGCAAATCTTATTAGGAACCTATAGTTTTACCATGACTTAATAGTGCTGCACCATAGGCACCATTCTTACTGTGGTGTGGGAAATCAATTAGGAAGTATGGTTTAGAAATTCACTATTTTCTAATTTGTGATCACCATGTTCTATAGCTTAATAGCTATTCTCATACATGCTTTGATGACCTAGATCATTTTCATTTTGTGTTTTCTAGTAACTTCAGCTTACCATGGCATTATATATTAATCTTGTGCTTCTATTTAGAGAAAAAATTCATGACAAAGCACTTTAAAGTCTAGACTCGCAGCAATAATCCAATGACCAAGTACCACACTAGTGTAGGTTTCAATTTCTACTTCTTACGCATGACCCCAATCCACCTAACTAAGAAAATTATCTTCTATTATTGCTTCATAGATTATTTTTAGGGAGAACTCTACATATGAGCAAAGCTCTTGTTACCTATGGATTGTTCTTAAATGCTATTAAGTTTTCAAGCGTTTTAATGACAAAGTGCTTTTCATAAATTATTGTAGGGAACAAAAGGTTGTTGACTTGATAACAGTTGTACGCATTCTACAATACATTTCTTGTGAGTTTTTATTTTTGGCTTCCAATCATGTAGCTTTTAAACTTTTTTATGGTTAATAGAATGGATTGTAAGTTGGAATATGGCCAGTATTGTTCATTTTTCTAATTATAGATGGGGTTCTCAAGGTGCTACAAATAATAGTAGGGTTATCATTCCACTCAACTATTTTTGCTATCTTAAAAGAATTTTTGTTGCAGTGAATGAAAAATTCAAATAGTTATGATATTTTTCAAACCATCCTAGAGATTCAACAACAAGATCAACATCAAACAAACCTACACAACCATTTGGTTTTGTAGAACATCAACAAGAATTTTAGGGGTTAAGGAAGAGGAATATTGATGAGGGAAATAAAGACTTCCCTTGAAATATTTGTAGTATAAAATAACCATAGAGATAAAATAATTCATCAACTCCATCCCCCTCATCTCTATTATCACCTTTACAACAACCACCTTCTAAATTTTCTGGTTGACAAGGGCCTGGTAAATATCAATGGTCTATATTGGAGAGGCTAGATGTGGGTGTCAGAAACATTTCCCCATTCACTATTCCTATTACAAATAGATTACTACCATCCCAAGGTACTTGATCCCATCTAGGATTACAAGTACCATGCCAAAGCACATCCCCTTGGGACAAACAATTTTCAATACCATGGTATAAACAAAGGCCTAGTCTTACAAAGGAGGAAATATTGTCGAAACAAAAACTTAAAGAGTTTCTATAAAATGTTGAAGAAAAACCGTCAACATCTGCAACACCTTCAAACTAAATTCTCACAACACCATCACCAAGACTTCATGGACTAGGTGGTACTAATCTAAATATTGTTCCAAGTTCAGGATCTTTCTCTAGCACCCCAAGAAACACCTCCCTGAGGGATGTCTCATATCTCACAAAAGCTTCATGCACCACCTAAACAAGGATATGGCTACCTTCCCCCTTTGATGTTATTAGAGAAATCCGTGGAAGCCTTTCAAAACTTGGGTTCTTAACCTCATATTTAATAATGGAGCAATCAGATAAGGCAGTGGTTATCTAAAGTTTTTCTTAATCCTCTTGTTCAAATTGTTCAAAAACTTGAAACCAGTCATAACCAAGTAATATATTGTACTCAGATGTATGAGTTTGATTTTTTACGTACCAAATTTGATTTTGAATATTGATTTGTGTTATTTCCAGGATACGTTTGATGCAGCAAAACTTTGGATTTATATCATCTTCACAAAAGTAGGTAGTAATGTACAAAATTCTGGAGTCTCTTCTACTGCTGATAATGTTGCTAATGAGTGGGAGACAATATTTACCATTGATGAGGATGGAGTTCTTCATCAATTGTGTGCCACTCTCATACAAGCACAATATGCTCATGCTAGTAAGTTGCATTACATAAAAGTGTTGGGTGTATATTTTATGGTATTATTTAAAATTTTGTATTGTTTTTAAAATGTTGCAAATCTTATTAGGAAACTAGGTATTTACCACAACTTAATAGTTCTGCACTATACACACCATTCTTACTATGGTGTAGGAAATCATTTAGGAAGTATGGTTTCAAAATTCACTATTTTCTAAATTTTGATCACCATGTTTTATAAGTTAACAACTATTCTCATACATGCCTGAATGACCTGGATCATTTTCATTTTGTGTTTTCTAGTAATTCTAGCTTACCATGGAATTATATATTAATCTTATGCTTCTATTTTGAAAAACAATTCATGATAAAGTAGTTTAAATTTTAGATTGGCAGCAATAATCCAATGACAAAGCACCATAGTATTGTAGGATTAACATGAGCCCAAGCCACCTAACTAAGAAAATTATGGTCTATTTTTACTTCATAGATTATTTCTAGGGAGAATTCTACATATGAACATTGCTCGTGTTACCCATGGATTGTTCTTAAAGGTTAGTAAGCTTTGATGTTTTTTTTTTTTTTTGTGACAAAGTGCTTTTCATAAATTGTTGCATGGAACAAATGGTTGTTGACTTGACAGCAGTTGTAGGCATCCTACACTACATTGCTTGTGAGCTCACTATTTTGGCTTTCTAACTTATAGATTTTAAACTCTTTCAAAGTTAATAAAATGGACTATAATTTGGCATATGACTAGTATTATTCATTTTTTTAATTGTAGATAAGGTTGTTAAGGTGTTAAAGATAATAGTAAGGCTATTGTTAGTAACATGTCCTTTTTCTATCTTAAAAGAATTTTTGTTGCAGTGAATGATGACTTCAAATGGTTATGATGTTTTTGAAACCCATCTTCTAGGTTCGCAACAATCTCAACATCAAACAAACCTACACAACCATTTGGTTTTGTAGAACATCAACAAGAACTTTAGGGTTTAAGGAAGAGGAATACTGATGAGGAAAATATACACTTCCCTTGAAATATTGGTAGTATAAAATAGCCACTAAGATCAAAGAAAGCATTAAATCCATCCCCCTCCTCTCCATTAGTAGTTGTATAATAATCACCTTCTAAAAATTCTCATGGACTAGGGCTTGGTCAATATCAATGTTCTAGATTGGAGAGGCTAGATGTGGTGTCAGAAACAATTCCCCATTCACTACTCCTGTTACAAATAGATGATCAAATAGATGATTAGGAAGTCAAGGTACACAACCCTTCCATGATCACAAGTGCCATGCTAAAGAACATCCCCTTGGGACAAACAATTTTCAATACCATGGTGTAAAAGAAGGCGTGGTCTTACAAGGGAGGAAATACTATCTGAAGAATAGATTGAAGAGTTTCTAGAAAATATGGAAGAAAAATTGTGAGAGTTACAACAACACCTTCAAACCAAGGGCTTACAACACCATCACCAAGCCTTCATGGAACAGGTGGCATCAATCCAAATACTGTCCGAGAGGACATCTCAGATGTTTCCAAACTAAACAAAGCTTAATGCACCACCTAAACAAGGATATGGCTACCTCCCCACTTTGATGTGATTGGAAAAATCCTTCAAATCCTTTCAAAACTTGGGTGGTTAACCTCATATTGAGAAATGGAGCAATCATAAAAGGAAGTGAGATAGGCGACCTACCCACTTTGATGTCATTGGAAAAATCCTTCAAAGCCTTTCAAAACATGGGTGGTTAAAGTCATATTGAGAAATGGAGCAATTATAAAAGGAAGTGGTTATCTCAAGTTTTTCTTAATCCTCTTGTTCAAAAGATTGAAACCAATCATAGCCTAGTAATATATTTCTCAAAATATACTTACTCTCAGATGTATGATTTTAATTTTTTACATAACAAATTTGATTTTTAATATTGATTTGTGTTATTTCCAAGATAGGTTATGCAAAGAGTAGGGAAACTTGGGATTTATATCACCTTAACATAAGTAGTAGTCATGTACCAAATTCTGGAGTCTCTTCTATTGCTTCATCTAATAATGTTGTTAATGAGTGGCATTTATATCACCTTAACATAAGTAGTAGTCATGTACCAAATTCTGGAGTCTCTTCTATTGCTTCATCTAATAATGTTGTTAATGAGTGGCAGACAACATTTACCATTTGATGAGGATGGTGTTCTTGTCTACTACTCTCATACAAGCAGGCTATGCTCCTCCTAGTAAGTTACATTACTTAAAAGTGGTTGACGTCTCTTTTATGTTGTTAAAAGGTTGAGCACTACATTATAAGTCACTATAAAACGTCAATGATTATATTTTTGCTAAGTTCTCTGCAAGTTCAATGTTTTGATGTTGGGTCACTTTTAGGCTTGTGATGTTTAGGTTTCAAATAAATATAGCAATACTCCACCTTTTAACATGTTTTTTGTTTAACGTATTGGAAGAAATTCGATTCAAATTGTATTCTTTGCATCTATAATTATTGTGTGTTGCATTCTATGTTGAATGTAGCTCGACAACCATCTTTAATAGGCCTTCAACCTCCAAAAGAGAAACCTTTCAATCCTCTTATTCAAGAATGCTTCGATGTCGTTACTTAGCATCAAAGTTTGTGTGCACTGATGAAAGGAGAGCGGGTTAAGGGGTTGTTACCCAAAAGTAGTGTTCCTGTAGATTACACAGTATAACATATGAAAGGTATAAACATATTTTAGTGTGATTTTGAGTAATACCAGTCTCGCTTGCTGATTTGCTCAATCAAGTGGTAACTTCCGAAGTATAGTTCTAATTTGGATGGGAAAATGTGTAGAAATTTTAGAAGTAAAATGTCTGCGAGTTTGAGGGAAGAGGGGAATTTTATAAGAAAGTAAACAGAGGATGGACTCTCGAAATTCCCAAATTTTTTAAAATTTCTTATGTTTATTTTCTATTAACTTTTGGAGCATCCTCGATGGATGTTGCATGTGGAAACTACTTCTTATCCAAATACACAGTCAAGCAATAACCCTTTATTTGTGAGTATCCTGCACCCAAAGAAATATTTATGCAGAAGTATGTTGCAGTTTTTCCCTCTATTACTATTATTTTTTTTTTATCTTGGAGCATGTGTGCTAGTAATGGGAAAGTAAAGTCTTCGTGTTTTTGCACTACACCAGGATAAAAAGTTGCAATTCTCTCACGTACATCGAACAAAGCTAAATTATCTAGTATGAATGAGATCAATCTTCTCACATATAATTGGAATGAATCGCTGTTATATTCCTTGTAAAGTCTACTATAAAATATGGCCACAGAAGCTCCGAAACATATAACAAGTAGACTACCAGTTGTATATATAGAGTGAAGATAAAACAATCGATAATGATATTAAAATTCTTTTGTGAAACTGCAACATAATGATTTTAATTGAGCATCAAATGATAAATAGATGAAATGCTATCAGGTAAATATAAGCATATAAGCATTGAATTTGACCCAATGTACAAATTCAAGAGACCAACTTTATGTACATTTCTATGTATCGTACTTATGAAAATGATAGATATGAAAAAAGAATATAGAAGTTAATGAAAAACGATATGCATAATATTTGTAGAATATGAGTGAAACAGGGAGTCTACTCATGTATGCCCATTCATAGATGGCTTCCACAAAGAGAAAAAGGTGATAGGATGACTCTTCCAACACAATGAAATATACCCATCCTCCAAATGCATCTCCCACTTTGAATCATGTTTAGGAAAAATAGCTTATGCAAAATGAATTATTTTGTCACTAGGGATTAGACAGTCCCTAACTCTAGTGACCCACATCAATTGCCTCTCTTTTCTCTCCATAAGAGAAACACCATCATACCCTACATTATTAACTAACCCCATGCGAGACTTTCCTTTAACCATATGCCTATCCTTGCACTCATTCCCCTTCAAACATACATGGTTGGAATCCATTAATCTTTTAAGCCTTGAGACTATGCATATGTAGTGGGAAAACTTGGGAAAACCAAAATTTGTCAAAATTTGGAAGGTAAAGCGTGAGCTTTTGGAGTAAAAAAAGTGGGGCACATAACAAATCAATAGTATAACTTAGACCAGACTCAATATTGAGAAGTATATATGAAAACACTAATTTACAAACATTCTCCAATTATAAAAAACAAACTATGTACAATTGCCACCAAGAGTGTTGTTTTGTGACTAGTAAGTGTGCTCAGGCTATCAATTGCATTATAGATGTTATTAATGATGTGATAAAACTTGGGCAACAACAAAGACACTTAAAACATATAAAAAAACAAGAAATGATGGTGGGTGATAGAAAGTGAAACTTGATATGATAGTAAGTAAGATCCAAAATTTTAATGTAGAAAAAATTTAGAGGGTGTTGTAGCACCTACATAATAGGTGAATTTGAGCTTCTCTCTTAGGAGTTAATTTCATTAAGGGTCTAACCCTTCAGGGAGTATTTCCTTTTGTTCCCCATTCAACATAGCTATAAACATAATATCCACCATTCCTTACCTTGGTTTAACATACATAAGAGATTATGCCACATCACAATTATTTCAATCTAGGAAAGGGTAATATATAATCATGGGTTTAAGATATTTTAGATTATGTGTTTTCATCTCTACTTTGCTCTATATAATTAGATCCCCGTTATCTCAAGTTTTTCTCAATCCTCTTGTTCAAAAAATTGAAACCAGTCATACCCAAGTAATATATTGTAGAAAATATACTTACTCTCAAATGTATGAGTTTTATTTTTTAAGTATCAAAATTAATTTTGAATATTTATTTGTGTTATTTCCAATATAAGTTATGCAACTAGCAGCAAATCTTGGGATTTCTATCAACTTCACAAAAGTAGGTATGTACAAAATTCTGGAGTCCCTTCTATTGCCTCATCTGATAATGTTGCTAATGAGTGGTAGACAATATTTACATTGATGAGGATGGGGTTTTTTCATCAATTGTGTGCCACTCTCATACAAGCACAATATGCCCCTGCTAGTAAGTTGCATTACATAAAGGTGTTGGGTGTTTATTTTATGTTGTTATTTAAAATGTTGTATTGTCTTTAAAATGCTGCAAAACTTATTAGGAAACTAGGTATTTACCATGACTTAATAGTTCTGCACCATATGCACCATTCTTACTGTGGTGTGAGAAATCAATTAGGAAGTATGGTTTAGAAATTCATTATTTTCTAAATTGTTATCACCATGTTCTATAAGTTAACAGCTATTCTCATGCTTGCCCTAATGACCTAGATCATTTTCATTTTGTGTTTTCCAGTAATTCTGGAATTATATATTAATCTTATGCTTCTATTTTGAGAAACAATTCATGATAAAGTAGTTTAAATTTTAGATGGGCAACAATAATACATTGATGAAGGACCATAATACTGTAGAATTAAATATCTACTTCTGTGGCATGACCCCAAGCCACCTAAATGAGAAAATTATCCTCTTTTTTTACTTCATAGATTATTTCTAGGGAGAACTCTACATATGAACAAAGCTCTTGTTACCTATGGATTGTTCTTAAAGGTTATGAAATTTTCAAGTGTTTCAATGACAAAGTGCTATTCATAAATTGTTGCAGGGAACAAAAGGTTGTTGATGTGATAGCAGCTTCAGGCATCCTACAATACATTGCTTGTGAGATCACTGTTTTTCTTCCTAACTTATAGCTTTAAAACATTTTAAGGGTTAATAAAATGGATTGTAAGTTGGAATATGACTAGTATTGTTCATTTTTATAATTGTGGATGAGGTTGTTAAGGTGTTACAGATTTGTCACATGTATTTTTTCTCTCTTAAAAGAATTTTTGTGGCAGTGAATGATAACTTCAAATGGTTATGATGTTTTTGAAACCCATCTTATAGATTCACAACAATATTAACATCAAACAAAACTACACAACCATTTGGTTTTGTAGAACATCAACAATAACTTTAAGGGTAAAGGAAGAGGAATATTGAGGAGGAAAATATAGACTTCCTTTGAAATATTGGTAGTATAAAATAGCCACAAAGATCAAAGAAAGCATCAACTCCATCCCCCTCATCTCTATTAGCAATTGTATAATAATCACCTTTTAAAAGTTCTCATGGTATCAATGTTCTTGATTGGAGAGGTGAGATGTGGGTGTGGGAAACCATTCCCCATTCACTACTCTTGTTACAAATAGATGATCAAGATGTCAAGGTACACAATGCCTTACAGAAGGACCATGCTAAAGCACATCGCCTTGGGACAAACAATTTTCAATACCATGGTGTAAACCAAGGCCTGGTCTTACTAAGGAGGAAAAGGAAAATATTGAAGAGTTTCCAGCAAATATGGAAGAAAAATTGTCAGTGTGTGTCAAAGGAAACAACACCTTGAAACCAAAGGCTTACAATGCCATCACCAAGCCTTCATGCAAATTCAGGATTTTCCTCTAGCACTCTAAGAAACACGTAGAAGAGGACAAGTCAAATGTTTCCAAATTAACAAAATCTTAATGTGCCACCTAAACAATGATATGACAACCTCCCCCTTTGATGTCATTGGAAAAATCCTTCTAAGACTTTAAAAGCTTTGGTGGTTAGCCTCATATTGAGAAATGGAGCAATTATAAAAGGAAGTGGTTATGTCAAGTTTTTCTTAATCCTCTCTTTCAAAAAATTGAAACCAGTCATAGCCAAGTAATATATTTATCAAAATATATTTACTATCAATTGTATGATTTTAATTTTTTACATATCAATTTTGATTTTTAATATTGATTTGTGTTATTTCGAAGTTAGGTTATCCAAAGAGCAAGAAGGGATTTATATCACCTTAACATAAGTAAGTAGTAATGTACCAAATTCTGAAGTATCTTCTATTACTTCATCTGATAATGTTGTTAATGAGTGGCAGACAACATTTACCATTGATGAGGATGGAGTTCTTCATCATTTGTGTGCTACTGTCATACAAGCACAAGATGCTCCTCTTAATAAGTTACATTACTTAAAGGTGTTGGGTGCGTATTTTATGTTGTTAAAAGGTTGAGAAATAGGTTATAAGTCACTATAAATCTTCAATGTTTCTATCTTTTCTTGAGTTCTTTGCAATCCCAATGCTTAAGTTCTTGATGTTGGGTCACTTTTAGGCTTGAAATGTTTAGGTTTGAAAAAAATATTACAATGCTCCACCTTTTAACATGTTTTTTGTTTAACATATTTGAAGAATTTCTATTCATATTGTATTCTTGGTATCTATAATTATTTTGTGTTGCATTCTATGTTGAATGTAGCTCCACAACCATCTTTACTGGGCCTTCAACCTCCAAAAGAGAAACCTTTCAATCCTGTTATTCAATAATGCTTGGATGTCGTTACTCAGCATCAACGTTTGTGTGCATTGATGAAAGGAGAGTGGCTTAAGGGGTTGTTACCAAAAATTAGTGTTCATGCAGATTACACAGCACAAAGATTGAAAGGTGAAAACATATTTAAGTATGATTTTGAGTAATACCAGTCTGGCTTGTTGATTTGCTCATTCAAGTGGTAACTTCCAAAGTATAGCTCTAATTTGTACGGGAAAATGTTTAGAACTTTTAGAAGTAAAATGTGTGTGAGTTTTATGGAAGAGGGGAATTTTAAAACAAGGTAAACAAAAGATGGACTCAACAAGGTAAACAAAAGATGGACTCTAGAAATTACCATAATTTCAAAAGTTCTATGTGTACTTTCTATTTACTTTTGGAGCATCCTCGGTGGATGTTGCATGTGGAAACTACTTTTTATCCAAATACACAGATAAGCAATAACCGTTTATTTGTCAGTATCCTGCACCCAAAGAAATATTTCCACAGAAGTATGTTGCATTGTTTTCCCTCTCTTACTATTATTTTTTTATCCTCGAGCATGTGTGCTAGTAATGGGAAAGTAAAGTGTCGTGTTTTTTCACTACACTGGGATAAAAAGTTGCAGTTATCTCTTCATGTAGATGGACCAAAGCTAAATTATCTAGTTTGAATGAGATCAATCTTCTCACATATAATTGGAATAAATCCCTGTTTGGATTATGTGTAAATTCTACTATAAAATATGGCCATAACATATAACCGGTAGACTACCACTTGCACATATAGGGTGAAGGTAAAACAATCCATAATGATATTAAGGTTCTAATGGGAAACTACAACATAATGATTTTAATTGAGCATCAAATGATAAATAGATAAAATCTTGATTTTTTTTTATTTGTATCCTTTCTATTATCAATTAAATATAAGCATTGAATTTGACCCAATGTACAAATTCAAGAGACCGAAGTTTATGTAGATTTCTATGTATGGTACTTATGAAACTGATAAGTATGAAACGCAAATATAAAAGTGAATGGAAAAAAATATGCATAATATTTGTAGAATATGAGCTAAACAAGGAGTTTGCTCATGTAGGCCCATTCAAAGATGGCTTCCACAAAGAGAAAAAGGTGATAGGATGACTCTTCCAACCCAAAGAAATATATCCATCCTCCAAATGTGTCTAGGAATTTGAATCATGTTTACCAAAAATAGCTCTTGCAAAATGAATTATTTTTTCACTAGGGATTTGACACAGAAATCCCCCATCCCTAACTTTAGTGACCCATTTCAATTGCCTCTCTTTTCTCTCCATATGAGAAACACCATCATACCCTACAGTATCCCGATGGCAGACTCTCCTTCAAGAATATGTCTATCCTTGCAGTAATTCCCCTTCAAACATACCTTGTTGGAATCCAATAATCTTTTAAGCCTTGAGACTATGAAGTGTGCCCTCCCATACCTAGTGGCAAAACTTGAGAAAACTAAAATTTGTCAAAGTTTGGAAAGTAAGGCATGAGAAAACACACTAAATTTGGAGTAAAAAAAGTGCTACACATAACAAATCAAATCAATAATATAACTTAGACAAGACTCAATACTGAGAAGTATATATCAAAACACTAGTTTAAAAAGACTTTCCAAGTATAACAAACAAACTATGTACAATTGCAACCAAAAGTGTTGTTTTGTGACTAACAAGTGTGCTCATCCTGTCAAGTGCATTATAGATGATATTAATGATGTGATAAAATATAGATGTTATTAATGATGTGATAAAATTTAGGAAACATCAAGGACACTTAAAATTGTATATAACAAAACAAGAAATGACACTTGGTGTGAGAAAGTGACACTTGATATGATAGTAGCTAAGATTCAAAATTAGAATGTAGCAAAAATTTAGAGGGTGTTGTAGCAACTTCAACTACATAATAGGTGAATTTGAGCTTCTCTGCTTACTAATTACTTTCAATGTAGGTTAAATCCTTTAGGGAGTATTGATTTAATAATGAGATTTCCTTTTCTTCCCCATTCAACTTAGCTATAAACATAATACCCACCATTCCTTACCTTGGTTTAACATACATAAGAGATTATGCCACATCACAATTATTTTAATCTAGGAAAAGGTAATATATAATCAAGAGTTTAAGATATTTTAGATTATGTGTTTTCATCTCTAGTGTTGCTCTACTACCTGTAGGCCTATATAATAACTTGCTAGAGTCACTACATGAACATAAGCTTTGATTCACTTGTAGTGGGCCTGTACCCCAAAGAAGTTACTTGCCTCACCTCCCTACACATGAGGCCTTTCTCTCCTTCACCATTTATCTATTTTATATAGTAAACTATTCATTTTCACTTATTGTTGAAATGGGGTTGAAGAAGAATCATAACTTACATAGAATGTAAGAGGCTTATCCTTCATAGAAGTACATATATAACCTCTAATATAGGTTTTCTGGCTTATGGGATTTCCCCTTATCCTTTTCTACTCATTGGATAAGCATGTGAAACACAAAATTGAGGAATCATAATGCTAGTATAGATACAACTATCACAGGTTCACTTGGAGGTTCTCTTCTTGCATGTGTCATATTTTCCATCTAGACCTTACTTGACCTAAGGCATATTCCAAGACAAATAAGGAGAAATAATTGACAATGAAGTGTTAGACTTGTCAAATTCTTTATTTATTTCACCACATAGTCCTTCAAATCCATACACAACTTCACAAAAAGGTCTTATTTATGTACAATGACCACACAAAGGGACACAAGATAGGACATGACTCAACATAAAAACATAAACGATGAAGAGAGAAAATTGTACAAAGGAGTGCAACTTAGAGTTGCTACTGAAAGTATTTTTGAGGTCTCAACCATTAACATAAATAGGGTCATTCCTCACATCTAGAAATTTCAACTTGAAATAATTATAAATGATATTTTATTCCATGGTAAAGGGGATAATAAAAAATATTGAAACTTTGTGTGTTTTCCTTTCTCTTTGTGGACTTTATCCCACATCAAAACTAAGTGACCCACCCCAAAATACTTAGGCCCTCTAGATTTCTTATTGAACCAATGATTCATGAATTTTTAGTGCATGATGAATATTTATGTCTTTGATCCTTTCTTCCTTAGTTTTAGTTAAATGATATATGCTACTTCCAACCAAAAGACATGGTTTGCATTGGGACTCTTGGGAGAGTTGCAAGGCTGGGAGATATATACTGGGTGAAAAGATATATTTTTGACCATGTATGAGGAATTATGGATGGATTTTAGAAGACCTTGTGGGGTTTTCAAAGTCATCCCATAGTTCAATAATCAAAGCATTGTGTCAGTTCCTTTGTATAGAGAAAACATTTTTGTTGATTATGCCACTGAGATTTTTATTAGTTGATTATGCTAGATAGTTCCCATGTGGGTAATTATTTGATGCTTTCTTCAAAACAGTACAATCCTCCAATGCAAACTTCCCCCACTTTTTTCTTGAAGTGGTCTTTATATGATTTGGTTCTTCCATTAGAACTTGATTGTATCTAAGTGCATGGCTAAGCTAGAATGTTGCATAAAATGCAAAGGAAAGAATGGCCAAGTTTTCCTATTAAGGATGGGAAAAGGTGCTAAAAGATACATGTTTTGGGTTAGAGAAGTTACAAAAAACTGGTTGAATTCCTTTCCTACTTTAGATATCACCCCAAAATTTTTATTATAAATCACTACAAATTGATAAGCTTATCAAAAGCTTTTCGAAATGAACAACCTTTATATTATTATGTTTTTATTGATGTTGTCATGCTAAAAATTTTGATCAAAAATCTCAAGGAACTAATTTCATGGATGTTGAGGTGAAGGCCAATGTACAAGAGCTGAGGGAGGATACTTATGATTTTCATGTTAAAGAAAGGATTCTCTATACTTTAGCCCCTCTTCAAATTTTAAAATTATCTGAAAATTTGACTTTCTGATTTACAAATATTCATGGAGAACCTTCTACTCCATATATGCTAGGGAAATGTGTTGAAGTATCAAAATATATAGTTTCAGTTGATATTTCCTCTTTATCACCATCTTATGTTTCATTTGGTGTAACTGAAAAAAGCAAGGAAATCAATGTATAAAAGCTAGTAGAAAAATTTCAAAGCAGAAAGAAAGAATGGTAATTGAGGTTGAGTCACCTGACCAACCAGATCCACCAAAGACATATATAGGAATGGATTTTTCAAAAGAAAAAATTTAAAAAATCAACTAAATCCCAACCAACCATTCAAATAATTGTTCAAGATATCAATATTGTTCAAGATATCAATAAAGAAGTTTAGAAAAGTGTAATGGAAATCACCCGAAAAACTCATAGAATTGACAAGGAAGCAATTTAATATGTTTCACAAACCTGTAGATCATCAATTGAAATTTCCCAAGATTAGTGTATAGGTATTTCACGAAATCATATTTCAACAAACATTCCAATTGTTTCTTCTGTTTTCAGACCATTAACTGAATCTGAAATAGTGAGCTAGTGAGTGAAACAATATTTTCATTAAGTGGGCATTATTTCAACTCACAAACCAAATTAGTGTTTAAGACGACCAAAAAAAGGAAGCACGATGATTCTATTAAAAAATTAAGTTGGCAAGCTTCAATTTCTCACAAAGATAAAAATAAAGAGTCAACTTGATTCCTCAAATCTTTCATGAATTACCCTCAGCACATGCTTGATAATGATAATGCCTTTGATGTATATGACTTTTTGTTTTAACAAAATAAAATAACCGGAAGAAAACTAGAATGGGAAAAAAATTCAATGAATAAGAATGTAAGAAACATTTCAGAGTGCTTATACAAGTCTTCTCTTTAACTATTAGTAATTGTGATCATTCAAATTTGGAACAATTATGGAAAAGGGAATTGGTCGAATTGATAATCAACAAGCAAAGGAAATTAAATATTTGAAGAAACTCAAGAGAATCAAATTTCATTTTTTAAGAAATAATTTTAATCCTTGCAGCAACAGTTAAGTTAAGGATAAGTCAAGAAATTGTTGCAAGTATCAATTTCTTGAAGTAACAAACTTTATATGTAAATGAAAGTTAAAAAAGATTCAACTTAAATTTCACAAGAATATGGATAAAATATACAGGTTTTTCCGAGATCTACTATCCCTTAATGAGAAAAATAAATTAATAATAGAAGATGACAAAGTGAAAAATCATAAATTTGGTTATAATATTGATTGGTAAAAGCAATGCAGCCCGGAGAATATGTTGAAATTATATAAAAGGGATAAAAATCTTATGAATGCATCAATAAACAAAATACATTTTAAAAAAAATGGAAATTAATTGATGGATTCAATATACATTTAAACAATGTGACTCTATTTGGGATTTAGGATTGGATATTATTCGAGAATTTGATATGCCTTAACGAAAGGTTCTTATCGAAGTAGTGTCATTGAGACTTAATTAGGAAGAATTTGAAGATAACACATCACCAGATGAAAAAATAAATAAATAGACTGGTAGATGGGTTGAACAATTTCTTCCAAAATTCTTGAAAATTCGTCTTAAACCATTGAAATTGATATCCAAGTTTTCAGAAAAATATAACCATAATAAGAGGCATATTGAAAATAGGTTATCTAGTTATCAATAAGTATTGATAATTTCATACTACTTCATATTCAACATATTTCTAAAAATGATTTGGAATGGGTTCCATAAATCCAAAGGAATGCGCCTAAAAAGATATTAGTTGGAACAATATTCGTCTGGCAAATCTACGAAGATGATTAAAATGGCCCACTCTGTTATGAAAAAAGATATTATGATAGAATATTATTTTTATTTTAATATTATATTTATTGAAGAAAATCTCTAAAGATTTTATATCTTCACTAAAGAGATTATCAGATCCTATATATTTTTCTTATTTATATAACCTTTTACGGTGGTGTAGAGGTGGAAATTGTTAAAACTGAAGAATCTCATTTTCAAACTAGTATTTTCAATACTCAAGTTTCGGAAGACCATTTTATATTTTAATGTGTTTTTTGAGTTATGAACTTGATATCGTTTGATAGGTTTAATTATTTAACGCACACCACTAGTATTTTTCTTCTTTTCTCTTTTACATATCAATTTATGTATAATATTCCAATGTGTGATTATTTGCTTTCAAATAATTTAGCATTTATTATTGTCAAAATTACTTATTATTTCATATTCGTTATCTAGTATTTCTTCATCTAAATTTATTTCTGATATTCCAACTATAATTTAATGGTTTTGTCTCATTTACCAGATATATCTATTTATGTTATTTAATTTCATTTAATTTTCATGCAATAAAACAGATAAATATAAAGAAAAAAAACTTTTGAAAGGCCCAAAAAACAAATATTTTGTGAAACTAACTTGACCCACATTCCACTTAAGGTCAACATCCACAATATGTTTCTTAATATGTGTTTGAATGATTCCCCATCCCCTCACCCCTTGTGTTGTTAGATTTCTCAACATATTTCCATAATTTTATTTTAATTTTAGCATTTATGTACTTTAGATTAAGATTAGAGTAGGAAATGAGACTTTTGTTCATGAGAGTATAGAACCAAAGAAAATGATTAGGGTTTAGGTTTGACCCTCATCGAACCAATAAGTTTTGCTCCTATTAACAACAAGATATGTTAAGAAATAACAAACTAGAAAAAGAAGTTAGGGAAGAAAATATTAGTGTGATAAAATAAGGAACTAACTTTAATGGACATGGAATGAGTAGGCCAATGGATAGGGATTTAGAAGATATTGAAAAAAGCATCAAGATGAAGTTCGTTAGTTTTAAAGTTGATAATGACAAAATGATTCAAGAATAAAAAAATCTCAACACCTAAATTCTATAGGGTTTGAATATAATTTGTTGAGAATTGTACTAGTAATATTCGACTAGATAAAGGGGTATCCGGAGGGCGAGAAGAGATAAGAGGGCTGACTTGCAACAATTGTATGGTGAAAGGAGGTCACATAAGTGGGATTACACTAATTCATAGTTGGATAGCACCCATAGTGTGTCACCAATGAAGATGACTATAAAAATTTGATGGGAGTAGTTTGGATGGACAAATATGGAATATTAATCCACCCACATTTAATGGAGAACATAAAAGGGGTTAAGAGGTTGAAGCTTAGATTGTTATTTACCACCTTAAAGGTAAGGCTAATCTATGGTGTGAACAACTAAAAGATGTAAAGTATTTCGATAAGAGGAATTTGACATGGAGGAAATTTAAAGAATACTTTAAAAATAAATACTTATCTAAGAGCTACTATGAGACTAGGATAGATGATTTTAAATTAGGTAACATGATTGTGGAATAATATGAATGAAAGTTCAAAGAGTTGTTGAGATAGATGAGGTTTATCAAGGTTGAAAAAACCAAACTTTAGAGGCATGTTAGTGTAATACCCTCATTCTATTCAAACATGCTGAAATTTCATGAGCATAAGACTCTAGATGCAACAATGAAGAAGAAAAAATAATTATATGAGTAGAATAATAATAAATTAGTTGTATAGAAGGCATGGGATAGTAAGAAGAAGGCATTCATCGAACAAAGAAAGAAGTGGTTTCAACCATCACCTCTAAAGAATGGAACATAGTACTTGAAGAAACAACTAGCTTTGATTTTTACTAAATGCAAGGGTTGTGACCTTTCAAACAACAAAACCTAGTTTCAACATATCAAATGTTGGGGTTTTTTGTGATATCACGGATATAGTACCAGCCTCATAAGTGTAGGAGTGAGGGCATTATACACAACATGGAGATAGATGATAAAATGGAGAATGTGGGCAGAGGAAAGCCCAACACCTATGTTGTGTTGGATAAAAATCAAGATGATCACCATGAACACATGTTTGAAACTGAAGGTAAGTTACATAATCACCCTATTGCTCTTTTAATTGAATCTAGACCTAGTCATAGTTATATTGTCTTGAAATTGGTAGATAAATTTAATTTATAGAAGACAAAGCACCAAAAGGCATGGTTGGTTCAATTAGATATAGGAGTAAAAATAAGAATTACAGAACTAGAGAAACAAATTCTAATTGAGTTCAATAAAGTAATTACTAATATTGAATTGAATATAATGTCATTTGGATCTTATGATCATTTGAGCAACATAGATTGGCTAGAGATGCACCATGTGGTTCTATAATACTATAGCATGTATTTTACCTATATTAATGAGGAGGATCAATAGAGGAAGGTCTAAGGAGTTCCTAGATTGATATCTATTAGAGAGATATTAGTTTTGTAGTTAAAGAAGGATTATACAAATGGATGGAAAATATTAGTAGCTCATATGGAGAAACACAATATAGATCATCGAGTTAACTTGGAGGATTATCCTATGCTACAATATTATGCTTATATATTTGGGGAGATTCGATGGTTACCTCCAAGAAGAGATAAATATTTCACTATATATCTAGTACATAGAGCTGCTCCAGTTCTTAACACACCTTAGACGAAGAATAGTTTGTAGCCGAATGAATTACAAATGTGGTTAGAGGAGTTATTAAAGAAGTGGTACATATGACCAAGTGTATCACCACGACACATGAAACATTGAAATTATGTTTGTAGTATTGTTCGTGAAGAAAAAGGATGGAGCATTGTGATTATTTGTATATTTTTAGTAGTTGAACAAAATGACTATTACGAATAAATGTACATTGCAAAGGATAGATGATTTGTTCGATCAAATTTGGGGAGCTAAGGTACTTTACAAGGTTGATAAGGTGGAGATATTGTCAACTACGGATTAAAAAATAATATATTAGTAAGACAACTTTCCAAAATCATTATGGAAATTATGATGTCATGATGGTTCCTCTTATATTAACCAATTCTCTATGTGCTTTCATGTTCTTAAATAACAATATCTTCAAGGAATGTATGGATACATTTCTCATTGTCTTCCTAGATGATATTTTGATATGTTTTAAGTATAAGGAAGAGCACGAGAAACATATGATGTTATTTTTACATGTGCCTATGGAGAATTAGCTATATACTAAAACCAACAAATGCTCTTTTTATCAAGGAATGTCCAACACCAAATAATGTTATAGAAGTTTGGTATTTTATAGGTCTAATTGGTTATTATAAGAGGTTCATTTGGGGATTTTTCAAGATTTCTTATCCCATTACTTCACTGCATAGGAAGGGTGTAAAATTTGAATGGATTTCTGAGAGTGAAAACGCCTTTCATCACTAGAAGGATTTGTTAAAAAAATTTCTAGTTTTGAATATTTAGGACCAAAATGAGGATTTCCTTGTATCCAACAATGCATGTAAAGAAGGTATGAGAGGATTTCTTATGAAAAATAGACACATGGCATGTTATGAGTACAATAAAGTTGAAGGAACATGAAATAAATTATGTTTCACATGACTTGGAATTGGAGGTTATCATTCATGCTCTTAAGACATGGAGATATTATCTCATGGCCCATAGATTTTCATTTTATACCGATCATTATGATTTTCAACATTTTTTTGAACCCAATATAAATGCTTAATAATACTGAGAGGGGGGGTGAATCAGTATTATCAGATTAATCAAACTTTTCAAATGCCCAAAACATATACGCTACTTCAGTTAAGTGAACCAGCGTGTACACGCTACTGTGACGAAGTAAAACAGCGTATAAGCAGAAAACTCACAATTTAGTTGGCTTATTCTTCAATTAAGTGCATCAGGACATTATTCATCATATTAACAGTAAACATGTGCAGTATAACAGAACAGATAAAAAGCCACACACATGAACACCAAGATATAAGGTGGAAACCCAATGTGGGTGAAAACCACCTGCTGCAAGTTGTCTCTATCTTTCTTAATATGAAACTTCAGTTTACAATCTTTTGTACTGGTGCAGCCTTATACCAGTACGCAGGCTACAACCTGCAGAAGGCTTCAACCTTCTCTCGTTCTCCAAACTTCCTTGGAAGGGAGCTCCAACCCCCTTTTCTTTTGTACTAGCCAAAATACTAGTATGTAGGTGCTGACCTACAATCTTACTTCTTCCAGGTATCACTTTTCATACATTTTCAGACTTGGATATTCCTGAAGCACAACATTACAATCTGAAGACCACAATTCATTCAATTTTCACAACAGATCATTGAAGCATAAAACAACCAACTTTGAATCACTGAACCACTGAACCCTGTCAATCACCAGTTACCAGAACACAGAGCAGACTACAGAACTCTGTAATAACAGTAAGATCCCACTGTAAACCCAAATCAAGCTTCAAAAGATATACGCTACTTTAATGAGCAGAAACCGCGTATACACGCGCTTTTACCGAAGCCAACCTGCGTACAGATCTAAAAATAAACTTTCTCAACTTGCAGCTGTACCAGATATTAGTTAGACTCAGAACGTAACATTGCGACAATATGCAGATCTAGAAATACGCATAATCAACATGATAGTGCATTTCAAACCATTTGATCCCGATCTCTCCTTAGATCTAGTTCACCATCAACCGATGAGATCTCTCCTTAGCTCAGATCAACCAACTCAGAACCTGCATATCAGATCTCTTTCTCTCTTAGATATTCATGCCTTGTCGAAAGATGATCTTTGCCTAATGATCTTCTTCTCCTTATATAGCCTTAGGCCTTTCTCAATACCAAGAGCCAAAACCATAGTAACACAATACCATCAACTTTAAAACTAGGGATCGACACGCCCGTCGAGACATAATGGTCCGAAATCATAGGCACAACTTCCAAGGTCTAACCACCATGAACCAAAGGAACCTTTCCACATACACGCGCTTTTTCTGAATCTAACTTGCGTGTACACGCGACTTGGGCTTAACGAAAGAGCGTGTATGAGCTTTCTTGCCATGCTGTACTGAGATCTGTCTTCTGATTGAGTTGCCATCACCTGTACTAACCTTTGAGCACCTGTACCATCCACTGAGTGAGTTGCCATCAAGGACAACACTTGAACCATAATGCCAACAATCTCCCCCTTTGGACTTGATGGCAACCACCACACACCACACCAAGTGTCACTCTCCCCCTTTGACATCAAGGGCAAAGGGAGGACCAAGATATTCTCTTCCTTGGTAATCCTTCTGCTGTCCATACTGCTGTCCATACTCCCCTGAGTACATGCTGAAATCTCCAAGTGTGCTCCCCCTTTGTGAATGCCAAAGAGTACCAATCTATCCATCCTGCTCACCAAGTGCTGTTCATGCTCCCCTTGACTGTAGGCAAGATCTGCAAAAGATGTTCTTCAAGAAGAACATGACTCTATACATCATAAAAGACCTTCCTATCACCAAAGACTCATACATACATCCATTTCTCAACTAAGTGAGGATATACAAAAAAAATGACTCATCCACCCAACCAAGTGGGGATACATCAATATTGACTCATCCACCTAACCATGATAATACATGAACATTTCATCATTCATCCCAGGCATAGTGGGGAAACCAACAAAGGCCGTTACATGACCTTGACACCATAAAAGAGACAAGAGAGATACATGACATAGAGACAACAGATCTAGACCAAGACTTAGGAAAGACATCAGCAGCATCTGATAAACATCTTGTTAGATCAGCAACTAGAATTTCTTTCTGAGCTCCTTCTCCTGAAACCAACAACCAAAAACATCTGAATGCCAACAATGCTTTATGAGACTTTTGAGCTGCTCCCCCTGAACCTGTGCCTGTTCCTATTACATTCTTATCTTTTGGTCTAGGAACCAAATACCTCAAGCAGATCTTGAAGAAGTATGGCATGGAAGAGTCAAAACCAGTATGTACACCCATGGTTACAGGATGCAGCCTCAGTGCAAATGATGAATCAGCAGCAGTCCACCAACCCACTTATAGATCCATGATTGGGAGTTTGCTTTATTTGACAGGTACTCGACCAGATATTACACATGCAGTAGGAATGGTTGGAAGATTTCAAGCCAACCCAAAGGAAACTCATCTTCAGGCAGTCAAAAGAATCTTCAAATATCTTCAAGGGACCCAAAACTATGGCTTATGGTATCCTAGAAATACTGATCTCACTCTTCATGCTTACACAGATGCAGATTGGGCTGGAAGTGTGGATGATAGGAAAAGCACAAGTGGAGGTGCTTTCTTCATGGGTTCCAGATTAGTATCTTGGTTCAGCAAGAAACAAAGTTCGATTGCCTTATCTACAGCTGAAGCAGAATATGTAGCTGCAGCATCTTGTTGTACACAACTTCTTTGGATGATGCAGACCTTGCAGGACTTTCAAATCACTTGCACTCCACCTGTCTCTATCTTATGTGATAATACAAGTGCAATCAGCATTTCAAAGAATCCAGTCATGCACTCAAAGACCAAGCACATACCAATCAAGTACCATTTTCTTCGGGAACAAGTGCTTGAACAGAAGGTCAAGTTGGAGTATGTTCCTTCTAAGGAACAAGTTGCTGATATTCTCACAAAACCACTGCCCAGGGAAACTTTTGAATATCTCAGACAAAAGCTGGGAGTAGTTAATGCTTCATCCTGTTGTTGAAATTTGTTTGTTCTACAGAAAAGTTGGTATACGCAGGTTACGGAAGTAATAGGAGCGTATACACGCGGATTCATGGTGGGAAAGTCGCGTGTATGCTGGACGCTTGTTGCAGAAAGAATATCCGCGTACATACGCTGTTTTATACAGGAGAAAACGCGTATGTAAAGTTCTGAACAGCAAGGGAAAACTCTGAAGTTCTGAACAGCAATAGGAATGTCAGAATTATTCAGGCACAGTTTCAGGGAGTGCAACAGGCACAGGTTCAGGGGGAGCAGCTCAAAAGTCTCATAAAGCATTGTTGGCATTCAGATGTTTTTGGTTGTTAGTTTCAGGAGAAGGAGCTCAGAAAGAAATTCTAGTTGCTGATCTAACAAGATGTTTATCAGATGCTGCTGATGTCTTTCCTAAGTCTTGGTCTAGATCTGTTGTCTCTATGTCATGTATCTCTCTTGTCTCTTTTATGGTGTCAAGGTCATGTAACGGCCTTTGTTGGTTTCCCCACTATGCCTGGGATGAATGATGAAATGTTCATGTATTATCATGGTTAGGTGGATGAGTCAATATTGATGTATCCCCACTTGGTTGGGTGGATGAGTCATTTTTTTTGTATATCCTCACTTAGTTGAGAAATGGATGTATGTATGAGTCTTTGGTGATAGGAAGGTCTTTTATGATGTATAGAGTCATGTTCTTCTTGAAGAACATCTTTTGCAGATCTTGCCTACAGTCAAGGGGAGCATGAACAGCACTTGGTGAGCAGGATGGATAGATTGGTACTCTTTGGCATTCACAAAGGGGGAGCACACTTGGAGATTTCAGCATGTACTCAGGGGGAGTATGGACAGCAGTATGGACAGCAGAAGGATTACCAAGGAAGAGAATATCTTGGTCCTCCCTTTGCCCTTGATGTCAAAGGGGGAGAGTGACACTTGGTGTGGTGTGTGGTGGTTGCCATCAAGGACAACACTTGAACCATAATGCCAACAATAGGAAGGGTGTAAAATTTGAATGGATTTCTGAGAGTGAAAACGCCTTTCATCACTAGAAGGATTTGTTAAAAAAATTTCTAGTTTTGAATATTTAGGACCAAAATGAGGATTTCCTTGTATCCAACAATGCATGTAAAGAAGGTATGAGAGGATTTCTTATGAAAAATAGACACATGGCATGTTATGAGTACAATAAAGTTGAAGGAACATGAAATAAATTATGTTTCACATGACTTGGAATTGGAGGTTATCATTCATGCTCTTAAGACATGGAGATATTATCTCATGGCCCATAGATTTTCATTTTATACCGATCATTATGATTTTCAACATTTTTTTGAACCCAATATAAATGCTTAGAAGATCATGTGGATAGAATTGTTAGTTGAATATGATTTGAATATTAAGTAAATTAAGGGAAAGGAGAACATTGTGGCACATGTTCTTAGCCAAAGAGTACATTTGATGCATGCTTCAATAGTAAGTATATATAAGGAAAATATAGTATCTATAATTAGAAAAGCTATTAATTTGGATTATCGAGATTTGGCCATCAAGAATAGTTTATAGCAAGAGGAGAAGTAGAAAACTTATTTAATTATCATATTGAAGAAGATGGAATTATTCTCTCAAGAATCCATATATATGTACCATATGTATAGGATGTGAAAGAGTTGATTGTAAAGGATATACATAGGGTGCCTTATGCACGATATTTGGGTTATTACAAAACTGTTATAATGGTCAAGAAGAAATATTTTTCATCATGATTACAAAAGGATATATAAAATTAGATAGCAGGGTGTTTGGAATCTCAAATAGTTAAGGCTGAGCACAAACACCCAATGGTCTTGTTGCATCGCATACCCATTCTTGAGTGGAGGTGGTTGATAATATTACCAAAGTTTCTCATTACATACCTCAGAAATCAACGTATAATGTAGCTAACATATTTGGTGTTTTTATGGGAGAAATTGTTAGGCTACATGGTGTGCCTATAAAAATTATTTTAGATAGATATACGAAGTTCACATATAATTTTTGGATGTGATTATTTAAAGGGTTGGCAACTAATTTGAATTTTAGTACTATGTACCACTGACAATGTGATCGAGAGGGAGGAGGTGTCATACTCCAATGAGTTGGAGAAATTTGGTAGAAAGAGTCATGGTTAATGCAGAATTACTCAGAGAAATGGAAGATAAGGTTGTGAAAATCAAGAAAAATCTGAAAGTACCCAGGACAAGAAGAAAAGTTATGCATATAAAAATATGATGCACTCGGAATTTAAAATTAGGGATCATGTATTTCTAAAAGCTAGGGCACAAAATAGCTTAGTAAAATAAAGGTAGTTGTGCCCAATTGGTGGTACATTATTGTGGTCCATTTGAGATTAGAAATAGGATGAGTTCTACTACATATAGACTTGCATTACTTACATCCATGCATGCTCATGATGACCTCCATGAGTATTTTCGCAAAACATAGATTCCTAGTATTGATTAGGAGATTGACTTGCATATGATTTAGGTGGATCTAGAAGGATATTTATATGTACAACCAATATAGATTTTAGGTTAGTGATCCACATGTATATAATGATTAGGAGAGTGAGTTGGAGTCATTTTTGCAAGCCTACCTGCATATGTATATGTGTACATGGATTTTAGAGATATCATATTAGAGACATATATGTTGTTTATGCAAAGTTGCAAGAGGGAGAAGATTGTAAGTATTGTAAATATTGAACATATTTTAATATTAACAAAATAAGGGAGTATGGTGTGTATTGGAATTACATGATGATATGTAATGGACGTTGTGTTTGGTGTTGGGGAAAAAGGCATGTGGGGCCCACATGGATTCTGGCAGTGCCACATGAGAGAGAAAGACCATCCATATTTAAAAGGTATATATTTTATTCAGAGAGATGGAGGGAGCATTATGGATTTCACACTTTATTATATCTCATTTTGGTTTAATTAGTGTCACACACAATATTGTCACCATGACTATTTGCAGTTAGTATGGGTCTATCATCATTCATACTGTCGTCCTTAGCAAGTCTCAAACCTCAACTCTTCATGTCAAGATTTAAAAATGAGAGAAATTCCTTGAAAATCAATAAATCTGTGGTTCCACACTTTCTCTTACTAGTACGTGCGGTCCCGCACCCCAGGTAATATTGTTCATGTTACCTATAGAGCTGCCCACTCTGTCTTTAAAGGAGTGGGTGCGGACCCCTGCGAAAGTAAAAAAGGCGCAAGTTTATTCTTAAAAACTCACTTGTAGTTAATTCTAGATGGTTCTAGAAGGAATCTTGACGTGGATGGTTCACTCCTAGGTGGTTCATGCATCCCAAAACTAAAGGAGCTAATCCCTTGATGAGAGGAGCTTATCCCTTTGAAGGAGGGATTTATCCCTTTGAAGGTGGACCTAGTAACTTCCCTCCATTGCACTATAAATTAAGGCATTGGGTTGGTTGCTAGGGAGGTTAGAAGCTAAACTTTTTTGAGGGTAAATGTTGTTGGAATTGAGACTTCCTAGTTAAGCTTGAGAGGAGAGATTACATACCTTTTGGCTTCATTGGGAAGAGATTGAAACTTGTCGAAGTAAAGGAGATTCTTGCTGGACGATGGGAGGAGCTTGTACAACATCAAGGCACGAAGGTTGTAAAGTTCTTCTTTGATTAAAGTTAATACAATCAGATTCATTTTTCTCAATAAATTGTCTTATATGGTTTGTTTCATGAATTGCTTTATCATCATGATAAATATGCTTTGTTATATTTTCTTTTCAGGTGCTATTTAATGTGTCTGCTTGTTTGTGTTTGTAGATTCTTTACAAGGGAGCTCATTTGGATCAACGAAGTGTGGATTCTACAAACTTGCACTCGACCCGAGGTATGCCTAAAACACTTGTTTTCCTTTATTTATAAATTGCATATATAGAGAAAGATAGAATTTGTTTGGTTTGCTTGTCGCTAGATATCATTAGATACTAGGGAGGCCGGTCTTGTCCACAAGAAAGACTTATGCGGCCAACAAAATCAAGTTTATTCTTAAAAGCTCACTTGTGGTTAATTCTGGATGATTCTAGAAGTAATCTTGACATGGATGGTTCACTCCTAGGTGGTTCATGCATCCAAAAACTAAAGGAGCTAATCCCTTGATGAGACGAGCTTATCCCTTTGAAGGAGGGATTTATCCCTTTGAAGGTGGACCTAGTAACTTCCCTTCATTGCACTATAAATTAAGGCATTGGGCTGGTTACTAGGGAGATTAAAAGCTAAACACTTTTGAGGGTAAATGTTGTTGGAATTGAGACTTCCTAGTTAAGCTTGAGAGGAGAGATTACATACCTTTTCGCTTCATTGGGAAGAGAGTGAAACTTGTCGAAGTAGAATAGATTCTTGTTGGACGTTGGGAGGAGCTTCTACAACATCAAGGCACTAAGTTTGTAAAGTTCTTCTTTGATTAAAGTTGATATAATCAGATCCATTTTTCTGAATAAATTGTATTATATGGTTTGTTTCATGAATTCCTTGATCATCATGATAAATATGCTTTCTTATATTGGATTTTCAGATGCTATTTAATGTGTCTTCTTGTTTGTGTTTGTAGATTCTTTGCAAGGGAGCTCATTTGGATCAACGAAGCGTGGCTTCTACAAACTTACACTGCACCCGAGGTAGGCCTAAAACACTTGTTTGCCTTTATTTATAAATTGCATATTTAGAGAAAGATAGAATTTTTTTGGTTTGCTTGTCGCTAGATATCATTAGATACTAGGGAGGTTGGTCTTGTCCGCAAGAATGACTTATCCAGCCGACAAAATGGCGACTCCACTGGGGACTTGAATTTTTTATTTTTTCCTTTTCTTTTACTTTGACTTGGGAAAGCGTGTCTTTGTTTCTGGTGTTTGGCTTAATGTGTGTGTGATTGGGTAGATTTTTTAGATCTTGAATTACTTTTTGTTTTTCGTACATTTTGGAGAGGACCGCACCCTCTGCTTGTGACACAGTGCAGACATCCCCGCACTTTTGTTTTACACACAGAGCAATACTGCACCTCGGTATACTAGGGGCCTGCGGACCGTGCCAAAATTTTGAAAAACTTAAGATTTTTACTTTTAGTTAGCTTAGGATTTGTTTATGTGTTCTTATCCTCTGCCCAGATGTGCACGTGACTTGTCAGGAACTTTTCTTAGGTTAATTCCATTGGCATTAGGGTTTTACATGAAATTCCTAGAAGTTTTGTGTGTCGGGCTTGATTTTCGTTTTGGTCTTTTAGTAACTCAGAGCTTATAAGCCATAGAAACCTGAGATCACCTTGGTTTTTGCTATCCCTCTTATGAGTCTCACCGTTTTGTAAAATATGCCTTTGTTGAGGAATCCATCTTGTTTTTATCTTTGCGAAACTTCAAAAGAACTTGTGTTGAAAGTTTTGGATTTCATTTTTAGAAAAGAAAACAAAATCTGGTTGTTTTTTTATTGATTTGTGATTCTCGTCAAATTGGTCCTTTGTTTGCTCATAACTAAGTAAAACATCCTTGAAAAGAAATATCGTAAGCTTTTGCTACAAATAGTTTTTTAGAATTTATAGATCTCAAGATTAGATTTTTCAATAGTTTTGAGTATTTTATCAAATTTAAATAAAATCTCTTTTGAAAAAAAGTTTGTTTTTGTAGTATTTGAGTGTTTGGAAAGAAAGGGAAATTTTTGTGAGCATAACTAGTTGTCTCATTTTTTAGTTCATTGGAAAAGACAAAAATTTCTTCTTTTTATTTGTTTGTTAAGGAAAGATTTGTTTTTTCAAAGTATTTGCATTCTCAACTCTTTCTTTAGCTATAAATTCATTGAAGAAAAAGGATTTTTTTTCATCTTAAATGCATTTTTAGTGATTTGGAGTCGAGTCTTCACACCATAAGTTTCATCTCTGCACCTTTTGACTTAAGAAAAAACCAATGAAAATAATGCTTAAAGTAAAATCTATCTAGTAATCATTTTATTTCTAGGGCTCTTTATCACCAACATAGCTTAGGCTAGTATCTTGGAGTAGGGACTAATTGACTCTCCAGGATAGTAAAACAAACAAGTAGTTGTATCTTGCGGTAGGAGATAAATTCCAATTGTTACATCTATGCTCTAGGAAGCTCCTCTTATAGGAGTCAAGCATGAGATTGTGTCCGAACCAGCGGGGTAATCAATCCTTCCTCATTGGGAACGATACTAGATATACACGTATTAAAAACGGTAAACCTCAGATTAACCATTGTCGAGGAGCCTCGGGTCTTGTTGGTAAACCTTGGATTATGTCAAGGAGCCTTCAAGGGGATTGAGCTTGCTACTTTGCCCTTGCTTGTGTATCAGATCACAGACTATTCCCCCAGGTATATTTGTTTCCGTTGGTAACCATAGTGACCATATTCTATAGGATTCTTTCCGAAGGTGACGATGGAGGGAAGATCCCATTGTACCTGGAGCAGATATCGTCTAGACTCACTTGGATTTTATGGGGGGTTCTCTTCACTCGAGATGGTTTATCTCCAAACCCAATCCTTTCGGCCAGAAATTTCAAGATCAGAACGTCGAAAAATATGATTCCAGTCCCAGCAATTCAAAATTATTGGAGATACACTTTATCGTCGTGAGGCAGACTTTGTTTTGCAACGTTGTTTAACTCATGAAGAAGTTGAAAGGGTTCTAAATGACTGTCACTCTAGAGCATGTGGCACTCATATGTTTGGGTTTGCCACGGCCCAAAAGATATTGCGCGCTGGGTATTTCTGGTTGTCTTTGTTTAAAGACTGTATTAACGCGGTCCGAGAATGCCATAACTGCCAAATTTTTGATCGAAAGATGCGCACTCCACCTGCTCCTCTCCACCATATAATTTTCATCGGTCCTTTTTCGAAATGGGTTATCGATTTTATTACATGTAACCCTCACTCGGCTAGGGGGCATGTGTATATCATCCTTGCAGTAGATTATTTTACCAAGTGGGCAAAGGCAATGCCTACATTTGAGGCAGACGACAAAAATGTTGCAATTTTCGTGTTCAATCATATAATTGCTAGGTTTGGTGTTCCAAAAGCGATTATCAGTGATCATGGGCATCATTTTCGAAATATTATGATGACTGAACTTACAGACCAACTTTGCTTGCGTCACGATAGTTCAACTCCATATTATCCACAGGCTAATGGTCTCGTTGAGGCCATCAACAAAGTTCTAGTCATCATGATCTGATGAATAATTGGGATTCATAGGTCGAATTGGCATAACATGCTATTTTCAGTGCTTCGGGCATATCGAACCTCAGAAAAAACGTCAACTGGTTTCACTCCTTCCCAACTAGTTTATAGTTTGGAAGCTGTGTCACCCATTGAATGTGAAATCCCGTCATTGAAAATAGCCATAGAATTACTTCCAGCCACTTCCAAAGAGGAAAAACATTTGTTGTACTTGGCTCAGCTAGATGAGAATCGACGAGATGCTGCATTAACAATCAAAACTCATGCCAAACGTATTAAAGCTCAGTATGATCGAAATGTTACCCCTCATAATTTTTTGGAAGGAGACCTAGTCTTATTGTATGATCAAGCAAATGATAAATTAGGCGCTAGAAAATTCGTACCCATGTGGCACGGTCCTTAAGTTGTTAAGAGAAAGCTGGCAAAAGGGGTCTATGAATTGGTAGACTTTGATGGGGTCTCTTTAGGTAAACCCGGAAATGGCCTTTACTTGAAGAGATATTATGGTTAAATCTGGGTGTGGAGATTTATAGTTAGGTTAGTTTTCTTTCTAGCTGGTGTGTTTTAGATTAAAAAGTGTGCTTAGCTTAGAGAGTGTTTTTTGTCATTATTCCTGCTTATCTTGATTTTACTCTTGATATTGCAGATGTCGACGTCTCTTCAAACATACATTGGTTTTGCTGATGGTGCTTGTCGTAATACACAGAACATTTCTTCCGCAGCTTGGGTTATCTATTCACCCTCTGATGAGTTGGTATCTATGCATGGGGTAAGCCTCGGTCAAACAATGAACAACATTGCATAGTATAGTGCAGTGATTGAGATATTATCTGAATCCATCTCATTTGGGATTTGGAGTTTGATTGTGAGGTTAGATTCTAAACTCATTGTATTACAGCTTAATAGAGTATATGCCATTAGAAATCCAGTGTTATTGAGATTATTTTTGAGAGGTCGTCTCTTGGAACATGAATTTGACTATATTGAATATCAGCATATTCCAAGATATTTAAATACATTAGCAAATGCAACTGCTTCTTGAATGTTAAGTAGACATTTGCAATAATCATACAAGTAAATTTAAAAACATTGCATAACATGTTTTAGAAGATAAGCCGGTAATAGTGATATAGTATAGCATAGAAGTGTGTCAAATATACACCGTCTTCGATCATAGGTTGAAAAACACTTTATGATTGGAAAAAATGATAGTACAAAAAGAAAAAATGTCATATGAGTCTACAACAGGCGATCATCCTATCACTGGTGATGATCACGATAGGAAACCACTATACAGGCCATGCTACAAAGGAACCTCCTGAAAGGTCTTAGGACAACAATCAAATAGTGTTGTAGCCTAAGAGGAATGTCATCTATGCTAGTCTCTGGAAAGTCTGCTCTCAAACGCTCTAGATGACTCTCCAATTCGACCATGGTCTATGTAGATTCGTCCTGTGGGGCTAGTGCTCGTACATCTGGCTGTTTCCTCTCATAGGGCTAGAGAGTGGCTAGTCACCATGGACCTACATCTACATTTGAAACTTTTACTACCAATTTTGGGACGATTTAAAAAACAACAACAAAAAAATTAAATTAGAAAATGTTGAAAATGATTTTACCTGAGTCATCCCATTGCTCTCCTGGTGGAAGAGTCATGTCTGGGTCACCACGATAATCTACCCCAGCATAAGGAAAATCCTGAATGGAAAATACTTGGTTCTCCAACCAATGAAAATACTCAGGAGTAAATCGAACGACTTCTGTTCCCTCCTTAGAATGACGGGCCATAATTGTAACCCAGCGCATCAGTTTGGGCTCTCGGGGAAGTCCAACTCCAACGGTAATATGCTATGGGACCAACATTGGGACCCTCTCTAGACCAAAGCTCACAACTAATGCACCATATCTGAAGGTCTTCAATTGTCGATTCTTTGCTCTAGTGAGTTGGCCTTTTATATTAGCCAACAAAGCCTTGCACCAGTTGAAGATGGTGCCTCGAAAGCAGTCTACTGCCATCCGCATTTGGGATCCAATGGCCACATGTAGTGTTGCGCTTCCATAGAGCCTACTAACATTAAACACAATCACTTTGAGGTCAGGATGGGAGATGGTTCTAATATCAATCCCTTTGTCTCTAGTTTGGTCGTTACAGAACTCTAGCCAGAGGCTATCAGCAGACTGGCCACCTAGCCTAGTCCCAAATAGAGTCAAATGTTCACCTCTCTTAGGCAAACCAATCAAAAATTAAATGTCTTCCGGCTCCATTTCGAGCTGGTGGCCACCAATAAAGAAACACTGGTCCTGTATATTCCACTTGTCTACCAGCCACTGCAAAAAGTCCACCTGTGCCCTCATGCCAGGTATGGCCCATAATTTGTATAAACCGCATGCCTTCAATGCATCAATCAAAGGTTGATGATTAATCATGGTGAGATGCACATCCTCGTGCTCCTGTTCCAACCAATCAAGCATTATGTATACCCTACATTCAATAAAAAGGTGGATTAGAATATTTAAAATCAAAATTTTTCGGTGGAATTTGAAAAATTTAGGTTTAAAAAACTTTGTTGCGGGGACTGCACCCTCTATGTTAGAGATAGTGCGTAGGTCCGCACTCTGCCTTCACGACAGGTGTGGACCCCTGACTTTTTTCCTTTTACGAAAAAGTTGGGGTCTGCAGATTTCCTATGCTATGCTTGCAGACTCCTGCATGCAGGTTTTTAACCTAAAATTTCCTTTAAAACAAAATAAAGCCCTAAAAACAATTTTCAAATGGATGAAACGAAAGAGTAATATGATGTGGATTACCTGGAGGAGACGACATTCGTTTCCAATGGACGAATTTTCTGCAATCTTCACGAGAAGTTTCTGACCAAAAGCTCTCTTTCCTCACTCTGAAGTCAAACAGTAAAAATGAATTTACAAAAGCCCTTCTTATAAGCTTTTTTGAATAAATGAGTTTTTAATTTATTTATTTTTCACTTTAAAGAGGTAACTTTTGAAGCATTTTTACCTATTTTAAACAAGTATGAGTAATGTTTGAGTTTTTATGTAGGATAATGGATTTTTCAGGGAAAATTGGTCATTTTCGACAAAAGACATTAGAGTCACCTTTCAGTTCTTTTCTCACTCCTAAAATATGAAAATATTGCCGAGTTTTTCTTTTTAATCTCGTTAAAACAGAACTAAAAATATGGTCGACTTACAACCCTTTTATGACCGTAAAAACATGAAAATATTGCGGGATTTTTGTCGTTTCAAATTCGATATTGGTTATAAAACGACATGTCATTCATCGCTTTTTTACTTTTTCGAATCAGAGACAGTAATTATGAAAAGTACGCCTTGATCATAATAATCAAGTGGTTCTCTCAAGTATTATTTTATACTTTTTCGGGCTTGGCTGACACAAATTTACGAAAAAGGACAACCATGGAGTTTTCTTATGTTTTTTCAGACTCCCTAAAATTGAAAAACACCAAGTTTCTCCTATACTGGACTCGTTAAAATTTAAAAGTAAAGGACCTGTTCAATCAAAAATAGGAACGGACCACTCCTTCTTAGGGTTCAAATTTGAACTAAGTTGGACTCATCCGAAGGATGAGCTTATAATCAAGCAAATGTCATCCTCCTCAAGCTTGTCAAAAATTAAGAGGTACTTGCGAGAAATGGTGGGGGAAAGCGAGAAAAATGAGCCTGTTTTTCATACTTTGTGTCTCAGAAAACATTTAACCACTCTTGAACACGACACTTTTATTCAGGTGGGTTGGGAAATCCTTTGCCTAACAGTTGGTCAAACCATATTGAAAGTTTTCAGCAGGTTTCTGGGTATTAAATTTGGGTCAATTGTCATCAAACCATCTGCTGTGTCATTATGTGTTCAAGAGATCAGTGCAAATAAACCATTCATCTGCAAAATATCTGTCATCCATCTTGACTATCCCTGAGTCAGTCCTTTCAACTATATTTCTTCAAAACTTGATCTATGATTTCGTATTGTGGGCTTGCCTAGAACGGATCGCTTTCTATCGACTTCATCTCATTAATCTATAAAAATGATCTAGAAATCGTCAATACCTTGGAATCTGCATGCCTCTATGGCAGGTTTCTCGCCTTCGACAAAAAGTTGCATCATTGACCTTCGATCAAAGGATTCCGTGACATGTTCGACATCAACACATCTATTCACATTTCATGGATTATACTGGGTACTTTGAGAGCCATTGACATTACTGGTGGTTTCTCTCACACTTGTTAACAATTTACATCATTGACTGGTAATCAAGTGGTTTCTACCATGTTCGAGTTCGACACATTCATTCACATGGATAGAATCGTACTATTTCGGGAAGTAGAAATCAAGACCCTAGATCTAGTTTCCACCATCCAGGCTGCGAGGAATTCTGTATTCATTATACAATCGACTATTCATAAACAGATGGCTGCATCCATACGGTGTCTACATGTGTCTATACTTGTGATGTATTGCAACATCATTCCTACATCAAAGCAGTAGTTAGTTTTCTAGTCAGTTTTTATCTCAGTATGGGAATGCCTACCTCACTGATGATATGATCTCATATATATATTTTGTTTTGAATGTTTTTACAGGTTCCAACTAGGATGTCCACAAGATGATCCTCAAAATGATAAAGTACTACACTCTTCTTAGATCATAAATGAAATCCTCATCTACTACAAACTTCGCACTCTAGGGGGAAATCTGTTACACAAAATATTGTCACCATGACTATTTGTAGTCAGTATGGGTCTACAATCGTTCATACTGTCCTCCTTAGTAAGTCTCAAACCTCAGCTCTTCATGTCAAGCTTTAAAAATGAGAGAAAGTCATTGAAAATCAATAAACCTCTGGTTGCGCACTTTCTCTTACTATTACCTGCGGTCCCGCACCCATTGTTCATGTTACCCATGGACCTGCCCGCTCTGTCTCTAAAGGAGTGGGTGCGGCCCCTATGAAAGTCAAAAGGCACAAGTTTATTCTTAAAAACTCACTTGTGGTTAATTCTGGATGATTCTAGAAGAAATCTTGATGTGGATGGTTCGCTCCTAGGTGGTTCATGCATCCCAAAAATAAAGGAGCTAATCCCTTGAGGAGAGGAGCTTAACCCTTTGAAGGAGGGCTTTATCCCTTTGAAGGTGGACCTAGTAACTTCCCTCCATTGCACTATAAATTAAGGCATTGGGCTGGTTGGTAGGGAGGTTAGAAGCTGAACATTTTTTAGGGTAAATGTTGTTGGAATTAAGACTTCCTAGTTAAGCTTGAGAGGAGATATTACATACCTTTTGGCTTCATTGGGAAGAGAGTGAAACTTGTCAAAGTAAAGGAGATTCTTGTTGGACCCTGGGAGGAGCTTGTACAGCATCAAGGCACTAACGTTGTAAATTTCTTCTTTGATTATTAAAGTTAATACAAGAAGATTCATTTTTCTTAATAAATTGTCTTATATGGTTTGTTTCATGAATTCCTTGATCATCATGATGAATATGGTTTGTTATATTGGCTTTTCAGGTGCTATTTAATGTGTGTGCTTGTTTGTGTTTGCAGATTCTTTACAAGGGAGCTCATTTGGATCAACGGAGCACGGCTTCTACAAACTTGCACTCGACCCGAGGTAGGCCTAAAACACTTGTTTGCCTTTATTTATAAATTGCATATTTAGAGAAAGATAGAATTTGTTTGGTTTTCTTGTTGCTAGATATCATTAGATACTAGGGAGGTCGGTCTTGTCCGCAAGAACGAATTATCCGGCCGAAAATTAGCTATGGTGCAATTGGTTAATGAGCCTTGTGCTTTGGATTCTAGTCTAGCTGAAATGTATTTTGATTTGTTGTTGCAAAGGTGTTAAGAGAGCAGAAAATGTTCTTGCATGGCTTAGACCATCACCGACTAGATATAAGGTAGCCTTAAAGGTGGGCACCACAAAGGAACTAGAAAGAAATAGAGAAGGGGTGTGCCACTATTATAGGTTTGGCATAGGCAGAGCTCGTGGTAACAACAATGTTTGTTGGATAGGTTCGTTGTCCAATAGTATTGTCTCTTATTTGGTTTCGACATAATTGACTTTGGATTTGTAGCCCCAACATAGGGCGACTCATGGTTGAGACTAGTGAACCATGAGGTTTATGGTTCTGTGGAACGTGGAGATCCCTCATCTAGTTTCTTATTTCATTCTAGATAATTTTTTGTGTTTATGGTGTGGTTTTATATTCAAGTAATGAATGTGTGTTGGAAACCCTATCTTTCTCGAGTATATTTATTTCTATCATTAATAATTAACTTATTGTTAATATTACTCCAATGTGAAATTATGTTTTATGGTGTGTAATGGTTTGTATATGTGAATATTGTTGCATGTCTCCTTTCTATTGTTAAATAATGGCATTATAAGAGGTTTGGTTGTGATAGCATTTCCTAACAGGGGTTTGGGGACATTACATCAGTTTTTGTAGTTTAATCTCAAACCGTAATATTCTTTTTCCTACTTCTATTCTAATAATTTGTTATCAAGATTGGATCTAAATCTATTTTATATTCTACTCTCTCCTTTATAATAGATAGATATGATCATAAAGGCTATCTAGGGTGAGATTGTTGACCCTCCCCGTGCCAAGTTGAATTTGTGGCATATAGGGTAAATTTTTCCTACTTGAAATAGAATAGTAATTGGCACTACCATTGAAATTGAAATTAAATAAAAGCTAACATGAATAGAAGTATAAATTGAAATTGACATGGAAGTTGAAACCGTTGTGCTATAAATTGACATGTACATTGAAATCAACACATTAATTTCATTTCAATTTTTACACTAATAAACACTATTACTTTATTTGTATTGTGACTCTTACAGTATAATCCTTAATAATACAAACTATTTTCTCAACAAACAAAGGAAAATGAGTAAATTTAAAATGTTTAGATTCATCTCAAACACACACAAATATATATATATATATATATATATATATATATATATATATATATATATATATATATAATATTGATCATCTACAAAATTGTGTCGCTAAGGAAGGTGAGTAAATATCTAATGATTAAATTAATGTTAGACATATACATATACATAATATTTATTATGTATAATTTTGTGTGATTGTCCATTATTAAAAACTAGTCCACATCCATTTTAGTTTTAGGCTTATCAAGCATCTAGAAAGATCAAATGTGTGAAAGTATAAATTAATCCCAAAATTTTATACTTTCAAATAATTCTACACTTTCAAAGACTTCCACACCTTGAAAATTCAACTCCTCTTCAGAGTTTGGATTTCAACAATATAAAAGAAACGAGTTAATATAAAGTAAATAATGAACATCACACTTACAAATAATGTTTTGGAAAAAAAATATTAGATATATGGATGGATAAAAAGAATAAATATAATTATAATTTTTTTTCGCTTAGTGGGTCCTGACCCAGGCTCAGATTTAGTTGCTTCAAAAAAATCCCTGCACTACTGGCCCTTTTGCAATCAATCTGCCGAGTGTGGACTAAAGTCTAATGTGAGGCAGTATGAGGGGATTCTGGAACCATGTATTCACACCTAGAGAGCAGTGTGATGTCCTTTATGATCTAGATCTGCCTTCATGCAGATGGATAAGTCTTTATGGCTTATCGATCGAACTCTCTTCCATCAGCTTCTAGACCTTCGCTAATCAGCTACTTATGTGCATCTGATATTATTCTTAACCCAATACTTATTATGATATGATTAAGTGTTAGATAACTTTAACATACACGATATAATCCTCACGTAGAGACTTGACATCAATTGTGTTCACATAACAATATACATCCATTAAAGTCACGTATCAATACAACGTTATTTCATAAACCCATCATTCATCATAGCATAAAGCGCATTATAAAAAATGTAAATGGATAAGAACAAGAATTTATGTAATAATCTTCTCTATTGATAATTAGTTAAGCTTACAGACTTAAGACTTCCCTGCGCGCTCTACCATAGGGGTCTATGCACTCAGCTTGGGACACTACTCTAGGCCTCTGAGCACACAATTGCATGGCCTTTCTTCTAGCTTCTACACTAACTTAGACTCATTCTATTATACTCATAGACAACCTCTTTTCTTCCCCTATCATTATTATGCCTTGGACTCTTTAGGACACACATATTTATACTTTCCCATGGTTCGCAAACCATGGGTAGATCTTCAAAAATCTAACTTAACTTACATAAAAGAGGGTGAAAACCATATTTGACTCTTTACTTAACTACATGATCCGCCACCACATTTTGCAGAGACTTTTCATATTTTTACCTAAAACTTCGGCTTTTGCCCCAAAATTGACCCAAGGGACCACATCCCAATAGGCCCCCAACATAAAGATCGTGACTCGCCCTTGAGTCACCCAACTAGCACAAATATCTTGCTACAAAGATCCCCCAGCTCTACTCGTGCAACCACTACTTGAGTCACTCTCCACGTGGTTACCAACTTGACTTGTTCTACCAACTGCTTTGCCACTAGTCCTTTGCTCGCTCGCTTGATCTGCTGCTGTGTACTCTGCAAGTTCGCCAAATTTTCTTGTATGTTTCCCGAAACTACATAGGCTTCATCCAAACAAGGCCCCAACCTAGCCTTAAGGACTACCTCTTTCTTTTGCATTGCTTCCACCTATGTAAGCAGCTACTTAGCCTCTTGTAGCTTGGCGAGGCCCTGTGTTGTAGCAAGAGTGCATGTTGTCACCCTTACTTTGTCGTATTGCTATGCGAGCTCACATAGCTATGTATTTAATACCTACAGGGTGGGATTTTCCTACCGAGTTGTCACTACTTTCATAGCCTACTAAAATAGCATGGTGCATTCCACAACTGTGGCATCCACTGTAGCAACTCCATCCTTAACAAAAACTTCTCGCTATTCCCTAACCTCTCGCAGAGTTTAAGGCGGTGACTTCAGCTCTATTTGAGTGATTTTCATGTTCAACTCGAGCAGAAGTCTGTTCAGCTATGCATTGGCATCACGCACACCCGCAACAAGTTTCTTGATCTTAGCATTCAACAGTGCTTCCTCAGGTATGTGAAGCTCCAACACTGTCTTGCATGCTTCTACCATTGTGGCTGCTAACTGAGTGCTCTGTACCTTGATGGCTTCTTTTTCTTTCAAGGCCTCTCTCTTCTCAACGAAAATCTACTCATTGTTCACTCAATATTCACTTATGAGGCTGAGGGCGCGGTGCTCCAATGTTATTAACTCTAACATCACACCTGTCTACAGCTTGTGAAGATACTCATTGGGAAGCATGGAGAGGTTGAGGCCAATGTTATTTATAGAAGTCATGATAACCTTTTCATTAGTTCCTTCCATGCTACTTGATCTATTGATATGACAATGTATGTTGCCTGAATGGTCTTAGGTGCTAAGCTCATTGCTGCAACACTTACCTACCCTATGCTGACCTAGATCCTACTAGTCTGGATCTTGAATTCGCACAGATCCTTTTTGATAGTACTTAGTGCCTGTTGTTTATGTTGTTCAAACTGCTACAATAGTTCCACTATGGTATCACACACCTTATCTCCTATCTCATTGAGATCGCATTCTATTAGTGTGACTAGATCCAGCGATGGCTTTGTCTCCTTTGACTTCTTCTGGGGCCCGTCGTTCTACTAATCCCTATACCTTTTTACCCAAATGGAGTGCTTTGTACTTTCTCACTGCCACTATGTTTCTCTGACTACTCCACTTCCTCTTTCTGGGGCGAAGGGGACTTACCACTCCACTCGGAGTCGCACTCTTCCTATTTGGCTTGTGCTTGTCACCATGCTCCTTCTCTAGTTGGACCTCCTCCTCGGCCTCTTTCCTTCGCTTCTCGACTAACTGTTGGACCACCTACTTCAATTCTTCCTTATTTTTATTCTCTGCGGATTTTCTGGTGCCAATTTGTGGGTGAGCACTTGATACTTTCCCAGATGGCTTCATCTGTAGGAAGTTAAGGCACATCAAACCATTTCTACTATGGATCTTTCCATGCCCTAATATATGTGTGGTGGAAGTCTTCCTTAAAATATGTGTACTCTGTTAGCTAGTAAAACACCATTGGGGACAACCATGACTTCTAGTTGATGAACATCCACAGGATCACCTCCATCAATAACCATAAAAATTTGGTCTCCATGACCCACGTGACATCGTTTATGGTCCAAAGGGAGACAAACTAGGTAGCCTCCAACAATCCTTTCTCAAGGGGAGGAAACTAGCTATCCTCTAGCAAGTTCCAAGCTACTAGCACAATGGAGAGAAAAAATCACGTGTAGTGGAAGGCTTTTCTCTCATCCCAAGTCTCGCGAAAATTTGTGAGTAAATTTCTATAGAGGTAGCTCGACCAATTGAGCTACATGCCCTCCACGCACTGTGCAGCCAATTAAATTATGGGCGTCAGAACGTCGTCCATGTGGCATTTTCTCATGACCTTTCCAGCTAAGATCTTTGTAGAAATTTTATCCGCAGGGTTGGTGACATAGGTGATAGAGCACCTACATGTCTTTTTAACTAGCTTGAACTTTTCCTTCATCTTCTCTGTCAGGTCATGCTCACTAATCATTCCACCAAACACCTTGTCCGGATTCAAGCCCTAGTGAGGTAAAAGCATGATCCGATGGATTAGCATATTTGTAATCGGGATCAGTGTGCTAAGCCAAACCCATCCATCATGCACCAGGGTTAGAAACCACTTGATACAAATGAGGTTTATGTTGGATCAGTGGTAGTGAGGCACACATAATAGGTTCAACGACCCTTACTGATTCACTCCGCAAATCCACTCCACTGCCTCCAACGCGGTGACATCGGATTCCTTGTAATATATAATATTCATATAATTTTCTATCACAAGGTGGGGGAACCTCTCGTGTTTTTCCAGATCCTAGTCTTTGATCTTTAAATGGTGAATCTGCACCAAGCGTGTATCTTTAAAGGTGATTCCTTCTAGCATCCATGGCATATTTAGGAGGAAGTTACTTGCATGTGGGTGTTTGGTTATCTTTACTTTTTCCTTACATGAAGGGATATAATCCAACAACTTGGAGATAGACTCCATTCCCTCAGCATCTATATCCTCCACACCCTCTTCAGCCTCCAAATATACCACTTTCCCCTTATCCTTTGCAGGCGGTTTTTCATTCTTGTTGTCCTGGGTAGTAGAATGCCTCATTCGTGACTTGTGCATCAACATTGGCCTCTTCTGCTTGTCTTTCTTGCATTTGGGGGCTTCTATCACTGGTGTAGTCTTCGGCCAAGGTGACCTCAACACCATAAGCATATCATCGAGAGCCTCCATGCTCAGAACCTCTGGAGTAGCTTCCTCTAAGGCGACAGTTCCTCCACTGCTTGCAGTTTTGCCTTGTTTGGACATCATGCTGAGAATAAACTACTGCGTATCCTTAGGTAACCTGTCAAACACAGAGCTTCGAACTAAATCTGTGAAAACCTGAGGATTCATAAACAACGCACATCAAAACTCAAAAATTTTAAGGATGCCAAGTCTTCTTTGTTGGATGGCCATGCATAATTTATAGGAAAATTCGAATTAAAATTTGACTATTCACCTGAAAATCTGTCCGTAAATGATGACTTGGCGGAAGATCTTCAAATATTTCAGCCTTAAATGACTTAAATGCAGGCCCCCATGCTCCTCTTAACCATCTCCTAGTAGTAAAATGATGAACAGCCACTGTAATGGTCACTTTCTGGTTGTTATGCATTGTATCTCCCCTCATAGGACAGCTCCCTTTGCACGCTTCCTCATACTATGACAATACCCTTTTTTGCACAACCCGTCTGTCATGTACTTCCACCAACCCGATAATGTAGTTTATAGTCCCGCACTTCCTCACAACTATAGGGAGTGCTAATATTGTCCTGCTATCATGTAGTCATTGGGCTGAATCCCCTGTGTATGGCTTTAACCGACTTCCATTTACTCTTTACGGAAATTGATCTCAATTCAACTTTGCAAGATGATTGTGCCACCATCTGTAATTTCTTTTATGATATATGGCCCCAACTGGTGCATATGAAATTTTCTCGAAAACTTATCGAACTTTATATCATATAACAAAAATAAGTCATTTACCTTGAAGGTGCAAAGTTTGATGTGTCGATCATGGCAAGCTTTTACGCATTCCTTTTGAACTTGCTGACAAAATCCAGCCAAAAACCTATCTTTTTGGAGCTTCATTAGTTGTACGTGATGCTCTTCAGGTTCCATGTCTCTCCATTCCTATGAAAGCTACTATGTGTAGACTAGGCATGATATACTCCATAGGCATTATATCTTCCACTCCATAGACCAACCTAAAATGTGTCTGACCTATGACGCATGCCCCAATCATTTTGTTGCACATTGTAAACCTTTTTCACTGCATTCTCCAATATCTTATTAAAATCCTCAATCATTCAATTAGCTTGAGGATGATCTAGTGTACTCTTATGGTGGTAAACCTAGAAGTCTTCGGTCAATGCGTTGATTGTCTCATTGAGAAAATGTGTACCGAAATCACTCATCAATACCTTTGGGAAACCAAACCTGGTCAACACATATTCAAACAAAAAATTGTTGTTGTTGCCCCTGTACATTCTTTCATAGGATGTGCCTCCACACATCTCGTGAAATACTCTTTCATGGTGATGATACAACATGCACAAGTTTTCTTGCATGGGGTTTGAATTGGTCCTACAAAATCAGTTGCCCATTTCTCAAATGGATGCAATGACACCTACAAATTCAGAGGCAACTCATCCATTTGTGATGGCATGCCTGTTCTCTGACATGCATCAGATGCCCTACAATATGCTTTAGAATATTTATGCAGCGTTGGCCACCAAAACCGAGCACACAAAACCTTCTGCGTTGTTGATTTTCCTGGATAATATCATTGAGTAGCTCCTCCATGAGCTTCAACAAGGTTACATTTCATTGAAAATCAGGCACATATCATTGAAGTATCTCATCCGATCCCATATTATAGAAATGGCCTGCAATTACAGAGAAATTTGTCGCCCGCACTACCAACTCCTTTTTCTGTTGACTGGTTTACCATTCTGTATCTATCCATGTACTCAAGAAATGGATAATATCTACAAAGTGGTTATCTGCTACGTACACCACGAAGATCTATGCGTCGGGCAACCCTTCCTCCAAAAAAGTAGGCTCTTCTCTTGTCTTAATGCATGATAGATGGTCAAGTCCTGCATTCAATCTTCCTCACTTCACAATTACTTCAAAATCATATTCTTGAAACAACATCATCGACTTGCATATTTTCCCTCCGAGAACAGGCTTATTGACTAGATACTTTAATGCAAAATCATTTATGTACATCACGAAATGGTCTATGCACTCTTTCGTCGAATAATTCCTTTCGGGCTTTGACAATTTTCTGCTTGCGAATGGTGTAGGGTGATCTAGTTCTCTGTCGCCAGCCTATGTCAACACTGCTCCTAGCACAATACACAAGGCATCCACATGCATGTGGAATTCCTTCTTCCAGTCTGAGATGACCAAGATTAGTGTGGTAAGCATTTCCTCCTTCAAGACATCCAGATTGTGCTTGCATTCTTCATTCCAACAGAATGTAGCATCCTTTTCTAGCAGCTTTTCCATAGGCACGATAATCTAAGCATAACCCTTGATGAACTTCCGATAGTATCCGATATGGCCCAACATTGTGCATAGTTGTTTAACACTCCTTGGGGCTTCCAAATTTATTATTACCATGATCTTGGAAGGGTCCACTATGATTCCTTGCCTACATACCACATGGCCTAGAAAAATCCCAAAGGGGACACAAAACAAGCACTTCTTCAAGTTTAGCGCAATCTGAAACCTTTAGCACATATCCAACATTAAACGCAGACTATCTACGTGGCACTTGACGAGCCCAAGCACTATCTAGTCATCAAAATAGACCATTAGGAATTTGTGAATGAACTCTTTGAACGCTGCGATGACTACGACGGAGAATATTATTGGCACCTTCTTCAGTCCAAACCGAATTACTGTATACTAGAAGAAACCCCATTCCATCGTGAAGGTTATCTAACTCTTATCCTCTGGTGCAATATTAGTCTGATGGTACCGAGAGCACCCATTAGTGAAGGAATATGCTTCCTGCCCTTCCACATTCTTCAGTACTTCATAAGAAAATGGTGTCAGAAATGGATCATGGACATAGGCATCGTTAAGATTTCTGAGATCTACGCAAATCCTTATTTCATCCTCATGCTTCTTTTCTTGAACTACCATTGGACTCACGCAGTCAAACTCTTCGATAGGTTCAATAATATCTTCTTCAAGCATCTTGTCCAACTCCAAGAGGACCTTTTCCTTGTATTTTCGATTAAGGCGATATGACCTCTACTTAACAGGATTTTTGTTGAGTTTCAGAAATATTTTCCTTACTCCCAAATCACCTATCATGCCTTTCAAGTACGAAAATTTTGTATGGAACAAATCCTAATATTCACAGAGCAACTCAACAACTTTTTCTACTGTAGCATCATCCCAGTAATCCCCAATCTTTGCAAACATCATCTCCACCCCTATGCCAATGTTTACTTGCCTAGTTTTCAATGGCATGGTGATGTCTCGATTCTCTATCTATAGTCCCTTTACCTCGCGCTAGCCTTCATTTTATGGAATGTTAATATTCCTTGTATCAATATCCTCTCCTTCGTGAGCCGCATTATAACACTCAAACACATGGCGCAACTGTGTGCTCCAATCTGGTGTTATTTTGAGGATTGTTGCCTTAACCTCCTGCATCGCCTCATGAATGCTTTCAAACCTGTTATCAAAGCTGAATGTTCTCACAAACCCTTCTCTGAAGACATCCCACTCCATGGTGTCGTGGTGGAGCTCTATCTCCAAATACCAATTCGTAGGGATTACGTCCAAAGTGTGACAGAATAAATGCACCCATTCTTGTTGTGGCTTAGTTCCATATACCTTATTCCATTTTTATAAATGATTGCGCAGATAATTTCTACCATCATATTTCTCAATTACCCATACTTTAGGCTGACAAAACTGTGTTCTCATCATTGTTTTGTAATTACATCACTCATGAAATCTATCTTTATGCGTAGCCCACCATAGAGCATGCATAGCGCATAGTGCCGAGTCCAACATCTGAAAATGGTAATCCTTTGGAACTTCTCTTTCAAAAGTATCCAAAAATTTATCCACATTAGTTAAACTATTATAATAAGGAAAATTTCTTACCTCTGACGACACACAACGCAACAATTTGGTCATCATGTTGCAATGCAATCTAGATTCTCCATGCAACCTATTTTGTCAATGTTCCAACTCTTCGTTTGAATCCAAAGTATAGGAGATTTTATGGTCCCATGCAATTCATCCATCAACTGTCGGATTAAACTAGTCTTGGTTTCACATTGTTATCTTATATATCTCACCAAATCATCATCGCATTCCTCATAGTCACAGATCGGTCCAGTATAGCGCGGTCCTTCTATAGGGTCCAATGGGACTACAATGGAAAGCGATTTCCTTTCAAACGACATTGTCCGCTTCTTCAAATTGATGACCCCATTCATATCGATAGCCCAATCAATTCCTTTGAGTGCAAGGTATGGATTTCTATCATCGGCAATCTCTATTACTTCAAAATTAGCCAACGCACTTCCACCTTCTATATCTGTGGTAACCCCCCGCAATCATCCCATAGGGATAATCCTCTATTGGTTTGCCGTCCTTAGTTGAATTAGAGACCACTACAGCACAGGTCTCCCCATCCTCTCCCATGTTTTCTTAGGCAATACTTTCGCATCGGACCTTAAATCCAAAATAACCTGGTCCATCTCATAGTCTCCTATTTGCATGCTAAGCCTCATCTCTTGCCCTGTTCATGCCTTATGTTTACCAATATTTTTGACTACAGGGGGTCCACTAGAAGAATTATTGTTACCAACACATTTTTTGATCAAATGTTGTAGCCCTTTTATAGCTTTGCTGTCGTGTAATAGTTTCATACAAGTCTCTAGAAAGGTGGTAAGCACAAAGGGGTCATCCTCTATAGAAAGCTTATCCTAACTTCCGGAGGTAGAGGATTTACCGAAGCTTTCCTTCACTTCCATGAACATTTCCTTTGTGTGCTACAGATCAAACCCAACTCGTTTTGTGGAGCCTTACACACCCACTCAATTTCTTGAGGTCATTTCCCTTTATCATTACCATTCATCATTTTGCTTCACAGCATAATATTCAGATTGGGATCCTCTTCACGAGGCTTAGCCCTCATTATCTGTAAATTTTGGGTAGGTTGTTGAGGTTGTACCTTCTTCTCCTACATTTTAGCTATCAATACAGGGCATTCTTCTATTGTGTGGTCAAAATGAATGCAATATCAACATTGCGGGTGTGTCTGGACTGTACACTACTATGCATAGTGTCCTGGAATTCTGCACTTACAACAAATAGCTTGCATTCGGCCACTTCTAGGTCCTCCTCCTCCTCGACCTCATCTGCGCCTCTGATATTCTCCATGTGCTCCGCAAGTGCCTTGATATAGAGGTTGAGTTTCTTCTTTTATTTGATACGTTGGTGTTCTATCCATCATTAATTTGTAGCTGCAGAAATGGCGCTCATCATGGCCCACTGATTTACAAAAATTGCTGAATAATTGTTGTAGTGTCTACACGAATTTTTCAGCAAGTAGAAATTGTCTGTTACATGTTTTCTAGCTACTTAATAGATAGCACACCATAGCACAGGCTCTGTACTTGGTCTTGCTGGAGCTTCCTACGTTAGAGGCATTAGCTCTCCCCCTATAATATAGTTCGCGAAGCCAGGGGAAATGATCTCTATCATGCCCCTGGCTTTTACACTTGAGGGACCAGACCTCCTCAAGAACCTCTGGTTGAGCATCATTTTCCTTCTTAAAACTCTCAACTCCAAGGAGAGGTTTTGAAATTCCGCATGAATCTATTGAACCCCTTAAGAATCATCCTGAACAGGCATTTCATTCAACCTCATCGCAATTTCTAGGTCTTCCACTTGAGTTCCTATCTTTTGCTATGATAAAGAAACCCTTATGTGGGGCAAGAGTGAGGCTACAAACCATTCGCGGTGCTGACCATCTATGAGATTCGTGTTAGCTTCGATGATTTGGCACTTCAATCTTTGATCTAATTCTAGGAGTGTTTCACTAGGCCTCATCATGATTTCCTTAATTTCGATTATTGATTGTGATTCAGACTTAGGCTTGCGAAATTCTTTGTTCAAAGTGGTTTAAGTGTCTACAAACGATGTTGGCGAGTTATCAGTGCAATAGTTAATGTAACATGTCAGCGCGTGATCGTGCAAAGCGATAACCAACTACACCTTATTTATATTATCATCTATAATTTGATGTAGGAACATACCAAATTTGATCTCGATCCTCACTTCCTAAGCCCTTGAAAACCAACAACTTCACCGTATTCGACATGTTGAAAAACGACGAAGATGGTGGCGGTGTGGGTAAAGCTATATGTGGTGGAGTGAATGTGGAGGTGGTGTGGGAAGTTGAGGTATCCACAGAAAGACATCCTTATCAACTGGACAATGCCTTATGGTGGAACCTATGATGCTCCCTCGTCATCAATCGAAGAAGGTCCAATCAATGGACTATATTTAGGACCTGTTCTCCCTTGATTTCAAAAATTTCATCCGCTTCACGTAGATCTAAACATCAAGGTAATGAAATAACCCACTTTTCACATAAGAACATCTTAATCCAAGTATTCGAGATCTTAAATACTTACCACGCGGCCACTTGAAGAAACACCGCTCTACTTTACTGTAACTGGCTAAGGTATTAACCGTAAAGTATGTAACAAATACTCCAATGACTCGATCAAGCCATTGATCAATTGTGCGTGCAATCTTATCTTCAGAATCTTCCAACCTTTGCAAGAGCTCTTGGGTCCACACTATTGGATCGTCAAGCCTTCACCTGCCTTGGTCGTTTGCCAATTTATCAATCCACTTGTATAGTTCGATCGAGAAGGTGCAGAAGAATATCTCTTGTATTTCTGTGTACAAATATTTCTCCAACCACCATTCTTTCACCAGGCATAGATTCTTTTTTTTGTAGCGCAAAGTCGTGGATCCTTCTATCCAAACACTTCTCGATTTTCTTCTTGGTCAGATTCCCATGATATGACATCACACATCTCTTTATGCAGATCCTGGTGCCAACAATGGAACCATTTTTTCGCTTAGTGGCTCCTAACCTAGGTTCAGAGTTAGTTGCACCCAAAAATTCCCTACACTACTTGCCCTTTCAGCATAAATCCATGGAACATGGACTAAAGTCTCACCCGAAGCAGTATGGGGGGATGTCGGAACCAAGTTTCTGCACCGAGAGAGAAGTGTTATGTCTTCGTGAGATCTAGATCTTACTTCATGTAGATCAATAAACCTTTATGGCTTATCAATGGAACTTTCTTTAATCAGCTACTAGACCTCCTCAACAGTCTACGACTAGCTTTTGTGGACCCTGAGTAGGCTAATCAGCTACTTATGTGCATCCAAGATTATTCTTAACCTAGTATTGATTCTGATTTGCTTATGTGTTAGATAACTTTAACATACATGAGATAATTCGCATGTAAGGACTTGACATCGATTACGTTCACATAACAATATAGTCCAGTAATGTCGCTCATCAATACAACATTATTTCATAAACCCATCATTAATCATAGCATAAAGCACATTATAATAGAAGTAAATGGATAAACACAAGAATTTTTGTAATAAACTTCTTTATTGATAATCAGTTAATCTTAAAGACTCAATACTTCCTTGCGCACTGAGCTGTAGGGGTCCTTGCACTTAGCTACAAACACTATTGCACACACTACTCTGCCTCGATGGTAGAATAAGTAGGAACAGATTGCTTGCATGATCTCCAACTCATTGTTGATGATCCAAGACTCATCAAATAACTATAAGTAGAGACTTTATTCTCCTTATCTCTATCAAAATTAGAATCTGAATAACCAATGAGATGGAAATCTACAACTTTAGAATATTTGATGCCATATGTTCAAATTCCTTTCAAATACTCAAGCACTCACTTTGTTGCATTCCAATGAGTGCATTCCAAATTATCCCTACAATAAAATGTATGTCACGCTGAGTAGTAGTTAGAAAATTAAAGCTTCCAACAAGTTGCATTTACTTGGTTGGATCTTGGAACATATTTCCTTCAATGGAGGTAAGCTTCAAACTCTGCTCCATAGGAGTAGTGACAATATTACAATCCTGCATCCCAAATCTATCCAAGAGTGTCCAATATACTTAATCTGAGCAATGAAAATATATTTGGGTTTCCGATCAACATCAATCGCTAAATAATAATGTAATAAACCCAAATTTTTCATGTTGAAAACTTTCAATATTTCTCTGTTAACGAATGATATATAGTCATCATTGTTTCATATGATCATCAAATCATCTACATACACAACCAAATATACAACTCACTTTCCAATTTTCTCAAAAAAAATAGTTACGTCATCCAGATCAAATAACTTATAATTCAACTTGATAAGGTATTTAGTTAACTTTTCATACCATGCACGAGATGCTTTTTTCAGTCCTTAGAAAGGCTTAACCAATTTGCATACATTTTTCTCTATTCCTTTAACAGAAAAACCTTCAGGCTGAAACATATAAACATTCTCCTTGAAATCACCATTTAAAAATGTTGTTTAAACATCCATATGGTCTATCTTCCATCTATTTTTAGCTGCAAGAGAGAACAAATTTCTAAGTGTGCCCCATTTTGTTGTAGGAGCAAATGTCTCTATGTAGTCAGTGCCTTCCTTTTGAGCATAGCCTTTTGCTACAAGTCTTGCCTTGTATTTATCAAGCGAACCATCTACTTTGTATTTAATCTTATACACCCATTTGCAACAAATGGCTTTGGCACGTGCAAGAAGATCCACTAACCTCAAAGTGACATTCTTAATAAGTGCATCATATTTCTTTTGCATTGCATCATTCCATTCATCACAATTAGTAGTTTTCCCCAAAAAAATAAGTTCACTAATTGTACAATGATTGAATTCACAGTCATGAGAAACATTACCTGAATCACCTTTAGAAGACATTATTGTCTCAAAATCATCATACTTGCTTGGAAATTTTCTAGGACGTGTAGATCTTCATAAAGGTTGTTGAAGTAGTTGTCATGGTTGCTCATCTTGAAAAAAAGGCTCAAGAATAGGCTCCTCAAGAACAATTTCTCATCCTCCAGAAACATTACTATTATCCAAATTTTCTTTAGCAATAAAATTCTCATGAGTTAAATATGGAAGAACCACAAACTGATCCAGAATGGAACACCCCCTTTAGTGTGTGGAACAACATTATTAGATTCAAAATAGAACTTCTTAGATGAAAATTTCTCCAAATGAGTGAGTTTCTTATCAACAGTGGAATTACTTTTATTTGATTCAAGGAAAATAACATCTCTAGAAAGAATGAACTTCTTATCCTCCTCATCATAGAATCTATAAGATTTGGAAGTAACAAAATATCCCAAAAATATACATTTGTGACTCCTAACACCCAACTTGTTGTGCTAATGTTTAGGAACTAATGAATAGCATAGAGAACGAAAGACTCTAAAATGTTGAAGAGCAGGAAGATTAATATACCACATTGCATAAGGAGATTTATTATTGATGACAGAAGGAGAGAAGTGATTGCAAATATAAGTTGCACAAAGCACTACTTGTCCCCAAAACATCAACTTAACATTCTTAAAAAACATTATACATCTAAAAATATTAAGCAAATTTCTATTCATACTATCCTTAAAAAATTTTACTGTGATTAAACTCTTGTTTACTCCCATAAATGCAAATACTATCTTTCAAAAATTTCAGTGTAAGTAAACTCTCGTTCGATGTAGTAAATGCAAATAAAGCATCCAGTTTGACTCAATATTGGAAATTTGTATTCTAAATTCCAAGGATATGTAAAAAATAAATAAAATTATGCCACTCAATTTCTCCAATTGTCTTTCATTATGACTAAAAGATATGAAACTGAGAGAGAGTCAATAGTTTGGGCATCCCACTCCATTGTTCCACTGGATTAATCTTTTATTGCACTCTCGCTTCAAAGTCTTCACACTTCGCATCTCGTTTACCTTCACAGTCTCCATGCTCCGCCTATCCTGTACTGCATAGACTTCAAATAGATGAAGTTTATGAATAATTCAAGTAGTGCAAGCCCAAATAAACTCCACAATGGAAGAACATAATGAAAAAACCTCATATTAATGATAAAATTACTTATTTATATGCGTGCAATCCAGCTATGAGGCAATTATATCTTGATAATTTATTAACGGTAAAAACAGAATATAAAATTAATTACATATCATACAATATATATTTCATCTCTATCAAAATGTTGAATATTAACCAAACCTCATATCAAATTTAAAAACCATAAGTATGTGTTGAGTATATCAAAATTTTGAAAATTAACCAAACCTCATATCAAATTTAAAAACCATAAGTATGTGTTAAGTATAACACTGATGTTATGCATCACAACAACATTTAGCCTCATCTAACACTTGTCGACCCTCATCTAACATTTTTCAACCATAAAATATAATAGTTTAAAAACCATTCTTTATTCACTCAACTCGAGCTATTTCTACAAATATCGTATATAATGACCTATTGCAAGTTCGCTTTTAATATGACTCCCATAACTAAAAAATTCCATACAATATAACAATTTTAAAAAACAAATTGTTTATTGACTCCACTGCCTGCATTTCTACAAATCTCTTCCTATTACAAGTTCATTTTAAAAATGATTCTAGTAACTGAAATAGTCATGTAAATATAAATATATGGAATGTGAAGATAAATAAACTATATATAATCTAAAATGGGCTACATATACGAATATTGAATCCCTTTTATAGAAATGAATCTATTACTATGTTATTTGCATGGAATCCAGATCTCCAACAACCAGCTAACTGGTGTTTAAATCGCAGCCAAAATCAACATTACAAAAACTCCATACGGGATGCTCCAACCAGGTAATTTCATATCTGACTGCCCAGAGACATTCCTTTTATGGAAGTCCCGTTAAAATGGAAACAAAATGTAAGGGAATGAAAATAGCCATTAATTCCATATTTACTAAAGTCGTTTTATTGGCCTTAAGATACCTTCCCTATTCCTTTTCCATAATTTTGGGAACTAATTCTTTTCGTTTCTTTATTGCTTTGTTTCCCTTTGAACGCAAATCGCTGCCAGATTCAACAGATCCCATTCCAAGAACACCTGAACCACTAGTGTTTCATGTTGCAAATGTTTTCCAAAAAGAAAACAATAAAAATAAAATTAAAAAATGAAAAGAGGGTATATAAAAATAAAAATAGAATAAAAGAATTGAAAAAAAAGATGAAAAGAACCCTATGAAGAGAATAAGAGTGAAAGTTATGCAAATTCAAATGCCACTAGGAGAAAAATATTTTTGTTTTGAAAAATAAATTAGGAATTGTGTGTCTCTTGTTTTAAATTCCACAATCATAGATATTTGTTTGAACCATACAATATAATCATGGTGAAACAAATCTGAATTTTTGTTGTTAGACTAGAGAATAATTTAACCAAATTGTTTAAACTTGGTTAAAATTAGGTAGATAGGTCAAGAAATTGATCCAATTGTTTAAGTTGGATTAATAATTTAAGTTTGAAGGTTAGAAATTACATTAGGATAAATATCTCCTCCAAAGGAAAATAAGGAGGGTCTACACATTTAAATGTACCCTTGCTTTGTAGAAGATATGCCTTTCTTTAAAAGATTACGATGAAAAAGATTAAAATTTTATTATTCATGTTTTACAGAGATATAGGTTTTGTCCTAACTTTTTGTGCTTATAAACGAAAGTGAAAAATGACAACATGTTATGTCATCTAGAGGATAAATGGTGGGCCCAATCTAATTTGTGGGTCCTTCATGTTGGTAATCCATAGTCCTCAATTATTTTCGGCCCCCCTCGCCCTTGCTAACTTTATCGGTGGAGGGGGGTCTGAAAAGGTAGTTTCACTCATCTCGACCCCACCTTATTTGTCACCCTCTCATTCTTTTGCAACCCCCCTCGCAATACCATATACCACTCTCCACCCTTCTAAAAACTACCTAACCGTCTCCTTCCAACCAACAGTTCCCTACACCTACACCACTAATCCCTCCACGAAACTTGTCTAATAATTTTCCATACTCGTTATGAATCTAACGTTCCTCTAAGTTACCATTAAAACTCGTAATGGTGTTGCACATTTAACGAATGATTACTTAATCATAAAAATCTCGTTATCCATTACTATTACACCCTTTTCTGAATCTCATCCTATGATGTTCAGTTCTATTTTCTCAATCTCAATTAATAGAGTTAAATTGTCTTAACATTGAGCAAAGAACTAGGGGGTAGTAGTAGTAGCTTCACCATCATCATGAACCTCCATTGTCAAACTTTTCCTGAGTAAATTGCACAAATCTTCAGCCTTTTCCAAATTGCTTCGAAATTCCCAACATGTCTCCCAAGAGCAAAACCAATGTTAATAATGAAATTCCTATAATTCCCCATCAGTTAACCATGATCACTTCCCCCTCACTGACAAAGACTATAAAATCTAAGAGCCGAAGTGTGAATTTGATTTATTCAAATTACACAGCTAGCTCCAAGACATCTTCCTTAACCAGAGCAACATTGTCCTCCGGGAATCCAATGTACGTATCTACATCCTTCCCCAAACCCATCGCTTCCCCGAATTTGTCCTCAAATCCCAAGCTTGTTACTTGCCAAACTAGAGAGCCAATGTGGCCCGCAATGGTGAGATTCTATTCACAATCACCCCTTAGTCAATTAACCAAATGTTGCAGATCCCTCAAAATGATTCCACTATTCCTTTCTCAATGGAATCCCTGAATGAATTATATCGGAAGTTTACCTTTTCCTAGATATCTAAGATTTTTGACATCTTCCTATCTGAATATGTCCACCTCCCAAAAAATAATCCACCATATCCCTCCTCCACTTTCCCATAAAAAGCTAATCAAATCATTTCCTTACTCTCATGTTTATTGGGGTATTATTCAGATCAATGGATATATGAACCTATTTTAGGTTTTCTATCGATTTTCTCCAATGAAGAAAATCCCTTTATAATTTTCAATCTTAGCTAGTTCCTTCATAGCACAATTCATGAACAATTCCTTAAGATTCAAACTAAAGGAATGTTAAAATGTGCCTCTATTATTGTGTATATGTTTCTATTTTATCAAGGAGGCAAGTTCCCATTTGTAGTACAAGAACTGAATGAACAAGGGTAGCCACAGTCAGTCAACTTTTTTACTTCCATGCCAACAAGTGATCTAGGTGGCTCTAGGGACATGCAAGAGACAAAGAGGGCTTAGGAAGATCTAAAATCAAAGTGATTGGAATGCATTCAAATGAAGAAAAAAGTGTAGATCTTGTCATCCTAATTGCAATGGTGTGAATGGTTCGTCAATCTCAGCTTGTATGAGGTAGAACAAGTAAGTCAAAGTTTTGGTCAAAGTTGGGCTTTGGGCCAAGATTAAGTGTCCTACAATTTTACTAACTCTCAGGGATGAAACCTAGCTACTGAAAGATGAATTTGTTGGATCGTTAATTTATCTAATATCCCTTATATAAGACAAATTCAAAAATTTTCTATTATTTAATAAGAAAAGAGTACATTACACAAGAGGCAGGCCATCGCCCCCACAACCTCCACTAGAAGTTGAAACCACATATCAATTTTTTTATTAAAAAAATAGGGTCGGCGGCCATGACCCCACTAGACCCTCCAACCTCCATACCCAAACATTATATAAATGCCTCTTTTGCTATATCTCATTTAGTAATGCCTCTTTTAGTGTACCTTATTAGCACTTGGAATAAGCTCCTACAACACTTTCAAGCTTTTCCCAATTCTCTCTCTATGTTCCTACCTCTCTCTATGTTCCTACCTGATAATTAGAAAAAAGGTCAAAACCATCTTGAGAGTACTAAAAGATTTGAAACAGAAAAGGAGTTTCACAACAAAAAATAGAATATTTTCTCACCCGTTCCGCTACACTATGAGGATCCATAGCTTGACCTATCCGAGCCCTTACATGAATCCTTGGAGAACCATTCAAATCTTCTCCACCAGTTGACAAATCAACATCACCCATGTCTTGCGAATGATTTCTGATATCCTGTTTCTAGCGATAGACTTATAGAGCTTCTATATCACAAGCTACCCAAGACAATTATTCTCTTAAAGAGCTTCCGTATGACAAGCTACCCAAGATAGTTCTCTTCTTATAGCACCCCTTTTTCACCATTAACAAAACCTCAATTTCAAATGAAGGAAAATTTTTGTGAGGACAAAGTTAATCTCTTTTCTCATAAAAACCAACTTTTTGTTGAGAATATTCAACTACTTATTGCAAATAGTCAACATAAAAGTAAGTTTTGACCCAAAACACTTTGTCCATTTTAAATTAAAATTAAAATAATTATTATTTTTATATATACAAAATAAATATTGACAGTGTCAACCATAAAAAAAATTAATTTATTTCAATTTATAAAATGAAAATTGACCCTCTTAATGATAAAAAAAAATATTTTAAAAAGGATATACTTCATAAAATTATTGTAAAAATAAAAATAATTACAACGTAAGGCGTTGCCTTTGATTTAAGTTTTAGACTATCAAAATAAGCTCTACCATTAGATACAAAACCAGTAAAATTAATTATCTCATAGTTAGAATTACATATATGTGATACAACCAAAATATATCCACAAGAAATCGTGTTCACCTCGAAGTTATATGTGATAGAACCAACATATATACGCAACGAGTGTTCACCTGGCATCCTCTATAAACTCTCAGAGTATGGAAACAAATCTTAACAGTAATGGTTGTAATTGTTTTCAAAATGAAATTTCATGCTTGTGGGATTGATGTGAGGGATCGACGACTCTCGTGTTGGGTTCTTGGGCTATCTGGATTTACACGGGCACCGAAGAATTTCAATCTCTTATCAGATGGATTTGAGGGATCGGATGTTGGGGTCTTGTGCTTCTTGTGTTGTCTCAGTTCGCCGAAGAATTTTTAGCTTTTTGTTTAGGTGGTTGGGAATTATTTTAAATTTTGTGTCTGTGTGGATGGCTAGTGGCTGGTGGGTTGCAGATGATTTTTTTGGATCGAATGATCTTATTATTATTATTGATTTCATGTCAAAAAGTTTGAGTTTCTGGTTTTTTCTGCACGAAAAAACTAAATATTTGTATTAATATTAATGATAATACATACATTGACTAAATATTATAACTATGCAATAGCCTGAAAATAACATTGAAAAGATGATGTATTCCCACATAGAAACTGACACAAAAGTTCTAGAATACACTTGATGGAAGGCTATGTGGAACACATATGAGATTGAGCTCAAAAATGATTAAAAAAATACAAAGAATGTTGTGTATAAAGGAAGAAAATAGCAGTATTGTTTGAAACTGAACTGTATGCATAAGACATATATAAAATTTACCAAAATTCCCCCAATTGTCACTATATGCCTTGAAGATGGAAATCCTAGATCTAGTAGATATTGTTGTCCACCTTTATCTGCACTCTCCGTAAGCCTTGGGGCAAGGATAGAACCAATTTTGATAAGGCATTAGCCTTTTTGTTTTTGTGCCTGTCTATATGGGATATATAAGGCATTAGCCTTTTCGTTTTTGTGCCTGTCTATATGTGATATATAATAGTCCTTCCTCATCCTCCATATTGCTGCTATCTTTTCCAACCATCCAGCAAGGTGGATGCCTTTTACTTGTTTCTTTGACAGAAAATGATTTGTAATTACCTTAGAGTCTCAGAAGATTTGGAGTTTTGGAATAAAAGGGAAATTGCTGAAAGTGAGGAGACCAGCTAATGCCACAGTTTCAGCTCTATTTTTTGTTCCCGGGCCAGCATTCCAACATATTTCTATAGCTTGTGCATTTTCTATACTCATGAAAACACCACATGCACAAATACCTTGTTGGGTAGCACCCTCAAAATATGCACATGAAGTTGACAAAACAGATGATGACTTGGATCTACTACCACTCACATTCCTGTAGATAGAAAATTCGTAATTCCTTCCCTGAATGTTGCTATCCTTTCCATGTATCAAGGGCATAGTACTGGGAAATTATAGAATCAGTTACAGAAGAGCTAATATCCACCCTTGAGCTAAATATTTTGTCATTCCTCCATTTCCAAATGCCCCAAATAACCAATAAAGAAATGGCTCTCCATTCTTTCTTCATAGTTCCTACTCATTCTAAAAGTGTTTATATGCTCATGTATTATTGCAATCCACAGTTGTCTGCTTGAATTTTGTTCGCAAAGATTTGCACCATAGTGAATCGAAGTTTCTTCATTACATATCTCATTTTTCCTTTTTGTTTTTAATTTTTATCTATCACGCTGCGTTTGGATAAATTTTGGCGACTTTCACCAAATCGACTCGAATATTTTTCTTTTCTTAATATATTAGCACATTGAGAATTAAAAAATAATCATCAATTTCTCTCTCGCTATTGATTAGTTATGTTCTCTTATAATTAACAGGCCACCCATTTCAGCTTAACTATTTGTACGTATAAACATAAAGGAAAGGAAATTTGATTTTCCTTAACAAAATTGATTTGACATTTTAATATTGATCCATATTCAAAGCTTTAGGATATAGTTATCACATTATCTATAAATTTGTTGTATTCTGTAACAGTGAAAAGATGAGTGATGGCATGCAAATAGCTTTAACTTTGTATTCACGTTAATAGTATTAATGCCAATATCTTCCTCCAAAATTATAACCATCATGAATTTGCACGGCAGTGACAAAAGGCCTACTCTATTTGTCATTTTTAAGGCTTAAAAAAAGGTCGGTTAAAAGTTTCACTTTGAAGAAAGATTGCGCGGCAGTGACAAAAGGCCTACTCTATTTGTCATTTTTAAGGCTTAAAAAAAGGTCGGTTAAAAGTTTCACTTTGAAGAAAGATTGGAATTTCTTTGAAGCGACTCGTCTTTCTCATGACAGTGAAAGAGTCCACTAGTGGGAATGAAAAAATACGTTGCAAGTCATAGGAATTCGTTGTATCTGCCACAGATTTTTCCCTTCTTTTATTAAAGAACCCTCGCTGGACTGGCGAGTTGAACCATTCTTGGCTTTAGGGTTGTGAGTATACATTAATTAAACAATATTCCAAGTTTTCCATTTGACATTAACTTTTAGCTTTATTGAAGCATGATTTCATCCACAAACAGAAACCAACTTAACCATATAGGGTTGTGGGTGACCATTAATTGAACTAGCATATAGGGTTATGTAATTAATTATTTTTTAATTAATAGTAAAATTATAATTTAAAAGATAATTGTAATTTAGTTAGTTTATTTGTGTACCACTTAACCATATAGGGTTATGGGTGACCATTAATTAAACTTGTGTATAGGGTTATATAATTAATTAGTTTTTAATTAATAGTAAATTTATAATTTAAAAGAAATTTATAACTTAGTTTATCTCCTTTCTTTCAACTCATACAATTTTTTTTTTAAGGATCATACCATGTTTATTTATTTTTTAAAATAGATTTATATTGTATTTCATTTTTTAGTTTTAGTTAGTTATATTTGAATATTTTTGAAATTGTGTGACTTTTATAAGATATTGTTATCTTGTATAATTTTATTTTATTAATTATATATAAATCAAAATTTTAACATAATGTGATTTTTATATTTCATTTTTTTCCTAAACTTTAAACCTTAATACCAATTAAATTGGATACCAATTAAATTATTCCTATTCTAGGTAATATACAATCTTTTATCCTTTATGTTTTTTTTAATATCACATTTTCTTATTCTTTTATAAATAGGTTTCATGGTTCTAAATTTAGTTTTAGTTCCAAATACTTATTATTTCTCTTCTTATGTTCATGTGTATAACTTATCATTGATTCAATTTACTATTTCTTTTGTTATGTTCATGTGTATGACTCATCATTGATTCAATTTTACTATTTTTCATTAAAGAGAGTGTTTTTAATTTCCTCTTTTATTAATTAGGTATATTTTATCTATTTTTATCATACATTTACATTTTTACTACATTATTTCTTTTGTTATGTTCATTTGTATGACTCATCATTGATTCAATTTTACTATTTTTAGTTTTTTGTTTAAAAAAAATGTTTTTAATTTCCTCTTTTATTAATTAAGTTTAATTTTATCTATTTTTATCACACATTTACATTTTCGCTCAAATATTTCTTTCTTTTGTTATGTTCATGTGTATGACTCATCATTGATTCAATTTTACTATTTTTAGTTTTCTTTTATAAAAAAAGTCTTTTTAATTTCCTCTTTCATTAATTAAGATTATTTTATCTATTTTTATCACAATTACATTCATGTGTATGACTCATCATTTATTCAATTTTACTATTTTTAATTTTCTTTTATAACAAAATGTTTTTAATTTCCTCTTCTATTATTATCTTATACATACACCTTCACATTCATATAAATAAAAAATAAAAATTAACTAAATTATAATTTTAGATTACTCTTATTATAAAATTAATGTCACCTTCTTCACCTTCTTCTTCACTTCTCATCTCCTCCTTGTTTACCAATGAGGAGTGTAAAACAATCATCATTTGTTTACATGTACAATATTCATTATTGTGATCTTCATAATGGTGACATGAATACACACTCGATCATTAAAAAGCTCCAAAGATTGATTGACTAATTCATAGAACTATTGATCATTTGTTTTCCTTTTAAATAGAAAATATGATTTTTTATAATTATTATTTAATCATAATTTTTAATTCATTACCCTCAAATTTAACTTTAATTTTTTATTTTATTATGTAACATTAATTTTTAAAGACTTATTTTAACATAGAGACAAAATAAAAATTTTCACCAAGATACAATTTCAATTTCAAGCAAGAATGTGTTTTTTGTATTCTTAATTTCAATTTCAAGCAAGAATGTGTTTTTTGTATTCTTAATGTATAAATTAATTTGACTCACTAAAAAAAGAATCTTTGCCACATTTTGATTAAAATTAATGAGAAAAATGTCTTGGAAAATATCATTTCAGGTATAAGATCAACTATGTCATTTTTAAACCTTCATCTCAATTTCAATTTTAATCAAGAATGTGATTTTTTGCATTTTTAATGCATAAATTAATTTGACACCCTAAAAAAATATCTTTGCCCAATTTTGATTAAAATTAACCAGAAAAATGTCTTGGAAAATGTCATTTCAGGTATAAGTTTTCATTGTAAACACTATATTACTAAATATGTCTTTAAATTTTATTTTGCACTGTCAAACATTAATTATAAATTATGGACCCAAATCATTTAACATTTACACCTTCCATAATTATTATTTAATTTAAAATCATAAACTCTAAACCCTTAGTTTTCCATTTTATCTTATCATTTTTAAAATTAACAAGAAAAATATCTTGAAATGAGTATAAACTAGACTATGACATTTTTAAACCTTCATCTTTAGCATTTCAATGCAAATACTGTATTGCTAGATATGTCTTTAAACTCTATTACACTAACTGTATTTTTTTCACCCAAATCATTTAACATTTCACCTTCCATCATTATTATTTAATCTAAAATCATAAACTCTAAACCCATAGGTTTCCATTTTATCCTATAATTTTTTAAAACTAAAATCACTCTATTACTTAATATTTCTTTAAACTTAGCTATAATTTTTTCACCCAAATCATTTAACATTTCAAGTTCCATCATTATTATTTAACCTAAAATCATAAACTCTAAACCCTTAGTTTTCCATTTGTTGGCTTTAGGGTTGTTAGTATCCATTAATTAAAAAATATTCCAAGGTTTCTATATGACATTAACTCTTAGTTTTATTGAAGCATGATTTGACCCACAAACAAAAATCATATAAGGTTGTGGGTGACCATTAATTAAACTAGCGTATAGGGTTATGTAATTAATTAGTTTTAATTAGTAGTAAAACTATAATTTAAAACATAATTGTAATTTAGTTAGTTTATTTGTTTACCACCTAACCATATAGGGTTGTGGGTGACCATTAATTAAACTTATTATGTAATTAATTAATGTTTAATTAATAGCAAATTTATAATTTAAACAAAAGTTATAACTTAGTCTATTTATTTTTAATTAATAGTAAAATTATAATTTAAAATAAAGTTATAACTTATATGTTTCCTTTACACCGATACAATTTTTTTTTTAAACATCATACCATCTTTATTTATATTTTAAAATAGATTCGGATTATATTTAATTTTTTAGTTTTAGTTAGTTATCTTTAAATATTTTTGAAATTATGTGAATTTTATAACATAGTTTTATCTTCTATAATTTGATTTTGTTAATTATATATAAATTATTTTTTAGCTTAATGTATTTTTTTTACTTCATTTTTTGCTAAAATTTAAACTTTAATACCAATTAAATTGGATACCAAATGATTCCTATCTTAAGTAACATACAATCTTTTACCTTTTATGCTTTTTTTAATATCACCTTTTTTTATTCTTCTAATTTTATTTATTTATTTTGGCATTGTTATTATTTCTCAGGTTAAGTTCATGTGTATAACTTATCATTGATTCAATTTTACTATTTATTTTGTTACGTTCATGTGTATGCTCATCATTGATTCAATTTTATTATTTTTAGTTCAAGTATTTTTAATTTTCTTTTTTTATTAATTAGGTTTATTTTATCTATTTTTATCACACATTTACATTTTCACTCCACTATTTCATTTGTTATGTCCATGTGTATGACTCATCATTGAGTCAATTTTACTATTTTAGTTTTATTTTATAAAAAGTGTTTTTAATTTCCTCTTTTTTTTCACTTCTGGTTCACGGATATTTGGGTCAATGGTTAGCCGCTACATCCACGGTTGTTCAACACTGAGTGGACGCACCCCAAGGCATCAACACCCCTCGGCCTATTTACTGACCTAACCCCAAGATCTTTGGGGATGTTTTTAATTTCCTCTTTTATAATTAGGTTAATTTTAATTTTAATTTTATTTATTTTTATCACACATTTACATTCATGTGTCTGACTAATCATTGATTCAAATTTACTATTTTTAGTTTTCTGTTATAAGAATGTGTTTTTAATTTCCTCTTTTATTAATTAGGTTTATTTTATCCATTTTTATTACACAGTTACATTCATGTCTATGACTCCTCCCTGATTCAATTTTAGTATTTTAGTTTTCTTTTATAACAAAATGTTTTCAATTTCCTCTTTTATTATTAGTTTATACATACACATTCACACTTGAAAAATAAAATTAACTAAATTATAATTTCATATTATTGTTATTATAAAATTAATTTCACCTTCTATCTCCATTGTTTAGTAATCATGATTGTTTTACTAGTACAATATTCATTATTGCGATCTTCATAATGGCGACATGAATAAACACTGGATGATTAAAAAACTCCCAAGATTGATTGACTAATTCTTAGAACTATTGATCATTATAGTAAAATGGTGTTTTTTTAAATAAAAAATATGATTTTTTATCATTATTATTTCATCACAATTTTTAATTCACTATTTTTAAATTTTAATTTTAATTCATTACTTTTAAATTTAAATCTAATTTTTAATTTTATTATGTAATATTAATTCTTGAATATCTAGTTTAACTTATAGACAATTTTTTTTAGAGAGATACAATTTCAATTTCAAGCGAGACTGTGATTTTTTGCATTTTTAATGCATAAATTAATTTGACATCCAAAAAAAATATCTTTACTGGATTTCCATTAAAATTAACCAGAAAAATGTCTTGAAAAATGTCATTTTAAGTATAATATTTCAATGTAAATAATGTATTACTAAACATTCCTTTAAACTCTATCTTGAATCCTCAAACATTGATTAAATTTTTTCACCCAAATCATTTAACATTTCACCTTCCATCATTATTATTTAACCTAAAATCATAAACTCTAAACCCTTAGTTTTCCATTTTATCCTATAATTTTTGAAAACTAAAATCACTATTACTATCCTCAAACATTAATTATAATTTTTTTTAGGCAAATCATTTAACATTTCACCTTCCATAATTATTATTTAACTCAAAATCATAAACACTAAACCCTTAGTTTTCAGTTTTATGGTATAATTTTTGAAAACTAAAATCATTGTGTTACTAAATATGTCTTTAAACTCTATTTTGAATCCTCGAACATTAATTATAATCTTTTCACCCAAATCATTTAACATTTCACCATCATTATTATTTAACCTAAAATCATAAAGTCTAGACCCTTATTATCCTATAATTTTTGAAAACTAAAATAACTTTACTACTAAATATGTCTTTAAACTCTATTTTGAATCCTCAAACATTAATTATAACTTTTTCACGAAAACCATTTAACATTTCACCTTCCATCATTATTATTTAATCTAAAATCATAAACTCTAAACCCATAGGTTTCCATTTTATCCTATAATTTTTTAAAACTAAAATCACTCTATTACTTAATATTTCTTTAAACTTAGCTATAATTTTTTCACCTAAATCATTTAACATTTCAAGTTCCATCATTATTATTTAACCTAAAATCATAAACTCTAAACCCTTAGTTTTCCATTTGTTGGCTTTAGGGTTGTTAGTATCCATTAATTAAAAAATATTCCAAGGTTTCTATATGACATTAACTCTTAGTTTTATTGAAGCAGGATTTGACCCACAAACAAAAATCATATAAGGTTGTGGGTGACCATTAATTAAACTAGCATATAGGGTGATGTAATTAATTATTTTTAATTAGTAGTAAAACTATAATTTAAAACATAATTGTAATTTAGTTAGTTTATTTGTTTACCACTTAACCCTATAGGGTTGTGGGTGACCATTAATTAAACTTATTATGTAATTAATTAATGTTTAATTAATAGCAAATTTAAAATTTAAACAAAAGTTATAACGTAGTCTATTTATTTTTAATTAATAGTAAAATTATAATTTAAAATAAAGTTATAACTTATATGTTTCCTTTACACGGATACAATTTTTTTTTTAAACATCATACCATCTTTATTTATATTTTAAAATAGATTCGGATTATATTTAATTTTCTAGTTTTAGTTAGTTATCTTTAAATATTTTTGAAATTATGTGAATTTTATAACATATTTTTATCTTCTATAATTTGATTTTGTTAATTATATATAAATTATTTTTTAGCATAATGTTATTTTTTTATTTCATTTTTTGCTAAAATTTAAACTTTAATACCAATTAAATTGGATACCAAATGATTCCTATCTTAAGTAACATACAATCTTTTATCTTTTATGCTTTTTTTAATATCACCTTTTTTTATTCTTCTAATTTTTTTATTTATTTTGGCATTCTTATTATTTCTCAGGTTAAGTTCATGTGTATAACTTATCATTGATTCAATTTTACTATTTATTTTGTTACGTTCATGTGTATGCTCATCATTTATTCAATTTTATGATCTTTAGTTCAAGTATTTTTAATTTTCTTTTTTTATTAATTGGGTTTATTTTATCTATTTTTATCACACATTTACATTTTCACTCCACTATTTCATTTGTTATGTTCATGTGTATGACTCATCATTGAGTCAATTTTACTATTTTTGTTTTATTTTATAAAAAGTGTTTTTAATTTCCTCTTTTTTTTTTTCACTTCGGTTGTTCAACACTGAGTGGACGCACCCAAAGGCATCAACACCCCTCGGCCTATTTACTGACCTAACCCCAAGATCTTTGGGGATGTTTTTAATTTCCTCTTTTATAATTAGGTTAATTTTAATTTTAATTTTATTTATTTTTATCACACATTTACATTCATGTGTCTGACTAATCATTGATTCAAATTTACTATTTTTAGTTTTCTGTTATAAGAATGTGTTTTTAATTTCCTCTTTTATTAATTAGGTTTATTTTATCCATTTTTATTACACAGTTACATTCATGTCTATGACTCATCCTTGATTCAATTTTAGTATTTTAGTTTTCTTTTATAACAAAATGTTTTCAATTTCCTCTTTTATTATTAGTTTATACATACACATTCACACTTGAAAAATAAAATTAACTAAATTATAATTTCATATTATTATTATTATAAAATTAATTTCACCTTCTATCTCCATTGTTTAGTAATCATGATTGTTTTACTAGTACAATATTCATTATTGCGATCTTCATAATGGCGACATGAATAAACACTGGATGATTAAAAAACTCCCAAGATTGATTGACTAATTCTTAGAACTATTGATCATTATAGTAAAATGGTGTTTTTTTAAATAAAAAATATGATTTTTTATCATTATTATTTCATCACAATTCTTAATTCACTATTTTTAAATTTTAATTTTAATTCATTACTTTTAAATTTAAATCCAATTTTTAATTTTATTATGTAATATTAATTCTTGAATATCTAGTTTAACTTATAGGCAAAATAACATTTTTTAGAGAGATACAATTTCAATTTCAAGCAAGACTTTGATTTTTTGCATTTTTAATGCATAAATTAATTTGACATCCAAAAAAAATATCTTTGCTGGATTTTCATTAAAATTAACGAGAAAAATGTCTTGAAAAATGTCATTTTAAGTATAATCTTTCAATGTAAATAATGTATTACTAAACATTCCTTTAAACTCTATCTTGAATCCTCAAACATTGATTAAATTTTTTCACCCAAATCATTTAACATTTCACCTTCCATCATTATTATTTAACCTAAAATCATAAACTCTAAACCCTTAGTTTTCCATTTTATCCTATAATTTTTGAAAACTAAAATCACTATTACTAAATAAGCCTGTAAACTCTATTTTGAATCCTCAAACATTAATTATAATTTTTTTTAGGCAAATCATTTAACATTTCACCTTCCATAATTATTATTTAACTCAAAATCATAAACACTAAACCCTTAGTTTTCAGTTTTATTGTATAATTTTTGAAAACTAAAATCATTGTGTTACTAAATATGTCTTTAAACTCTATTTTGAATCCTCGAACATTAATTATAATCTTTTCACCCAAATCATTTAACATTTCACCATCATTATTATTTAACCTAAAATCATAAAGTCTAGACCGTTAGTTTCCATTTTATCCTATAATTTTTGAAAACTAAAATAACTTTACTACTAAATATGTCTTTAAACTCTATTTTGAATCCTCAAACATTAATTATAACTTTTTCACCAAAACCATTTAACATTTCACCTTCCATCATTATTATTTAACCTAAAATCGTAAACTCTAAACCCTTAGTTTTCTATTTTACCCTATAATTTTTTAGAACTAAAATAATCATAAAATAAAAAAATGAAAATGAAAAAGACATTCTCAAAATTCCCACTTTGAACCCTTCACGTTCTATCATTATTCTTTAGTTTAAATCCATTAGCTCATAACTCTTATCACATTTATTTTTAGTTTTCAAAAGAAATTGACAATATAAACTAAATAAAAAATAAAATAAAACACAAATTATAAAAATTTAATATTGTGATATTTCTTAAATATAGGCAACTGAAAGAACTTGCATTAAAATTTATCAAATTTTAATTCGCAACATTTCATAAATATATCAAAAGACATTTCAAAAAGCACAAAAGTTAAGAAAAAGTTATTAACCGAAGAAATTGTGGCGACATTCACAATCATGATATAATTTTTCAAAAAATCTTGTAGAGGGAGTGTTTGAATAAGGTTTTCGATAGTGGAAATGAAAAATGTCGACACATAGAAGTTTAACAAATATTTACAAAATCCCTCACCACATAAAAGTTTAACCGATGTGGATTTAAAAAAAATATTGTCACATAAAAATTTAACAATTTTTTTTCAAAATATGGCTACAACTTTCTCCGGGAAAAAACATTCTGGTTACACTATGACATTGCTTCTCCTCGCGTCATCATTTTTCCTTAAGATTGATTCAGTTGTAGGATTCTCTATTAAGGGGTTATTTGTAGGATTCTCTAATTAGGGGAAAAAAACCATTAGGGGTAATTTCATATCTGGCTGCCAGGATACATTCCATTTATGGAAGGGGACCTGTTAAAATGGAAACAAAACGTAAGGGAATGAAAATAGCCATTAATTCCATATTTAGTAAAATTGTTTTATTGGCCTTAGGATACCTTCCCCTATTCCTTTTCCATAATTTTGGACAACGAAGATATTATCACCGAATCTGCTCCATCTGACTTATCGGTGGGAACTAATTCTTCATCTGAGAATCTGCTTCATCTGACTTATCGGTGGGAACTAATTCTTTTCCTTTCTTTATCGCTTTGTTTCCCTTTGAACGTAAATCGCTGCCAGATCCAACAGAGCCCATTCCAAGAACAACTGAACAACTAGTTGTAGTTTCTGTGTTTCGTCTGTCAATAGAATCTGGAGCCCTAGGTTTCGACCTTCATTAGATATGGTGGTTACCTGTGCAACTGGAATCCAACAGAGCCCTTTACTTTCCAAGTACTCAGTAGCTCCATTCATATCTGTCTCCATGAACTTCACAATATTGTTCTCAAACTCTGGGCCACCAGGTTGAACCAGAGCCGCTGATGCCTTGCAAACCGAAAAAAGATAGCATCAGCCGACAAACTAAAACAACACGTGCCTGTTCCAGTAATTTATATTACTAGTACCTCAGGTGCAACATTCGGAGTTAGAGGCCCAACTGAACCAACACTGCCAAGCTTACTCGCCCTGAAAACCTGCAGAACAGCGGAGCTTTGAAAACAAGCACTGAGCTTATAATAGGCTGCAGAAATTCAATCTTGCAAGAGATTGGGGAACAACCTTTATTTGCATCTGCAGAAGTTTGACATACTCAATTATTACATCCAGCATCCATGCTCTGTCCGTCTGCATATATAACGGCAAATTAGCAATCGTTCCATCAATGTTATATAAAGAACAAAATCAAAAGAACTTAAAATTACACAGTACCTTGGATTCAATCATGGCAGGGTATTACAATCACGGATAAATCAAGGTATGCTCTTACGATCAGGGATTTGCTATTCTATTACTCATATAAAACAGGAATACTTAAAAAAAATCACTAAAATAATACCTCATTTAGGAATGCCTCTTTTAATGCTCCTGCAATGTCACATCCCCCGATAACCTCGCAGGTAAATGTAGGGAGTTAGAATTTTTCTTTACAAATTACCACAAGTAAATAACCAATTCATTACTCCACAATCATCATTGCAATTAAACATAGTGTTCATTAACACATCAAATAAATTTCCATCAAGACAATAAGTTTCATAACCATGGCATGATCTTTAACCATCACTGTAATAACATAAACTGTGTAATGAATCCATGCATTCATTTCTTGATATCCTTAACCATGTTAGATAATCATGTACTAAGACATTATGGTTGTCACATCAAATAAAGAACCATCATCATTAAGGACCATCATCATCAACGGACACATAAGGCAATCACATCATTCACACCATAGAACACGGATATACCCTGGAAGCCCCGTAGGGTGAAAACCAGCAAACGTTTAATCTTATTATTAAACGCTCGTGAAGGTTTTCACCCCTCACTCAATGGCTTATAAGGGATTCCATCCCTTAACCATTGCTATTAAAATCATTACAATGAATTATCATTAAGCTATCACATCACTAGCTATAAGCTAATACAGTCTTCATGTAACCTTTTATTTACATACCGCCACATGCAATAATCCTTGTGGCATAATTGTACTAGCGATGGACAATACTGCAGCTTGACTTCATCTGCAAGGACGAATAATCCTTTTTCCTGCCATAACGTTAAACATCACTTTCCTTGGCACCATGTGCCATCGTTTCTTGTTAATGCAGTCATCAACAATCTTGGCAACAAGATTAGTTACAACATTATTCAAACAGTAATCAACCTCTAAAGAGTTCTTGTAATATCTACTCATGTGCATGAGCAAGCATGTCATAATAACAATCTTGATCTATATGTAGAGATATATTTTCTTTACTAAGAAAATAGCTTGAGTTCTCCTTATACACATTCACATAACAGATCATGGTGCATGTATAATATTAAAATATGCAAAGTAAAAGGCTTCGGCGAACCGTGTTATTAGTAGTCAAAAAGGACAACCAAATAAATTGAGCTTTACCAAGAACCTAACCGTGGAATTTAAATGGGTGTTTCCGCCTCTATAGATCAACCTTAACTAAGATCCCATCTTCGATCACAACCATTTATCCCTCGATGCAAGATCTCTTTATCTATCAAAGAAAGAATGATAACCGCTACAGCCGCGCACTAGGCTCTCTTAAAAGCAGTACACAATATCTTCTGCAACTAAGCTCTTCTGGATATCTTTTGCAACGGATGTCTTCTGGAGCTGATGCCCTCAGAAGAGAATACATACGTCTCTCTTCTAGAATGGAGGAGAATACATACGTCTGTCTTCCTCCCATCTCCCCGGCGGCATTGATCCCCGCCCCATCACACGCAATAGAAGTTCACTTCTATTGCCCATGCACATTCAAAGACAACCCCAAAAATTCAAATAAACGAACTGTTTTGGAAATATTACCTCCAACGATTACCCAAAAAACCCCCCGCAGCAATCCTCCATAAACATTTGGACTCCGCCCAAACCGCCCGGCAAAATCCGCCGAGGGATCATCTGCATCGTTTGCATTTCTCGAGCAAGGAACTTGAAGCTTATCTTCCATACAACGGAAGCTTGAAAGCCTCAGGAATTGGATTCCCAGCGAAAATATCAGAAATTGGATTTGTTCGTTTATCTCCAGGTTTTGGTTCTGCCCTTTCTCATACCGCAATGGCTTCCTTTAACTTGCATGCTCTCGCATCCCACGGAACAATGCACTGAAACTCACACCCGCGCTAATTGTGGTAGGTTCTCACTATTGATCTGGTGATCTGTCGAAGGATTCACCGACCATCTCACTGCAGAATACGTGAGGTAGGCCATTAACGATATTCTCCCACTGAATCCTTCCCACTCCTCTATCCGGCACTAGATATCATCAACCATATTTAATGCATGCAATCCACTTGATTACCATCATTCAGTTACCCCTAGAACTCGGGTGATGGCACTAACAAGTAGCGCAAGAAAAGCAAAAAGGAGTTCACCTGTCCAGTTTTCTGGTTTCCAAACCGCCATTAGCGCCACCTCCGCCGTTCTTTAATTGACAGCTTATGGGTAACAGGAATTAGTTCTCAAAACTAATTCGTAATCTTTTTTTTTTTAAGAATTACTATTTCGTAAATGAATAATTTACGCATAGGGATGTTACATACTCCCCCCCTTAACAGGAACACCGTCCTCGGTGTTCATCTTTTGGTGGAACTTTAGATTGTACTCAATGTATAATCATCTAATCCACACACAATGATGATCCTTCCTCTTTAGAATCCAAGATTCATTCCAATTAATGACAATAACTGAAATAGTAATGATATAATTATAAGAAATATCATTAGTTATAAGCATCAATAGTCATAAGCATTCGTAATTGCAAAATATGCAACTTTTAATCGCCACCACCTGGCCCTTATTCATTCATAATAAACAATTCTCTGTGTCAACTTACCATAACTTACCATCTTATGCTTGAAAATCATGAATACTTTCATGTAAGCACTTTAATAGTGGTTGGACAACTCTTCAACCCTCCATGGTAAGTAATTCCTAGAATATATGACTAACAGATTCAATCGCATTAGTCACTATATTTTGAGTCAAATGAAATACGTTTGACTAACAATCAATTGTACAATGCTAGATGATTCTAAATCACAGTACTTTTACAAGTACTTAAAGAGCACTAACACCAATCATCAAATGATAAATTACTGCTCACGTGCACACTGAACGAATTCTCACTAAAGACATCCGCAAAGTGCTTCTAGATGTACCCAAAGAGCACCTAGCTCTCTAATCATCAAAACAATCTATCACTGCATCAAGCAAAAACTGTCTTAGCTCCCACTAAGATGTTCACAAAATTAATAATAGAATAAAGGAATTAAAATTTCCAATTACTCCTTATTGAGCACTAAGCTCATTTCTTGTTAAATATGCATAACATATTTTACACAACTATATGTAAAATTCATTTCTAACATAACATATAGCTGATTAATTAATTCCTTTAGCCATGAGACCGCAATGGACTAAAGAATTCCCAACCCATGGGAACTGGTTTCCACAACCAAATCGAGTCATTTTCACATCCAGACAGTTTCTTTGATAGAGACCTTACCAGGTCTAACATGGAATTCCACTGACCAACCAGCTCAAGAATTCCAAGGAGAGTAAATCTGGGCAGACAAGTACCATCAACCCCTCCGGGCAGGTAGCTGCCATCAACCCAAGGCATTCCAGCCTTTCACAATCCGGGCAGACAAGTACCATCAACCCCTCCGGGCAGGTAACTGTCATCAACCCAAGGCATTCCAGCCTTTCACAATCTGGGCAGACAAGTACCATCAACCCCTCCGGGCAGGTAACTGTCAACAACCCAACTATCTGCAACTGTCTGGCATGTTAAATTTCTCTTTTATTACTCTTTCTCAAAGTAATTTACACAATGAACCATATGAACATTATCATTAGCACAACAAACATGCATGTATACCATGCATTCACACTTAACCCCCAACATGGGTCCACAACATCAAGATTGATGGGAAACATATCCATCATACACGTTGTATGCATGCAAATTTTCCAAATAACATAATTCATGCATATCATATAACATCATTCTTTCTCATTTATAATTGCATTTCACATTGCAGCAATTTATGTGATGAGTTTTCTTGTTGCCGTTAAGCTACCACTACTTAATCCCATCAGCAACGTTAGTTATAAATATGCATAAGTTAACACGTATTCCATTTCCAAGAATGTTCATGCATACAATATTGTCATGTATAAAAGCATATGCAAATACTCATTAATGTATAAATGTCAACAACAGTTGAGTTAATACTCTCAGCATTCCCAGTTTTTCCATAGTCTGTTGTTCCAATTCAAATCATCATTAATGGAGTATTGTCTTACGTTTACTATGGCTAGCTTTAGTCATGCATCGTTAGTGTAATTAAACATAATTTTCTCTAACATACAAGAACATAACTCTTATGTCACAGTGACTAATCTCTGTGCATACCTTTGCTTATCATATAAGCCCTTCTTTAATGTATGCAACACTTATTCCCTTCACTAGAAGACTACCATCATTTTATACAACAAACCACATACCTCTTTCTTAAAGGAAGTCATTTCAACCTCATTCTTCTATCTTCCGATGTGAGGGTTTCTCAAGATTCCCTTTCAAGAAATTATTAAAGATATCTATCTTTAGGCATAAAAATCAAGATACAAACACAAGGTTTACTTATCCTTTATGCATCAAAATCAAGCAATCAACACAGCTCATCCAACAAGACAATCTCTCCAAGAGATTATTATTTTCAAGGAAACTAACATGACCACTTTCTCTAAGTACACACAGAGTCATAATTCCAAAGTCACAATAGCTACCATTATGCAACATGTGTTCTCCTAGCACAATTACCTTACTTCAATGCACATAGTTCTTTTCACGAAACAAGTAAGGATTTTGGTTCTTGCATGAACACTATTCTAATGTGTCTTTAAGGAAAGGACCTCTATTCTTATTTTCAAGAAAATTCTCATAAAGTCCTTCATCTTCATACATGAAGTATGCACACTCTTCTAGAATGAAACTATATTTAAGTATATATATAATACACTCTTTCTTCAAGAAAGTTAGAAATGCATATCTATGTGCCTAGAAGTACATCCTTAGTTATCTTTTATCATGCATGTAATGCATAATCATTTCACTAGAACTTAGAAACTAACTAGAATCATAATGCAATTAGCATATATATATATATATATATATAGATATATATATATATATATATATATATATATATATATATATATATATATATATTCCAAGAAGCTTTTATCAAATAAAGATACATATTTTAATTCAAGCAATCTTGGCCACCTTCCATGCTATGTCCTCAGGACATTTATATACCTCATCCTCTTTTCTCAAGAAGATACTTTGGCTATATTTAGCAAGGATTTTATAGACAAGAGACAAGCATTCACACACAAGACTCACGTGGAGTCTTCCTAATAGGAACTACCTATTTGCTTTATCAAGAAAGTATATAAAATAATCAATCTTTAACTGCATGCCTTAACACATTTCCTTTGCCAAGAAAATCTATAAAAGAACCATTCTTTTACTGCATGCATTCAAATACTTTCTCATATAAAACATTCATACATGTTCTTCAAGAAAGTGAGCAAGATACTTATCTTATCCTTGGATCAACATGCATAACTAACAAATTAACCCACCTTTACCAGGAGCAATTACTCTACTTATGCATTTAGAAGCATAATCTCCTAAGTGTCACACATACACCAGAGTTACCACTTGATGCTAGATGCAACAACTATCATAACTCTACTATGTGACCATCTTGGAATAATGAGTTCAAGGAGACATTACGAAAATCATTAACATCAACACACATTTTCCAACTCCTTAAGCATGGTCAAAGGAATACTCATATGCACATCGAGTGCTATCTAGTCATCCCCAGACTTAGAGTCTTTTGCAAGATTCTGACACCCAAAGCTTGCGCTATCTGGTCATCACCAGACTTAGCGATTTCTTTTTCCCATCTTCGTCTGTCCCTACAGCACGGTCTTCTTCCTTCTCCTTGCTTCCTTTTCCTTTGGAAGCATCTATGGTTGGGGAAGGTAATTAGAGTTTACTGACAACTGTATTAACACAGGTTGTCTATTTATGAATAATTATCACATGTAATTATATCATGAATGGGTCCTAGAAATGTTACCCACTGAACATGCCTCTACCCTTAACTTCACACTGGAATGCAACATGCATAAGAAATCCATCATTCCCATAGTAGAGATAAATTCAACCATCATTAAATCGAGGCTCCAATGGTTTTTATCTCTCAACAAGTAATGATAAACACATACCATGCTAATGGATTTCACTTAATTAGAAGGTAATCATCATTAAAACTATTAGGACATAAGCATATACCATTCATCATGCATTCTCATGGTGAATAAAATTAAGAACTCTTGTCATAAACAGCTGGAACTATAACACAGAGAGAGTAAGAATCTTCACACACACCTTCCATGCATGTGACATCAATCAACTTCACTTGTTTATGAATTGTAGCAATCTTAGTCCCATTCACTTAATGCATATAAGTTCTATGGGTTAGTCATACAACACTAACCAATCTCAACTACCAATCGTCTTCATGCATCCATGACAAGACTGAATCAAAAGTTAGTTATGACAATCAAGTTTCGTTGCTTGACTCATTGCATGTTTTCAATATCTAAAGGGGTTCTTCCAATGTCCTTTTTAAAACAATTTTTCATCCTATTCAAGGATGTTCCCCTAATTTATATTCATGCATTGGCTCATTAAGTTTTGTTCATTGTAGCTTCAATTTTGTTCATTAAATGCATCATTGTTATTGCCATATTTGCAAATCAAACTTGGTAGTTGATTGTCACTTCGCTCAATGAGTGTTCAATATTGTTCATGAATGTAATGAGTACTCAATATTGTTCTTAGGTGTGACAAAAGTTTCATTGTCTTTTATCCTCATCAGGAATTTAACGTTATGAACGTAGTTATGCGACAACTTATTACTTACTACTTAAAGCAGTTATAAACATGAATCACACCTATCATGCCAAGAGTAGTGTACTACATAAATGAATATGTGAATGATTAAACTCATACCTGAGTTAATGCCTACTGATGGCGTACCTCAATATCCTTTCCGCTTACCAATTCCCAAAGGTGCCAGTACTGCAACCTTTCGCTCTGATACCACTTGTCACATCCCCCGATAACCTCGCAGGTAAAAGTAGGGAGTTAGAATTTTTCTTTACAAATTACCAAAAGTAAATAACCAATTCATTACTCCACAATCATCATTGCCATTAAACATAGTGTTCATTAACACATCAAATAAATTGCCATCAAGACAATAAGTTTCATAACCATGGCATGACCTTTAACCATCACTGTAATAACATAAACTGTGTAATGAATCCATGCATTCATTTCTTGATATCCTTAACCATGTTAGATAATCATGTACTAAGACATTATGGTTGTCACATCAAATAAAGAACCATCATCATTAAGGACCATCATCATCAACGGACACATAAGGCAATCACATCATTCACACCATAGAACACGGATATACCCTGGAAACCCCGTAGGGTGAAAACCAGCAAACGTTTAATCTTATTATTAAACGCTCGTGAGGGTTTTCACCCCTCACTCAATGGCTTATAAGGGATTCCATCCCTTAACCATTGTTAGTAAAATCATTACAATGAATTATCATTAATCTATCACATCACTAGCTATAAGCTAATACAGTCTTCATGTAACCTTTTATTTATATACCGCCACATGCAATAATCCTTGTGGCATAATTGTACTAGCGATGGACAATACTGCAGCTTGACTTCATCTGCATGGACGAATAATCCTTTTTCCTGCCATAACGTTAAACATCACTTTCCTTGGCACCATCTGCCATCGTTTCGTGTTAATGCAGTCATCAACAATCTTGGCAACAAGATTAGTTACAACATTATTCAAACAGTAATCAACCTCTAAAGAGTTCTTGTAATATCTACTCATGTGCATGAGCAAGCATGTCATAATAACAATCTTGATCTATATGTAGAGATATATTTTCTTTACAAAGAAAATAGCTTGAATTCTCCTTATACACATTCACATAACAGATCATGGTGCATGTATAATATTAAAATATGCAAAGTAAAAGGCTTCGATGAACCCTGTTATTAGTAATCAAAAAAGACAACCAAATAAATTGAGCTTTACCAAGAACCTAACCGTGGAATTTAAATGGGTGTTTCCGCCTCTATAGATCAACCTTAACTAAGATCCCATCTTCGATCACAACCATTTATCCCTCGATGCAAGATCTCTTTATCTATCAAAGAAAGAATGATAACTGCTACAGCCGCGCACTAGGCTCTCTTAAAAGCAGTACACAATATCTTCTGCAACTAAGCTCTTCTGGATATCTTCTGCAACTGATCTCTTCTAGAGCTGATGCCCTCAGAAGATAATACATACGTCTCTCTTCTGCAATGGAGGAGAATACATACGTCTGTCTTCCTCCCATCTCCCCGGCGACATTGATCCCCGCCCCATCACACGCAACAGAAGTTCACTTCTATTGCCCATGCACATTCAAAGAAAACCCCAAAAATTCAAATAAACGAACTGTTTTGGAAATATTACCTCCAACGATTACCCAAAAAACTCCCCGCGGCAATCCTCCATAAACATTTGGACTCCGCCCAAGCCGCCCAGCAAAATCCGCCGAGGGATCATCTGCATCGTTTGCATTTCTCGAGCAAGGAACTTGAAGCTTATCTTCCATACAACGGAAGCTTGAAAGCCTCAGGAATTGGATTCTCAGCGAAAATATCAGAAATTGGATTTGTTCATTTATCTCCAGGTTCTGGTTCTGCCCTTTCTCATACCGCAATGGCTTCCTTTAATTTGCATTCTCTCGCATCCCACGGAACAATGCACTGAAACTCACACCCGCGCTAATTGTGGTAGGTTCTCACTGTTGATCTGGAGATCTGTCGAAGGATTCACCGACCATCTCACTACAGAATACGTGAGGTAGGCCATTAACGATATTCTCCCACTGAATCCTTCCCACTCCTCTATCCGGCACTAGATATCATCAACCATATTTAATGCATGCAATCCACTTGATTACCATCATTCAGTTACCCCTGGAACTCGATTGATGGCACTAACAAGTAGCGCAAGAAAAGCAAAAAGGAGTTCACCTGTCCAGTTTTCTGGTTTCCAAACCGCCATTAGCGCCACCTCCGTCGTTCTTTAATTGACAGCTTATGGGTAACAGGAATTAGTTCTCAAAACTAATTCGTAATCTTTTTTTTTAAAGAATTACTATTTCGTAAATGAATAATTTACGCATAGGGATGTTACATGCAATGCTTTTAAGTTTTGTCCAATTCTCTCTCTCCGTTCCTGCCAGATAATTAGAAACTGTCTTGAGACTAAAAGATTTGAAACAAAGGAGTTTCAGAATATTTTCTCACCCGTCTCGAACAGCCCTTGCCCTTACACGGATCCTTGGAGCACCATTCAAAGCTTCTCCACCAGTTGACCTGTCAACATCACCCATGTCTTGCAACTGATTTCCTATATGCTGTTTCCAGCTATAGACTTACAGATCTTCTATATCACAAGCTATCGGAGAGACTTACAGAGCTTCTATATCACAAGCTACCTAAGACAGTTATCTTGTTACAGAGCTTCTGTATTACAGGCTACCCATACAGTTCTCTTCTTACAGAGCTTCTGTATCACAAGCTACCTAAGAAATCCCTACCCATACAGTTCTCTTCTTACAGAGCTTCTGTATCACAAGCTACTGAAGACAGCCCTCTTCTTACAGAGCTTCTGTACCACAAGCTACCCAAGGCAATTTTCTTCTTATAACATTGGCGGGTCACCATTAACAAAGCCTCACTTTCAAATGAAGGAAAATATTTGTTAGGACAAAGTCAATCTTTTTTCTGGTAAAATCCAACTATTTGTTGAGAATATTCAACTACTTATTGCAAATAGTAAACAGAAAAGTAGGTTTTCAGGGGAAACAATTCATCTATTTTAAATTAAAATTAAAATAATTTTTATTTTCTGTAATTTTTCTTCCTTGTCCGTACAAAATAAAGATTGGCCAGGTTAACCATAAAGAGAAATATTTAAAAAAGATATACTTTGTACATTTATTGTTAAACAAAAATAATTATTATTTTTATATATACAAATTAAAGATTTATCAACATTAAAAAATATTATTTTAATTAATTATGCCGGTAGGTATCTCACTATTAGAATCGGCAATTTAATCATTTTTTTAATTAATCTTTTTAATCAGATGGCCTGAATTGAAAGATGTGAGGTCACTAAATCAATTAATGAATTTCACAATAGTAACTTTCTTGCATGTCTAGAACACATGTTTAAACAATGTTTAAATTAGTCATTTAAAGAGCATGATTAAAAATTTACTGTGCATGTTATGTAGGATTAATAAAAAATGAAATAAAAAAATTAGTGTCGAACACCTTTTCTTCATAGTGCCTTTGAAAGTGGTCTCTTTGCATTTTGAAACGTATGAATGGTTGAAGCATAAGGACACGTTTTAATCCATTAGAATGACAATTCAAGAATTTATGCCCAACAATCATCCATAACCATGACAATGAGATATGTAGGGATAAATTCGAGTAATAAGGACACATTTCATGCATTAAAATGACGGTTGAAGCATTTATGCCCCATAATGATCAATAACTAGGACAATGAGCTATGTATGGCATTGATCTATGAAATATTTCTTTAATTCAATTAAGTACAATTGAAATATGAAATGTTCTACCTATTCGTATTCTCCTCCACCACGGGTTTTGAGTTTTTAGTTACATTACAAAAGTTCGAACCTCATACTATGGCCCATTTCACATATTATAATCAAATGCTTCGTGGATGCATGCATTTCTTTCTTAGCACTTAAGGTTTTTGGAATTGTTGACGGATAACTGAAATGTTGGCTTCTCTCGACTTCTATCTGGTAAAAAAGGTGGCAAATATCATTGCGTTTTTAATTGTTTCCAAGCTCTCACGCCTGTGTCTCATTGGTGTAGTTCATGTCTAATTGAATTATTCCCTACAAATTTTTCAGGTTTTAGCATTGGAGAAACGCTTTCTCAGTGATTGTCAAACGCTCCGTGGATGCATGCTTTTCTTTGTTAGCACTTAAGGTTGTTGGAATTGTTGGTCGAGAACTCGAATGCTCGCTTCTCTCGGCTTCTATCTGGTAAAAAAGGTGGTAAATCTCATTGCATTTTAATTGTTTCCAAGGTCTCGCGGCTGTCTCTGATAATTTGGTGTAGTTCCTATCTGATTGAATTATTCCCTGCTATTTTTTTATGTTTCAGCATTGCAGAAACACTTTTTTTGTGTTTGCATTTTTAATTGTTTCCATGCTTTCGCAGCTGTCTCTGATAATTTAGTGTAGTTTGTGTGTGATTCAATTATTCCTTACTATTTTTTCAGGTTTGGAAGGCCTTCAGAAATCGATCTTACAGGTATGTACAGTTTTTCTTCTCACGATATTTTTCCACTTTAATTCAAATGAGTTGACTAGCTCGTAGAAAAAAAATAAGGCAATCGATTGTGTATAAAATCTTCATGATATCAATGAGGCATAGAAAAAAGAAGGTTTTGGTCCTTTTTTTTAACGCTCTCCAAAAATTTATTGCTTCTATGGCGTTGATCATCTCGCGAAAGAGTCGAGACTTAAAACAACTTCACAACCTTTACAAAACCTTAAATCACACATATATAAACTTCCCCTTACCAAACCTTGGGTTACATATGTTTTTAACACATAAATCTCTTATCCACGCATATTTCCTTATAAACCATTTACAAAGGAAAATTCCTGCATAAACATACCTTTCTGCCTTTTCATACAACCTTGTCACATTTCCTAAGGTTTAACCTCATCGCAATCGGCCATCAGTCCTTCCACGGTCATACGTATATATATGTACCTTCATCGCCCCTTGCACTCTGATATACGATATCGGAGCATTAACATATGTTTTGGAATTAAAGAACTTTAACGAAAATATATGGATTACATAGGATACCCTCTCCAATTCATATATATAGCGGACCTCAAATTTTATAGATTCGCCTCTATTTGCCCCTCGGTTCTGGGCCTCTAAACCTTTCCATTGCGCACTCTGATCTGCGCTTCCTTCGATTTTGATTTGTGATCAGATCTTCACCGTCGATCCGATCTGTGATTTGACACTTGAGATTAAATTACGCGATTGCATATCGCTCAACCTCAATGCCATAGTCCTTCCACTTCCATACATCTATCTAATATCTTTACAGAAAGAGTCAAGACTTAAAACCACTGCACAACCTTTACAAAACCTTAAATCACACATATATAAGCTTCCCCTTACGGAATCTTTGCTTCCATGTGTTTTTAACACATAAATCTCTTATCGGCGCATATTTCCTTATAAACCATTCACAAAGGAAAATTCCCACATAAACATACCTTTCCGCCCTTCTATACAACCTTGTCATGTTTCCCGAGGTTTAACCTCATTGCAATCGGCCATCTATCCTTCCATGGTCATACGTATATATATGTGTCTTCATCGCCCCTTCCGCTCTTATATGCGATATCAGAGAGTTAACGTATGTTTTATCATTAAAGCACTTTGACATAAATATATGGATTACACAAGAAACACACTTCGAATCGTATATAGCTGATCTTAAATTTTATAGATTCACCACTATACGCCCAACGGTTCCGGGTCTCCAAGCCTTTCCATTGGGCACTCTGATCTGCACTTCCTTCGATTGCGATTTGCGATTAGATCTTGACCACGGATCTGATTCACGATTTGACACTTGGGATTAAGTCACGCAATTGCGTATCGTTCAAGCTCAATGCCAGAGTCCTTCCGCTTCCATACGCCGATTTTCTATCTTTACTGACCCGATAGGGATATAAACCATTCCCTATAATATTTCATGTCTAGAATTTGATTCCTATTGTGTATTTCACCGTTTATTTGTGTAATTGGGTTTTCTAGTTATGGGAGTTAAACTGTATAATGAGCCCACTGATGCGATATTTCTTCTTCCCATTTCGATTTGCGATCCAATGGTTCACATTAACTCACGCGATTGCGTATCACTCAACCTCAATACCAAAATCCTTCCACTTCCATACACTGATCTGATATCTTTACAGACCCCATAGGGATATAAACCATTCCCTATAATATTTCAAGTCCGGCACTTGGTTCTGACTGTGTTTTTCACCGTTTCTTAGTGTAATTTGGTTTTCCTCTTGGGGGAATTAAACTGTATAATGACCCCGCCAATGTGATATTTCGCCTTCCCGATTCAATCTCAGCTTTTGATCTTCTCAGATCTAACGGTTCCTCAGCATCAATCTTCACTCCTTCACTTGTTCCTTTTACTTAGAATTTATGCTAATTCTTCATTTTTTTCTCTTCTTTAAAGGTTTCGTCCCACTGTTATTTTACCGCACACTCTTCCTCCTAAGCTTTGATTGGTCCTTCTAATAGATTCAACAGCCCATCTCGATCCCCCTCTTTATGTATTCTCTATTTGATTGCTGCACTTCACTTGCACACACACACACACAAATATATATATATATATATATATATATATATATATATATACAGAATGATATAGTTAACTCATCTTCGACCATTCCATGCTTACACTTATTCAATTTGGGATTAAATCTCTAGACATATATATAAATCAATACATAATTACAAAGTAAGTGTAAGAAATACAATTTCTTTGTGAAACTTTATAAGTATTTCATCATTACTTATATTTCCTACATTTATACACAAAATATTAGTTTGGAAATCATAAGGTTCAACAATCTCAACTGTTGTTTCACATATCAGCTCTCCAAACTGAACTTCATTTCCTTCTTGCACAAAAGCTTGTTCCTGTGTTGTCACAGTTTCAAATACAAATGTATTATCAAATTCTTTCTGCTGCAATAAATCACTACTTCTCTCATTTAACAAACATTCTCCATCCTCCTTTACTTCAAAGTCTTTATCTTCTGAAAGTTATCCCTCCATACTTCTGACAACTCCAAAATATTGGTCAGCCTCTATAAAACACTCCTCTCGTAGTGTTCCTTCTCCCAAGTTTAAATTGTCTACATAGGTTCCTTTCTCCTTAACATCTTTCAGTAGACATCCTTCCTTCTTAGTGACTGTCTCAAAAACTTCCATGGCTATTTGCAGTGTGTCTATCATCATGGTGTATTCATGATCCTTTACTATGTTTTCAGTTAACATAGTCTCAACAAAATGGAAAATTGTGTGTTGTAAATTATGTATCTATGTTACTTTTAATTTTATGCAACATTAAATTCTTTTGTTGATATCAAATCCCTATTTTTTTCATTATTAGGTGATTTTACTATTTCATCATGGATCCAACTATTTGGAGTTCTCTTCCATTCAAAGTTCTTGAACTTGTCTCGCTGTGGCTCCATTTATCAGTTGTGATAAAGTGTGGCAATGATGCAAAAATTGGAAGAATTATTTGCAACACCCTTCTTTCTTTTTACGTTGCAAGAATGTGTCCATGAACCAATTTGGATTTCTCATTCATTTCCTCAATAGTGAAGACAATTGTTTTGCTTCCCAATACCTTAATCAGAATGGTCATATATATCAATTTCATTTGGGATTCAAAGATTCAAGATACAATGTCGAGTGTGTTGTTGGAGCAATGGTGGTTTTATCCTTACCAACAAAATGCTCCCAAACACAGAACTATTTTGTAGTGAATCCATTTACAAACGCATTTAAAAACATAGGGCTAGTATGAATTGGAGACTCGGGGTTCTTTTCATTATTGGAAAATGTAAGCCATAGAAAATATGACTGGGTTGTTCTAAAACATATTTATGATAGAATGCAGTCTGAATTTTATGTTTGTAGTAGTCTTGATAGGGTATGGCAAAGGGCTACTATTCCATTTGGTGGCACTTCACCCCCCAAGAATGTAGTGTTTAATAAAAGTAAATTGTTTTCACTGTATCTCGACAATGAGTATGAAGATTATCCTTGATACATGTATACAATCTACTGGTTTGACGTAATAGAAAATGAGTGGGGTTTTTCATTTGTTCCAATTAGTGACATACGTTGTATGTCATTAGCAATATACATGAATCAGTTGATATGCCTTGTCAATGATGGATCCATTTCTGTATGGTCAATTGAAGAATTAGATCATTTCCAATTTGGTCAACCATCTTTTGAATGAAGAATTGACTACTTTGAAGATGATTAGGGTTTCACATGGACGTTTTTGGAAGAAATTTCTGCAGATAAAAATAGCAAATGTCCTAGCTATCTTCCATCCCGAACAGTACATGGTTTGGTTCTTATGTGTAATTGTAGTGAAGTTCCTTTCCTATTATATGACATGGTAACTTGCATCTTTTCTCCAATAGATATTCATAATTCAACTAATGAGCATGTTGGCATTATGATTCTGGTATGGCTCTATGTTACAGGTGTTGTACTTGATGGCAACTCACTCAAGTGACAATGCTCTATTCAGGATCTCAAAATGTTGGAAATTAAGAGGTACGCAAGTGAATGGTTCAAAAGGTGCGGACCCGCAGGTACGCCGACCAGGAAGTGTGTTCATACCCGCAGGTTACCCGTTCTTGAGGTGCAAACCCCTAGTTCACTCACTTCAAGGCAAAGAAGCGCGCTCACGTGGCGTTTCTTATGTTTGGCCCATGGTATTTAGCCCGCCGTTCTTGATTCTATGGTTTTGGCCCGTGGTATAGGATCTAATTTAGCCCCGGTTTGGATCCCTTGTATTGGTTACTGATGGTTTTGTCCCGTGGTGTGAATAAGGGCTTGACTATAAATAGGGAAGGAGATCACTTGGCTAAAGTATCTTCGAAAGTTGAATATCTTAAGATCTGAATTTTGGGTTATCAGTTTAAAAAGCTAGATCTAAATCAAGGTAAAATTTGAAGGCGAATCTTTGCCAAGTCGAGATCTCTCGGGCGCATGATCAGATCTGTGGATCTGCTTGTCTATAATACATTGGAGGACTGTTAATTTTTCCCTAATCAGAGGTTCGCAGGCGATTGAAAGCGATATTGCGGGGGTACGCAGTACAGAAGAAGGCGCAGTGCGGGTATACGCATCGCAGCTAAAGGCGCAGTGTGGGGTACGCAGTATAGAGGGAGTCACAGTGCGGGTATATGCAGAGCAGCTGAAGGCACAGTGCAGGGTACACAGTACAAAAGAAGATGAAGTGCAGGTATACGCATAACAGCTGGAGGTGAAGTGTGGGTATCCGCAGGTTTATATTGGTGAAGTTGCAGACCTGTTTTTGAAATATTTGTTGGCTGCTTGTTTTCTATTTGTTTTTGTGTTCTAGGTTTAGGATACTGGTGTTGGTTTTCTGTTTACAGCATTCTGAGAAGTTTGGGTGGCTCATTGGTTTGATTGTATAAGGATATTGGTTGATTCACATGTACTTGATGTTTATTTTATGTTCTTGGATCCAGTCTGAAAATTAATGAAAATTGGTCCTTGAATGAAAAGAAGTAGGGGGTTGTATCTCCCTTCTAGAAGAAACTGGAAAACAAGAGAGAGTTGTAGCTCTCAGCAAGTTGTAGCCTGCGCACTGGTAAAGGACTGCACCAGTACAAAATCATTGTAAAAGAAGTTTCTAATTGAAAGAAGATAGAGACATATTGCAGCAGGTGGTTTTCACCCACATTGGGTTTCCACCTTATATCTGGTGTTTTATGGTGTGACTATCTGTTTTTCATGTCCTTTTTCATTATTATGCATAAGTTAATCATCAATATCTGAAGAATAAGTTGAAGTATAAATTTGGATGGTATATTGAAAAGTTTTAATAATACTGATTCACCCCCCCCAGTATTATTTCCAAAAATTGGTATCAGAGGAGGTCCTTCAGAGAAGCTTTATCGCTTGAAAGAAGATCATTCATCATGAGCAACTACAAGAGGGAAGCATCAATTAGGCCACCAATTTTTGATGGGACAAACTTCAATTATTGGAAGGTAAGAGTTACTGCCTATCTTCAATCTCTTGGTACATAAGTTTGGGATATCATAGATACAGGCTACACTTTTGCTTCAGCGACTCCTACAGATCCGGCCGAGAAGAAGAAATATGAAACAAATGCTAAAGTAGTCAATACTCTGCTAGGATGCTTATCTCAAATAGAATTCGTGAAGGTTATTCAATATAAATCTGCAAAAGAAATATGGAACAAGATTGTCTTGAGCTACGAAGGAGATGAACAGGTAAGGCGCGCTAAACTTCAAACCCTCAGGATTCAGTATGAGAATCTCAGAATGTATAATGATGAAAGTGAGGCTAACTATTTCCTTCGAGTAGACAAGATTGTTAATTGCATGAAAAACTTGGGTGAAGAAATAAAAGAGGCTATTGTGGTTGAAAAAGTTCTAAGATCATTGTCCCCCAAGTTTGAATCTAAAGTGTCTGCAATAGAGGAAAAGGAAAATCTACGAACTCTTACTATGTCTCAGCTACACGGAATTCTAACTGCCTATGAAATGAGAAAAGGAGGTCCATCAGACAGGAGAGAAGCTACCTTTAAGGCTTCACGCAAAGGAGACTACTATGAAGCAAGTCACGTGCCAGAAGAAGAAGAAGAATCAAATTTTGTCAGAAATCTTCAACGGGGTACTGGAAGGTTCAGAGGTAAGTTACCTTTTAAATGTTTTGCTTGTGGAAGCGTAGGTCATTATGCTGCCAAATGTCCTCATAAGGATAAGATTGATAAAGGAAAGGAACCTGCTAGATGGAACAAGAAACAGAATGCAAATAACAAAATCTACTACACTCATGAAGACAGTGATGGTCTATCAAATAGTGATGAAGATGAACGAGGTAATGACTATAAAATTTAATTTCAATTTGAAGATGATGATTACATGGATGCTATAGATGTGGATAGCTTTTATGAAGAAATTTCTAGACTCAAGACATGTATAGAAGAAAAGAATGTGATAATTGATAACCTACAATTTCAAATTGATGAAAAGGAAAAACTTCTTGAAAAGTTAGAATGTGAAATTGTTGGCCTTAGAAACGAAATTGAGAAAACAAAGGCTATTAATCTTAAGTTTGTCAAAGGATCTGAAACTCTGGATGAGATCATCAATGTACAACGTTCTCCACTAAACAAGACAGGTCTGGGATATAATGGAGAAACATCTCAAGCATCCACCTTAAAGAATTATCTTGAGGCAACAAGAAGGAATGAGCAAAAGCACAATGGAGATCACCAGGTAAAGCAGGGATGATTAGATCGAGAACAAACAAAGACTATCAGTAAACCAGGGGCAATTCATATTAAGGGTGAACAAAAGCTACAACCAGCCACAGGTAAAATCTTCTCAATTTGCTTCAAAAATGGATGACAATAGAAATTACAATCATTTGGCTGGTAGACTTGATAATCGCAGAAGTTTCTTCAATGGACAATGTTTCTCTTGCCATAAATTTGGTCACAAAGTAGCTCAATGTGTTGCATATAAAACAATCATGACTACAGAAGCTCAAAAACAAAGAAGCATGACCGGGTTTACAAAAAGGACCTATAACAACTTTTCGGCTCTTGAAAATGAAGTTGAATGTTCTATTTGCAATAACTTTGGTCATGAAGATTCTGAATGCAGGAGCAGGTTTTAGCAGACAAAGGAAAAAGCCTCAAGCACCAGAACATGGAGAATGAAGGAACCACAAACAGAAAGATGTGGGATAGCATTTTATGCAGAGGGACAAGAAAATCTATGGTAGATCGACAGTGGATGTTCGAAGCATATGACAGGTGATAAAGAAAAACTTGAATCATATTCTGCTTTAGAAAAGGGTAAGAAAGTTTCTTTTGGAAATGATACTCCTGCAGCTATAAAAGGAAAAGGCGCTGCTCAGTTAAAAGAAAAGGTCAAAGCTTGAAATGTTTTGTATGTTGATGGACTGAAGCATAATCTTCTGAGTGTCAGCCAGATGTGTGATCAAGGAACCGAGGTAATATTTAGATCAAATGGATGTCGTGTTCGTGATCTTAATACAGGAGAAACAGTGATCAAAGGTAGAAGAACTCCAAATAATCTATACATATTTGAAGAAGGACAACAACAATGCTATTTGAGCAAGGATGATGAACACTGGTTATGGCACCGGAGGCTGGGGCATCTAAGCTTTTCACAAATAAGGAAAGCATGCAAATATCAGGCAGTTCGTGGTCTTCCAGATATCAAAATTCCAGACAACACCATATGTAAATCATGTCAGTTTGGAAAGCAAACCAGAACTAACTTTCCAGAGAAGGAGGGATCAGCCAGCATGCCTCATGAGCTAGTCCATACAGATGTATGTGGCCCATTTAGGAAAAGGACACCTCAAGGATAAGAATACTTGATATTATTCATTGATCATTTCTCCAGGTTTGTTTGGTTAGTACTTATGAAGCACAAAGACGAAGCATTCGAAAAATTCAGATCCTTCAAAGCCTTTGTTGAAAATGACTCACGTCACAAAATTAAGTGCCTCAGGTCCGACAGAGGTGGGGATTTTACCTCAAATGAATTCTTCGATTTCTGTGAAGAACATGGGATAAGAAGAGAATTCTCTATAGCTAGTACTCCTTAGCAAAATGGAGTGGTGGATAGGATGAACAGAACAGTTCAACAAATGGCTCGTGCTATGCTTGATGAGACTGGAACTCCCACAACTTTCTGGGGTGAAGCTGCATATGCTGCAGTTGTTATTCTCAACAAACAAATGTCCGAGTGAATAGCACTCAAACTCCTCATGAGCTCTAGTATGGTGAGACTCCTTCGGTAAAGCACTTCAAAATCTTCGGGAGCAAATGCTATATTAAGAATACTCATGAGAAACTTGGCAAACTTGAACCTAGAGTAGATGAAGGCATTGTTCTTCGTTATTCTCCACACAGCAAAGCATATAAGTGCTACAATAAAAGACTTGGAAGAATTATTGATAGCATTGATGTAGTGGTTGATGAAAAGGGATACATTCCTAGGCAAGTAAATCATGAAAATATCGAAGAAGATGAAGACTACCCTCAAAGATAGAGTGATGAAGAAGAAGAACCTCAAGAAGCACGAGAGGAACAGATAAGGATAGAAGAGAAGACTCCATCTAGGTATGTTCAGAAGAATCATCCAGAATCTCAGATTTTGGGGGAGAAAGAAGCAGGTGTACAAACAAGAAGAACAATTGTAGAAGCTTCAAGCTATCTGGCATTACTCTCTTCCACTGAACCACAAAATGTGAAAGAAGCATGAAAAGATGAATTTTGGGTCAAAGCAATGGATGAAGAACTTGAGCAGATCGAAAAGAACAACACTTGGGAGTTGGTTCCTAGACCAAAGTATAAGAATGTTATAGGGACAAAATGGGTCTTCAAAAATAAGTTGAATGAAAATGGGGAAGTAATTAGAAACAAGGCCAGACTTGTTTGTAAAGGGTATGCGCAGCAAGAAGTAATAGATTTTGAAGAAACTTTTGCTGCTGTTGCAAGACTTAAGGCCATCCGAATGTTCCTTGCTCTCTCAAGCTTTCAAAAGTTCAAAGTATTTCAAATGGATGTGAAATCAACCTTTCTGAATGGAGACTTAGAAGAAGAAGTATACATTGAGCATCCAGATGGTTTCATTCTTGGAAATGATCCAAATCTTGTATGCAGATTGAAGAAGGCTCTCTATGGTCTTAAATAAGCTCGAAGGGCTTGGTACTATCGGTTGGACAAATATCTACTTCAACAAGGTTTTTCAAAAGGATCAGCAGATAGCAATCTTTATATAAAAATTGAAAATGACAAATTGCTAATACTTATTGTGTATGTAGATGACATTATCTTTGGCAGCAATGAAGAATCTATGAGTCAAAGCTTTGCCTCAGTGATGCAGAAAGAATTCGAAATGTCCTTTCTTGGAGAATTGACATATTTTCTTGGTTTGCAAATCCAACAAAAGGAAGGAGGAATCTTCTTGTCTCAAACCAAGTATCTCAAGCAGATTTTGAAGAAATATGGCATGGAAGATGCAAAACCAGTATGTACACCCATGGTCACAGGATGTAGCCTCAGTGCAAATGGTGAATCAACAACAGTGCATTGACCATCCTATAGGTCTATGATTGGAAGTCTACTTTATTTGACAGCTACTCGACCAGACATCATGCATGCAATGGGAATAGTTGGAAGATTTCAGGCAAATCCAAAGGAAACTCATCTTCAGGCAGTGAAGAGAATTTTCAAATATCTTCAAGGGACTCAAAATTATGGCTTATGGTATCCTAGAGATACAGATCTCACACTTCATGCTTATACATATGCAGATTGTGCCGGAAGCGTGGATGACAGGAAGAGCACAAGTGGTGGTGCATTCTTTATGGGTTCCAGATTAGTATCTTGGTTCAGCAAGAAACAGAGTTCGATTGCCTTGTCTATAGCTGAAGCGAAATATGTTGCTGCTGCATCTTGCTGCACTCAACTCCTTTGGATGATGCAGACCTTGCAGGATTTTCAAATCACTTGTATACCACCCATCTCCATCTTATGTGATAATACAAGTGAAATCAACATTTCAAAGAACCCAATCATGCATTCAAAGACCAAGCACATACCGATAAGTATCATTTTCTCCGGGAACAAGTAGTTGAACAAAAGGTCAAGTTGGAGCATATTCCTTCTAAGGAACAAGTTGCTGATATACTCACCAAACCATTGCCCAGGGAGACCTTTGAATACCTCAGGCAAAAGTTAGGGGTTGTTGATGCATCATCTTGTTGATTGAATCTCTTCTTATTGTTGGTTGTACACAAGGTTCATCTGGGGTATATGCGTACATATGCTGGGTTGCGGATTGGTTGAAGATTGAATTTCCCACGTTCAGGGGGAGCATATAATGCATTGTTGGCATTATGGAGGAAGTACAGAAGGAGATGATGGAAGCTGGTCTGAATATTGCTGCAATATGTCTCTATCTCTTTCATGGTCATTTATCGTGTTTGGTGGACTATGGTGTTTCTTTGCAGATCTGGTTTATAGTCAGGGGGAGCATGTTCTTAGGGGGAGCATAACCCTTTGCCCTTGATGTCAAAGGGGGAGAATGACGTTGAGGAGCTCGAGGTTGCCATCAAGTCCAAAAGGGGAGATTGTTGGCATTATGATACTAGTATGGCTCTATGTTACAGGTGTTGTACTTGATGGCAACTCACTCAAATGGCGATGCTCTGTTCAGGCTCTCAAAATGTTGGAAATTAAGAGGTACGCAGGTGAATGGTTCAAAAGCTGCGGACCCGCAGGTACGCCCGCTAGGAAGTGCGTTCATACCCACAGGTTACCCGTTCATGAGGTGTGAACCCCCAGTTCACTCACTTCAAGGCAGAGAAGCGTGCTCACGTGGGGTTTCCTATGTTTGGCCCATGGTATTTAGCCCGCCGTTCTTGATTCTATGGTTTTGGCTCGTGGTATAGGATCTAATTTAGCCCCGGTTTGGATCCCTTGTATTGGTTATTAATGGTTTTGTCCCATGGTGTGAATAAGGGCTTGACTATAAATAGGGAAGGAGATCACTTGACTAAAGTATCTTTGAAAGTTGAATATCTTAAGATCTGAATTTTGGGTTATCAGTTTAAAAAGCTAGATCTAAATCAAGGTAAAATTTGAAGGCGAATCATTGCCAAGTCGAGATATCTCGAGCGCATGATCAGATCTGTGGATCTGACTGTCTGTAGTACATTGGAGGACTGTTAATTTGGCCCTAATCAGAGGTTCGCAGGCGATCTAAAGCGAGAGTGCGGGGGTACGCAGTACAGAAGAAGGCGCAGTGCGGGTATACGCAGCGCAGCTAAAGGCGCAGTGCGGGGTACGCAGTACAGAGGAAGTCACAGTGCGGGTATACACAGAGCAACTAAAGGCAGAGTGCAGGGTACGCAGTACAAAAGAAGACGAAGCGCAGGTATACGCAGAACAGCTGAAGGTGAAGTGCGGGTATCCACAGGTTTATATTGGTGAAGTTGCGGACCTGTTTTTGAAATATTTGTTGGCTGCCTGTTTTCTATTTGCTGCTGTGTTCTGGGTTTAGGATACTGGTGTTGGTTTTCTGTTTACAGAATTATGAGAAGTTCGGGTGGCTCATTGGTTTGATTGTATAAGGAGATTGGTTGATTCACATGTACTTGATGTTCTTGGATTCAGTCTGAAAATTAATGAAAAGTAGTCCTTGAATGAAAAGAAGTAGGCGGTTGTTGCTCCCTTCCAAAAGAAACTGGAAAACAAGAGAAAGTTGTAGCTCTCCGCAGGTTGTAGCCTGCGTACTGGTAAAGGATTGCACCAGTACAAAATCATTGTAAAAGAAGTTTCTAATTGAAAGAAGATAGAGACATATTGCAGCAGGTGGTTTTCATCCACATTGGGTTTCCACCTTATATCTGGTGTTTTATGGTGTGACTATCTTTTTTTCATGTTCTTGTTCATTATTATGCATAAGTTAATCATCAATATCTGGAGAATAAGTTGAAGTATAAATTTGGATGGTATATTGAAAAGTTTTAATAATGCTGATTGATCCCCGCTCTCAGTATTATTTCCAACAGAGCAAATGTCTTGGTTTTAGTACCCAGCATAAGAGGACTGCAATGATCTGATTGAGTATGGAGATGTTTTTGCAATTGCTGCTCATATGGATTCTGTTGATGAGATTCCATTGGATATGGTGATGGATTCTTAGGATATTATTATTCTTAGGAGTTCTTATAAATATTTACATTTTATATACTCTCTGTGGTTATGGAAAATATTTCCATTTTTGCCTCTATACATAGTATGTGTCTTTATTGGTAATACTTTAAAATTATGTTTGCATCGATCTTTGTGATGTAAACTATTTAATATTGTTTGCGCTAAAGTTTTCTTATTTACATGTACATGTTTCTCGATGTTATGCTTTTTTCTTTGTTTGTACAATTATAATTCCTACGATTTATGTTATACATTATATTTTTCATGGTTTTTGTCATTGACTCTCAAATAGTTTTATATGTTTATGTTCATTTTAATATTTATATTTATATTTTGATAGTATATCTAGTTCCAAATTTTTAGATTCTTGTGTCGCAATAGTATGGTTTCGATTTTGTTTATAATATGATACATGGAATTTCGGCTTCTTTTTTTGTTTGAGCCATTTGGAAGAATTCATTTGTTTTTTTTGCCATTTTGAATTTTTTATTTTTTTTAGGCATGACAAAAAAGCCTTATACATTTTCATAAGTTTATATGGTTGGAAATAAAATAAGATATACACTTTTTATTGTCCATGTTTCTGATTGGATAATAAATAATTATTATTCATTGTAGACATGTCATATGAAGGCACAAGCATGTATGGAAGAAAAATAACTTTGTCAAAAAAATCACGTGATAGGTCTAATGAAAGTCATCGTTTGTGGTATCAACAACATAAGGATGTGATAAATGAGCATAGGAGAGAAGCATATAAGAGAAAAGCAAGTGAAGCCACTCTTCAAAATGACTCTATAGTTCCTTGTAAGTATCGTAGTATGGACGATATAAGGGAAAAAACATTTCCTGTTGAGAGTTCATTATCACGATATGCTCCTCCTTAGCATAGTCATGTTGGTCGATGCTCTTCTGAAAATGTTCACAACATTGGAGAAACATCTTGCAATCGGGAAGAATTCCATATCGATATTGTGCATGCAAATGTCCACCCTAACCCTTCCATGTTTCCAATTGCATGTTTTGATTGCCAAAGGTTGAAAATAAGTCATGGTCGAGGTAATGATGACGTTTTTTGTGATGATTTGAATTATAGTTTACTTGGCCATTTGTTTGATAATTTGGATTTAGTTGTTGGAAACAACAGACCTTCAAATCCCGCTTCTGAAAGTAATGTGGTCCCACCAAGAGAATCAGTCATCCCTAATAGCATTTTGCGTGGCACAATGGAGGTAACACAATTATATTTTGGTTTAGCTACATTCCAGACTAATGTAAATTTTCAGTGTTTTTGATTTTCTTTTCATTTTTTAAATTTCTAATTGCTTAGACAATGCATTCTATGTTGTCTTTTATTTTCTTTGAATAGGAGAAAATTCATTGCAATAGAGGCATATAAATTAGCTTTGTAGATGTTACATCTACTGATGTTAGAAGTGAAGAGGAACTATCTCATAGTGTTCATCCACATCGGCAAAAAACTGTAAATGTTGAGTGGATTTGATATTTTTCTCATTTTCTCATTTACAGTGAACTTGAAATTGTGTTTTGTAACATTTCATGGAGAAACCATGATGTCGTCATGTTAGGTTGGCCAATTGAATCCAAAAGATCAAATTGTAAAACTATTTTAGATGTATTTGATTTATTTTCAATTTTTGAATCTTTCTTTTTTCGACATTTAGTTTTATAACGTATTTTATTTTTTTGAAACATGAAACAACTCATTTGAATAGAGGCAAAGAAAATACATGAAAAATTGTTCCGTCCACTGTTCTTAGAATCCAATAGCAACCATCTCATAACCCTCATCCACGTGAAGCCAGAAATGTAAATTTTGAATGCATATGATTCTTTTTCATTTTCTTTATTTATAATTAGTTGCAAATTAAATTTGAAAGTCTTTTATTACAAAGAGACCTTTACATCCTCTCAGATTCGTGAAATGCACACCATAAATTTGGAAACACATTCTCGTAGATGCATTCCATGTGCTTCAAATTTGTGAAGGGAATCTCATGTTATTGAAGATGAAGTCAATGTTAGAAGAGATTCTACTCATCGAAATGGCTTTCAACATGGTTCAGTGTGTAGCGATCATATTCATTTTGATGAAAACATGATTGCAGTGCATAAATGATTTCGAGAAAATGATCCGAATTAGATCCATGAAAATCATCAAAGTGCCATGACTGTATCAAATTAGGAAAACCTTCAAAATTTATGCAAAGAATGATCAGGAAGACCTTTGGACAGTGGCAGTTTGCAGCCAGCAAGGAACGACAAGGACCTTAGTCAAAGTGCACTGACCGAGGCCCATGGAGACCGCGTAGGAGGAAAAATTGGCAGTTAGGAAGCCCGAATCGGGAAATGGTGGGAATTTTTTATGCATGATTAGGGCTAATCGCACATCACTGGGCAAAACCCCTCGAGAAGGAGAAGCCCAGAGTGCTCGGTCGCATGGGATGCTGAGGAACTGTAGGGAAGGCGCTAAGGCGAAAGGCGGGTCCCCCCCTCTAAAATGGTGGTATATCGGGGGCACCCTTAGGTGGTAAGCGGATTTGGCTAAAAATGAGTGATTCCATTCATCACACTACGCGTGTCCAGCTCGATGAGAGAGAAAACTGCCTCTCATTGCATGCTAATAGTTGAGCAAGTCAACCATGCGAAATGAGCGAATAAGGTAGGATCTGGGGGCTCCAGATCTAACGACGGAGATTGTGCCCGATGGAGAAACCAGATATGACAAGGGAATTAAGCTATGACATATAAATTTTTGAGGTCTGATTTAACCGTTGAGTTGGTGGACGAGTCATTCCATTATGTAACCAAGATCACCGAACCGTCAAGGAAGAGTTGGCATAGTTCGTGAGAGGAAAAGTGGCCACTTCCCTGTGGACGATGGCAATGATACAGAGGTAGGGAACTCCAAACGAACAACAATAGGTGATTCGAAGGGGCGGAAGGGGAATCTGACAGTCAAGGAAAAATTGGCTTTAAGCCATGAACAAATAGAGAATATAAAATGGAGAGAAGAAGAGAATGAAGACATAGAGAGCGAGAGAGAAGAAAAGAGAGTGAAGCAAGAAGCAGAAAAATAGAGAACCGAGCTGACCTGCAATGTAAGGCGGCATCGAGTAGACAAGTAATCCCTGTGAGGATCTGTTGGGAATTGAGTACCACACTGGGCTCCTCCCATTAAAGACCGGAGAGGTAAAGATTTGGTAAGAATAAAGTCTGTGTACTCTAGTGGCTTGGGGAATCCAAGAACCACCCTACCAAGCAGTATCTATTTCAGGAGACTGAAATTGAGCTCCTCATTATATATATCTACTTTAGAGACACATTAAAATAACGCCACCATTGAAATTTGGACCGGAGATGTAGCCCTGGAGGATCGGGTGAACTCCTTATTCATTTGTTGTGTTCTTGTATTGCTTACTCTATTTCTTTTATTTTTTTCCATTCTTACAATGTTTGTGTATTTCACAATCTGATCAATCTGTTGCCTAAAATAACATAGATGCACACTAGCACATGAGTCTGTAATACCTTAATTCATTAACTAATTAACTAAGGTCACTCATGGGTGATTTTTAGATCAAGTTGTATCAGAGCTCTAGGTTATTAAGGTTAGACAAGCTTGTGTTGGTTAAGCTAATGAATGCTAACTAGATCAAAGCTCAATTAGGAAAAGGAGAGTTGGTCCAAACTAATCCCGAAATTGGGAGAGTCTTTCCTTAGAATACCATGTGAGGAGAAGGTTCTGTAGGGCCAGACCCTCAATTCATAGATAGTTTCCTAGCCATAAAGTCCATGGTAAAAGAAATGTATAGGGACTTTAGAAAACACAAAGATTAAGATTCATCAGGCTCCAAACAAGATAAAGGAGAAGACGAGTCTCCCTTTCATGACCACTCAAAAAGCAATGGGAAAGAAGAGAGCTTTATCACACCTCCTTATAGCCCTGTACATAAAAAGGAGGCCTCTTTGATTAAGCTAGATGTTAAATTTGATTTGCCTATATATGATGGAGAGTTGAATGTAGAAAAGTTGGGCAATTGGATTAGACAAACTGATATTTATTGCAGAGTGCAGAGTATTGAATCAAACAAGAGGAAGATTCAGCTAGCAAGCCTATGCGTTGTAGGAACTACCTTGGTTTGGTGGTAAGGAAGGACCCAAGCAGCCATGAAAAGAGAAGGTAAGACTATCTCTGTCTGGAGTGAATTTGTTTCTGCAATCAAAAAACAATTCTATCCATTGGCCTACATGCAACAAGCCATCATGAGTTGGCAAGCTCTACGACAGTTGAAAGGGCAAAGTGTGCAAGGGTACACTCAAGAATTTAGAAAGAGACCATTGATTCTAGGAATCTCATTAGACTCGCCTGAGATTCTGTTGAAGTACATTAGTGGTCTACACAGCTACATGAGGCACACCATCCTCATGTTTAATCCCACTAATAAAGATGAGGTATCTGTGCAAGCTACTCATCTAGAAGCTAGAGGAAACAATGGAAGTCCAGATGTTGGGGGATCATCCCAACCCACTGGAAGCAAGAATAAGGAGAAAAGAAAGCAGAAATGGAAAGCAGGGAAGGCCAATACTGGACAGAAAAGCAAGGCCTCATGTAGTCACTATAAAAATGATGTGCATGATGATGAGCATTGTTGGATTCTACATCTAGAGCTGAGACCTAAGAAGTTTGAGGGCAAGAAGAAGAAGATTGCTGCAACTGTTCAGAATGATTTGGGGACAGACTTAGGAGATGAAACAACCATTGTAACCACAAGTATAGAAGGTAGGAATTTTGAAGCATCTAATAGTAATTCTGCACAATCTACTATTGATGAAGAAAATGACAGAAAAGGACATGAGCTTTTCCATATTCAAGTTATTTCCAAACATCAAAAGATTGATACTTTATTTGATAGTGGCTCACAAGTAAATTTAATTTCTAAGGAAATTGTAAAGAAGTTGGGATTAGTAACTACACCTCACAAGAAACCATAGCCATTAGGATGGCTAAATGACAAAGCACAACTACAAGTGACTAGACAATGCAAACTCAAGTTTTCTTTTGGGTCAACATTTGTAGATGAGGTTGAGTTAGACATAATTCCTTTGGATATAAGTGGAATTGTTTTAGGAAGTCCTTACTTGTATGACAGAAAAGCTATTTTCTATAGAGCTGAGGACAAGTATCTACTTGTTACATATGGAATCAAATACCTTGTAAGAGCTCATAAGTTCAAGAATAATTATACTCTGATAAACTCAGGGCAGATGAAATGAATGATAAATTCATGCAAAGAATTCTTACTGATGGTTGTAAAGGAAAAGAAACCTGATAAAACCAATGTATTTGAGTGTTCTAATGCTAAAAAACAAGCTGGTTTAGGAAAAGTTGTTTCAGAGTATGATATCTTGTTTCAAGAACCTAAAGGTCTACCACCCAAAAAGGAAATAGCGCATGATATTATTTTGTAGCAAGATGCTTCATTGCCTAACATTGGAACGTATAGGTTATCTGCTTTAGAGAATGCTGAAATCAAGAAGCAGGTGCAGGAGTTGCTCGAGAAGGTGTTCAACAGACCTAACACATCACCATGTGGGTCACCAATCGTTTTGGTGAGAAAGAAGGATGGCTCGCAGAGAATGTTGATTGATTACCGAGCATTGAATAAGATAACAATCAAAAATAATTATCGCCTTCCTTGTACAGATGATCTTTTAGATCAATTGAAAGAAGCTATTTATTTTTCCAAGCTAGACTTGCATAGTGGATACCATGAGGTCATAGTTGTAGAACAAGATGCATGGAAGACTACATTCAAAACAAAGTAGGGATTGTATGAGTGGCTGGTTATGCCTTTTGGCTTAACTAAAGTTCATGCTACTTTCATGAGATTAATGAATGATGTACTCAGAACTTTTCTTTATGATTTTGTTATTGTGTATCTGGATGACATTCTGATATTTAGAAAAACATGGGAAGAACACTTAATGCATGTTAAGTAGACACTAGATATTTTGAAAAGAGAAAAACTCCATGTTAAACTCTCAAAATGTGAATTCGGCAAAACATCTCTAAATTATTTGGGTCATATAGTAGGGGGTGGTGAATTGAAGATAGATCCCTCTAAGGTGGCAGTCATTGTAAAGTAGACTAAACCCAAATTTGCTACAGAAGTTAGAAGCTTCTTAGGAGCAGCACAATATTGGAGGAAGTTCATTTCTAAACTTTCCTCAATTGCAGCTCCCTTACATGCTTTGGCAGGATTGAGCAAGGTGTTTTAGTGGGGAGGGAAACATCAGAAAGCCTTCAACACCTTAAAAGAAAAGACTAGTACTACACCAGTACTAGCACTGCCTGATCTTCAAAGACCATTTGAGATCCAAACAGATGCTAGTGACTATGCCATGGGAGCAGTGTTGACAAAGCATGGTAAACCCATATGTTCTCATTCTGAGACATTTAATTCCGTAGTAGTTAACTATCCTACATATGATAAAGAATCATATGCATTTGTATAGAGTGTGAAAAAGAGGAAACATTACTTAATGGGAAAAGAAACAGTAATACATACTGATCATCAACCACTTCAATATCTACACTCCCAAACTAAGTTGCAACGATCAAGACACTATAGATGGATGGGTTTTCTACAATAGTTTCATTTAGTCATCAGATATAAAAAGGGCATAAATAATAAAGTTTCAGACATGTTATCTAGACCCATTATAAATGCGTCTACTATACTTATGCATAATTCTATGTTACATGAGAGTTACATTGAACAATATGTTGAAGATATAGATTTCAAAGATGTATATGCAACTTTAAGTCAAGGAAAACGAGTAGAAGAATTGGATTATCATGTAAAGGATCAACTCGTATACCATTGTTGGAAGTTATGCATTCCACAAACTCAAAGAGTAAAGATAATTCGAGAAGCACACACTTCTCTTATATCAGGTCACTTTGGAGTAAGTAAAACATTTGCACAGCTGTAAAGATTTTTCTACTGGCCAAAAAAGAACGAGATTGTTCCTACATATATAAAAGGGTGTACTATGTGTGTTAAAAGCAAGACGAGCAATAGAAAACTAGGCTTGTACACTCCACTACCAGTTCTTTCTCACCCTTGGGAAAGTGTTTCCATGGATTTTGTTGGAGGGCTGCCTAAATCTAGAAAGGGTCATGATTATCTAAATGTTGTTGTGGATAGGTTCAATAAAATGTGTATTTTGATACCTTTTAATAAATAGATTACAACTGAACAAACTGCAAAATTGTTCTTTGAATGTGTATGGGTTCATTTTGGGTTACCCACTTCCATTCTATCTCATCAAGACACATGATTTGTGACGAAGCTTTGGTCCAGTCTATGGGAACTGATGGACACCAAACTGAAGAAAAACACAACTTTTCATCCACAAAATGATGGCCAGACAGAAGTAGCTAACAGGATAGTGATCTAGTTACTCATAGGATATTGCACCAAACATCCTAAGCTTTGGGATGAACATCTATGTTATGTGCAACATGCTTACAATAGAGAAAAACATTCTTCTACACAGAGATCTCCTTTTGAGACCTTTTTTGGTTTTACAGCAAGGTCTCCTTTGGATTTTGTCTTTGGTAAAGAGACCACAGTTGAGGGACACAGTGATGTGGATAGGGAAACTAGGTTCATTTAAAAGATCTAAGAAATCCACCATGCAGTATAGGGGTAGCTGGAAAAGAGCCAAGCCAAATACAAGGTAGGCATGACAAGCACCGGATGGAGCATAGTTTCCAAGTTGGTGACCAAGTCTGGCTATATCAATAAGGACAGGATGCAAGGTGAAGGTAAAAAGCTAAAGCCTATTAGGTATGGATCCTTAAAGATACTTGAGAAGATTGGTGAGAATGCTTTTGGCCTTGATCTAACAGCTTAAATGCACATCTACTCAATCGTGAATGCAAATTAATTGACTTTGTTTGAAACCTTACTAATTCAGGATCCCGAAGAGCATAGTCAATTTCCTTCTATTAATGACCTGCTACTTGAATATCTTAATGAATTGCAGGAAGACATAGTTTTGGAGAAGAAGGTGAGGATGACACACAGAGGAGATGTTCAGTACCTCAGAGTATGGCTCAAGGGTTCAAAGCCGAGTAGTGCAAAGTGGATAGAGACTGGACAAGTGAGACAATTGTACCCTCACTTAGTCGATGCTTGAAAACCAAATTTTGGTGGTCCCAAAGCGTTTTCAGTGGGAAGGTCGTGATCCGAATTGGATCCATGAAAATAATAAAAGTGCAATGACTGTATCAAATTAAGACAACCTTCAAAATTTATGCAAAGAGCGATCAGGAAGACCTCTAGACCGTGGCAGTTTGCAGCCACCAAGGAACGACGAGGACCTCGGTCAAAGCACACTGAGCGAGGCCCATGGAGACTGCATAGGAGGAAAAAATGGCAGTTATGAATCCCAGATCGGGAAACGGAGGGCATTTCTGATGCACTGGGGAAAAACCCTCGAGAAGAAGAAGCCTCGAGCGTTCAATCGCATGGGATGCCAGGAAATTGTATGGAAGGCGCTAAGGCAAAAGGCGTGTCCCACGCTCACAAACCGACGGCATATTAGGGGCACCCATGGGTGGTAAGTAGATTTGGTTGAAAACGAGAGATTCCATTCATCGCACGATGTGTGTCTGGTAGATGAGAGAGAAAACTGCCTCTCATCATGCGCTAATAGTGGAGCAAACCAACCGCCCGAAATGAGCGAATAACGTAGGATTTGGGGGCTCCAGATCTGATAGCAGAGATTGTGCCCGATGGAGAAACCTGATTTGACAACGGAATTAGGCCACGATGTATAAAGGTTTGAGCTCCAATTTGACTACTGAGTTGGTGGATGAGTCATTCCACTATGTAACCAAGATCACCGAACCATCGAGGAAAACCTAGCCCAGTTCACGAGAGGACAAGTGACCACTTCCCTATGGATGATGGTGATGACTTAGAGGCAGGGAACTCGAAATGAACAACAATAGACGATCTGAAGGGGTGGAAGGGGAATCAGATAGTCTATGATAGATTGGCTTTAAACCATGGATAGACAGAGAATAGAACATGAAGAGAAGAAGAGAATGGAGACAGAGAGAGCGAGAGCGAACAAAAGATAGTGAAGCAAGAAGTAGAAAAATAGAGTGCCGAGCTGACCTATAGTGTAAGGTGGCATCGAGCAGACAACCAATCCCTATGAGGATCTGTAGGGAATTGAGTACCACACTGGCCTCCTCCCATTAAAGTCCAGAGAGGTAAAGATTTGGTAAGGACAGAGTCTATGCACTCTAGTGGCTTGGGAATCCAAGAACCACCCTAGCAAGCGGTATCTATTTTAGCAAACTCAAATTGAGATCCTCACTATAAATCTTTGCTTTAAAGACACAATAAAAGAAGGCCACAATTGAGAGCTAGACTGGAGATGTAGCCGTGGAGGATGAGTGAACTCCTTATTAATTCGTTCTGCTCTTGTATTTCTTACTGTATTTCTTTTACTATTTTCCATTCTTCCAGTGTCTATGTATTTTGCAATATGATTAATCCGTTGCCTAAAATAACATAGACAGACACCAGCATGTGAGTCTGTAATACCTTCATTCATTAACTAATTAACTGAGGTCACTCACGAGTGATTTTCAGATCAGCAAAGATAGATATCTTGTTAGTTGTCCAGATGTGCCACATTTTCCAGGAATCATATCCCAGAATCCTTGTTGTGATACATTCTGAAGGACCTGTTTGTAGATGACGTAAGAGTGAAAGATGAGCCCATCATTTTTGTCGTTATAATAACATGGATCCTAGTGAGCAACCTTATATTTTAAGAGTTCTTACTCAAGTTGAAGAAGTGATAATAGCACGTGTGAATCCCATTTTGCAAGTGACACATGCTCGAGGTGGGAAATATAACCATAGTGGTCATACAATTAGTTTTCCTCAAGATATTTCTACAATTATATGAAGCTTTCCCCGACATGTTGAAGATATTGACTTTATAATTGTGAAGAGACATGGCGCTGGGTCTAAATATTATGAATGTAATGTCAAAAGATCTCGAGTGATAGATGCATTGCTTTTTAAAATCTAGTGTGATCAATACTATCGAGATGTTGTAATTGATTATGATTCAGTGAATGCTCTGCCCGAAAGCACAACAGATGTTGCCTCCAGGCTTAACTTTGTTTATTGTCATATTGAAGAATCTAAGATCAATGAAACTAATAATGAAGAGTTTCATGTTGAGCATTTTCCCTCTCATCCTTCTTCCTTTGTTGCTCGCCTACCAAATGAACGGAGAGAAGTGGAAGAAATTAGAGCATTTCTTGATAATGTTCATTCTTCACATGTTCAAGACATGGATTGGCACAATATTAGAACATCTCTAGTGAACCAAAATATTACAGAGGGGTTGTTCGATATGGCATTCCCAACATTGTTCCCCATTGGTGATGTTGATTGGTTGCAACCACGTATTTGTAGTGTTGAAGTTCATGACTATGCATTGCATCTTCTTAGGTACTATGATCAGAGATTTGGAAGCCGTCCTCGGTTTCGATATTACCTATGAAACATGATATTGCCGCATCGGAGCCCAACAACTACTGCAATTTTTGGAAAGAAACATTTACATGATAACTCACCTACAACAGTTGAGGAGTTGCGTCACCAACTATTTGATTTACCAGATAATAAGTTGGCTGAGAATCTTATGTAGTTTGGTTCTTCTCTGAGAGGTACAAGGGAATAATGGACTAAGCGTGGATCTGAATTGATGGACATGATTACTTAGTAAGGATGTCCATCTTTATTTTTCACCTTGAGTGCAGCTGACACAAAGTGGCTAGAGTTTCGTAACCTCATGCACATACATTCACATTCTCGTTCTTCAAATGAGAATTGTATGAAAATTGAGAATGTTATCTAATAGCCTCATATTGTTGTGTGATTTATGCACCACAGATTCAATATTTTTCGAGAGGAAGTTATCCAAAAATACGTTAAAGCTAAAGACTTTCGGTACAAGTTTGTGTTGAATTTTTTTTCTATACTTTTTCAGCTTTTATTGTGATTCTATTTATATTGTTTGTAGTAACTATCTGTTCATTTATTTCAGATATGAGTGGCAACATAGAGGTTCAACGCATATCCATGGTCTCCTATGGTTATAAGGCACTCCTCACATGGAAATACTTGATTGGTCAAATAGTTCTGATGTGCAACTTGCAAAGATGTTCTTCGAAAAATATGTAACTGCATTGAATCTGCGTGACATAGATCTTCACAACATAAGGGTCCCATGAAGCCTCAATGGTGACCCTTTCCTGTTGAATACTGGTCAGATTTTCTCTTGTAATCCTAATAATGATTATGAAGAATTGTTAAAACGTGTCCAAAGGCACACAAAGTGTACTGTGGATTCTTGTTTGTGCAAAAAGGGCACTATTCTAACATGTCAGTACAATGCTCCATGGGATCTTTGTGGTCAATCTAGATTGTTCATAGATGATCAAGGAAGAAAAAAATATGAGCCAGTGAGAAATGATTATACACTTAATCTACATAACATTGACATTCTAACACCCCGATGCTGGTGGTATCAAGTCATACTAATGACAAGCCGAACACCAAAGGCAGCTAGCAGGGCTGACGGCAGGTGGAATGTTGGCCGAGGACGCGTAGCAGGGGGGCAACAGTGCTTAAGGGTATGTGAATTCATTTCTGGGTAGTCTCGAATGTTTGTTCTGCATGCCGGAGTTAATGCAGGCATGCGTGATTGGCAGAGAATTTGTTATATTGCCATGGATCGGTTCATCACATCTGGTTCAGTCATTGAAGTGATTCATAGTGCGGCAGAGCTGTCTCAGAACCTCTGTCTAGTGTTCTGAATTTGGCTATTAGCGTGGATTGGTAAACTCCTCGAAGCTGTTTGTGTTCCTCAGGTAATTGATCTTCTCTGTTTCAATCTCTCTGCTAGTCAATTTGTGCCTTTGAGGATGCCTCGACGCCGCGGTGTTGCTCACAGAGGTAGTCATATAGGTAATAGAGGCCAACCTTCTCACCCTGTTCCTCAAAATGTCATTCCTATTGCCTCTGCATCTCCTTCTTCTCCGCCTCTGTAACAAGCCAGGCGCATTCCGAACAGTTCATTCCAGACCGCCAGATTCACTTTCCAAAGCCGGCTTAATAGGCCCATTTTGACAGCAAGCCTCACCATCGTTCTCGCGGAGGAAGACAGTAATCAGGTTAGCTCGGCTAATACTACCCCCTCTCAGTCTCAGGGAGACAACATGCTTCTCGGGGACTTGACCGGGATGGTGTTCCAAGCAAATAACCAGCAAGAAGGTGGCCATGTCTCGGAGGTGCCACAACATCCCGTGGATCCGGCTCAAAGTGATATTGTGCCCTGCGGCCCGACTCAGTGGGCAGGTGGTGTTTTAAATTTGGTGACCACTCCTGATGGTGGCGAACCTGTTTATGATGACAGTGGGTTTGTGACCTGGGTTGCTTCTACCAGTCAAGCGGAAGCGGAAATGCCAGACTCATCCAAGCATGCAGATTAGAATTGTTTCCTCTCTGTCGGGTGGTCTAAGTAATTTTTGGTATGTGTCGTTAATTCTGAGGATAGATGTCTCTGTCTGGTCCATACTCTGGCTACGGAGAGGGGCCAATGTCATTCCAGTCTCTGTTTTCTGTCATAGATATGGTTATGTTAGCTGCTTCTCAATTTTTGTGCTCAATACAGGGCATGATGAACTCAGTCTGGGTCATCTTTTTAGGTATGTCAGTGCTCGAACCAAAAATTTTGTTGAATGTTTTGTAAATTCGGCATCAAGCTTGAACTGTAAGGTCTATGATTTTTTGGTAGAGGAATTGCCGCGGCCTCCTCAGAGGTTCTAACCTCTTTGTATATATTTTTATTTTTCTTTAATAGAATTAGCATTTACGGAGAAAAAAAAAACATTGACCTTCTAACAATGTGGCATTCAAATGTTGATTGCCAGCCAGTGCTTTCTCGCTATGCTATGTTGAAATACATTGCTACGTATGCATCGAAAGCATAAAAAAGGTCTAAAGGTTATCATCATATGTTAACTATTCAAATTCTATTGGCTCTGGGGATCATTCTTTATGTGCATATAGGATGTTTCTTGCATAAATGATTATTGACCATGACATTGGAGCATAAGAAACATGCCATATGTTGCTTAAGCTGCCTCTTGTTGTTTGTAGTCAGAAATTTGTTTCCTTGAATGTTGGAACAAAGGTTTTTAGGAAACTATCAAGGGATGGCTTGCAATGTTCATTTGAGAATACTTTCATTCAACATTATTAGAAGAGACCTCTTTTCCGTGAACATTTGTCTTTGATAGAAACAACAAGATCTTGGACATTTGATAGCAAACGTAAACAAGATCCATGGAGGCCTAGAGATGTTCTTGCTATTGTTTGGGTTTGGCCACGATTTTATTCTATTCTTGGTGAGGCTTCAGAGGAATTTGAAACCTTTTGTTGGTCAAAACTGCTATTGTACAAACCATTTCATGACATTTATGCACAAATTGGCTTTTCAACTGAAGTTATTATTGAAAGTTGGAGGATTTTTCGATATCGAGCATGGAATGTTGATCGACACCCATCAATTATAGATAATATTGAAGATGAAGAAGATGGTGATTTTTCTAACCACAAAATGAATGTTGAAGATGATTTTCAAGAATGGCATATTTTCTCTCGTTTGGTTCCACCAAACGATGTGAATGTTTCTGACCTTCACACCCTTCATCGAAGGGACTTTGATATATACTTTGACTGGGAAATTACAATTATTTCTGATGATGTTAGAGAGGAAGCTACTAATTTTATAAGGAATGAAAAATCAGTGGGTGATATTGTTGACCTTTGAAATAGAACATTTGCATCTCTAGATTTTTTGTCAGAAAAGCAAGAACTTGCTTTCGATATTTTGTTACGGCACTTTGTTGAATATGAAATTTGTGAAGCTCTTCTTATGATTATTTAGGGCACTGCGGGCACTGGGAAGTCTTTCCTTATCCATTGTATCTTTTAATCTCTTTCTAATTTGTCAAGTGATGGAAGAATCCCTTTGCTTCTTCTTGTGCCAACAAGAATAGCTGCTTTTAATATACATGCAAAAACAACACACTCGGCTCTAAAAATCCGAATTAAAGATATGCAGCCACTACAGGGGTAGTCACTTGCAATATTCAAAGAATAAATGCAACATGTTAGATATATATTGATTGATGAAATGAGCTTTCTCGGATCAAGGTTGTTTATGCAAATAGACGCTCGGTTGCGAGAAGCCTTTCCAGAGAAAAAGAATTGTCCTTTTGGTGGGAGATCTATCATCCTTGTGGGTGATCTTGGCCAACTACCTCCTGTCAAAGATAAGCCTTTTTATGCATGTAATACAATAGGGAAAGTCTTGTTCTTGTAGAGTTCTCAATAACATAAGAAACATAGAACTTGTTCTTGAAGATTGGGACTTTCTTATGTCTTGGGCTGATATGAGGTTGCATCCTACAGAAAGAGATTTATTTAATGCAGCAGCTTAGATGCTTCCACAAAATAATTTGGTATCCTTGCATGATAGGAATATGTTAAAATCATTAAATTCTCCAATTTCACGATGTTTTGTTGAATATTCAAGGCGTTCAGAAACCTGTGGTGTTGATGATGATCAATTGGACCGTGAAATTTTGTTGTGTTGTGGTCAGTGTGTTATGTTGACATATAAGTTATGGGTTGAAGCTAGCTTGGTGAATGGTGCACTTGGTTTTGTTAAGGATATATTCTATCTGCCTACCTCTAAGCCAACTCGACTTCTAATGTTCACAACTGTTGTTTTTGATAAATATGTTGGTGTTCAATTTGATGTAAGCAATCCAAACATTGTCCCTATCACTCCAGTGATAAGAGGAAATTAAAAAAAATTCCTCTGAATATGGCATGGGCTCTTACAATCCACAAGCCACAAGGATTGACTTTAGAATGAGTGTCAGGTGATATCGGGAATAAAGAGAAGTAAGGACTTACCTTCACAGCCATATCAAGAGTGAAATCAATAGATGGTTTACTTATTGCACTGCATTTTTCTTTCTAATGTTATGCCAAGATGAAAGATAGTGCATATGTTACAATTAGGAAGAAGGAAGATGAGTGATTGTAGTCCATATCACTATGAAATAAAACTAATAACATTGTGGCCTTCTTGATAGTTTCGAAGTTCAATTTTGTAGTCGATTATTTTATGTAAACAAAACAAAAAATATATGTTAAGGCTCAATGTTCTTTCTGTGGTTTCAATGTTGGTTAAGTTGTGATTATTTTAAATACTAATGTTGTTTTTATGTACAAAATCATATATCTATCGTCTTAAAGTGTCATATTATGCCCTTCTACTTCAAATCCAATATGTGCATTTTAGATGTGTTTTTTTCGCTTATGTTGCTTTGCTCGAATGAGAGTGTTATTATTTTATATCTTTCTCTTGTATTTTTGATTGTTGTGGTCTTCTGTGTGGATCCCTTCACTTTGTTCACCAGGATCCATAAATGAAAATATTGTTTACATTTATAATATTATTGTTGGGATTTCATGCTCTAGGTGTTTATACCAATATTCTTGAGATTTATACTATTAATACATTCGTAATTCCGAAATTTGACAGTCGATTTTACCCTATTTGATTCCACAAATCTGATTGTGCATTCAGATTTTCCATTCTCTCATTTAATTTTCCAGACACTTTTCTAAGTGGAGTACAGATGTCAGCCTTCATGTGTACGCAGTCATTTCCATGATATTCGACGCTGTGAGATTGATGGTATAGCAAGCTTGAGCAGTTTGATATCCTTTTCTTTAGATGGCCCCATAATGTGAGGTATATTCAATGTGTTCATGTACTTCATTTTGCTATGAGATGCATTGTGCTACATAGATCCCTGTTTGATGCTTCAGGTGGGATTTTGTTTCTTACTTTGATTCCTGCTTGATGTAATGCAAAATCATTTGTGGGACGTACTTGTTATCATGATTCTTCATGTATTGTTTGAGATCCCTTTGTTGTTATGTTGATGGGATACTCATGTGTTGCCATGTATGTTTTCATTGAGAGCCCTTTTATGCCATGTTGGCGGTACGCTCAATATCATCATGCATGAGTTTTAGGTCATACTGATAGGAGTCATTCTTTGACTGAGAGTTCCTGTAGTAGAACATCTCTTACAGCCACTCCTGCGTGAGGCAATTTTCTTGTATGATAGTGAAATCACCTATTATGTACATCATCACTAGTGACAACACTTAATGTAGTGGCCTACACCATATTGACACCACAACCTGGAGACGTAGTCCGTCCTCGACAAACTTTGTTATCAATGTCTGGTTATTTTATGTCGCTGATGATTTTCATGTTCCTTCTTCTTTACAACATGAAAATATGTTCAAATATGTTATTTTAAATGCAATTCTAATCACATCACGAAGGTAAAAGATCTTGGTTAAATGTGGGAGTAGAGTCAACTCGGATCAAGTTTGGTATCAAAGTGGTCTTTGCATAGACATGAATTTCAATTATGAACAATGGAACGTGTAGTGATAGAGGATGAAAAAGAGATGTATGAAACCACGCTCAAAATTTCCCAAAGGGTAGAAATAATGTATGAAACTCTACAGAAAGATACAGAGGAAAAGGAGCGATTGCAGCTTCGGTTGCAAGCCATGGAAGAGGCCCTAGAGGAAATGAAGCACAACAACCACAATCTTCAAATAGAGAACGTTGAATTGAAGATTCTTTTACATGAAGTGAAAGAGGAAGAAACAAATTCTATGAATGCTACAAGCTAAGGACGAGGCCTTAGAAAAGCTGCAGCATGACCCATGTGAGGTAAAAAGTAGTTCTTCAAATTCATGTATGTGTCCTGATGATGATTTTGTTGTTTTTGAAAATCACATGACAGGAATCGACTCCAAGCTATTGAAGAAAATGGGGTATTAAGTAAAAGGCTTGTGCATTAATCGACAAGGCATTGTCAACCCCATCAAAGTAGAAGAATTACCCTGTCGAACAGGAATTGGGTATGCCATAAAGGAAGTTGGGGAATGTGCCCAGACGACTAGTGAAACACCAATGGTAGATGATGAGAGGCCTTCATCAGTTCTTTCCAAATCGACAGAGGAGGTAAAATATGTTGATTTCCTTTCAATTTTGTCTTCACATAGTACGATTTCTATTGGAGATTTGGAGATCCCAATTGCAGGACAAATATGAGGCTCCTTACGAGGACAAGGCACAAGGAGGAAAAGGTACTTCGTGTTAACAACCAAGGAATAACTCAACGAATGGAGGTTGTGCAATGACCTCAATTTTCAGGCTTGAGATACACTAAGGGAGAGTGCTTGAAGGTATTAGATTATTCTGAGACATCGTTGAGGAAAGATAATGATGGTAACACATCCCCATCATCCTACGGCAGTGCCCATTGCAAGGAAGGAGCTGAGGCAAGCTCTCATCACCATACTTACACCAAAGGCGACAACGAAAGGTATAACCACTCTCAACATGCGAATTTTCATTTCAATTATAATCATGTTGTTAATGATGAACATAAAACATGGCATCGAAAAACATGTACCTTTTGTGGATTACATAACCATAAATTTTCTAAGTGTTGGAAAAGAATAGAAACACTGGAAAGCAGGAGGCATAAAGACCCTCTAAACAACAGGTAAAGAATCATGTTAAGTAGATCTGGAGGAATAAAATGTATTGTAGTCATTGCAAGAGAGGTGGCCATCGAAGGGCCACATGTTGGAGGCTCCATCGAGAGCAGTGCCTTAAAGAGAAATGTCGGTGCATGAAAAAGGTGAAACAATTTTTCGACAAGCAAAACCACCGCAGGGGGATTACCCGTTCACAACGATAAGTGAAAAATGGTTTCTATATATGTTATCTTTTCATTGTCATGCTTTTATAATTGTTTGTTGCATTTTAAAATCTAAAAGTGATGATGTGTTTTCCATCACTTAATAAGCAACAATGGTGTCTGGTCTTATTTTGAGTTGCGTGATAAACTGTGAACGTGATGTTGTGTTTCCATCACTTGTCAAGGAAACAATAGTGTTTGGCCTTATTTTTATAAATCATGTATTGCACTGATGATGTGTTTTCCATCACTTGTTGAAGCAACAACATATGTTGGCTTTGTTTTCATAGTTGGGTATTGTCTCCATTTCATTGTGAACTTGACCACTGAGTATGTGTCATAAACTCGTGGAAAGTATGGGATGGTTGGGTGATTAGTTGGTCATGAAACTCAAGCATGTAATTTGAAAAAACAATGTACTACAGGTTGTAGAGATTGTAGGTGTCAGCTCATCGCTTAAGGCTTCGAAGAACAAAGGAGAATGAGATGGAAGCGGGACCTTTTTCAAGGCACTTTTGATGTAGATAAGGTACAAAGAAGTTGCATATTATTTTTCATTCCTTTGGAAGACCAAAAGCTTCTCAGTGGGGAGGATTGATCTAGCTGGCTCTAGGGACATACACAGGACAAAGAGGGCTTATAGAAGCTCAAAAATCAAAGTGATTAGAATTCTTTCGAACCATGACCAAAGTGTAGATCTTGTCATCCTCATCACAATGATGTGGAAGGTTCATTGATCTGAGCTTGTTTGAGGGAAAATGAGCCAGTCAAAGTTTTGATCAAAGTTGGGTTGTGGGCTAGGTTTAAGTGTCCTAGAATTTGACCAACCCCAAGGCATGAAACCTAGCTCCCAAAATCATGCAAATTCGTTGCATTGTTAATTTGTCTAATATCCCCTATATTAGACAAATTCGAAAAATGTTTATTATTAAATAAAAATAAAAATAACATATCATATAGGTGGCAAGCCATGACCCCTACCACCTCCATCAGAATCTGAAACCACATATCAATTTTTTTTTTTTAAATATGGCCGGCAACCATGACCCTGCCAGACCCTCCAACCTCCATACCCAAACATTATATAAATGCATGGGTCGGTGGCCATGACTCCACTGGACCCCAACCAACCCTCCATATACGTTAAACAATTATTAAGGGGGTGGGCGGGCCACCTCCGGTGGCCTTGGCCCACACCCCAACAAAAATATATGACATCGCATTAAGGATGAGGCCAGTGGGAGGGTTGGCCCTGCCCACACATTGGTCCCATGTTAAAACCAAGTCTCACACCCCATTAATACACCAACAAACCGTACCCAAAACATAATAGAACTGACACCAAAAAGCTCATTCCATTTGAATGTTGCCATGCCCCTTTTGTTAATAAAAAGAAAATCAAATGTCATGTATTTTTAGTGAGGTCGAGATTTGATCCACCAACCTCAGCATTACTAATTTTCCCTCCTACCACAGTGCCAAATAGTCGTCATTTGATAATCTACCCACCAAGAGGTATATTAACCCTCATTTTCTTAATGGTCTCAAGGATGGAGGAGCTAGGAGCGTGCATGGAAATCGAGATTATAATTTTTAATTAATTTATTGCAAGTGGAATCATGAACCCAGAGAAGAGGTAGGAAAAACCATGATTGGGAAAAATTCTCAGAAGGGTGAAACTTTCACAATGTCCAAATTGGAAAAATTTTATGTCCATCTTACACCTCTCAAGGACACGAACCTGATGGCACAGTCATTTTCCAGAAGAGGAAATCTTTGAGGATCTAGGGGGAATCTAAAAGATTCCTTAAGCCCCAGATTTTCATTTTCTTAGAATTCAGAAATTTGACAATCCATGTTACCCTATTCGATGCGACAAATCTAATGGTGTTTTCAAAATTTCAATTTTCTTATTTCATTTTTCAGCCACTTTTCTATCTGGAGTATAGGTGTCAGTGTTCATGTGCGAGTTGTCATTTCCATGAGATTCAACACCACGATATTTATGGTACAACCAACTTCAACAGTTTGACATCCTTTTCTTGACATGGCCCCAGGATGTGAGGTATACGCAGTGTGTTCATGTACTTTGTTTTGCTGTGAGATGCATTGTGCTGGATAGGTCCTTGTTTAATGCTTCATGTGGGATCTTGCTTCCTACTTTTCTCATGATTCCTATTTGATGTGACGAGGAATTATTTGCGGGACATACTTGTTGTCATGATTCGTCATGTCTTGTTTGAGATCCATTTGTTGTTATTTTGATGGGATACTCATGTGTCACCATGTATGTTTTCATTGAGATCCCTTTTATTCCATGTTGGCGGGATGCTTATTATCATCATAAATGAGTTTTAGGTCATACTGATAGGAGTCCTTTTTTGGTTGAGAGTTCCTGTAGCAGAACATCTCTTCGAGCTACTCCTGTGTGAGGGAATTTTCCGTGTATGATAGCGACATCACCTCTTATGTACATCATCACAATTGACAAAGTTAATGCAACAACCTACACCATCTTGACACTAGGGCCTCGAGACGTAGTCCTTCCTAAACAAACTCCAATATCAATGTCTTGTTATTTTATATTGCCGATGATTTTCATGTTCCTTCTTCTTTACAGCATGCATATATGTTCGAATATGCTATTTAAATGCAATTCTAATCAGATCAAGAAAGTAAAATATCTTGTTTTAATCTAAGAGTTGAGTCAACTCGAATCAGAAAGGAATTCAAAAGAATGTGACTTCAAAGACTTTATTGGTCAATTTATTCATCTAGATACATGTTTTTTGAGCTATGAGACGGAACATAGGGTCAATGCAGAGATTCGAAAGATTTTACAGCTAAGTGAGCAGGTCAGAATAGGTGACTAGTATTTATACTAGAATTACAGTGAAATAAGAGTGTATGGTTTGAGTTGCCACCTTATAAACTGCCCAGTTATCTCTAAATGAATTTTTCATCTTTCGAATACATTAGGTAAATGATATACTCATATGAGGTCCATTTTGTTTCACCTAAAAAAAAATCATGATTCAGAATAAAGGCTCAGATAGGACCATTTATTTGCAACAACTAGACAATGGGAGAGGAGTCAGATATCCTCCTAAAACAGATTAATTTTACCTTGAGCTTCACTTGGTCATATGACCCATTTGGTACGATATCCAAACTAAGAGTGGAACAATAAACCACTCCATATGTTCACACTTAGAGGCCTGGAATTGAGAATTACATGAACCAGGATGAGTGGGAAGAAAATACTCTATAGGAAGCAGAGGACTAATTTTTGTCTACTCCTACTTCACAAACTCCCACATGTTGGGTAAAAGTAGAGACAAGGACATGGGTAGAATACTCTTCTTTGGTCACAGAGGTTTCAACCAAAGATTTCAAAATTTACACCAAGAAAGCAAGGAAAAATACTAAGATATATTTTTTAAAAGAAGGAGTAGGGAAAGCTCCTATAGTACTCAAGGGTCCACATTTCCAAGGAAGGGATAACATATTTACAAGATATCCATTCTCTTTGGTCTCACAAGAGAATCCAGATACAACTAAGCATAGAAAATTTTAGGGGCAAATGTTCGCCCTTTGGAGAAATTAAGGGGTTTTAAATTTTTAGTGGGCGAATATTTTGTATCATAGTACATTTTTACAAATCACCTTAAATAGCCCACTTTATTTTAGGGGAGAGGGTAAAAAAGGTAAATTTAGCCCTTGAAATTAGGAGTTACAACCTTCCATTCGCCCATTTTCAAGAATAGGTTTTATTTAAGTGAATCCATTCACCCATTTTCAAGAATAGGTTTTATTTAACTGAATCCTATGGGCCAAAGGCCCAAATACCATATTTATAAAAGAGGTATGGTAAATCAATAAAAATATAAATAAATGAGAGGTATGGTAAATAAATAAAACATTTTTTATATTTACTCCATAAGTCACCTTATATACATGCAAGGGTGTAAACAAATAAAAATATAAGTAAAGTGGAGGTATGGTAAATAAATAAAATGTATTTCTATACTTACTCAAAAGGTATGGTAAATAAATAAAAATATAAATAAACTAGATGCATGGTAAATAAATAAAACCTCTTTTTATATTTAGTCCATAACCCTCGTTCTATTTATGAAGGCTCAAGAAAGAGGTTTTATTTAACTGAATCCTATGGGCCAAATACCATATTTGTAAAAGAGGTATGGTAAATTAATAAAAATATAAATAAACGAGAGGTATGGTAAACAAACAAAACATTTTTTTATATTTACTTCTCAAGTCACCTTATATTTACGAACACTCAAAAAATGCGTTATATTTAGGTGAAACCTATGGGCAAAATACTATGGGACAAATAACATGGACTAGATTGTTATTATTAACCCAAACATTATTAACCCTAATATTATTATTAATAAAAATAAAAATGGCACATGGTATTGACCCATGGTATTCACCTTGAATGTAGCCTATTTAAATGGGGGAATTAAACCACCATAGATCCATCTTTACTCTGGATCTACTAACCCCCTAGAGGTATCAAATATCGTGATATGCAAACTAGCATAGAGTGAAAAAATATTTGATCCGATCAAGAGTAAATATGGATGTTGTAATTTAATGTATGTTAAACATTTTAGTTTGGTTAAAATATAAAATAAAATAAAAATCAACTATTAATTTTATTAATTTTTATAAATTACTAGTAGTAATTTTTAAGCTCCAGGTTTATGATAACCCATGGTATTGACCCATGGTAATACCATGGTATTCATGTGGGCATAGAATATTTAAAGGGGAAGTTCTATCATCTTAGAGCCATCTTAATTCTGGGTCTACCAAGTGCTCAGAGGGATAAATAGAATTCATGCCCCTAAGAGGGGTAGATGTGGAGTTAAGATGGATATAGGTTAGTTTTTCTTGGGTAATTTTTCTAATTGCAAACAGGAACATACTTGTGTATTGGAAGGGTGGTTACGAGGTCCCTAGAAGTGATGAATTTGAGTTTTTCTTGGTTTTATATATAGTAATAGTTTTTTTCTCATGTTTTTTGTGAATGGCACGGGTGAATTTTATCTTACACCCACTAGGTTATCGATATGTAATTTCAGTAATTTTGATTTCAAAATATATTTTAAAGAAATGCAATGATTTCATTTGTGTATTCAATAAACACAAGATTTTATAATTGAGTAAAATATTCGCCACGCCTGGTGAGAGATTCGCCAAAAAATTATATATACATATCATATTATTGATAAAATCGCCTTCCATTTTTCCTATATACCATGGAGATTCGCCCATTTATTATAAATGTAAATTTAGGGGGGTTCTTAAAACTTTCCCTGCAACAAAGAGACTAAAATTACTCCAAGGTGAAATGGAAACAAGCATATTTGACAAGTATAAGGAGATAAAACGTAGAAATGAGCTTCTCAAAGTCAACACTTATGATCAATTTTGGAAACAAAATTCCTCTACCCAACATAAGCTCTTGTGAAACTTTGACACCGAGAAAGGAAGAATGTATAGGGAATTCTTGTAGGCGTAAGTGTTCAACCCTAAATCTACATTATATTACAAGAAAACTAGATTTGAGTTTGATGCAAAGGATGTCCATCTTGTTGATCAGATGGACATGAACAGGCGGACTCTGGAGATGATTTATTCTACATTGATAAGTAATGTAATGACTCCTTCCAAATTGCAAGTATCCCTCACTAATATTCAATCCCAATTAAAACACAAAAATGTTTCTTCTTTAGCAAAAGATAATAATATTAAATCCTTGGAGTCCTTGGAATCCACAAGCAGAAGAAGTGGGGGAGAGAGAGAAAGCTAAAAAGAAGACATGGTGAGATTAATTATGGAGAAAAATGCACAGATAAGGGACATGGAAGCAGAAATGGACAAGTTGATCAAGGAGAAAGAACGCATTGCTCAACTAGCTATAATCCCACTTCATACAGTACCTCTTGCAACAATAATGTAAATAGGAGCTTCTACATCACCTAAAGAAGCAAAAACTACAACAAGTACAATAGGAGTTTCTATACCTAGAACATCCCCTGCACCAACTCCATATGACTCAATTAAACCGGTAAAAGTCATGGAATACATGTCTTTACGAAGGGGGGGGAATAAAAAAACTACAAGGACATGTGAGGATTCTATAGGAATAAAAAGCGAGAATTGAGAATTCTCAATTGACAGAGGTACATAAATCCCAGAGGCTAACACAAAGGATACAACAATTGGGAAAGGAAGTTGTGGTGCCTCATACCTTAGCTGAGGCTAAGGAGAATATATGAATAGATATCGACAAATCAATGACAAAGATCTCCCCATTAATATATATATATTTTTAGCAGAATGAGATGATTTAGAAATCCAAAGGAGCCATTCAAGAAAGTAGGGAAATGTTGGGCGACAAGCCAACTAGAGCCACATACCTCATTAAATTTATAAATTCTAAAAATAGATATGAGTTGGAAGGAATGGAAGTATAACACAGAACTCATACCATATTAGAAATCAAGAAAGTGTTGAGAAAGAGAAATATTATGTTATAGCTGGAGAAAAGTGTCAAGTTGTTGAGAGTGGTTTCTAGAGATTCTTCAACAAGTTTGGGGTTCGTTGTCAAAAAGGAATTCCAGGTTTGCTAGTGTTGAATGACAAATTAATGACATTGCCCGATTATAGCGAGAAATTAATGGCCATTTCTAGAGACATGGCCAAATTTGAAGGATGAAATGGGGGTATAACAGGGAAAGACTTCCTAGAGGCATTAGAATTTGATTTAGATGTCCAACATGAAATCAAATGTGTTTTTATCACCAAGCCAACCTTTTGCAAATATACAGAGGTAGGTGAAATTTACAGGAAGTTACTAAAAATTTCAATCTGAAATGAAGACATGTGGGAAAATTATGTGAGCTACTTGAGTAAAAAAGCAATTCTTCTTCTGTAGCAGGAAAAACAACACAACAAAAGTCACGGGCTAAATCAACAACAATCTCCATAAAAATAGTGACAACAATCCAAGCTATTCAATTTTTCCTATATTTTTGTAAATTAGAGATACAATTAGTTTGTAAATTCCTAAACTACATCCTCGTAGGTTATGACAATATATTTTGTAAATAAATTTATAAATACTTTTCCTTTCGGAGTGTGAAGCATTGGTTTTTGCATCTCAGAAATCTATTGAACATTTTCAAGCTTCAGTGGGCTTATCAGCAATACAAAAAGTACTTTCACAGGATTCTTGTGTCAAATTGTTGGTGAATTACATCTATCATTTTATGTGTTTATTATTATTTGTTTACCGTACTCATGTGTTTTCATAATATGAATTATTGCATAGAAGTTGAAGAACAAAATTTGTTTTGATTTACACTTTGATGTTGTATTTGAATAACTTTAATGTTTTCGTCTAATATTAAGTAAATGAATTATTAATTTCTCTTTACTTAATGGATATCCTTTCTCTTCTTCTTATTCACTTCATTTAAAATTAAATAATGCCAATTAGTTTGGTTGCCTTTTCCTATGAAATCTATCTACAAAATACTGAAACAGATCCATATTGTAAGTCACATACTACATATCCCAATGATAATATAGACATCAATCAACCATACAATTAAAACCAATTCATAAACCAAACCTTGAACTTTTATAACTAGCCTAATATCTGAAACCCAAAAAATATAAATTTGACAGAGAGATCCCTCTCTGAACCTAGCAAGGCTATATCCCAACTTCCAAAGTTGTTTTATGGTTAACTTTGTAATTTCTCTAGAAACCTCAAAAATTACAGAGTGATACCATAGTGGTGACCATACTCGGGAGGTGATCAAACTTTCATTTCTAAAGATTCATTTCCATTCTTCAGAAAACTTTATTTTAAGAAATGTAATGTTTCAGATTTTAGAAATAAATGTTTAGAGGTTGTGAACTATGTAAATAATTTAGTTGTGTTCTTAATAGTAAATATCTATCTTCAAAAACAGTTCACAATAGATCACATCTTGATCAAGAACCCGCCAAGATCTTAGATGACCCTGAAAAATTGATTAGCTGAAAGTCAAGGAAGTAATAGTCTCTTAACTAGGGAAAACTCTCTCCTAGATAAATTTGTCACTATATAGGATATTCAATTTGACTTATCATTTGAACATAGTCTATTTAGGATTAAGTTTGAAAGTTTTGTGGATGAAATAATAATTTATCAATCCATGCTACAACCCTATATATGTGAAGGTCAATCCATTGAATCAGATTTTGACCAGCAAACACTCCAAAAATTCAACAAGTTACAAGATCTAGTATCTGAACTTGATCAAGCTATACGTGAAACCTATGTTCAACAATCTATTGAAATTTCTTCCCTGACTATTGTAGCACCTTTTATTTCCTCTCAATCTATCCATCCTACATCAATGAGTCCCACTTCTTCTATAATCTCCATTACTTCTCCAATACTATCACAGACAGTGACCCAACCCATTTTATGAACTCCTACATATATATCTCCCACAAGCTCATCTATTATTCAACCCCACATGACAACTCGTTATGTTGCCTTGGTCTTACCCGAGCAATTGCATCATGTGCCCCAAGATTATCACAGTAGAATTCCTCAATTTTATGGAATTGGTACCATCACTCGAAAACAACATGTAGATAAAATTACTCATTACTTTGATCTTGAAGAATTGGATGAAAGAGATGTAAAGATGAGACTTTTTGCCCAAAGTTTGGGTGGAGAGGTAAGAAAATGGTTCAAAAATTTAACATCAACTAGTATAGCTGATCTTGATTCCTTAGTCAAGAAGAACAAGACCTTTTCCTACTTTCACAGATGAAGTAAATCTAGAGGAATTAGAAGATTACAAGCAAGGTTTTGAAAATGCAATTATGGAAGTCCATAGGAAATATAACCTAAGTAGGAAAAAAGTTGATAATCCTACTAAAAAGAATGTTGATACACGTAATAAAAAGGCAGTTTACACCCATGCTAAGAAAAATCTCGACATTCCTGATAAAAATAATCCATATGTTCCAACAGAAAAGACATCTGATATTGTCTTCAAAGAAACTCAAATTGATAGTCCCTCTACTAGCCAACAAAAATATATTTCCCAAAAGGGTTTTGCTGAGAAAAAAGATTCCCTCAATCTAAACAAAACTCAAACATCATTCATCATACAAAATGAATTTAAAAAACTCAAAATATCCATTCCTCTAATGAAACTTATGAATAAAACCACATATAGATCATAAATGATGGAAGCTTTCAATATAGGTGAAGGTAAAGATACAATGAATGTATCTCATGATCAACCAGAAATATTGTTTGGACATGAAGTTGATGGAAAACCCCAAGAAGGAGATGTACCTCCATTTTACATCACTTTAAACATTCATGATAAAAATTTTCACAATGCAATGCTTGACTTAGGGGATTCTCACATTCTCATGCCTATCATTTTCATGGAAAAATTGGGACCAGATATCACTAGAAAGTACAAACATTTTTGTTATTTTGATTCAAGTAAAGTAAAATTCCTAGCTCTCATTAAGGATTTATATGTCAATTTAACACAAAGAGCAGCCAAAAGCTTCGTAGTGCACATAGTTGTTGCTAATATACCTCCTAAATATGCCATGTTATTGTGTCACTCATGGAGAGCTAAACTGCAAGGAACGCTTCAAATGGATATGACCTATGCTAGCATTCTAGTGTTTGGTCAACAAAGAAGACTATATAGGGAAAAAATAATTAAATTTATGGTTAGTAGTTAGGATAAGCCCCACAATTATCCATTATATTCAATCGATTCAGACCTCGATCCTTCATTTTGTACAACAACGGAAACATAAATGAACAAATTGGCAATTTACAAACTGATTTGTGTGAAATTGAGGAATGAAAAGAAAATATGGTGGAACATGATAAACAAAATGAACCTATATGGAATTTTGATTTTGATGGGGTTTTCAATGAAGAGTGATCAAGGGAAGGTTTATGGGTTTCAAATTAACAAACCAGTCACTTAGAAGGCCATTTATATAATATAAAATTTCAATGTACTAAAAACATAGCTGAATATGAAGCCTTAGATCTAGGGTAACAATTTTTAAAGAAGCTAGGTGGTAAGATAATTTCAATTCATGGGGACTCCATACTAATAATAAATCATATCAAAGTGGAATACTCTGCCAAACACCCAAGTTTAACGGCCTATAGGAATGTTGTTTCAGATTTTCTTGAATCTTTTGTTGAGTATGACTTATCTGTGATCCCCAGAGTTCAAAACATCCTAGCTGATGATCTGGCTACTTCATCTACTACCTGCAAAATGTTATACCGTCCTAGTAACAAATACACTGTTGAAGTAAAAAATAGACCAATTTACCAAACAATATTAGATATTGGCAAGTCTTTGGAGATGATGAACAAATTGAAAGTTTTTTACAATCAAAGGATGAGTTTGAGTGTGCTAATGTAGATGTAGATTTTGACATAGAAGATAGTTTACATAAGAGTGTGACCAAATTATAATTGAAATAAATCAATCAAGAAAAAAAAGAATTAGAAATCTTACAATTGAAAGACAATTTGTTGCCTAGAGGGTTAGTTCCCTTGGAGGATTTATTTGATTTTAATGATGTAGCTGAAAAGCCTAAAATCAAACCTACTCGAGCTGAAGTTGAAGAGTATAACATAGGAATGGAACAAGAACCTAACATGGCTAAATTATCAAAATGTTTAACCTCAACTGAAAATAAAAAGTACATAAATTTGTTCGAGGAATTCATAGATGTATTTGCATGGAGTTATGAAGATTTGAAATCTTATGAAACCAACATTATATAGCATAAGATTCCCATAAAATAAGGCCAAAATCCTTTTAAACAAAAACTTTGGAGGATCAACCCAATGTTGATACCTCTAATTGAAAAGGAGGTCAAAAAGATCTATGATGACAAGATCATTCTGCCTTTGAGATATTCTAAGTGGGTGTCAAACTTAGCTCCAATTAGGAAAAATATTTGAGAAATTAGACTTCATATTGATTTCTGAAATCTTAATAAAGTCTCCCTCAAAGATAATTATCTTTTTCCTTAAATGGAACACATTTTCCAAAATGATGTTGGATCGAGTATAATTTCTTTATTAGATGGTTTTTATGATTACAATCAAGTCCTAGTGCATCCTAAAGACCCAAAAAATACAACATTTACTATACCTTGGGGTGCTTTCATGTATGTCAAGATGCCTTTTTTCTTAATGAATGTCGACGCTACATTTCAAAGAGCAATGGAATTCACCTTTATAGATAAAATAGGTAGATTCATAGTTATATATATTGATGATATCAGTATTATTTCAAAAATATATGAAGAACATTTGCTTCACCTAAGAACGGTCTTTGAAAAATGTAGGAGATTTGTTATTTCCTTGAACCCAAAGAAAACGTTGTTTAGCTTAGAAGAAGGAAAACTACTAGGACATATCATTTCAAAAGATGGGATCAAAATAGATCCTATCAGAATTTAAGCTATTTTAAAAATAGTCCCCTCTAGAAATGTAAAGGAACTCCAATCATTCATTGGCAGAATTAGTTTTGTAAGTTGTTTTACTCCTAATTTAGCAGAACTCCTAAGAAATATAACAAATATATTCAAAAGATACATTGAGTCAAAGTGGAATAGAGAGGAAAAATAATCATTTGATAAGGTAAAAATACCCTTAACCCAAGCTCTTGTGTTAATCAACCCTAATTTCACATTTTTTTTTTGATTTTCTCATTTGCATCTGAGAATACAATTGCACTAGTTCTCTTGCAGAAAAATAATGAAGGACATGAACAACCTATTAATTTATTTAGCAAAGCCTTAAGAGATGTCACATTGAAAAATAACATCATGGAAAAGAAATCATTTGATTTAGTGAAAGAAATTAAATATTTTAGAGTTTATATTCTTGATTCACATATAATTGCTTTTGTTGCAAACGTTGTGGTAAAAGACATACTGGCCCAAAATGATCCTGATGGGAAAATGGGTAAATGGATTGCCATTATCCTATAATATGGCATTGAAATGAAACCTAACAAACCCATTAAGGGTTAGGGGCTAGCTAAATTGATGGCTGAATCTAATTTACATTCTTTGGATATAAATTTTATAGCTATACTTGGCAAACAAGGAGAGCATACGACTCGATAAGTAATATAGGCTTTTGCAACCTCTCCCTGGTGTGCAGACCTTATTTTTGTTTTGCATCATTTACAAGCTCCTCTTCGTTTAACCAAGACTAAAGTAGGATTTCTTAAACTCAAAGCTATGAAATTTTTCATTCTAGAGAATAATTTGTATTGGAAAGATGTTAGAGGAATTTTAGTAAATTTCTTGTTGAAAGATGAAGGAGATAAAGTAATGCAGGAATTTCATGAAGGATATTGTGGAGGACACTTTTACTGGAAGACCACTACCAACAAGATCCTAAGAGTTGGGTTTTACTGGCCAACCTTATTTGCAGATGTCCATAAGAAAGTCACCTCATGTCACAAATGTAAGATATTTGAAGGCAAAAGGAAAATGTTTCCTTTACCCTTGAAGCCCATATCAGCTGAAACTCCCTTTCAACTGTGGGGTTTGGATTTTATTTGATAAACTAATCCTTCCTCCTTGGCCCAAAAAAAATGGATTCTTATAGCCACCTATCATCTTACCAAATTGATATAAGCTATAATTACCAGGAAAGCTTCTGATGCACTGATTATTAAATTCTTAGAAAATAATATTATTTCAATATTTGGATGTCCCAGGAAAATCATTACAAATAATGCAACAACATTCAAATCAAAGAATATGGTGGAGTTTTGCAACAAAAATCAAATAACCTTAGAACACTCTACTGCCTATTACCCCCAAGGGAATGGATTAGCAGATTCTTCCAACAAAAGTATAGTTAATATCATCAAGAAATTGTTGCAAGACAACAATAAATCATGGCATAACATATTGGTCAATGCATTATTGGTTGACAAAGTCACCACTAAGAAATCAATTGGCATGTCTCCATAACAATTGGTTTATGAAATGGATGTTGTTTTTCCAACTTCATTAGGTATAATTATTTTGAAAATGATTCTAGAATTGCAAGTGGAACTTAATGACCTTCAAAAAATAATAAATCAAACAATTCAACTACAACAATCAAGAGAAGAAGCTTACAATAGAACCAAATTGGTCCACGAAAACATCAAGAAGATTTATGACAGAAGAACTAAAGCGAATGATTTTCAAATACGGGACAATGTATTGAAATGGGAATCAAGAAGAGAAGAAAATGGTAAGCATGGAAAATTTAATAATTTATGGATGGGGCCTTACACAATCCATGCTTATAGGGGAGATAATGCATTTTTTCTTAAGGATATTGATGGAGCAGAGGTGCTTGGTGAATATGTCAATGGAATAATGTTAAAACATTATATTTTCCTAGAATAGAACCATTTCTAACTAAAATAATTTTAAATATAATTTTATTTGTATTCTTATTACTGGGTAGCTCATGTGAGAAAGTTGAAGCCCGAAGAGAAGAGCCTCAACTTTTGGTAAAATTTTCCACCATAACTAAAACAACAACAAAACAAATTAGATGCAGAAAAAATATTGGAGATTATTCAAGGCTACTGGTCAACAATTCTTGACACCTCACCAGGAGAGCGCCATCCCTGGCTGGAGTCAATGTTAGGGTCCTATGATTCATAGGATCAAATGATGATTGAATGTTTTCGTTCGGTATATCAAATTGTAAATAATATTGCATGTTGCAAATGATTTCCAAAAATAAAAAATATATAATTACAAAAAAAAAGATTGAAAACCAGGTATATAAAAATAAAAATAGAATAAAAGAATTAAAAAAAGTTGAAAATAACCCCATGAAAATAAAAAGAGTGAAAGTGATGCAAGTTCAAATGCTACTAGGAAAAAATAGTTCTATTTTGGAAAATAAGTTAGGAATTGTGCGCATCTTGTTTTAAATGCCACAATCAAAGATCTTTGTGTGAATCATACAATATAATCATGGTCAAACACATTTTCATTTATGTTCTTAGACTAGAGAATAACTTAACAAAATTGTTTAAGCTTGGTTAAAATTAGGTAGACAGGTGAAGAAATTGATCCAATTGTTTAAGTTGGACTAATAATTTAAGTTTAAGGGTTAGAACTTAGATTATAATAAATCTCTCCTGCAAAGGAAAACAAGAAGGGTCTGCATATATAAATGCACCCTTGGTTTGTAAAAGATAGGCCTTGCTTTAAAAAATTAGGATGAAAAACATTAAAAGTGTATTATTCATGATTTAAAGTGATATATCCTTTGTCTTAACTTTTGGTGCCTACAAGGAAAAGTGCAAATGAAAATATGTGTTTTCATCTAGAGGGTAAATGGTGGGCCCGATCTAAGCTATGTGTCCTTTATGATGGTAATCGACAGTCCACAATGCTTTTTAGCCCCCATGCCCTTCCTACCTTTATCGGCAGAGGGGGGGGTCTGAAAAGGTGGTTTCACTCACCCCAACCCCACCTTACATGTCACTCACTCGTTCTTTCATAGCCCCCCCTCTCAATACCATGTACCACCCTCCCCCCCCTCGAAAACTACCTAACCCTCTCCTTCCCGCCAACGGTTCCCTGCACCTGCACCACTAATCCCTCTCTGACACATGTCCGACCATTTTCCCTACTTTTTATGCATTTAATCTTCCTCTAAATTACCATTAAACCTCCTAACAGTCCCGCGTCTTTAACAAATGATTCCTTAACCATAAAAATATCGTTATCTATTAATGTTACACCGTTTGTTGAATTTGATCCTACCATGTTCTACTCTCTTTTCTCAATCTCAATTAATCTAGTCAAATTTTCCTAAAATTTAGCAGAAAACCACAATGCAGTAGCACCAACTTCACCATCATCACCAACCTCCATTGTCAAAATTTTCTTGGGTAAAATTCACAACTATTCAACCTTTTCCAAATTTCTTCAAAATTTTGAATATGGATCCCAAGAGCAAAGCCAATGTTAATAATGAAAATCATATGATTCCCCCATGAGTCTACCTTGATCACATCCCCCTAGCTGCCAGAGCCTATAAAATCTCAGAGTCGAAATTTGAATTTGATCTATTCGAATTACAAAGCTAGCTCAAAGACATCTTCCTTGACCGGAGTGATGAAATTGGCCTCTCGGAATCCAATTTACCCCTCTACATGTTCCCCAAACCCATCACTTACCTAAATTTGTCCTCAAATATCAATCTTGTTACATGCCAAGCTAGAGAGCCATTATTGCCCACAATGTTGAAATTATATTCAAAACCACCCCTTAGTCAATTAACCAAATGTTGCAGATACCTCAGAATGATTCCACTTTTCCTTTCTAAGTGGAAGCCCTAAATGAATTATATCAGAAGTTGACCTTATCCCAAAGATCTAAGATTTTCAAAATCTTCCTACCTGAAGATGTCTAGCTCCCAAAAAATAATCGACCATATCCCCTATCCATTCTTCTAGGCAAAGATAAGAAAATCATTTCCATGCTCTCATGTTTGTTGGGGTATTATTCGAATGAATGGGTATATGAACCTATTTTAGGGTTTCTTTCCATTTTCTCCACTGAATAAAAGCCCATAGTAATTTTCAATTTTAGCCACTTCCTTGCTGACAACATCCATGGACAATTCCTTAAGCTTCAAACTAGAGGAATGTTCAAATATTCGTTTATTCTTGTGTATATGTTTCTATTTTATCAAGCAGGAAAGTTCCCATTTGCAGTACAAAAGTTGAATGAATAGGAGGAGCCACAGTCAGTCATTTTTGGACTTCCATGCCAAAAAGGAATTACGAAGAATGCAACTTCAAAGAATTTATTAGTCAATTTATTCATCTAGCTACATCTTTGTAGAGCAATGAGACAGAACCCAGGGTCAGTGCAGATATTCAGAAGATTTTACACCTAAGTGAGTCGGTCAAAATAGGTGAATGTTCTTTATACCATAATTACATCGAAATAAGAGTGTATGGGAGTGATCTGGCACCTTATAAACTGACCAGGTATCTACCATAGATAATTTTTTCTATAGAATACATTAGGAAAATGATATACTCACATGAGGTCCATTTTTTGTTAGTTAAGAACAAATCACAATTCATAATAAACGATCAGATAGGACAATTTATTTCCAAGAGTGGGACAACAGGAGAGAAGGCAGATATCCTCTTAAAAGAGATATATTTTCCCTTGAGCTTCACTTGGTCATATGAACCATTTGGTATGATCTGTAAAATAAGAGTGGAACAAAAAACCACTCTATATGTTCACACACAAAGGCATGAAATCAAGAAATACATGAACCAAGACAAGTGGGAAGAAAATACTCTACAAGAAGCATAGGAGTATTTTTTGCCTACCGCTACTTCATAAAATCCCACACCTTGGAAATAAAAAGACAAAAGGCCACAGCAAGAATAATGTCCTTCAGTCAAGAAGGTTTCAGCGAAGAATTCAAAATTTACACCAAGAAAGAAAGGAAAAATCCTAAGATAGGTTTTTAAAAAGGAGTAGGGAAAGCTCCTATAGTACTCAAGGGTACATATTTTCAAGCAAGGGATAACATATTTACATATTCTCCATTCTCTTTAGTCTCAAAAGAGAATCCAGATATATCTCAGACATTAGAATTAATCCAAGGACAAATGGAAACAAAAATATTTGACGAGTATAAGGAGATAAAATGTAGAAATGAGCTTCTCAAAGTCCGCACTTATGATCAATTTCAGTAACAAACTTCCTGTAACCATTATAAGCTATTATCAGCCTTCAACACCAAGAAATGAGAATGCATATGGCATTCTTGTAGGCACATGTCCTCCACCCTAAATCTATAGCATATTATAGGCAAACTACATTTGAGTTTGATGCAAAGGATATCCAACATGTTGATTAGATGGACATGGACAAGTAGACAGGGGTGATGATCTATTTTATAATGAAAAGTATTGAAATGGCTTCTTCCAAATTGCAGGTCTCCCTCACTAATATGCAATCCCAATTAAAACCTGAAAATGTTTCTTCTTTAGCAAAATATAATATGATAAAATTCTTGGAAGAATTAATCATTAAGATATTATATGACAAAAGGAATGTTAAGGAAACAGAAGAAATAGTTAAGAAGAATAATGGTGACATAGAAAAACTCAGAAAACAATTGGAAATGTGAGAAACCGAATATCCAGAAGTAGCATAAGTGGGGGAGACAGAGAGCCAAAAATAATACATGGTCATATTAATTATGGAGAAAAATGCATAGATAAGGGACATTGAAGCAAAAATGGACAAGTTGATCAAGGAGAAAGAAGAGAATGCACAACTATCTATAATCCGACATAATGCAATACCTCTTGCAACAAAAGTGCAAATAGGAGCTTCTACATCACCTACAAAAACAATTGCTACAAAAACTACATTAGGAGTTTCTACATCTACAACACCCCGTTCACCAACTTCATATGACTCAAGTAAACTATTAAAATCCATGTAAGACATGTTTTTACAACGGCAGGAAATCAAGGAACTACAAGGATGGGCTAGGATTCTATAGGAACAGAAAGTGAAAATTGAGAATCCTCAATTGACAGAGGTACAGAAATCCTAGAGACTGATGGAAAGGATACAACAATTGGAAAAGGAATTTGTCATGGCTCATACCTTAGCTTAAGCTAAGGATAATATATTGATAGATATCAAAAAATCAATGACAGTGATATGGCAATTAATACATATTATTTTCTAGTAGAATGAGCTAATTTAGAAATCCAAAGGAGCCATTTAGGAAATTAAGGAAATGCTGGGAGACAAACCAACTAAAGCCATAGACGTCATCACATTTCTAAATTATAAAAACAGATATGACTTGCAATGACTAGAAATAGCAAACAAAATTGAGACCATATTGGAAATCAAGAAATTATTGACCAAGAGAAATTTTATGTTGCAACTGGATAAAAAGTGTCAAGTTCTGGAGAATGGTGTCAAGGGATTCTTCAACAAGTTTGAAGTCCTCACCCAAAAGGGACTTCCAGGTTTGCTAGTGTTGAATGGCACATTAATGAAATTTCCCAATTATAATAAGAAATTGATCGTCGTCGCAAGAGACAATGCCAAATTTGCATGAATACATGAGAGTATAAAAACGAAACACTTCCTAGAGGCATTGGAATTTGATTTAGACATCCAACATGAAATCAGATACATTTTTATCACTAAGCCCACCTTTGTGAAATATACATAGGTAGATTAAATTTGCAGGAAGTCACTCAAGGTGTCAATCTCGAGTGAGGATAGGTGGGAAACATTATGCGAGTTACTTGAGTAAAAACTCAAATATTCTTCAGCAGTTGGATAAACTGCACAACAAAATTCATGGGCCATATTAGCAAAAATTTTCACAAAAATAGTGCCAGAAATCCAAGCAGTTAAGTTTTCCTATATTTTTGTAAATTAGAGATATAATTAGTTTAGAAATTCCTAAATTGCATCCTCATCGGTTATGAAAGGATATTTTGTAAATAAACTTATAAATACTCCTCCTTTCAAAGTGTAAAGGGTTGGGTTCTACATCTGGGAAAGCTATTATACATTTTCGAGCTTCACTAGGCTTATCAGTTATAAATAAATCTCTTTCACAAGATTGTTGTGTCAAATTTTTGGTCAAGTACATCTATCATTTTATGTGATTATTATTCCGTGTTTACCATAATAATGTGTTTTCATAATCTAAATTATTCCATAGAAGTTGAAGAATATAATTTTTTTTGATGTACACTGTGATTCTGGCTTTGAACAATTTTAGTGTTTTCGACTAATATTAATTAAATGAATTCTTAATTTCTCTTTACTTAATGGAAATCCTTTCTCTACTTATTATTCACTTCGTTTAAAATTAAAGAATCTAATTAGTTTGGTTTCCTTTCACTATGACATCTATCTACAAAATACTGAAACAGATCCACCTTTTAAGTCATAGACTCCATGTCCCAACGTTAATGTAGACATCAGTCAACCATACAATTCAAACGAATCCATACAATAAAACTTGAACATTTATAACTAACCTAATATCTAAAACCAAACAAATCTAAATCTCACAGAGAGATCCCTCACTGAAGCTCACAAGGGTAGAGCTCAGTTTCCAAAGTGATTTTGTGGTTACCTTTGTAATTTATCTAGCAACCTCAAAAATTATAGAGTGATAACAATTTGTAAGAAGGAAAATTCTCTAAGTAATTGTTATCATAAATGAAATTATCATGGGCGATATTTTTGGATTTATTAATCATAACTTTAGTCTCAGAAATACTAACAATCATACGCATATTCAAAGTGTAATCATGGAGGGTTTTAAGAGGCTTATTGATACTTCTAGGTATCCTGGTAAGAAGAATAATATCATTAGCGTAAAGGAGAAGAGTAATGACTACTCTAGCGAACTTGGGTCCTTCACAACAAGAAGTTTCTAAGAATTCCTCAAGCTTGTAAATGTAAATGCCAAAAAGGGTAAGGGTTAGGGGACACCCTTGCTTAACATTGATGTTGTGTTTAATATTAGTAGACCAATCCTTGGTGGTCTTAATATTGGGAATAACATTCTTGTATAATCTAATAAAAACAACCCTTAACTTAGCACGAAACATTATCTCATCAACCCTTTGCCATAACATCTCTTCAGGGACTGTGTCATTGGTGGTCTTAATATTGGGAATAACATTCTTGTATAATCTAATAAAAACAACCCTTAACTTACCACGAACCATTATCTCATCAACCCTTTTCCATAACATCTCTTCAGGGACTGTGTCCAAAGTTTTTCTAAAGTCAACGAATCAATAGAAGAGATCAGTCTTAGTATTACAATAATACTCAACAATGGTCCTAAGAGTGGCAAGGTGGTTGATCATAGAGTGATGGCTCCTAAAACCAACTTGCCCAGTGGCTCTTTTACAATGGATTTCAAGCCAGGTGCTAATATACTTTTCGAGAATGAGCCCATATATCTTGGCTAAAATATACCTAATCATGATAGTCCTATAGTTAGAGGGAACATTTTTATCCCCACTTTTCAATACACAAACGATAACGATTTACATCGAAAGCTTACGGAGGCCTTGTTTAAACGCTAAGTTGAGGAGATTGTGCGAGTGCAAGGCTAGGATGGATCTCCCAGTTTTGAGAATTTGATCTTGGTACCCTTAAATGTCCCTAGATTTCCCATTAGAAAGCTTCTTAATCCTTGATTCCATGTCATCCAAAGAAAGTATATCCTCCTCTATAGGAGTACTTTTGATCTATCTCATGGTGTTCATGGAGTCATAGAGATTTCTAATATAAACATCCCATTCCTTTAAGGGGGATCATAATATTATCTTTTGATTTATGGAAAAAAATGTTCCTCCAAAACATTGTAGGCTCAACTTTAGCAAGGTTAAGGAGATGATCTTGCTTGTTGTTTACATACTCTTTATTTTTCCTTTTGATAGGAGCTCTGTACACCTTGATTTTATCATCCTTAATAGTTTCCTTGGGAGAATCTCCTATCACTCTCCTCGCAGATTTATAATCATTCTCATAGCAAAAGTTCGAAGTCTTATTGTTCTTATTATATGATACCTCCATATAGAATTTTTTATTGGTAGTGGAGAGGACAATAGTGAAGTTGCGATATATGTTATCGATGTTGTTAATATATGTTAAGGAACCTAGATCACTCATTAAAACTTTTGAGAATGGACCCATTTTACTTTTCTCAAAATGCATGTGTCTTGGAATCTCATCATTTTTGTGCATGTGCTTGGTGTCCATATCAAGGTTAAGGGTTAAGGAGAGAGGTATATGGTCAAATTTAGGATAATTGTCATTTAAGACATGAAAATTAACAATATGATGGAGAAATTGGGTATCAAATATGACATAGTCCACAACATTCCTACCATGCCCATGAATACAAGTCATCTATCTAGATGAAGGCCACCTATTGATCCGATTAAAAATAATAACTTCTTGGGAATTGTAAATCTTAATTAGCTTACTTCCAAAAATATTCTCGGAAATGTCTTCAGAATTTTTTCAGAATCTACTAGCAAGAACAAAATCCTCATAAAGCCATAAGGGGTTAGGGTTAGAGGTATTACTTAATGAGTGTCTTCATTGTTGGTAGTATGGGCATTAAATCCATCAAGTGAGAGATTGTTTCCCTCATTACTTAGGTTGTGGATATCATGCTTTAAGTTAATGAAGAGACAATCCTTATTTAGGTTGTTCTTCTTATAGGAAGCACAGTTGAAGGGAGCGAAGTAGGTAGTTGCAAGGAAGATTCTATTGGAATTAGAGTTAGATATGTGAATCCAAATGTGTTGATTAAGGGGGGCAATCTTATGAAGCTTCATGTGGGAAGCAATTTTATTTTTAATATAACATGGTATAACACCAACCCCTAGGTAAGAAAATCTCTCGTTCCAGGTAGAGCAAAGCATGAACCCATCAATGCGGGGAACCATAGATTCGTCATGATCCTGCATTTTGACTAAGAGAATAAGATTAGTATCACCTAGGATCTAAGTTAACATAGGACATTTGTGCCACAGGAAACTATGAGAGTTCCAAGTCCTCCCCAACGTTTATATGTAAGATTACATATGGGGAACACCAAAGAACTAGGTTCCAAAACTTGATGTACGCAATGCATTCTTACATGGTGATATCATTGAGGAGGTCTATGTGACTCAACCACTTAGTTTCATTGATCCAAAGAGTATCCTACATTACCAGTTGGCATAGTCCCCAAGCCAGTTGACATTGTTGCATTGCTAATAGATAGTCCACTTTGCATCTGCCTCTCTCCCTTCCACCTTAGCTTTCTTTTCCCTCTCCTACTGCTGGTTGTGAAATAGGCAAACAATTTATCAATTGACAGTTAGGGGGTACATATGGATTCTCAACAATGTGCCATTACAGCTAAGACAATATCTTCCCCTTGAGTAAAAGCATAATCCAGTCCATTTGTTGTTGCCACTAGAATTGGTACCCCAATTTCATATGATCCAAAGCATTCATAATTACTATTTATCACTTTTATTTTGGACCCTATCTCTAATAATAACTTTTCTGTTTCTAATTATTCCCCATATTCCTTTGTTTCTTGCTTCATTTACCTTTTGGACCTCTTTCCTTAGTTCAACCAAGGAAATATATATATTTAAAATTATAAAAAAACTATTGTTATTATTTAAAATTATCAATTACTTTTTGCATAAGATGCAAGTACTAAAAAGCAACAAAATATAGTAAACTTATTTTATTATTTAATGGAATGTTGGATATTAATTTATTTACATTAAACCATAAAAATATTATAATTAAAGAAATTTGATGAGTTCAAATTTTTTACGCCATCAAATTCAAAATAGATATTGGTTTGTTTGTCTTTTTTAATTAATATTTTTTGGCATGTAAATATGTATAATTTTTTTTTCATATATGCTACCTTAACTTTTTTTAGCTAATAAAAAATAACTATTTTTCCAATTTCATTAATAATTCATGACATTAAATAAATTTCCATTTTTTTTCCTTATTACAAAATAATTAAATACACTATTTTTCTCCTAATTTCATAACCAACACAATATCAAAATAATCTTTCTTATTATTATACCTACTTAATATTGTTTTTAATTTTGTTCAAAAACCTTTGACTTTCAATTACTTTCAAAATTTAAAAAAATATTTTATAAAATTTATTAATTTTTAAAAAAAATTAATATTAAATTGAATATTTTGAAAATTAAAAATTAAATTTTAATTTTTTGAAATGTAAATTGTCTTTTTCTTTTATTTGTTTATGACTATTTTTATCCAATTTTAGATATAAAAAGTGACATAATAATTTAGGCTTTGTTACAATACCATGGACCAACACCATAGCTTATCAATATCACATGCCCTTTCATAGTCAATTTTTTTTTATACATATTTTGATTTAATTTAGTTTCCTAACATTTTTTAAATTAAAACTTAATACTTAGAATAGAACAAGATTCTCGACCATAGATATTCACCCCCATTTTACCATGAATATTATTAATTTTTAAATATTGTTTGTTACAATACAATAAGCGAGTACCATGGCTTTTCAATACAACTTCCCAAAAACCATCACTCATTTGAAAATGAAAATATTTTATAGATATTTTATAGATATTTTATTTTATAACTTTTAATATTGTTTTACAATAATGTATTAATTTAAAATTATATATATATATATATATATATATATATATATATATATATATATATATATATATATATATATATATATATATATATATATATACTTTTTCCATAAGTGGAAGGTACTAAGAAATAATGTTGCATATTACACTTGTTCATACTCATGTGTGGTAAAGTAACAATCTCTTCTATTGTTCCTTAAATGAGAAGTATTAAGCATTTGTATTAAAAATAATGTGCCCTTAAGTCATAGAAGCATTACAAAAATATGTATGATAGGGGAGAGTCGCCTTTTATTACGACATATATATTTTGTAATTTTCAAGTCTAGAGTGCAAACTTCATGAAGATATATCATTTGAAGATCACCAAAAGTGTTAGTTGACTTAAAACAAAGAAGAGAAGTAAACACAGTGTTCAAGATAATTGAGTAGAGAGGCTTATTCTATAACATAGTATCAAAGTGATGTGTAATTTCCTCCCTGCTCAATGTAGAGTTGACACATGTCCCTTTAATATATATATATATATATATATATATATATATATATATATATATATATATATATATATATATATATAGATATATATATTCTTTAAATTGAAAAGCAATGTTGGCTATAATCCAATATTTGAATGTGCCAAGAGAAGAAGAAATTGAAAGTAAAAATATTCAATTATTTTCTTATAATGTGTAACCAATTTGATTTTTAATATAAAGTCAAAATGTGACATTAAAAAAATATTAATGGTAATTAAGAAATAAACTGTACATCATAAATAAAATAGTTTAATATATAAAAATAATTAATATTAAAATGTTTTTAACAATAGATTAATAAAAAAACTTTAATATGGACAAGGTTATCCATAAATAAAATATCTCACTACTCATGTTAACTAAATTCTTTCAATATCAGTGAACAAAGCGTCTTAACAGCAACTCTCAATATTTGCATCCAAATGTATTGATTGAAAGGGTATTCCTTGTAATGTTGAATGCAACGAAAATCTTGTTATGACGACGAACCACACTAGATGGTTCGAAACACATTGATGATGTTATTTTATCGAAAAGCCTAAATTCAATCTTTTTTTTTATATAACATGTTCTACCTCCAATCCCTTTATGATGTGATTTATTTTCCCATGTTTACTACAACAATCTAATATAAGGATTTGAAGTGTTCCAAATTACTTTTTATTAGTACTACCCTAACCTTCATCTGTAATAGTAGCTTTTCCATTTATAATTATTCCCCAATTCCATTGCTTTCCATTTTCAACCTCCTTTGTTAACTCAACTCAGTATGTTGGAATGAAGTATTCATTTATAAATAAAGATCCTTGATTATTTTAAGGTAGGATATTTATCAAGTATGGAGAATTTATGTTCAGTACAACTTACCTTAACATAGATCAATTCATTTTTATGTTTCAGGGTCTTTCTTGACTTCTTTGCTTATATGAGATAAGTTGTTTTAGTTTGTGACATATCTTTTATTTCCTCTTTTAATGTTGATAGTTTGTCCTCACATTTTCACTCTTTTATATAAACAATTATTATATTCAAGGTTATTTTTCCACACTCATGGCCAAATTTAGTGTGCTTATTTATTTCCTATATGATATATTCGATATCTAATTTATTTTCCATACTAGAATTTTTATTTTTATTTTCCTTTTTTATCTTTAACATTGTTTCTCAAGTTACAACTTTTTTCAATCATTGGTTGTTCCTATTTGTCAACTTCTTGCAATCTAGACTACATTTGTAATAACGCTACAAGTTTATGATATAAATTTATATACTTTGATATTTGGATAGAAGGCCACATGTTTATAATGATTACGATGGTGATCAAGATTCATTTCACGTTAGGAATTTTCTATATATATATATATATATATATATATATATATAGATTTTAGAGCTCGCCTTCCAAGGACATATATGTCATTTTGGAAAAGTGGTCGAAGGGTCAAGATTTTAAATATTCTACATATTTCTATATTAACAAAATATCAATTGGATGAGGAGACCATTCCACATAAAATAGTATGGAGGGAACTACAACTACATGCCAACAAAAAATGGCTGTTGTGTTTTTTGTTTCGAAAAAGGAGATGTGGGGCCCACATTGCTTCAACGAGTGACACATGGCACAAAAATACCATGAATATTTCGAAGGTGTATATTTTTCTTAGAGAGATATAGGGAGGCATTATGGATTTCACACATTATAGTATTCCATTCTAGTATATTTGGTTATGGTGCAGCGACCTAGTGAGCCATGTGATTGGTGCTTTTGGCTAGCTTGAATTTTGTTTAAGGCTAGAAAGGTGTTGGGGGAGCAACATGAGCTCCTACAAGCCTACGATAATATTGTCTCCAATTTTCCATAAGGAAATTTGAAAGGTGGGAACTATTGAGGCATTAGTAGGATACAGACAAGGGGTGTACCACTTGAGAAAGTTCGACAGAGTTGGAGCGTATGGTTTGTTGGAGCATATGGTTGGGGAAATGTTTGATGGATGCATCCATTGAGTAAATGTATGTGTTTCTTATTTGGTTTCTACACTAGTTCCTATGTAGTTGTAACCCTAAGTTGTGTGTGACCCGTAGTTGAGATTGGTGAGCCACGTGGTTTATGCCTTGGTGGAAGAGGGAGATAATGTAGGCAATTACTTATTTAATTCCACAAAAGTGTTCATGTTTATTGTGTGTTTTTCTATGCAATTTATGAATGTGTGTTGGAAACCCTAGTTTTCTAGATTATATGACTTGTTTTCATTAATAATGCCTCTATTGTTAATATTACTTTTTTATCCAATTATGTATTATGGTGTATAATGGTTTTTATATCTTAATGTCATATTTCTACATTTTGAACATAAGCTATTCTTGTATTGTTCATTGCATTCGTTGTTTAATAGCTAGATATTGGAATTATGAGTGGTGTGGTTTCAGTAGAATTTCCTTGTAGGGAGCTAAGGATGTTATAAGGTGGTTTCAAAGAATATTTTTCAACAATAGGTCTCATTCAACATTAAATGGGAGAAAAATGAGAAAATTTGAAGATGTCCACCAACTTTTTCTTGTAAGTATAGGGTTGGGATTGATTAAAACCTACCTAAAAAAAATAGTATAGGAAGAGATTAGAAGGATCAAAGCAATGAAAAATAAGAAAACTCTATCGAATAATTGCTAAATTTGTGTTGTTGAATGCTAAAATTTGTGTGTAGGGAACCATTACTATGTATTAGTTTCTATTTGGATTATATGTGTGTGTGTGTGTGTGAAATGCCAAATTTTGGGAACACTATAAGGCATATCAAAATGGAACTAAGATTGGTTTTGCGTTGGGGTTAAAGTTCATAGTGGATGGGTTCAACATGAGCATTTTGACCATGCCAACATGGTTGTGGAGGTGGAACCCTAAATTATGTAAGTAGCCATGAAAGTGAGAGCCACCACGGTGAGCTATTGGGCAACAAAGGCTAGCACGTTCAAGCCATTTTACAATGTGGTAGGCCAAGATATTGAGGGGACTAAGTTAGAGTTGTAGGCCACAAGGTTTAGTGTCAAATAATGGAGGCTTTGATGTTAATTAACTAATTAGTTACCTTCATAATGGAGCCGCGATGGAGATGTGGAACTCAAATCCGTATGATCTTGGGAAGCTAGTTAAAGGGTAGACAAGTTGACATATAATGAAAATAATTGTTGATGGATGAAAGGGATCGAGGTTGTCAAATCCCATCAGAGTACAAAGTTACATTAAAAGTTATTCTATTTTAGAGTCTAATGGGTTTAAGGGAAATTGATATACCAAGGAATTATATATATATATATATATATATATATATATATATATATATATATATATATATATATGTATATGTATATGTATATGTATATGTATATGTATATGTATATGTATATGTATATGTATATGTATATGTATATGTATATGTATATGTATATATATATATATATATATATATATATATATATATATATATATATATCATAAATTGTATATTTATTTATTCTCATGTGGGGCACATGGGTGGATGGAGGATCTCATGCCTATTATTTTAATTTCTATTATTTAATCTGATATTGTTTTGCACCATGTGTATATGGTTGACCCTAATGTCATTGGACATGGGGGTGTTTATATATATATATATATAGAATGCATGAGTTCTTTTCTAATCAGCTTGGGACAGGCATGGAATTAAGGGTTAAAAAGTTTGTTTGTAAATTTAATTGAATTATATAACTTTGTAACAATTGTCGAGTAAACAGAGAGAGATGTTTAAATTCACAGGGGCATATCTTTTCTCTCACGAGTCAAAATTTTTCTGTGAGTAATCGAAAGAAGTGGAATTTCTAGTAGAACATATCTCTCAAGCTAGAAAAGAGATTTTGAGGTAGGAAATTCATAGAAAACATGGAGAAATTTATAGGACTTTGGAAAGAAGAATTCATTCTTAGTTGCAAAATTTGAAGGGAATAAATTTATGGTCAAGTGTTAGAGGTGCCCTTAATTTTTTTCTAGTTTTTAATTAATTTTAGGAAAATTATTATCTAAAAAAAATACATGTGTATCATTTCATAATTAAAAATAAAAAATAAAATATGACAATAAATAAGTTAGGGTTAGAAGTCAAAATTCTAAATATTATTAAAATTTTCCCCAAATACTAACTATTAATATTTTTCGATATTTTGAAGTGGTGTATTCATGTTTCACCTGACCCTTGACTATCCCGAACCGTCACTGGCCTGAACTCCGACCTCTCTGACCATCTCACTAGTCTAGTCACTTTTTGGTTTCTAAGTGTTTTTTCGCTACTTTTTTTCCTTTTAACTAAATAAGACTAGATGTAGGGTAAATAAACTTATCAATATTGAACATAATTTTAAAATAAAAATAAAATTTTAACTTACCAATACTTCATTACATGCTTGTTTTGCGTGTGCTTTAATGGTTGGATTTCATGTAAGTTATAATGGAAATTAGTGAGCTTGCATGCTTATCATTTTTTATTTATTGCCCATGATTTTTGATAATTTCACCATTGTGTGTTTTGTTAAGTGGTTTAATACTTAAATTTGAGTTTTCTAGAACTCCTAATTTCAGAACTCCTAATTCCAAAACTCCTAATTTCCTACAAACACACATGTGAAGTTTTATTAATTCTACACTATGTTGGTTAGTATTTATATTATTTTTAATTGATAATTTGAAATTATTCACTTGTTTCTTTAAATTCCTTCTCTTATTTATTTTTGAGTTATATTACAGGTTATTTTAAAATGGTTAAAAAGGGAATGACCTAGGCTAGTAGACATATAATTAAAGAAATCAAGCTAAAAATGCAATCAGCAGAAGCTAGAGATTTGAAGATACCAATTTAAATATTTCCATCTTTCATATTCAACTTATAGGACTCAAGATGCACGAAAGGATTCATGGGAAGAATTTTTTACTTCCTTTGAAGAAAGAAAATGTGTAAAATAAAAAAATTTAGATGATGAATCTTATTTAAATTATGAAGCAATTGCGAAAACTGAGTTGCATAAAATTTAGGCTACACCCAAAATTTTTCCCTATTACGAAAGGATTAGTTGGATTTTGATTGATGCTCATGCAGTAGTCTATTCCATTTATGATCATAACAAAAATCTAGTTTCCTTGTGGAAGCCTAAAATCATTAGATTTATATATAATTTAAAGCCCCCTAAAATCATTTTAAACAAATAATTTTTATATGAATTCCACCATAATGTCCTTAAAAAAATAAAAAGGACTAAAAATTAGTTATTATAGAGTGGCTTCGTGACCCTGAGAAATGCAAATTGGAAACCTGGAAAGGTCAATGAGTATCAATCCTGGAACTGCCTTTAAGATATATAATGAATATGCTTTCTAGACTATATCAAGAAGTGAATCTTGAGAATTGTAAGGTTGAATGGGTTCCTCTTAATTATGAAATTCAAAAAAAATAAAAGAGATTAAATTGGGCAAATATTCTATCTCAAAATATATCAGAAGCCATTAAATTATACATAACTTATCCTCATAGGTTTCAGTATGGTTTTTATATGTTTTCTTATATCATTGTCCTTGTTATGGCTCAGTTCCATTTTCATTAATGTAATTGAGCTATTATTTCAATCATCAACAAACTATACAAGCTTACACTATTATATTATGGGAAAATCGATTTAAACATCACTTTTATGATATTTGCAACAATATCATGATTCCTCTGTATGAATTTTTCTCTGGACAAAGTCCCTAGAGAATTACTAAAGATATTTAGGAAGCCTGCTCTAAAATTGGGTATTTTTATGTTGAAGATCAATTTCCTTTTAACAAAATTTATGGAAGTGAGGTAGGACCTCACATTTTGCTAAGATATATTCCTAATATGCTACATGTAAGAGAAATAGCTAATCAAACTACACTTCACGACTAGGGCAGAATATTCCATAAAATGCAAAAGAATGTATGGTCAAGTTTTCCTATTAAAGTTGGTCAAATGATGTTGAAAGATAAGGGACATGTTATCGTTGAAGCATAGAAGCTACATAAAATATTATTGCATTCCTTGCCCTACTTTAGATATAACCCAAAAAACAATATAATAAATCACCACAAATTGATATGCTTATTAAAAGGTTTCCAACATAAACAAACTATCTATGATTACTTTTTAATTCCTACTGGTAATTTTGATCAAGAAACTCTAAGAAATAATTTTTTGGACATTAAGGAGAAGGAAAAGGTACAACACTTTAGGGAGTGATGGATACCAAAAATGATGCAACAGAGCAGGGGCCTTCAAATTAAAAATTAAACACACAACAATGGGTATGCACATAAAATCTCACAAACAATTCATTAATAAATAAAATATTTACAAGAGAAATATTGGCCTGATAATTGGCCTCTCATTTCTCACTCTAACACACTTGCATGCCTCATGGGCTCACCTAGATTAAAACAAGTGGATCTAAACCCAAAGTAGGTTCTAGATCCTATGCTAACTCCTAAAATATCTCTCACAATACATAAAATATCTCACCTAATCCCTTATCCCTGGAGAAGATATAACTAACCCTCAATTCTCTCAATTCTTCCAAAATACTCTAGAACCATCTCCTATTTGCAAGGATTCTCATTACCTCCTAAAAATATAGGAAAAATACAATAGATAATTAAATCTTAATTTAGGAAACTAACTCCCTTAGTAAAAACTTGACCCTACTTTAGATGGTCGTTAGTTAAACTATTATAATATGGAAAATTTCTTACCTCCGACTACACACAACACAACAATTTGGTCATCATGTTGCAATTCAATCTCGACACTCCATGCAACCTGTTTTGTCAATGTGCCAACTCTTCGTATCAGAAGTATAGGAACTTTTATGGTCCTACGCAATTCGTCCATCAACTGTCGGATTAAACTAGTCTTGGTCTCACACTGTTATCTTATAGATCTGGTCCAAATCATCGTCATATTCCTCATAGTCATGGACTGGCCCAGTATAGCACGGTCCTTTTGTAGGGTCCAATGGGACTACAATGCAAAGTGATTTCCTTTCAAATGACATTGTCCGCTTCTTCAAATTGATAACCCCATTCATATCGATAGCCCAATCAATTCCTGGGAGTGCAGGGTATGGATTGCTATCATCAACAGTCTCTACTACTTCAAAATCAACCAATGCACTTGTACCTTCTATATCTATGGTAACCCCCTGCAATCATCCCATAGTGATAATCTTCTATTGGTTCGCCGTCCTTAGTTGAATCAGAGACGACTACAACACAGGTCTCCCCATCCTCTGCCATGTTTTCTTAGTCAATACATTCACGCCAGACCTTAAATCCAAAATAACCTGGTCCATCTCATAGTGTCCAATTTGCATGGTAAGCCTCATCTCGTGCCCTGTTCATGCCCTATTTTTACCAATATTTCTCACTACAGGGGGTCCACCAGAAGAATTATCCTTACCAACACATTTGTTGATCAACTCTTGTAGCCATTTTATAGCCTTGCTGTCGGGTAATAGTTTCATAGAAGTCTCCAAAAAGGTGGTAAGCAGAAAGGGGTCAACCAACAATGTAAACTTTGAAGCGGGAACTGATATTGTTACCTGTTTTGTAGAGATAGCAAAAAAGTGACCCGATTTTGAAAAGGGGTGATGCAGAAGACACATGTATTTTTTAGAGCATATTTTTTGGCACTTTAAATTTTTTTATGTACATTATGTTTTAGAATGGTAGTGATTTTCGTTTTGATTTTAAAAAGTGGTAATTTTGCATGAGGGCATTTTTTTAAGATACCTATTTTTTTGCTTTAAATTTTCTAATGTACGAAATGCAAATAGTTATTTTCCAAATTTAATAATTTTTGAAGTGGTCTTCTTCATATTTTTTTGTTTTTATTTTTATTTTTATTTTTTTTGTAGTGAGGTTTTTATTGTTTTTCACATTTAAAGAAGAAGGTCGACATTTTGAATTTGCGAGATTCTACATATTTATACATTGTTAATTAATATTTCAATCCAAATGAAATAATTTTCTCTAAAAAACAATAATTTTTAACAATTGACAAAAAAATAACCATTTTTAACATAAATATAACTAAAAAGCTACATGTACTGATAATTTTTTGTAATTTTTTGCTAGAGATGACATGTCAAAATCACAATTTTTATAGGAAAATTTTAACTAAAATGGTTAAATAATAGTATTTTTTTAATGAATTTCACGTCAAAAAATAATAATAATCACAGTTTTTTTCAAAAAATGATGATTAACATAAAAATGAATGCAAAAATCACATAATACATATACTGAACACATAACAACCTTAATTGAGTACTTATTTTTCTCATAAAATTTCAAAGTCAAAGCATTACAAGTATAACTAATTAATAGTTTCCAAAAATGAGCTTGATTTCCAAGCATAACTTAAATTTAATCAACAATGTCACGTAATCCAAACTCTTCACCCTTTGGAGTTTCATCATTGTCTTCCTCAACAATATTTTCTGCTTCATTTTTCTCATTTTCCTCCTCTAATGGATATTTGATGTCTGTGAATCTCCCAATGTATGCCTTTCCAATCATTCTATGTAATGGTGGTTGAGGTCCCTTTGCCTTTTTCGTCACAAGTGATTAAATAAAGCCCCCCTTTCTTCAACCCAATTTCTTTCATTGCATCTAGAAAAAATTAAAGAGCATTAATTCTTTGCTAAATAAAATTGCACTATATAGGATCTTTTTCAATGGCAACACAATTTCTTCCTTTTTGACGGCAACATGTTAGCGTTGTACCTAATTATCAAGCACAAAAGAAATAATGAAGTAAATTAGTACAATGACATATAAATTAATAAATAACATATTGAAATTCAATTCCATATAATAAAACTTACCTGAGCCAGAAAATAAATCCAAAACCCAATCTCCTTCATTTGACTGCCACATAGACATGGCTAAATCGAGCTCCTAAATAACATTAGGTTACATTATTTAAGTGCTCAAATAGCTCGATCGAGCGCTAAAAGAGGGCTCAATCGAGCAACCATTTTTTCCACCCAAACATGTCATCTCTTGCCAAAAAGTGTAACCTAGACCCATGCTTTCACCCTTATAGATTATGAATTTCTAACAATCTATATCCTAATTATTATTATTATCCAATTTTAATGTCATAGCCAAGCCATAAACCAAATTAGTGAATGAGACCACCTTATTTGTGGGACAAGAGACCCACCTCCATGCAACGATTTGATTATTGTCTACAAAGGCATAACTACTCTAACCCCTTCTTGTTTTTGAACCTGTGACCTCTTAGGAGGAAACACATGCTCTTAACCATTAGGCCTATTCATGCTCTAAGAAAGTGGATTTGATTAGCTAGAGATATTAATCTAGAAACTCACAATTATAACTCACAATCACACTACATAACACACATGTAACACACTTGTAAGATTACAAATTATGATAATATGTTTGAGAATACAAGCATAACTATTTCCTTTTCTGCATCTCCAATGGGAATGTAATTATGAACTAGAACCTAGCCTAGGTTTGGAGGTTGTGTTTTAAAAATCGATGCATTAATAAAGCCTATATGTGTAATCTTAAATGTATAAAATTGTATTTTATGCTATTTCAAAAAAATTGATTTGAACATTCATTTTGTTAGGTTTAAAGGTTATATAATTTAGCACAAAATTTAACGTTGATTTCCAAGTTATTAATTTGTTTAAGTTTCCAAAACAATTACATATTTGAATATTTATATAAACTATATTAACACTATATATCTATCTATATAACATAATAGTATATTAGTTTAATTTAATGATATATATTTAACATCATCCAATACAAATTTTCCAAGAGTCATTGCTACCGTCATATAACTTTGAAATATAGTCTAAAATATCTATAGAAATCTTTTACTTTTCACAAAATCTCATATTATATTCTCAAGGAACTCTTAATCATAAATGCAAAAATTCATTACAATCATGGTATTATATTCATGATATCACTAGTAAGAAAATAATAGAATTTCACCAACCACTCCCAATTAACTTTCTGGATATACTAATTATATATATATATATATATATATATATATATATATATATATATATATATATATATATATATGTATATATATATATATATATATATATATATATATATATATATATATATATATATATGTAGATATATGTATGTATATATCGATATATATATATATATATATATATGTGTGTGTGTGTGTGTGTGTGTGTGTGTGTGTGTGTGTGTGTGTGTGTGTGTATATAATAATAAATATCTAACAAGTTAGTTAATATAAATATCTAAATCGGCATTGGCATCCAGGGAATAAATACTCAGCTTTGTGTACATGTCATTGACATTGCCGGGAATAAGAACAAAGATCGTTCTGTGGGATGTACCATCGAAACCGTTAGCAGTAAATTCTCACCACTGGAAATCTAAATTGTTAGAGATTTCTAAAATAACATTGTGTATTTTATGTTATCCATTTTATCCATCGATACTTTCACTACTTGCCTACCATGATGAGATGGATCTTAATGTTTTGTAGCCTGATTCCCTAACAAAGGATAACATACTTTCAGTACTTGCCTACAATGATAAGATGGATCTTAATGTTCTATAGCCTAATTTCCTAACAAATTCTGAGCAATGCAATCTTTGATATGCCAATTTTATCTTGTAATATACCACGTCCCATAAATTGTTTCCGGAGAAAATCAATGACTAACCATGCCAGTTGGTTATAGCAGGAGAATATAATTGAACTAATTTTAGAGATTGATACGATACACTCAAATATATTCCATGTTTGACTATAATGTTCTCAATTCAAAAATTCTAAGAATTTCCATTGTTCAAATTACAGTTTGAAATAAACTATTTGAGTGCTAACAAAATTCTCAAATCACAGTTGCAATCATAATTTGCATTGTTGAAACTCTAGCTGCAAGATTCACAACTGTGCCAAGAAAACAATGTGAAAAAAGGGAAGAAAGGACAGTGTGAGTGTATGGAGATGATGGATGGAAAGAGAATGGTCGACGTATGTTACAAAGCTATCTATGATTCTCCCATCGACATCAACCGCTATTGAATTCTTTGTGCGTGTCGGCTTTCTCAAACATTGATCGTGAGGTTCAGTTGCATTGTAAAATTATGATGGACTGAGCGAAAAATTAGAATGTTACAATATTTAAATATTGTAATAGTTTTTTGAGTTTTACATTCAAGTTTGAGTGCAAAAACTCTTTCCTCATTTCATTACTCCATCTCATATACTTATATTGTTTTCTTGATAGATATTTATATTTATATTAACTAACTTGTTAATGGCTTCATTCATATACATATATATATATAACAAAAAAAACAACACCAACACACAATATTCATAATTTAAAACTAATTTGATAGGAAATGATTAGAGTTAACTAATTTGACAAGAAATTAATTAGAATGAAGCGATTAGCAATGCAAGCACTATGTTCATGGTATGAAACTCATTTTACAAGAAATCGTTTGACATCAGATCAGAGATTTGCAAGTAGTTGCGACTATGATGATGCTGGGGCGACTCTGAGAATCGCGGGGTGGCGGGGTGATTAGCAAAACTACCCCGATGGCTCTGATGTTTCAAAACATTCATGTATTTCAAAAGCATGACCCAACAAATTTAATTTCTTCAATGATTAAAACATTGACGATTACTAGTACTTTTGGTTGATAACGTTGAACGAATTTGATTAGGTGAATAATTAGAACATGTGGATATTTTATGAATATTAGAGCCATCAAGTCAATTCTAATAATCGCCCTGCCACCCGTGATTATTAGAATTGTGGGGTGGCACGGCGATTCTCAAAATCGTCTCGATGGCTTTGATGTTTCAAAATTGATTATAATTTTACACAAAGTATATGAATTTTATTAGTTTGCTACACTGCATGTTATTCTTTAATACAGTTATTCAAATAAAACATAATTCGTGCACAAAGACAACTGGGGGCTTGAGCATGGGAAGTACGAAGAATTGGTTATTGAGTGTGGATCTGGTGACTTTTGAACCAAAGTCTGTAAGGTAAAATAAATGCAAGTTTGCCAGCTGAATTTTGTGTTGCAGCCCATGGTGGAAGCTACATTGCGATTAGCGTGGAATAGCATTAAGGAGATCATATTAAATAACTTGAGACATGCCCTCTTCCTTGGATATCCATGTGAGCAATGTGTAAATTTATTTTACCTTATATGAATTTCCTTTTGTAGACCAATCCTTCACCATATTTTGTTTATCACATTATTTCTCTAGTTATTACTTTTAAATAAGGTTCACTTGGATAAAGATTCACTCATTATTTATAAAATCAAGTTAAAGGAAAAGTGAATTGATGTAATTGGAGAGTTGTAAGAGAAACTGAATACAAAATTTAATGTTGGATGATTGGCTGGAAATCGTCTGGTCAAATTACAGTTTGCAAGTGTGAACATGGAAGTCCCTTCCGAACTATTTAATATTCAAACTCATAAGTAAGAGTCAACATCTTTTAAAGAAAAATGAAAGTATAGTGGTTCATTTCTTATCACATTAAGAAAAACATAAATATTGAAATATTATATAACACATGAATTTTTATAATTTCGAAAAGGATAAGACATAAGCACCAAGCAGGAAGGGATTCACCATCATAGTTTCCACATGTTCTAATTATAATTTTGAAATATCAGATCCATGGGGGAAATTCTCAGAATCACCCAAATGGCTCTGATGTTTCAAAATTGATTATATTTTTCCACAAAGTATATGAATTTTATTAGCTTTCTACACTGCATGTTATTATTTAATACAATCATTCAAATAAAACATAATTCGTGCATGAAGACAACTGGGAGCTTGAGTGTGGGAAGTGTGAAGCGTTGGGCATTGAGCGTGGATCTGGTGAATTTTGATCCAGAGCTCGTCAGGTTAAAGAAATGCAGGTTTGCCTGCTGAATTTTGCGTTAGAGCCCATGGTGGAAGCTACCTTGGGATTAGTGTGGAATAGTATTAAGGAGATCGTATTAAACAAGTTGGGACATACACTTTTCCTTGGATATCCCTGTTAGCAAAGTCTAAATTATAATTTCGAAACATCAGAGCCATCGGGGTGATTCTGAGAATCGCCCCACCACCATTGGCGATTCTTAGAATCACCCTGATGGCTCTGATGTTTCAAAATTGATTATAATTTTACGCAAAGTATATGAATTTTATTAGTTTGCTACACTACATGTTATTCTTTAACACACTCATTCAAATAAAACGTAATTCGTGCATGAAGACAATTGGGAGCTTGAGCGTGGGAAGTGCGAAGCATTTATTATTGAGCATCGATCTGATGAATTTAGAACCAGAGTTCGTACGGTAAAAGAAATGCAAGTTTTCTTGCTAAATTTTACGTTGGAGTCCATGGTGGAAGCTACGTTGGGATTAGCGTGGAATAGTATTAAGTAGATCATATTAAACAAGTTGGGATATGCACTCTTCCTTGGAGATCGACATGATCAAAGTCTAAATTATAATTTTGAAACATCAAGCCAACGGGGCGATTCTTAGAATCGCCCTTATGGCTCTGATCTTTCAAAATTGATTGTAATTTTACACAAAGTATATGAATTTTATTAGTTCGCTACACAACATGTTACTCTTTAATACACTCATTCAAATAAAACATAATTCATGCACAAAGACAACTCGGAGATTGAGCATGGGAAGTGTGAAGCGTTGGTTATTGAGTGTGGATCTCGTGAGTTTTGAACCAGAGTTTCCAAGGTAAAGGAAATGCAAGTTTGACTGTTGAATTTTACGTTGGAGCCCGTGGTGGAAGCTACGTCGAGATTATCACGTAATAGTATTAAGCAGATCGTGTTAAACAAGTTGGTACATGCATTGCTCCTTGGAGATCCACGTGAGAAAAGTGTAAATTATAATTTTGAAACATCAGAGCCATCGGGACGATTTTGAGAATCGCAAGGTGGCTGGTCGATTCTCAGAATTGCCCCGATGGCTTTGATGTTTCAAAATTGATTATAATTTTACACAAATTATATGAACTTTATTAGTGTGCTACACTACATGTTATTCTTTAGTACAGTCATTAAAATAAAACATAATTCATTCACGAAGACAACTAGGAGCTTGAGCGTGGGAAGTGTGAAGCATTGGTTATTGAGAATGGATCTAGTGACTTTTGTGTTGGAATTTAATTCCAACTGCAACATAAACAACTGGATATAAATCTGATTTGTTTTAGATATTCCAGACTGTTGGATGCCTCAAAGTCATGCTTGATATTTTCCACATTAATGTGCACTAAATTTTCAGCATTGAATTCCCCTGCAACAGCCGACTTCATTTCTTCAAAAGGCATCACTGCTTGCTGCATTCAATACGCAGATAAGCTTTAGAAGATATTTTTATTATCTTATTGTTTAAAGCCAAATATGTTTTAACATATAACTGTAATGAACAACAGTTATGTTTTAGGTTAGAAGAATGATAGAGAGTTCCTTCTTTGTAACCCACAACAGTGTTGAAACTGTAATTTTCAGATAGTGAAAAATCGGTTTGTGGAACTGAAGTGTTCCTGCTATAATCCTTCTGTCAAGAGGAAGATGCTGTTCAACATAATCTTTTGTGAAAATCCCTATATGTGAGGAAGACAAATTTGTATCAGTTATTTTAGTGTTTATAAATAGAAGTTTTATTTGCGCGTTGTTGTTACACCATAACCAGAAAATAGTCTTGACATCAAAACAGAGTGTTGCTGATACACGAGTTTCAGCATTGCTGAAACACCGTTGCTGATACACTACAAACAACAACTGACGAAACTACGTTGTTGAAACACCAGTTTCAGCGTTGTTGAAACACCGTATTCCACAAACATTTTTTATTTCCGCTGTGTTAAAACATAGTATTGTTCTATTTATTAGTTTTGTTTGGAATTATCAGAAATTCCCAACATGGTATCGGAGCTGGTCTAGGCACGCAGTGAGTCAAAAACAGAGTTTGTTTTTTCGCTGTAGGAGCTGTAAGAAGGTTATTGAGCAGATTTTCTCCAGCAGAGAAAGTAGCTTGTTTTTATTTATACAATCAGTATCTCTTTTTTTATTTATACAGGCTAAGATGGCAGATGCTAGAACAGGTTTGAAAAATTCCCAATTGGGACAGTTTAATGGGAAAAATCACAGTTATTGGTCCATAACAATGAAAGTATTGTTTGCTTCTCAAGGAATATGGGAGCTGGTTGAAAATGGCTATGTTGAACCTGCAGATGCAACAACATTGGCTACTTTGATAGTAGCAGAAAGAGACCAGTTGAAGAGCGTCAGGAAGAAGGATGCCAAAGCCCTCTTTTTTCTCTTCCAATCAGTACATGAAAGTGTTTTTCCACGGATTGCAGCAGCAACAAAATCTAAGGAGGAATGGGATATTCTCAAAACGGCCTATTAAGGCATGGAGAAGGTGAAGATTGCAAAGTTGCAGATGTTGAGGAGAGACTTTGAAACACTCAGCATGAAGGAATCTGATACAATAGATTCATTCTTCACTCAGGTTATTGGGTTGATATCGCAGACAAGATCTCATGGTGAGATTCTTGAATAAAGAAGGGTTGTAGAGAATATCTTGAGAATTTTACCCTCAAGGTTTGAATCTATTGTGGTAGCAATAGAAGAAACAAAGGATCTCTCACAGTTCACAGTAGATGAACTGAGTGCTTCTCTTATGTCTCATGAACACAGACTGAGTAGAGGAACAAATTTCTCCTTTGAGCAAGCATTCAATACTCATATGTCTTTTGGCCAAGGAAAAGGTCGAGGTAGAGAAAATAACAGAGGTCATGGAAGAAGCCAAAACAAAGGAAAAAATAATCCTACAAGCACAAGTGGAAGGAGTTGCAATCAGAACCAAAATGAAGGTTCAAGAAAACAGCAAGCTCATGGACAAAGGTATGACAAATCCCAAGTCCAATGTTATTATTGTAAGAAATATGGGCACTACGCCAATGAATGTAGGAAAAAACAAAATGACATGAATAATAGGCAGAATGCTAATTTTTCAAATGAAGAAGATAAGATTCCAAAGATTGTGCTATTAGCATGTAACATTGCACAAGACAAACAAGAAGATTTTTTGTTCTTAAACTCAGGTTGTAGTAATCACATGACATGAAATATTGAAATGTTTGCCAATCTAGATGAAAATGTGAAATATGAGGTAACAACAGGAATTGATAGTAAGATATCTGTCAAGGGTAAGGGTAGAGTATGTATCCAAGCAAGAGATGGAGAACAGATGATTTTGCCAGAGGTATACTATGTACCTGGTCTGAAATGTAATCTTTTGAGCATTGGACATCTCATTAACAAAGGTTACAATGTGTTCTTCAAAGATGATATGTGTACAATTAGAGACATACCTCCAAGTAAGAATAGCATTGCATAGGTGCAGATGACCAGAAATAGAATGTTTCCTCTCAAACTCAGGGCAGGTTTGAAGGAAGTAAGAACTATTGCAGTTGTTACACAAGAAGTCTTTCAGGAACAAGTGAAAGATGAGAATTGGTTGTGGCACTTCAGATTTTGACATCTCAATTTCGGAGGCTTGAATCTGTTGCATAGAAAGGGAATGGTAAAGGGATTGACATTGATCGAGAAACAGACAACCTTTGTGAACGCTGCATCTTGGGCAAGCAACACAAAGAAAGCTTTCCAGCAGGAAAGAGTATAAGGGCAAAAACACCATTGGAAATTGTTCACTCTGATGTGTGTGGGCCGATTCAAATACCCTCATTTGCCGGAAATAAATATGTTTTAACTTTCATTGATGATTACACTAGAAGGACATGGGTGTATATGTTGAAACAGAAGAGTGAAGTGTTTGAGAAATTCTGGCACTTCAAAACTCTTGTTGAGAAGCAGTGTGGGCATTATATCAATGTGCTTAGAACAGATAGAGGAGGAGAGTACATCTCCAAATACTTTCTACATTTTTGTAGAGAGAATGGCATACAGAAGCAGTTCACCATGAGGTATACACCTCAGCAAAACGGTGTTGCCAAAAGGAAGAATAGGACCATTCTTGACAAGGTTAGAAGTATGCTGAAGGCTAAACACTTGCCGCATGAGTATTGGGCAGAAGTTGTTACTTGCGCAGTTTACATCTTGAATAGATGCCCAACTAAAGCTGTCATGAACAAAATACCAGAAGAAGCATGGAGTGGTCAAAAGAAAACTGTCACTCACATGAGAATATTCAGTTGTGTAGCATATGCACATGTACCAGATCAACTAAGGAAGAAGCTTGACAGTAAGGGGGAGAAGTGTGTCTTTATTGGCTATTGTGATGAGTCAAAAGCATACAAACTCTATAATCCGTCCACCAAGAAATTAATAGTAAGCAGAGATGTGTAGTTCATTGAAGATGAAGCTTGGGATGGAAGCTTAGAGAAGACAGTGAATGTGAAGACAATTGTGTCTCGCGAAGAAGAAGAGGAAGGGACAACAGCAAATAATCCTTCCTTGGTGGCTCCTCCTCCACCACAACAAGTACAACAAACCACACAACACGCTTGAATTCGAACAACCTTGAGAAGTAAAGGAAGTGCTTCTCCAAGCACACCACAGGGATGAGAAATACCCTCAAGTTCGGATGGAACTCCAACCACACCTAGAAGACGAAGGTTCAGAAATCTGAATGATATTTATGAACAAGGAGAGGTAAGTAACAATACCTGTCTGAATTCATTATTCGCTTTGTATTGTCATGTTGATGACCCGGTTCATTTTGAAGATGTTGTGAATGAAGATAAATTGATTGAAGAAATGAATGAAGAAATTGGTGCAATTGAGAAGAGTAAGACATGGGAGTTAGTGGACATCCCTGAAGGAAAAGATGCCATTGGAGTTAAGTGGGTCTATAAGACCAAAAGCAATGATGAAGGAAAGATTGATAGGCACAAAGAAAGACTTGTTGTGAAAGGCTACGAGCAGCAACAAGGCAAAGACTATGATGAAACCTTTGCACCAGTAGCAAGGATGGAAACACTCAGAACAGTATTGTCTATTGCAGCATAACACAAATGGAAGATTTATCAGATAGATGTTAAATCTGCATTCCTGAATGGAGTGTTAAAAGAAGAGGTTTATGTTGAACAACCTCCAGGCTATGAAGTTCAAGGCCAATAGCATAAAGTCTGCATACTAAAGAAGGCTCTTTATGGGTTGAAGCAAGCTCCAAGAGCATGGTACAACATAATAGATTCTTATCTGATTGAGAATGGGTTTGATAAGTGTGATGGTGAACCCACACTCTACATAAAGGAGAATGACGGTAAGATTCTTATTGTTGTTTTATATGTATATGATTTGATTTTTACTAGCAATGATGCTTCTCTCATTGTTGATTTTAAAGCAGTCATGAAAAGTGAATTTGAAATGACTGACTTGGGCTTCTTAAGATATTTTCTTGGAATTGAAGTAGACGAAAGTGAAAATGGTGTTTTCATTTCTCAAGTTAAATATGTAGAAGCAGTGTTGAAGAGATTTAACATGCAAAACAACAAGGCAGCTGTGACTCCAACTGTAATGGGGTTGAAATTGACCAAAGAAGACAGCAGCAAGGATTTTGATTCAAAACTGTACAAGAGCATAGTTGGTAGCCTTATGTACTTGACTGCAACTAGGCTGGACATTATGCATGCTGTGAGTTTAATCTCCAGATTTATGGAAAGACTGAAAGAGACTCATTGGCAGGCAGCCAAGAGGATTCTAAGGTATGTGAATGGAACGAAGGGGTTTGGTATTTTATACTCCTCTTCTGAAAGTTTCATGTTGACAGGTTACACTGCCAGTGATTGGGCTGGAAGTGTTGATGATAGGAAGAGCACATCGGGATATGTGTTTCATATGGGATCGGGAGCCATCTCATGGGCATCCAAGAAGCAACCAGTTGTGTCTTTTTCAACAGCAGAGGCAGAGTATGTGCTAGCAACAACAGAAGCATGCCAAGCAGTGTGGTTGAGAAGAGTTCTCAGAGATTTGTGTCATGAACAAGAAAAGGGCACAACCATTTACTGTGACAATAGCTCAATAATAACGTTGTCTAAAAACTCTGTTTTTCATAAAAGGACAAAGCACATAGACACCGAATTTCACTTCATACATGAATTGGTTAACAATGGTGAGATGTTTTTGTAGCACTGCAGAACAGAGGATGAGTTAGCTGACATCATGAAAAAACCATTGGGAAAGAAAAGTTTTGATCATTTCAGGAAATGCTTGTGTATGCAGAAAAACCTAGCAGTTGAAATTAAGGGGGAGTGTTGGAATTTAATTCTAATTGCAACATAAACAGGTGGACAGAAATCTGATTTACTGTAGATATTCCAGACTATTGGATGCCTCAAAGTCGTGCTTGATATTTTCCACATTAATGTGCACAAAATTTTTAGCATTAAATTCCCCTGCAACAGTCGACTTCATTTCTTCAAAAGGCATCACCACTTGCTGCATTCAATACGCAGATTAGCTTTAGAAGATATTTTTACTATATTATTGTTTAAGGCAAAATATGTTTTAACATATAAATGTAATGAACAACAGTTTTGTTTTAGGTTAGAAGAATGATAGAGGGTTCCTTCTTTGTAACGCACAGCAGTGCTGAAACTGTAATTTTCAAATAGTGAAAAATTCGTTTGTGGAACTAAAGCGTTCCTGTTGTAATCCCTCTATCAAGAGGAAGATGCTCTTCAGCATAATCTTTTGTGAAAATCCCTCTATGTGAGGAAGACAAATTTGTATCAGTTGTTTTACTGTTTATAAATAGAAGTTTTATTTGCGCGTTGTTGTTACACCGTAACCAGAAAATAGTCTTGATGTCAAAACAGAGCGTTGCTGATACACGAGTTTCAGCTTTGCTAAAACACCATTGCTAATACACTGCAAACAAAAATTGATGAAACTGCGTTGCTGAAACACCAATTTCAGCGTTGCTGAAACACCGTATTCCGCAAACTATTTTTATTTCCGTTGTGTTAAAACAGAGTATTGTTGTGTTTTTTAGTTTTGTTTGGAATTATCAGAAATTCGCAACATGGTATCGGAGCTGGTCTAGGCACTCAGTGAGTCAAAAACATAGTTTGTTTTTCACTGTAGGAGCTGTAAGAAGCTTATTGAGCAGATTTTCTCCAGTAGAGAAAGCTTTTGCTTGTTTTTATGTATACAGTCAGTATCTCTTCTTTATTTATACAGGTTAAGATGACAGATGCTAGAACAGGTTTGACAAATTCCCAACTGCCATAGTTTAATGGGAAAAATCACAATTATTGGTCCATAACAATGAGAGCATTGTTTGCTTCTCAAGGAATATGGGAGCTGGTTGAAACTGGCTATGCTGAACCTGCAGATGCAATAGCATTGGTTGCTTAGGTAGTAGCAGAAAGAGACCAGTTGAAGAGCGACAGGAAGAAGGATGCCAAAGCCCTCTTTTTTCTCTTCCAATCAATACATGAAAGTGTTTTTCCACGGATTGCAGCAGCAACAAAATCCAAGCAGGCATGGGATATTCTCAAAACTTCCTATCAAGGCATGGAGAAGGTGAAGACTGCAAAGTTGCAGATGTTGAGGAGAGACTTTGAAACACTTAGCATGAAGGAATCTGATATAATAGATTCATTCTTCACTCAGGTTATTGTGTTGATAACCTAGATAAGATCTCATGGTGAGATTCTTGAAGAAAGAATGATTATAGAGAAGATATTGAGAATTTTACCCTCAAGGTTTGAATCTATTGTGGTAGAAATAGAAGAAACAAAGGATCTCTCACATTTCAGTAGATGAACTGAGTGTATCCCTTATCTCTCATGAACAAAGACTAAGTAGAGGAACATATTCCTCCTTTGAGAAAGAATTCAAGACTCAGATGTCTTTTGGCCAAGGAAAACGTCGAGGCAGAGCAAACAACAGAGGTCGTGGAAGAAGCCAAAACAAAGGCAGAAATAATCCTGTAAGCACAAGCGGAAGGAGCTGCAATGAGAACCAAAATGAAGGTTCAAGCAAACAGCAAGCTCATGGACAAAGGCATGACAAATCCCAAGTCCAATGTCATTATTGTAAGAAATATGGGCACTACACCAATGAATGTAGGAAAAAACAAAATGACATCAATAGTAGGCAGAATGTTAATTTTGCAAATGAAGAAGATAAGAATCCAAAGATTGTGTTGTTAGCATGTAACATTGCACAAGACAAACAAGAAGATTTTTGGTTCTTAGACTCCGGTTGTAGTAATCACATGATTGGAAGTATTGAAATGTTTGTCAATCTGGATGAAAAAGTGAAATCTGAGGTAACAACAGGAACTGATAGTAAGATATATGTCAAGGGTAAGGGCAGAGTTAGTATCCGATCAAGAAATGGAGAATAGATGATTGTGCCAGAGGTATACTATGTACCTGGTCTGAAATGTAATCTTTTGAGCATTGGACAGCTCATTAACAAAGGTTACAATGTGTTCTTCAAAGATGATATGTGTACAATCAGAGACATATCTCCAAGTAAAAAGATCATTGCACAGGTGCAGATGACCAACAATAGAATGTTTCCTCTCAAACTCAGGGAAGATTTGAAGGAAGGAAGAACTATTGCAGCTGTTACACAAGAAGTCTTTCAGGAACAAGTGAAAGATGAGAATTGTTTGTGGGACTTGAGATTTGGACATCTCAATTTTAGAGGCTTGATCTGTTGCAGAGAAAGGGAATGGTAAATGGATTTCCATTGATCGAGAAATCGGACAGCTTTTGTGAAGGCTGCATCTTGGGAAAGCAACACAAAGAAAAATTTCCAGCAGGAAAGAGTATAAGGGCAAAAACACCCTTGGAAATTGTTCACTCTGATGTGTGTGGACCGATGCAAATACCATCATTTGCCGGAAATAAATATGTTTTAACTTTCATTGATGATTACACCAAAAAGACATGGGTCTATATCCTGAAACAGAAGAGTGAAGTGTTTGAGAAATTCCGCCACTTCAAAAGTCTTGTTGAGAAGCAGTGTGGGCATTATATCGAAGTGTTTGAAACAGATAGAGGAGGAGAGTACATCTCCAAAGAGTTTGTGCATTTTTCAGAGAGAATGGCATACAAAAGCAGTTCTCCACGATGTATACACCTCAGCAAAATGGTGTTGCCGAAAGGAAGAATAGGACCATTCTTGACATGGTCAGAAGTATGCTGAAGGCTAAACACTCGCTGCATGAGTATTGGGCATAAGGTATTACTTGTGCAGTTTACATCTTGAATAGATGCCCAACTAAAGTTGTCATGAACAAAATACCAGAAGAAGCATGGATTGGTCAAAAGCAAACTGTCACTCACATGAGAGTATTCGGTTGTGTAGCATATGCACATGTACCGGATTAGATAAGGAAGAAGCTTGACAGTAAGGGTGAGAAGTGTGTCTTTATTGGCTATTATGATGAGTCAAAAGCATAAAAACTCTATAATCCATCCACCAAGAAATTAATAGTAAGCAGAGATGTGCAGTCCATTGAAGATGAAGCTTGGGATGGAAGCTTAGAGAAGACAGTGAATGTGAAGACAATTGTGTCTCATAAAGAAGAAGAGGAAGGGACAGCAGCAAATAATCCTTCCTTGGTGGCTCCTCCTCCACCACAGCAAGTACAAGAAACCACACCACCAGCTGGAATTCGAACAGCCTTGACAAGTTAAGTAAGTGCTTCTCCAAGCACACCACAAGGATCATAAATACCCTCAAGTTCGGATGGAACTCGAAGCACACCAAGAAGACCAAGATTTAGAAATATGAATGAGATTTATGAACAAGGAGAGGTAAGTAACAACACTAGTCTGAACCTGTAGGGTTCTCCCCATTTTTCTAGGTGAGCTCGAAATGATGGCGGTCTGACCAAGCTAGGGTTTGGCTTTCTCGTAGTAGTTGCAGGTCTGGAACGCCACAGATCCACTCTGGCAGCATTGTTTCGAAGGGGGCAACTGCTGTCGGACTGGATGGGAGCAGAGGGGTCCAGTGGGACCCCAACTTTTAAGCAAGCTGTTTTGTAGAAACAACCTCAAAAGATGAAAGAGGGAGTCAGAATCGAAGGCATGAACAGCAAGCTGCTCAGCAGCAGAAAAAACAAGGAAAAAAGGCCAATAACGTCTGACAAGACAGACAAGACCTCAGACGACAGGAACACAGAGAAGCGGAATACTGTTGACAGACAAGACAAAACTGATGACAAATCGCAGCCATCAGAAAATGAGAAGGAGCAGCCCACAAAAGACAAAGAACCAAAAAATAAGGGAATAATCCATCCGGAGAAGGAGGGGGAAACCAGCGCAAACCCCAAAAGAACCCATGTGACCAGCAACGCATGCAAGCCAAAGAAAGAAGACAGCCTGCGGATTACAATCATCGACCCTGAAATCCAAGCCTACAGGGAACACATGGCTGAGCACGCCATCATCTGCAAATTTATGGGAATCTGGCCATCTGAGAGGACTCTGTGCCAATGGATAAGATAGCAGCGGAAACCAAAAGGGGATGTGCAGCTACATTTAGGAGCTAAAGGTTTTTTTACAGTTGTATTTACAAGTCTAGAAGACAAGGATAGAGTGTTTGAGGGCGGCCCATATTTCCTGGCGGCAGCAGGACTCTATATGAGACCTTGGAAGCCAAACTTCGTCCCGGAGAAGGAGACTTTCACCCAGGTGCCTGTATGGATCAGACTCTTCTCTCTTCCAATCGATTATTGGGGTTTTAATGCACTTAAACAAATAGGGGACAAGCTCGGGACCTTTGTTAAAGCCTCCGAAGCAACCATGCAGAAAAGATACACAACCTACGCTAGAATCTGTGTAGAACTGGATGTTTCTGGAGCGCTACACGAAGGGGTATGGCTCGAATATAGGGACGAAGAATACTTTCAGGTGCTAGACTACGAGCAAATACCTTTTAGGTGTCAGAAATGCCACGAGCATGGGCATCTGGTTAGGGACTGTCCTTTGAACAGAAAGGAAGCAGAAGAAGAGAAAACACAGAATACCAGAGACAAGAACAACTTCACCAAACCCAAGAACAGGCAGAGAGCCAACAGAAGGAGGAATATGAAAGGGAACGCAGACATAAATTATTTCAGTAATCCCTTTGAGATCCTAGACCTGGAGACGGACTCGGAGGAAAAGCAGAACATGCTCAACAGGGAGGAAGGGCAAGAGAACCCGAAAAAACCCACAGGGGAAGGAAGGACGGACGAAACATTTCCAGGAGAAATCCTCATGCAAGACAGAATAGTAGAAACGGAGGAGGAAACAGATATGTTGACTAGTGAAGCAGGAAGCGAGGATTTGGAGCTAGAAGACACCCTAGCAATGGATGGGATGGACCTAAACGCGCTTGTGGAAAGCTGGAAAGCCAAAGGGATTGAAGCAGTACCAGAGGAAGAAATAAGGAAGGTCAATGACCTCTTTATAGCGCGGCAGAAGGCAATAATGGAAAAACAGAAGAGAAAGCTAGGTATCATCAAGGGAGGATCATCTCACTACCACACACAGCTAGGAAAAACCTCAGGCTCAAGACACAAACGCCGAAGAGGCCGTAAGACAAGCATAGAACACCTACAGGAGCTTGGAGAGATGTTAATCAATGCCGGCCTGATAAGGCAGTTAAGTGATTACCCGTCCTTCCAACAAAATAGTTAACTATGAAGATTATCTCATGGAATGCAAGAGGGATAAGTAGTCAGGCCAAACAGAGGGTTCTGAAACGGAAGATGGAAAAGTATAACCCGGACATGCTGTTTCTTCAAGAAACCAAGTGCAACAGTGTTCTCATAGACAAGCTACGAGGGAAGTTAGGTAGGAATCTCGAAGTTTTGGAGATTGGAAGCAAAGGGCGCGAAGGTGGATTAGCGACCTTTTGGGATACAAGAAGATACCAACTCATCACAGCTGAAGCTAGCAAAAATTACCTGGCACTGGAGGTGCAGCCTACAGGTAATTCATCATCTTTTCTATGCATCAATGTCTATAGTCCCCAAAAGCTAGAAGATAAAATTAGTTTTCTAGATTCGCTAACCAAATTCATAGATAGACACCATAATGCAAAACTTATTCTGGGGGGAGACTTCAACATGATAACCTCCCTCCTGGAGAAAAAAGGAGGCCTAAGGAAACTACACAGGGATGGAGAGGCATTCATAAGTTTCATAGATAATGCAAAATTGGTTGATGTTTATCCCAAGAGTGGCAAGTATACTTGGAACAATAAAAGGGGGGGAGAAAGGCTCATATCTTCTAGACTGGATCGGTTCTTAATCTCAGAAAGCTTGCTCTTAGATGGGACGACTGTGGAATCAAATATCCTCCCAAGTGGAGGATCAGACCACTGGCCGATATCACTAGCAGTTGAAATTCAGGGCACTCCCAGAAACAAACCCTTCAGGTTTGAAAAGTTCTGGATAGAACACCCAACCTTCCTTGAGATGGTAGAGAAGTGGTGGTCAGAGCCCTTAGGGGAGGAAGGATCCAAAATGTATATTCTTCAACAGAGATTAAAAAACATCAAAATGAAACTGAAAGATTGGAATAAAAAAGTCTTTGGAAATATCTTCCAGGAGAAGGCCATCATCGAAAACAAGCTGGAACAGATCCAAAAGGAAGGCATGGCAAGACGCAGAGAGGAGGAAACAAGCAAGCTAGAAGATGAGCTCACACAGCAATGGCACAACAGATGCAAGCAGGAAGAAACATTATGGAAGCAGAAATCTAGAATTCTTTGGCTGAAAGAAGGGGAGCAAAACACAAAGTTCTTCCACAGATCAGCTATGGACTACAGAAGCGCCAACAAAATACTGGAGCTAAAAAACGATGAGGGAGGTATTATCAGAAATCATAATGAAATTTCAGCCTCCCTTACAAATCACTTCAGCCTCATAGCGCAAGAGCCTGGGAGTAATAGGGAGGAAGCCATCAAAGAAATCAGTGATGTAATACCCAGATTAATTACAGAAGAGCAGAACTGGTCCCTCAGAAGAACAATCACAATGGAAGAAGTGGAGGAGGTAGTTAGAAGTATGCCCAATGATAAAGCTCCGGGTCCAGATGGTTTTACCATCAACTTCTACATAGCCTGCTGGAACATCGTCAAGAAAGACATTTGGGAGATCGTGGAAGACTCAAGACGATCCAAAACCATCCTCAGATCCTTAAACTCTACCTTCATCGCTCTAGTTCCCAAAGTGGAGGCAGCCAACACTCCGGAAAAATTCCGACCCATTGCATTATGTAATGTCATATCTAAAATAATTTCAAAGGTCATTGCAAACAGACTGAAAGCTATCCTACCAGGCATCATATCACAAGAACAGTCGGGCTATGTGGAGGGAAGGAAAATAATGGACAATATCCTGCTCGCCCAGGAGATGATTCACTCTCTCCACTCTCGAAAAGAAGCAGGTATGCTCATGCAACTAGATCTTTCCAAAGCTTACGACAAGGTAAGCTGGTCTTATTTGGAAGCAGTGTTAGCAGCTTTTGGATTCAGTAGCCAGTGGATTAAGTGGATTCTAGCCCTCATCAAATCGCCTAGATACTCCATCCTGGTAAATGGGGTGCCCTCAGCTCCCTTCCACCCCACCAGAGGCATAAGACAGGGAGATCCCCTGTCCCCCTTTCTGTTTGTCATTCTCATGGAAGGCCTAAGTAGGTTAATAGCAAGGAAAAAGGAAGAAGGTCAAATTAAAGGTTTACAACCCATTAGAGCATGTCCAGCCACAACTCATCAACAGTTCATGGACGACACCATGTTACATGGCACCCCCATAGTCAAAGAAGCCTTAGCCTACAGAAATATCCTCAATTTGTTCAGCCAAGCTTCGGGCATGGAGATTAACTTCCCCAAATCCACTATGTTCTTCTTCAACACACATCCTTCCATCCAATCTCATCTCTCCCGTCTCCTGGGGTTTAAAATTGGCTCTTTACCATCTAGATACCTTGGTGCCCCCCTAACTCTAAAACCGTGGCAGAAAGGACATTGGGAGAAGGTTCTAGCTAGCATGGAAAGGAAATGTAAACACTGGACTCACCGGGCCTTGAATTTTGCTGGCAGATTAATTCTAACAAAAGCGGTTTTGCAGGCCATTCCTCAATATATGCTCTCTATTCTTCCGGCACCAAAAGGGGTTTTAAACCAAATACGAGCCATCCAGCGTTCCTTTCTATGGAGCGGAAGCAGCGAGAAGAAAAAATGGTCTCTTGTTGCCTGGTAGAAACTATGTAAACCTAAGAACAGGGGGGGTCTGAATATAGTTGATCCCTCACAGTAGACAACATCTGCGGAGCTAAGATTTGGTGGAAATGGAGCTCAGAAACGAGCCTTCCCTGGGCAACTCACTGGAAGGAGAAGTACATGCCAAACAACAATAATCTAGACATAATAAGGATGCAGGATACCCACAACGGCTCACCAATATGGAATCATGCTCAAGCCAACAGAAGCATTGTCCAGGACTATATCTTCTGGGAGATAAGAAATGGTAATCAAGCTCTCTTCTAGGAAGATGCCTGGCAGCAGTCTCCCAAACTGGACTCGCCTCAACTCCTTCCCCTGAAACATACTCAGCAAAATGCGGGAAGATTCACAGTGAGTCAGTACTGGTCTCCCAACAGTGAAGACCAGGAATGGAGGGAGTGGATGGTTTTCGATCCAACCCAGAATGAACATATTCAGGAAACCATTCAAGTTCTGAACCAATGACTCTCAAAAAGGAAAATCCGAATTGCAGCCGAAAATGACAAGCTCAGATGGGGTCCAAAAGGCAACGGGAACTTCTCCCTGAAAGAGGCTAGGAGCATCATAGAGGGGGAAGAACAACCGAACATAATGCCCTGGGCCACTAAAGTTTGGGATAGTCTTCTATGGCCGAAAATCAGAACTTTTTTATGGCTAATGATGCAGAAGAGGACTCTCACATGGGAAAACCAAATGAAAAAAGGGTTCAGAGGACCCTCCAGATGTCCTATGTGCACAAAGGAGGAGGAAACAATGAATCATCTTCTTAACTCCTGTGATTGGGCATCCCAGCTCTGGAACTGGATGGAAACCATTCTTGGAGCTTCGGACCGGAACAAAGACTCTATACAGGATACTATCACCAACTGGAGAAGTAAATTCTCAAGAGTGAACAGAGTGGAAGGTATCTGGAGATCTGCCCCCGGCTTTATTGTTTGGACCATATGGAAAGAACGAAACCGGAGAATTTTCAGGGAAGAAATTCGAAGCCTAGAATTAGCACAGGAATCTATAACAATCAATATTAAACAGCTCATACAGGCTAAATGTAAGGTAGAAGCAGATGAAAAACCTACCGTTCAGGACTTACAAATCTTAAAGGCGTTTCAATTGGATGCATCCAGTAATCAACCAGCAGGGGGAAATTCTCCACAACCTTCATCGCAAATTTTAAACTGGAAGTGCCCTCCTGAGGGTGGCCTGAAATTGAACTTTGATGGAGCTTCGCGGGGCAACCCAGGTATAGCAGGCATTGGTGGTGCCATTCGCAATCAGGCAGGGGAAATTATACATATTTTCTGTAGAGCTCTAGGTGAAAGTACGAATAACGAAGCAGAGTTCGCAGCGCTTGAGCAGGGCTTAAAAATTCTAAGAAATCTCCGGCAAGGAAATATAATAGTCGAGGGGGATTCACTCCTGGCTATCATGGCGGCTAAACGCCTACAGGCAGGAACAAGCATCAGCAAGGCTACTAGGCATTGGAGGCTGGCCAAAGCGACGGAAAGTATAGCAGAACTCATCACGGAGATGAGAGGCTTAACCTTCCAGACAGTGAGGAGAAAGGCTAATGGTCTGGCTGACCATCTGGCAAACTTTGGAGCAGACAACCCGAACATCGTCATGAACAGGTGGTGGCATGAGGTCGATAGCCCAATCATCAAAGTAACATGCGAACAGCTGGCGGTAAAAGACATAATCCGAGCCACCCAACCTTAATAGGGGATGGAACTTGGCCCCGATATCGGATTTACAAGGATATCAGTGGTGGTTATAAGCCCAAACCTTTCAACGGGATGATTGGACATTTGGAACGGTGGAGCTCCTGGCGGCGGCAGGTTTCTAAGAAAGGCGATCATTACAATTCGAGAAACGGGATGCACAACCTCAGCAACAGGGCAATCATCACGCATGGAGAGGGTCCGTATTGTAAGCTTTCAATGCCATTAATGGCAATTCTGTGTGAAAAGAGGTGGAACAAGGCTCCGCGGATCAGAATCGAGCATGCCAGAATACGGGGCATCTCAAACCTCACCCGCCACCACCCCATCCGATGGAAAGTACCAAACACTTGGCGTAAGGCTCGTTATTCCGGAAGCAGCCTTCTGCATTCCTATTCGACCTGCGTCAGCCTCGCTTGTGCGATCCTCAATCACACTTATCATCGAAGTACTACCACCTTCAAAGGCAGTAACTCCATCCTCATGAGAATGCACAGAGGAATTTGCTATAAAGCAGCGGGCAACTGCCCTGTTTTCCTCACAGTGCTTCGAGTTTGTATTGAGTTTGATTCGGAAAACGGAATTGGCTTGAGTCGGGAAAGATACGAAGTGTTGGTGATGGATGCGGGAGGGAGTCGCTGCGCAGCAGCAAACCGGGACCTCCAGGAAGCCAAGGGAGGTTATGAAACTCGCACTGTAACAAGAATTAAACGCAAGATTGCTGAACTCGAAGCTCAAGCCAAGCAGGAGGAGGAAGGAAGAACAGAGGAGGATATTGCAGCGGAGGTTGACTGGTTGAAAGACCCGGGAACCCCCTCGAAAAGGGCAACTCAATTTGTCAGGACCAAGGCGGAAAGCTGGCGCACCAAAACCCTTATAGCCAAGGCTCTGGATTCAATTGAAAAGGAGAAGCAACATATTGTCACAGAGGTGAATCTTACAGAGGCACAAATGGCTAAAATCATTGATTACAACAGCGTTCTGGACAGCAAAATCTCTACTGTGCATGAGGCAGTCAAGACTCTCAATCGGATGCTAACGCTGCTCATCAGGTTATTGAGAGACTCTATTAACATGGCTCATGCTGCACAGCCGGCCACCACTGCTGCGGACCAGCCCGAATCCCTTGAAGCTATGCAGGCAAAGGTTGATCTCCATGTGAGGGAGATAGGCCTAGAAACCATCGGCCAGATGGGAAAATACATCTAAGGAGTTATCTGTGTTGTTCTCCTATGACCGCTTTCTGTCTTGGCTTTATATGTCTGTGTTGTTGTTTCACACTTCTGTCTTGGCATAAGCTTTATATGTCTGTTGTTGTTGTCTCTTCTGTATTGTGTCGGCAGTACTAGTGATAAAGTTGTGTTTTGCTCTGTTTCGAGCCACCCTGCGCGGTGGGCGTATTTTGGTTCTTTGGTGTCACAACTTCTAAGCAGGCGATCAGCTTTCGTTTATTGTACATCCCTGCTTGAACTGCTTCGGCAGTTTTTTTGGATTATACTTGTTCTATAATATAATCTTCTAACTTACACAAAAAACAACACTAGTTTGAACTCATTATTCGCTTTGTATTGTCATGTTGATGACCCAATTCATTTTGAGGATGATGTAAATGAAAATAAATGGATTGAAGCAATGAATGAAGAAATTGGTGCAGTTGAGAAGAGTAAGACATGGGAGTTAGTGGACCCCCCTGAAGGCAAAGATGCCATTGGAGTTAAGTGGGTCTATAAGACCAAAAGCAATACTGAAGGCAAGATTGACAAGCACAAAGAAAGACTTGTTGTGAAAGGCTACGAGCAGCAACAAGGCAAAGATTATGATGAAACCTTTGCACCAGTAGCAAGGATGGAAACAGTCAAAACAGTATTGTCTATTGCAGCACAACACAAATGGAAGATTTATCAGATAGATCTTAAATCTGCATTCCTGAATGGAGTGTTAAAAGAAGTGGTTTATGTTGAACAACCTCTAGGCTCTGAAGTTGAAGGCCAAGAGCATAAAGTCTCCGAACTGAAGAAGGCTCTTTATGGGCTGAAGCAAGCTCCAAGAGCATGGTGCAGCATAATAGATTCTTATCTAATTAAGAATGGATTTGATAACTGTGATGGTGAACCCACACTATACATAAAGGAGAATGACAGTAAGATTCTTATTGTTGTTTTATATGTAGATAATTTGATTTTTACTAGCAATGATGCTTCTCTCATTGCTGATTTTAAAGCAGTCATGAAAAGTGAATTTGAAATGACTAACTTGTGCTTTTTAAGATATTTTCTTGGAATTGAAGTAGACCAAAGTGAAAACAATGTTTTAATTTCTCAAGTTAAATACGTAGAAGCAGCGTTGAAGAGATTTAACATGCAGAATAGCAAGGCAGCTGTGACTCCAACTGTAATGGGGTTGAAATTTGCCAAAGAAGATAGCAGCAAGGATTTTGATCCAAAACTGTACAAGAGCATAGTTGGCAGCCTTATGTACTTGACTGCAACTAGGCCGGACATTATGCATGTTGTGAGTTTAATCTCCAGATTTATGGAAAGACTAAAAGAGACTCATTGGCAGGCAACCAAGAGGATTCTAAGGTATGTGAATGGAACAAAGGGGTTTGGTATTTTATACTCCTCTTCTGAAAGTTTCATGTTGATAGGCTACACTGACAGTGATTGGGCTGGAAGTGTTGATGATAGGAAAAGCACATCGGGATATGTGTTTCATATGGGATCGGGAGCCATCTCATGGGCTTCCACGAAGCAACCAGTTGTGTCTTTGTCAACAACAGAGGCAAAGTATGTGGCAGCAACAGCAGCAACATGCGAAGTACTATGGTTGAGAAGAGTTCTCAGATTTTTTTGTCATGAACAAGAAAAGGGCACAACCATTTACTGTGACAATAGCTCAACAATAGCATTGTCTAAAAACTGTGTTTTTCATAAAATGACAAAGCACAGAGACACCGAATTTCACTTCATATGTGAATTGGTTAACAATGGTGAGATTGTTTTGCAGCACTGCAGAACAGAGGATCAGTTAGCTGACATCTTGACAAAACCATTGGGAAAGAAAAGTTTTGATCATTTCAGGAAATGCTTGTGTATGCAGAAAAACCCAGCAGTTGAAATTAAGGGGGAGTGTTGGAATTTAATTCCAACTACAACATAAACAGCTCGAAAGAAATCTGATTTTCTATAGATATTCTAGACTATTGGATGCCTCAAAGTCGTGCTTGATATTTTCCACATTAATGTGCACTAAATTTTCAGCATTAAATTCCCCTGCAACAGCCGACTTCATTTCCTCAAAAGGCATCATAGCTTGCTGCATTCAATATGCAGATAAGCTTTAGAAGATATTTTTATTATCTTATTGTTTAAAGCTAAATATGTTTTAACATATAAATGTAATGAAAAACATTTATGTTTTAGGTTTGAAGAATGATAGAGAGTTCCTTCTTTGTAACGCACAACAGTGCTGAAACTGTAATTTTCAGATAGTGAAAAATCGGTTTGTGGAATTGAAGCGTTCCTGCTGTAATCCCTATGTCAAGAGGAAGATGCTCTTTAGCATAATCTTTTGTGAAAATCCCTCTATGTGAGGAAGACAAATTTGTATCACTTGTTTTACTGTTTATAAATAGGAGTTTTATTTGCGTGTTGTTGTTACACCGTAACCAGAAAATAGTCTTGACGTCAATACAAAGTGTTGCTAATACACGAGTTTCATCATTGTTGAAACACCATTGCTACTGCAAATAGCAACTGACGAAACTGCGTTGCTAAAACACTGTATTCCGCAAACGATTTTTATTTCCGCTGTGTTAAAATAGAGTATTGTTATGTTTTTCAGTTTTGTTTGGAATTATCAGAAATTCTGAAAATTTTAAACTAGAGTTCATAAGGTAAAAGAAATCTAAGTTTTCCTACTAAATTTTACATTGGAGCTTGTGTGGTAATCTACGTTGGGATTAGCATGGAATAGTATTAAGAAGGTCATATGAAACAAGTTGGGACATGCACTCTTCCTTGGAGATCCACGTGAGAAAAGTCTAAATTATAATTTTGAAACATCAAAGCCATCAGGGTGATTCTCGGAATCGCCCTGATGGCTCTGAAGTTTCAAAATTGATTATAATTTTACCCAAATTATATGAACTTTATTAGTTTACTACACTGCATGTTATTCTTTAATAAACTCATTCAAATAAAATATAATTCATGAACGAATACAACTGGGAGCTTGATCGTGGGAAGTGTGAAGCATTGGCTATTGAGCGTGGATCTGGAGATTTTTGAACCAGAGTTCGTAAGGTAAAAGAAATGAAAGTTTTCCTCCTCAATTTTGCGTTCGAGCTGTTGGTGGAAGCTACGTTGGATTACCGTGGAATAGTATTAAGCAGATCATATTAAACTAGTTGGGACATGTACTCTTCCCTTGAGATCACCGTGAGAAAAGACTAAATTATAATTTTGAAACATCAGATCCCTCGAGGAGATTCTGAGAATCACCCCGACGGCTCTGATGTTTCAAAATTGATTATAACTTTACACAAAGTATATGAATTTCATTAGTTTGCTACACTACATGTTATTCTTTAATACAATTATTCGAATAAAACATAATTCATGCACGAAGACAACCGGGATCTTGAGCGTGGGAAGTGAAAAGCGTTGGTTATTGAGAGTGGATCTGGTGACTTTTGAACCAGAGTTCGTACAGTAAAATAAATGCAAGTTTTCATGCTGAATTTTACATTGTAACCCATGGTCGAAGATATGTTGGGATTAGCGTGGATTAGTATTAAGTAGATTGTATTAAACAAGTTGGGACATGCACTCTTCCTTGGTGATCCGTGTGAGCAAATTCTAAATTTATTAAATACGTTATATGAATTTCCTTCTGCGGGCCAATCCTTCACCATATTTCATTTATCACATTATTTCTCTAATTATTACTTTTAAATAAGGTTTACTTGGATAAAGTTTCACTCATTATTTTTAAAATCAAGTTAAAGGAAAAGAGAATTCATGTAATTGGAGAATCGTAAGAGAAAATTAATACAAATTTTAATGTTGGGTGATTGGCTGCAAATCGTCTCGTCAAATTACAGTTTGCAAGAGTGAACATGGAAGTCTCTTTCGAACTATCTCATATTCAAACTCATAATTAAGAGTCAACATCTTAAATGAAAAGTGAAGGTATAGTGGTTCATTTCTTATCCCATTAAGAAAAACATAAAGATTGAAATATTATATAGCACATGACTTTTAATAATTTCGAAAAGGAGAAGACATAAGCACCAAGCAAGAGGGGATTTACCATCATAGTTTCCACATGTTCTAGTTATAATTTTGAAACATCAGATCCATCGGGGAAATTCTCAGAATCGCCCCGCCAGCCCACGATTCTAAGAATTGTGGGGTGGCAGGGCGATTCTCAGAATCGCCCCAATGGTTATGATGTTTCAAAATCGATTATAATTTTCCACAAAGTATTTGAATTTTATTAGTTTGCTACACTGCATGTTATTATTTATTACAATCATTCAAATAAAACATAATGCATGCATAAAGACCATTGGGAGGTTAAGCGTGGGAAGTCCGAAGCATTGGTTATTGAGCGTCGATCTGGTGACTTTCGATCCAGAGCTCATCAGGTAAAAGAAATGCAAGTTTGCTTGTTGAATTTTACATTGGAGCCCATGGTGGAAGCTATTTTCGGATTAGTGTGGAATAGTATTAAGCAGATCGTATTAAACAAGTTGGGACATACAATTTTCTTTGGATATCCGCATGAGAAAAGTCTAAATCATAATTTTGAAACATCAGATCCATCAGAGCGATTCTGAGAATCACCCCACCACGTTGGGCAATTCTCAGAATCGCCCCAATGGCTCTGATGTTTCAAAATTGATTATAATTTTACACAAGGTATATGAATTTTATTAGTTTGCTACACTACATGTTATTCTTTAATACACTCATTCAAATAAAACATAATCCGTGCACGAAGACAACTGGGAGCTTGAGCGTGGGAAGTGCAAGGCATTTATTATTGAGCATCGATCTGGAGACTTTTGAGCCACAGTTCGTACGTTAAAAGAAATGTAAGTTTTCTTGCTAAATTTTGCGTTGGAGCCCGTGGTGGAAGCTACGTTGGGATTAACATGGAATAGTATTAAGCAGATCATATTAAACAAGTTGGGGCATGCAATCTTCCTTGGAGATCCACGTGAGCAAAGTCTAAATTATAATTTTGGAACATTAGAGCCATCAGGACAATTCTCAGAATCGCCCTGATGGCTCTGATGTTTCAAAATTGATTGTAATTTTACACAAAGTATATGAATTTTATTAGTTTGCTACATAGAATGTTACTCCTTAATACACTAATTCAAATAAAACATAATTCGTGCATGAAGACAACTGGGAGCTTGAGCGTGGATCTGGTGACTTTTGAACCAGAGTTTGTAAGGTAAAAGAAATCCAAGTTTGACTGCTAAATTTTACGTTGGAGCCCGCGGTGGAAGCTATGTCGGGATTAGCATGTAATAGTATTAATTAGATCATGTTAAACAAGTTGGGACATGCACTCTTCCTTGGAGATCCGCGTGAGAAAAGTGTAAATTATAATTTGAAACATGGGAGCCATCGAGGCAATTCTGAGAATCTCCCCACCAGCCCACAATTCTGAGAATTGCAGGGTGGCTGGGCGATTCTCAGAATCGCCCTGATGGCTCTGATGTTTCAAAATTGATTAGAGTTTTACACAAAGTATATGAATTTTATTAGTTTGCTACATTACATGTTATTCTTTAATAAACTCATTCAAATAAAACATAATTCATGCACGAAGACAACTTGGGGCTTGAGCGTGGGAAGTGCGAAGCATTTATTATTGAGCATCGATTTCATGACTTTTGAACCAGATTTCATACAGTAAAGGAAATGCAAGTTTGCCTGTTGAATTTTGCGTTGGAGCCCATGGTGGAAGATACATTGGGATTAGCGTGGAATAGCATTAAGCAGATCATATTAAACAAGTTGGCACATGCACTCTTCCTTGGAGATCCATGTGAGCAAAGTCTAAATTATAATTTTGAAACATGAGAGCCATTGGGGCGATTCTCAGAATCGACCTGATGGCTATGTTATTTCAAAATTTATTGTAATTTTACACAAAGTATAGGAACCAGAGTTCGTAAGGTAAAAGAAATGCAAGTTTTCCTGCTGAATTTTACGTTGGAGCCCATGCTGGAAGCTACGTTGGGATTAGCATGGAATTGTATTAAGTAGATTGTATTAAACAAGTTGGGACATGCACTCTTCCTTGGAGATCTGCGTGAGCAAAGTGTAAATTATAATTTTGAAACATCAGAGCCATCGGGGCGATTATGAGAATCGCCCCGGTAGCCCGCGATTCTGAGAATCGCAGGGTTGTTGGGCGGTTCTCAGAATCGCCCCGATGGCTCTCATGTTTCAAAATTGATTATAATTTTACACAAAGTATATGAATTTTATTACTTTGCCACACTACATGTTATTATTTAGTGCAGGCATTCAAATAAAACATAATTCGTGCACGAAGCCAACTGGGAGCTTGAGTGTGGGAAGTGTGAAACATTGGTTATTGAGCATGGATCTGGTGACTTTTGAACTAGACTTCGTAAGGTAAAAGAAATGCAAGTTTGCCTGTTGAGTTTTACGTTGGATCCCGTGGTGGGAGCTACATTGGGATTAGCAAGGAATAGTATTAACGAGATCATATTAAACGAGTTGGGACATGCACTCTTCCTTGATGATCCATGTGAGAAAAGTCTAAATTATAATTTTGAAACATGAAAGTCATCGGGGCAATTCTCAAAATTGCCTTGATGTCTCTGATGTTTGAAAATTGATTATAATTTTGCACCAAGTATATGAAGATTATTAGTTTACTACACTACATGTTATTCTTAAATACACTCATGCAAATAAAACATAATTCGTGAACAAAGAAAACTGGGAGCTTGAGCGTGGGAAGTGCGAGGCATTGGTTATTGAGCGTGGATCTGGTGATTTTTGAACCAGAGTTCGTAAGGTAAAATAAATGCAAGTTTGCGTGCTGAACTTTGTTTGGAGCCTGTGGTGGAAGCTACATTGGATTAGCGTGGAATAGTATTAAGCAGATCATATTAAACTAGTTGGGACATGCACTCTTCCCTTGAGATCCATGTTAGCAAAGACTAAATTATATTTTTGAAACATCAAAGCCATCGAGGCGATTTTGATAATTGCCCCGATGGCTCTGATGTTTCAAAATTGATTATAATTTTACACAAAGTATATGAATTTCATTAGTTTGCTACAGTGCATGTTATTCTTTAATACACTCATTCAAATAAAACATAATTCATGCACGAAGATAACTGGGAGCTTGAGCGTGGGAAGTGCGAAGCATTGGTTATTGAGCATGGATGTGGTGACTTTTGAACTAGAGTTCGTACGGTAAAGGAAATGAAAGTTTTCATGTTGAATTTTACATTCGAACCCGTGGTGGAAGCTATGTTGGTATTAACGTGGAATAGTATTAAGCAGATTGTATTAAACAAGTTGGGACATGCACTCTTGCCCATATTTCGTTTATCACATTATTTCTCTACTTATTACTTTTAAATAAGGTTCATTTGGATAAAGTTGCAGTTGTTATTTTTAAATTCAAGTTAAAGGAAAAGTGAATTCATGTAAGTGGAGAGTCGTAAGGGAAATTGAATACAAATTTTAATGTTGGATGATTGGCTGGAAATCTTCTGGTCCAATTACAGTTTGCAAGAGTGGACATGGAAGTCTCTTTCAAATTATCTCATATTCAAATCTATAATTAAGAGTCAACATCTTTCAAAGAAAAATGAAAGTATAGTGATTCATTTCTTATCACATTAAGAAAAACACAAAGATTAAAATATTATACAACACATGACGTTTTATAATTTCGAAAAGGAGAAGACATAAGCACCAAGATGGAAGGAATTCACCATCATAGATTCCACATGTTCTAATTGTAATTTTGAAACATCAGAGCCATCAGGGCATTTCTAAAATCTTCCCGCCACCCTGCGATTCTGATGGCTCTGATATTCATAAAATATCCACATGTTCTAGTTATTCACCTAATCGAATTCATTGAACGTTATCAACCCAAAGTACTAGAAATTGTCAATGTTTTAATCATTCACGAAATTAAATTTGTCGGGTCATGCTTTTGAAATACATGAAAATTTTGAAACATCAGATCCATCTGAAATACATGAATATTTTGAAACATCAAAGCCATTAAGGAGATTATGAGAATCGCCCCGCCACCACGCGATTCTCAAAATTTCCCTAGCATCATTATAGTCGTAGCTACTTGCAAGTCTCTGATCTCATGTTGAATTGTTTCTTGTAAAATGAGTTTCATACCATGAACAAAGTGTCTATGTTGTTAATGGCTTCATTCTAATTAATTTCTTCTTGAATTAGTTAACTCTAATCATTTGTTGTGAAATTAGTTTCAAACTATGAATATTGTGTGTTGGTGTTGTTTTTTTTGTTTTATATATATATATGAATGAAGCCATTAACAAGTTAGTTAATATAAATATAAATATCTATCAAGAAAACAATAAAAATATATGAGATGGAGTAATGAATTGAGGAAAGAGTTTTTGCACTCAAACCTGAATGTAAAACTCAAAAAACTATTACAATATTTAAATATTGTAACGTTCTAATTTCTCCCTTAGTCCATCAAAATTTTATAGTGCAACTGAACCTCACAATCAATGTTTGAGAAAGCCGACATGGAAAAAGAATTCCATAGGGGTCGAGGTCAATGGGAGAATCATAGATAGCTTTATGACATACGTCGACCATTCTCTTTCCATCCAGCATCTTTGTACACTCACACTGTCCTTTTTGCCTTTTTTTCACACCATTTTCTTGGCAGGGTTGTCAATATTGCAATTGGAGTGTCAACAATACAAATTATGATTGCAACTGTGATTTGAGAATTTTGTTAACACTCGAATAGTTTAGTTCAAATTGCAATCTGAGCAATGGAAATTCTTAGAATTTTTGGATTGACAACGTTATAGTCAAACATGGGATATATTTGAGTGTATCATATGAATCTCTAAAATTAGCTCATTTATATTCTCCTGCTATAACGAACAGTCGTGGTTTGTTGTTGATTTTCTCTGGAAACAATTTCTGAGACGTGGTTAGTTACAAGATAAACTTGGCATATCGCATGATCGCATCGCTTGGCATTTGTTAGGAAATCGGGCTACAGAACATTGACATCCATCTTATCATTGTAGGCAAGTACTGATAGTATGTTATCCTTTGTTATGAAATCAGACTAACATGGATAACACATATTGCATAATGTTATTTTAGAAATCTCTAACAATTTAGATTTCCAGTGGCTAGAAATTTACTACTAATGGTTTCGATGGTCCACCCCACAGAATGATCATTGTTCTTATTCCCCACGATGTCAATGACATCTACATAAAGCTAAGTAGTTATTCCCCATATGCAAATGTCGTTTTAGATGTTTATATTAACCAACTTGTTATATATATATAAATATATATATATATATATATATATATATATATATATATATATATATATATATATATATATATATATATATATACTTAGTGTATTCAAAAGGTTAATTGTGAGTGGTTGGTGAAATGATATCATTTTCTTATTAGTGATATGATGACTATAATAACATGATTGTAATGAATTTGTGCATTTATGATTAAGAGTTCCTTGAGTTTCAAACCTATATGGCGGTAGCAATGACTATTGGAAAAGTTGTGTGGGAATATGTTAAATATATATCATTAAATTAAACTAATATAATATTATGTTATATAGATAGATAGCTAGTGTTAATATAGTTTATATCAATATTCAAATATGTAATTTTTTTGGAAACTGAAACAAATTAATAACTTGGAAATCAATGCTAAATTTTTTGCTAAATTATGTAACCTTTAAACCTAATAAAATGAATGTTCAAATCAATTTTTTTGAAATAGCATAAAATACAATTTTATACATTTAAGATTACACATATAGGATTTATTAATGCATCAATTTTTAAAACACAACCTCCGAACCTAGGCTAGGTTCTAGTTCGTAATTACATTCCCATTGGAGATGCATAAAAGGAAATAGTTATGCTTGTATTCTCAAACATATTGTTATAATTTGTAATCTTACAAGTGTGTTAGATGTGTGTCATATATTGTGATCGTGAGTTACAATTGTGAGTTTCTATATTACTATATTTAGCTAATCAAATCCACTTTCTTAGAGCACGAACATACCTAATGGTTAAGAGCATGTGTTTCCTCCTAAGAGGTCACACGTTCAAAAACTAGAAGGGATTAGAGTAGGTATGCCTCCGCAGACAATAATCAAATCGTTGAGTGGAGGTGGGTCTCTTGTCCCACAAACAAGGGGGTCTCATACATCAATTTGGTGTCTGGCTTGGATATAACGATAGAGATTCTAAAAAGGTTGTTACCAGAAGGAACAGTGTTGAGATGGGAGTTTCCTGAAACCAGTCATAGATCTAGAAGAATTTTGAAACCTGACATGGTGGGCATGCATGTGGACTCAGATGGGCGACTAGTTGATGAAAGAGAAGAATATGGAACATCTTCATCTACATCCAGTCATTCATCTGAAGATGTGAATTCTAATGGTGTGCAAGAAAATATGAGTGATTTTGAATACTTGTCTAAGATAGTTTATATAAGTGATGTTTGCATCATATCTTGAAATAAAATTATAGATTTCCATATAGTGTTAAATCAGAAGTAATGAGTCATTTTTATGTTGTTTGATTATATGTCTTAACTATGATAATTTTTATTGTTTAGAATATCTACAATGCAACATTAAATTAGAGATATAATGAATGTTTCATTCAATATACAAATAATAACATTTTGATTCATTTAGTCACGTAATTTGTTCATAATGTCATGGTTTTTTAATTTTATCATTGACAAAATTCCAATTTCTTTTGTATCTAGCATGTTATGGTTGAAAACATGTTGAATTTATATGTAGGAGAGAAAAATGATATTCTACCAAAAACATTAGTGTGTCTTTTTCCTCATAAACAACTTTTTTTTGCACATAAAAATTCGGTTTTACTAGCATTTTTTAAAAATGTTGAAAATTGACCTGAAAAAAAAAATCATCATTCTAGTATCAACGCTTTTTCGTTTTCAAGGGTTTTTTTGCACGAAAATTTTATTTTCACTGCCATTTTTAAAACATGTTGAAAATTGATCCTAAAAAAAACCATCGTTCCAGTATACACATTTTTTGTTTTTAGCACTATTTTTGATTTTTTTCAGGGTTTTTTGGCTAGAGTTCTAGTTTTGAGTTTATAGTTACCATTTCAAAGTTTACATTGTTAGCCTCTATAGACATCTTATCCTGACTTCCTGAGGTAGAGGCTTTAGCGAAGCTTTTCTTTGCTTCCATGAATGTTTCCTTTGCACGCTCCAATCAAACCCAACCTCCTTTTGTGGAGCCTTATGGACCCACTTAATTTCTTTAGGTCATTTCCCTTTATCATCACCATTCATCATTTCACTTTGCAACACAATATTCAGATTGGGATCCTCTTTGCGAGGCCCAGCCGTCATCATTTGTAAATTTTGGATAAGCTGCAGAGGTTGTGCCTTCTTCACCTGCATTTTAGCTATCAATATACGACATTCTTCTATTGTGTGGTCAAAATGAATGCAGTATCAACATGATGGGCGTGTCTTGTTTGTACACTCTTGTGCGTAGTGTCGTGGCATTCGACAATTATAGTAAATAGCTTGCATTCGGCCTCTTCTAGGTTCTCCTCCTCCTCGGCCTCATCTGCACCTCTCATATTCTCCATGTGTTGCCCAAATGCCCTGATATAGAGGCCAAGTCTCTTCTTGTGTTTGATACGTGGGAATTCTATCCATCATTAATTCGTAGCTGCGGAAATGGTGCTCATTATGGCCCAATGATTTGCAGAAATCACTGAATAATTGTTGTAATGTCTGCACGAATTTTTTCAGCAAGTAGCAATTATCTGTTACAAGTTTTATGGCTACCTGAAAGATAACGCACCATAGCGCTGGACCTATACTTGGTCTTGCTGGAGCTTCCTACCTTAGAAGCATTGGCGCTCCCCTAGATATAGTTCAGAAAGCTAGGGGCAATGATCTCTATCATGCCCCTGGCTTTTACACTTGGGGCACCAAACCTCTTCGTAAACCTCTAGCCGAGCCTATTTTTCCTTCTTAAAACTCTCAACTCCAAGGAGAGGTTCTGAAATTCCACATGAATCTATTGAACCCCCAAAGAATCATCCTGAATACGCGTTTCATTCAATCTCATCACAATTTTCAAGTCTTCCGCCCGAGTTCCTATCTTTTGTTGTGACAAAGAAACCCTTAGGTGGGGCAAGAGAGAGGCTACGAACCATTCACGGTGCTGACTATCTGTGAGATTAATGTTATCTTCGATGATCTGGCACTTCAATCTCTGATCTAATTCTGAGGGTGTTTCACTGAGCCTCATCTTGATTTCCTTAAATTTGATTATTGATTGTGATTCAGACTTAGGCTTACCAAATTCTTTGTTCAAAGTGGTTTGAGTGTCTGCAAATTATGCCAGTAGGTTATCAGTGCAATAGTTAATGTAACATGTCAGCTCGTGATCTTGCAAAGCGATAACCAACTGTAGCTTCTTTATATTATCATCTATAATTTGTTGTGTTTTCCATACAACCTTCGGAACATACCAAAGTTGATCTAGATCCTCACTTCCTAAGCCCTTGAAAACCGACAACTTCACCGTATTCGACATGTTGACGAACGACGGAGATGGTGGCAGTGTGGGTGAAGTTGTATGTGGTGGAGTGAATGTGGAGGTGGTGTGGGCATATGAGGTATCCATGGAAAGACATTCCTTATCAACTAGACAACGCTCTATGGTGAAACTTGTGATGCTCACTCGTCATCACTTGAAGGAGGTCCAATCAATGGACTATATTCAAGACCTGTTCTCCCTTAATTTGAAAAAAATTGTCCACTTTACATAGATCCAGACATCAAGGTAAGGAAATAACCCACTTTTCACATAAGAACATCCTAATCCAAGTATCCAAAGATCATAAATACTTACCACGCAACCACTTGAAGAAGCACCACTCAACTTCACTGTAACTCACTCACGTATTAACCATAAACTCTGCAACAAATCCTCCAATGACTCAATCAAGACTGATCAACTATGCATGCAATCTTATCTTCAGAATATTCCAACCTTCACACGAGCTCTTAGGTCCACACTATCAAACCGTCAAGCCTTCACCTTCCTTGGTCGTTTGCCAATTTATCAATCCACTCGTATAGTTCCATCGAGAAGGTGCAGAAGAATATCTCTTGTATTTCTGTGTACAGATATTATTCCAACAACCATTCCTTCACCAGGCATAGATTTATTTTTTCTTGCAACGTGAAGTCATGGATTTTTCTATCTAAACACTTCTCGATTTACTTCTTGGTTGGATTCCCGTGATACAACATCATGCATCTCTTTATGCAGATCCTGGTCTCGACAACAGAACCATTTTTTCTCTTAGTGGCTCCTGACCTAGGTTCAGAGTTAGTTGCACCGAACAAATCCCTACACCACCAGCTCTTTCAGCAACAACTTGCAGAATGTGGACTGAAGTCTCACCCAAAGTCGTATGGGGGGATGCTGGAACCAAGTTTCTGCGCCGAGAGAGAAGTGTTATGTCTTCTTGTGATCTAGATCTGACTTCACGTAGATCGATAAACCTTTATGGCTTATCAATGGAACTCTCTTTAATCAGCTTCTAGACCTCCTCGAAGGTCTATGAATGGCTTTTGTGGACCAATAGAAAGCTAATAAACTAGTTACGTGCATCCAAGATTATTCTTAACCTAGTATTTATTCAGATTTGCTTATGTGTTAGATAACTTTAACATACACGAGATAATATTCATTTAAAGACTTTACATCAATTACATTCACATAACAATATAGATCTAGTAATGTCGCTCATCAATACAACATTATTTCATAAACCCATCATTCATCATAGTATAAAGTTAATTATAATAGAAGTAAATGGATAAACACAAGAATTTTTGTAATAATCTTCTTTATTGATAATCAATTAATCTTACAGACTCAAGACTTCCCTGCACACTCAGTTGTAGGAGTTCGCACACTCAGTTGTAGACACTACTCGCCTTCAGTGGTAGAATCAATAGGAACAAGTTTCTTGAGTGATCTCCAACTGATGGTTGATGATCCAAGACTCATCAAATAACAAGAAGTAGAGACTCCATTCTCCTTATCTCTATCAAAATCAGAATCTAAATAACTAGTGAGATGGAAATCTACAACTTTAGATTATTCGATGCCATATGTTCGAGTTCATTTCAAATACTTGAGCACTCACTTTGCTGCATTCCAATGACCTTCACATGGCTTATGCATGAACATGGAAAGTATACCTACAATAAAATCTATGTTAGGTCGGGTAGAAGTTAGAAAACTAAAACTTCCAACAAGTTGCATTTACTTGGTTGGATCTTGGAACATGCTTCCTTCAATGGAAGTAAGCTTCAAACTTTGCTCCATAGGAGTAGTGAAAAGATTACAATCCTACATCCCAAAGCTATCCAAGAGTTGTCCAATATACTTTTTCTAAACAATGAAAATATATTTTGGCTTTAGATAAACTTCAATCACTAAATAATAATGTAATAAACCCAAATTTGTTATTTCAAGAACGTTTAATGATTCTCTTTTAACAGATCGTTTCCTATGATCATCAAATCATCTTTATACACAACCAGATATACAACTGACTTTCCAATTTTCTTAACAAAAATAGTTGCATCATCTAGATCAAATAATTTATAATTCAACTTGAGAAGGTATTCAGTTAACTTTTCATACCAGGAATGAGATGCTTATTTCAGTCCATACAAAGCTTTAACAAATTTTCATATAATTTTCTCTATTCCTTTAACAGAAAAGCCTTCAGGCTGAAATATATAAACATTCTCCCTGAAATCGCTATTTAAAATGTTGTTTTAACATCCATATGGTCTATCTTCCATCTATTTTGAGCTGCAAGAGAAAACACATTTCTAATTGTGCCCCATTATTTTGTAGGAGCAACTGTCTCTCTGTAGTCAATGCCTTCCTTTTGAGCGTAGCATTTTGCTACAAGTTTTGCCTTGTATTTATCAAGCAAACCATCTACTTTGTATTTGATCTTATACACCCATTTGCAATGAATGTCTTTGACACCTGTAGGAGGATCCACTAACCTCAGAGTGCCATTCTTAATAAGTGCATCATATTCTTGTTGCATTGCATCCTTCCATTCATCACAATTAGTAGTTTTTTCAAAAAAATTAAGTTCACTAATTGTATAATGATTGAATTCGCAGTCATGAGAAACATTACCTGAATCACCTTTAGAAGACATTCCTATTTCAAAATCATCATACTTGCTTGGAACTTTTCTAGGATGTGTAGATCTTCGTAAAGGTTGATGAAGTGGTTGTCTTAGTTGCTCATCTTGAAAAAGAAGCTCTTTAAGAGCAATTTCTAGCCCTACAGAAACATTACTGTTATCCAAATTTTCTTCAGCAATAACATTCTGATGAGTCAAAGATGGAAGAACCAAAGACTGATCGTGAATGGGAACCCCCCTTCATTGTGTGGAACAAAATTATCAGATTCAATATAGAACTTTTTAGACAAAAATTTCTCCAAATGAGACAGTTGCTTATTAACAATGGAATTACTTTTATCTGATTCAAGGAAAGTAACATCTCTAGAAGGAATGAACTTCTTATTCTCCTCATCATACAATTTATAAGCTTTGGAAGTAACAAAATATCCCAAAAATATACATTTGTGACTCTTAACACCCAACTTGTTATGCTAATCTTTAGGAATTAATGCATAGCATAGAGAACGAAAGACTCTAAAATGTTGAACAACAGGAAAATGATTCTACCACATTTCATAAGGAGATTTATTATTGATGGGAAAAGGAGGGAAACGATTGCAAATATAAGTTGCACAAAGCACTTCTTCCCCCAAAACATCAACTTAACATTCTTAAAAAACATCATATATCTAACAATATTAAGCAAATTTCTATTCATACTATCCTTAAAAAATGTTACTGTGATTAAACTCTTGTTTACTCCCGTAAATGCAAACAATATCTTTCAGAAATTTCAGTGTAAGTAAACTCCCTTTTGATGCAGTAAAAGAAAATAAGGCCTCCCTTTTGACTCAGTATTGGAAATTTGTATTCTAAATTCTAAGGATATGTAAAAATAAATAAAATTATGCCACTCAATTTCTCCAATCGTCTTTCATTATGACTAAAATATATGAAACTGAGAGAGAGTCAATAGTTTGGGCATCCCACTGCATTGTTCCATTGGATTAATCTTCTATTGCACTCTAGCTTCAAAGTCTTCACACTCCGCATCTCCTTTACCTTCAAAGTCTTCACGCTCCCCATATCCTATACAACATAGACTTAAAATACATGGAGTTTATGAGTAATTCAACCAGGCTCTAATACCAGTGTAGAAGCCCAAATAAACTGCACAATAAAAGAACACAATGAAAAACCTCATATTAATGATAAAATTACTTATTTATACGTGTGTAATTTAGCTATGAGACAATTATGTCTCGGTAACTTATTAACAGTAAAAACACAATATAAAATTAATTACATATCATACAATACAATTCCCAAAGGTTAGTTAACAGTACAATATTAAAATTTAAACTATATATGTTTGTTTGTTTGTTTGTTTATTTATTTATTTATTCTCTTTCAAAATGTTAAGTAAACCTCATATCAAATTTAAAAACCATAAGTATGTGTTGAGTATATCAAAATGTTTGAAAAGTTACCAAACCTCATACCAAATTTAAAAACCATAAGTATGTATTAACTATAACACTGATGTTATGCATCACAACAACATTTAGCCTCATGAAACATTTGTAAAACATAAAATATAACAGTTTAAAAACCATTCTTTGTTCACTCAACTCTATCCGCTTTCACAAATATCGTATACAATGACCTACTGCAAGTTCGCTTTTAATATGACTCCCATAACCGAGACATTCCAATCTCTTCCTACTACAAGTTCATTTTAAAAATGATTCAACTAACTGAAATAATCATATAAATATATGGAATGTGAAGATAAATAAACTACCTGTAATCTAAAATGGGCTGCATATAATAATATTAAATCCTTTTTATAGAAATGGGTTTTACTATGTTATTTGCATGGAATTCAGATTGCCAACAACCAGCTAACTGGTGTTTAAATCACAGCCAAAATCAACATTGCCAAAACTCCATACGGGCTGTTCCAACCCACGGTAATTTCATATCTGACTGCCAGGGTACATTCCATTTATGGAAGGGCTCCGGTTAAAATGGAAACAAAATGTAAGAGAATGAAAATAGCGATTAATTCCATATTTAGTAAATTCCATATTTAGTAAAATTGTTTTATTGCCTTAGGATACCTTCCCTATTCCTTTTCCATAATTTTCGGAATTAATTCATTTTCTTTCTTTATCGCTTTGTTTCCCTTTGAACGTAAATCGTTGCCAGATCCAACAGATCCCATTCGAAGAACACCTGAACAACTAGTGGTAGTTTCCGTGTTTCGTCTGTCAATAGAATTTGGAGCCCGAGATGATCCGAGCCCTGGGTTTCGACCTTCATTAGATATGGTGGTTACCTGTGCAACTGGAATCAAACAGAGCCCTTTACTTTGCAAGTACTCCGTAGCCCCATTCATATCCCTCTCCATGAACTTCAGAATACTGTTCTCAAACTCTCGGCCTTCCTTAAATAGCGAGCCACCAGGTTGAAGCAGACCCGCTGATGCCTTGCAAACCGAAAAAAGATAGCATCAGCCGACAAAGTAAAACGCACGGGGCCGTTTTAGTAATTTATATTACTAGTACCAGTAAAAATCAACAATGAGGCATGTACCTCAGCTGCAACATTCGGGGTTAGAGGCCAAACTGAGCCAACACTGCAGAACAGCTGAGCTTAGAGAACAAGCACTGAGCTTATAATAGGCTGCAGAAATTCAATCTTGCAAGAGATTGGGGAACAACCTTTATTTGCATCTGCCAAAGTTTGACATACTCAATTATTTCATCCAGCATCGATGCTCTGTCCGTATGCATATATAACAGCAAATTTAGCAATCGTTAGCAAATTTAGCAATCGATATGTACCTTGGATTCATATCGATCAACAACATTCCACATATGGATTGAAATATAAAATGCATTTCACACATTACATGAGTACACAACGGACAAATACTAACAAACCTAGATAGGTTAAAGGACTGTTTGTTAAGCTCCATTGATTTACACAAAAGCTATCTTGATTTATGGAATTACAGCTTTTCTTAACTTATGGAAACCAACTGCAGTAGTTTCCTTAAGTTAAGAAAATCAACTGCAATTACTAATTTTATAATTGGGAGCTACTAAAGTGGTCCATCACTTTGATTTGATCTCTACCTTGATTTGTGGTTTTTCTAACACATAGCTTTTAGAAGCTTGATGGAAGCTTAGCTATATGTTCATCTGTTGGTCCCCAAGCTCATATCTCAACCCCCTTCAGTTCTACACCATCTAGCTGAGATAGCAGAGCTCGGAAGTGCCTTCAGAATTCTTGTGTTCTTTTTCTTTTGCTTGGATTGAAGCTGAAGTGCTGAAGACGTAGCAGGCAAGTGGACTGTGGCCTTCATTAAACATCACCAATGGCTGGAGGTAACTCATATCCCTGGGCATTGAGTTTCAGTGATTCTTTTCAGTTCTTTCCGCATGCAGAATCGCTGTTTAAGTTTATTAGTTTTCTAACAGTTGGTATCAGAGCACTTTTACCTCTGCCTTGCTGTGTGTTGGCCAAGAAAACGTCTGAGCGCTTGTTACTGTTGTAGCTTTTGTATACCATATCGAACAAAGCACAAATAAATAAATTAGTCATTTGTTGTACCGTTATTGTTTTGCAATTTGGGTTTGCCGTGGATTTTAATGATTGCAGAAACGTTTGAAATGCCAATTCGGGCATTAAGTTAAGTCTTAGAATTCAACCCGGGCCCTGTAATTTAATTAACATTTTCAATTCAGTAAACCCTCGCCAGAATGGAAAATTGTAAAGGAAAAGCTTTCCAAATCTGAAACTATTCCGAAAGATCACAAAGCTGAATTTTTTTTTGGTCGTTTAAAGACAAGTATAGATATCCTCAGTAAGAAAGAGAGACCGTGCTTTTTTTTTTTGGCTTGGGGGCATTTCCCAAAGGTAGAAGGTTCGGCGTTTGTTCATTATTGGACATTTGGATATATGTCCGGGAGATGACATGGTTGGAAGCTTTTGATGTCTTGTCAGAACTTGCGAGCCGAAATCTCATGCATCTCACAGGCTATGGCGAAGGATATTAAACTTGTTTTCATCTGCATCCTTTAATCATTGCTTCCACGGCTTTATTTGTTTCTCAAATTAAACTCCTATGCTTGTGGCATAGTTAGAGCACGCACTTTGCGGAAAAATTCATTTTTATTACCAGGTGTTAAAAATTCATAAAAGAAAGAGATTTAAGATACGAGTTTATTTACGTGATTTGTTAAAGATTTAGAAACCAGAAGGATAACATAAATTGATAGGCTCCTATCAAACTAGAGATCAAGAGAACCCTATGAGTTCACCATCATTTGGTTAGTTCACTGTTATTTCATCAGTTAATGTGTCAAGATTTGGATGTGGATGAATGCGGCCATTGATTATGACTGCGCTTCTGAGCTTTCTTTTTTCTCAGCATGATAAACATGTTATTATGTTTGTCAAAATGCCTCTCGTGAATTACATGATAAACATGTTATTTTGTTTGTAAAGTTTGCCTACCGTATCCCAAACTTTACCATATGTTATGTCCACGTGAATGAGGGGATTAATATATATTATGGTTTTGGTTATAACAATATTCCTTTTCATATAATCATACCATTACCTTGCCACGTATTTGTGATACGTTGGTTTTTGTTTTATATGGTATTTACATAACCATTTCATGACCTCCATTTTCAGTAACAGGATACCCGGATTCTACCGAACTAAAGCTTGTTTTCTTTATCGAGAAAATTAAAGAGCGATTGCCATCGCGGTTTTTATTTTTTATTTTTCCCCTTTTATTTTTGGAAGTCTCGCACTCAATTGCGAGTATGCAGATATGAAATTATGCAGGTATGCATGGTTTGCCTATTGTTATATGAATTCAAGGGCTAATTGTTTACAACGGCATTTTAGATTTTTGAATAGGCACAGTTGTTTACGGAAGCCAGACATTCAAGATTCCACTCCAGTTAACTTGTAACTGCTTTGTTTTCTGAATTACTTATGATCAGGGCGAAGTTGTTGGGTTTGCCTAAAGAAATTGCCTATGATGGAAAAATAAGAGGGGTGTTAATTGCTCAGATCTCATTCCTCAGGGTGTTAGTGATATCTCAGGCTGAGCTACCGTTTTGACTTCCTCCTGGAAGAGAATAATATTGAATAAAATAAGGAGCATTCAGGTAGCAACTATTAGAGGCACACTAGTGACAACGACGTTTACTTTAGTTACCCTTGTCGATTTGTCAAGATTATATGGGTTAATCGCCTTCCTGAACTATGTAAAGGTAAGATCCTGAAATCTCTTGCGTGAGCAGGGTTCAATTAGGTGATTTGCCTTGGCCCTTGACATGGCAAGGGATAACATTACCTTCTGGAAAAAGTAATAGTGGCTCTGGCACGAATTTACCTGAGTGATTCTTGTGCCTTGTACTGGGTGCCTATCTTCGGCTACTTTCTCATCTGCTCTGGATTTTGTCGTAAATACACCTAGTGGTATTTACAGAATGCTGTTGTTATGTTGCCTATAAAATTTATACAAATGACTATAAAATTTAAGAGTTCAATGGATCTATATTAATGTCCATATTCCCTGAGACAGAATACTGTTGTAATGGCACCTAGTGTTTGCAAACAATAAATCAATACCGTAACTTTGAAAGGAATTATAGTGATTGGTTGTTTTTCAATTGGTTGGCATATCCAATATTGGAACTCAGATATGCAACGCTGTTATTTATTTCCAATACTCCCATGAATGGATTTTGGGTCATGTCTATGACAATGCAGTGCTCATTTGTTTTACTTGTTGTAGACTGCAGGTTCCTTTTGATAGACAGAAGGCCATAATGTATATATAAAATAAAATTTCAAATTTGCAGTTTTGTTTGCAAATTGTTTAGAGCCCATTTTGTAATTAATTTAAGAATTAGTCTTAAATAAATTATGGGACAGTTAGACTAAGGAATGTAAATTTGATTTTGCTGGAAAAATATTACAGTTATATGGAGTTTATTAAAATGTCATCTTGACTTACTCCTTTCAGTAAACATTATTTTTCTCTCTGGTTAAGTTTTGTTTATGCAACAAAATAATGTCTAGTGATCCATATGATTTTAATTAATTAGAGAATAGCCACAACATCTTTAATTAAATAAAATTATATATTGATTGGCAAGATCACATAAAGATTATTTAGACATTAAATTGTAATTAATTACACTGAATATAATAAATTTTATCCCATAGGAATTTTTATTATATTTATGTGATTAATTAGGATAAAATTTCATAACTTACCCACAGGAGTTGTGAATTAATAAGTTTTATCATAAAGTTTTATTGAATCTGTTTGAATTGAAAATTTAGCCCACAGGCAATTTTCATGTCATTTGATTCAATTCTTTTAGCATGTTTTACATTGGTAAAAAATGAAAGTTCATAAAGTTTTATTCAATCTGCTTGAATTGAAAATTTAGCCCACACGCAATTTTCATGTCATTTGATTCAATTCTTTTTAGCATGTTTTACATTGGTAAAACATGAAAGTTCATAAAAGTTTTATTGAATCTGCTTGAATTGAAAATTTAGCCCACAGGCAATTTTCATGTCATTTGATTCAATTCTTTTTAGCATGTTTTACATTGGTAAAACATGAAAGTTCATAAAGATTTATTGAATCTGTTTGAATTGAAAATTTAGCCCACAGGCAATTTTCATGTCATTTGATTCAATTCTTTTTAGCATGTTTTACATTGGTAAAACATGAAAGTTTATTAAGCCTCAACATAAGCATGTGATTCTTTATTTTGATGCAGTAGTACAACCTGCAAATTTCTCTGAAATTCGTTCTGACATTCCCGAACTTGAGGAAGTAATCTCGTTTGTTTGTTGTGAATCTGATATGGTTAATGTTAATATTAACACATGGTGGATTGATTCTGGATCAACAATTCACATTTCGAATTCCTTGCAAAGGTTTGCAAAACCAAAGGAAGCCAGTGGGAAGTGAGCAAAGCATCTTATCAGGAAACAAGATGGGCTCGCATGTGGAAGCTATAGGAACATGTTATTTAACTTTAAGTAGTGGTTTTGTTTTGGAGTTAGAAAAGACCTGTTATGTTCCAAGTTTTTCTAGAAACTTGATCTCAGTTTCAAGGCTTGTACCTTTTGGATATTCCTTAAAATTTTCAGAAAAAATCTTTCAGTCTATTCTATAAATCTGATTATGTAGGGAATGGTATTTTGTCTAATGGTCTTTACTGCAAAACAATGTCACATATGATTCAATGCATGTTCACACTGGCACTAAAAGATGATGATTAATAACACTTCTTCATTAATGATTAATAACACTTCTTCATTAATGATTGATAACACTTCTTCATGAATAACACATCTTCATTGATTCCCCTCTAGTCATGGTGAGCAATTGGTTTGCAAGCTCAAGAAGTCATTGTATGGTTTAAAACAAGCATCCTCCCAATGGTATTTGAAATTCCATAATGTAATTTCTTCTTTTGGTTTTGTAGGAAACATTATGGATCAATGTATATACCTGAAGGTTAGTGGGAGTAAAATTTGTTTTCTTGTTTTACATATGGATGACCTTTTTGCTAGCAACCAATGATAAGGGCTTGCTACATGAGGTGAGACAATTCCTCTCTAAAATTTTTGATATGAAGGATATAGGTGAAGCATCTTATGTCATTGGCATTAAGATCCATAGAGACAGATTTCAAGGCATCTTGGGTCTGTCCCAGGAAACCTATATTAATAAAATTTTAGAGAGATTTCAGATGAAGGATTGTTCACCAAGTGTAGCTCCCATTGTGAAGGGTGATAGGTTCAATTTGAACCAATGCCCGAAGAACGACTTAGAAAGGGAAAAAATGAAGAACATTCCATATGCTTCTGCTGTTGGAAGCCTAATGTAGGAATGTTGGGACGATGTCAGAGTGATCCAGGTTTAGACCACTGGAGAGCTGCAAAGAAAGTAATGAGGTACCTTCAAGGGACCAAAGACTACATGCTTATGTATATCCCGTTTGAGGCTGCTTTACATGGTGTATGGCTTAAGAATTTCATTTCTGGGCTTAGAATTATGGATTCTATCTCTAAGCCATTGAGAATATATTGTGATAATTCAGCTGCTCGTTTTATGGCTAAAAAAAAAAAAAAAAGTGGGAGTCGAAATAAACACATCGACATTAAGTTTTTAGCTATAAGGGAACGTGTTAAAGAAAATAAAGTGGTCACTGAGCACGTCAGCACTGAGTTAATGATCAATGATCCTTTGACTAAGGGCATGCCACCGTTTAAATTCAAGGATCATGTATTGAATATGGGACTTGGTTCCATTATGCAGTTTTTTCGTTGTATGGACAATGTTAATGAAATTCTTAATTATTGTGATGTTTTTTCTCATATTTATGTGCACCTTAAGTTGATTTGAGAAAATTCATTTAAGAAGGACCAAGAATAAACATAGGGTTTATTCATTAAGATATTATTGCCACATAAATTATAATAAGAATAGATGCATAGTAATACATGGAAGATAATACTCGTCATAAGAGGACTTATCGCCATGATTCATGTATCTATTACTTAATAAAGGTTGTCAATGGTTTTTGAGACATTAAGTTTGGAAGTATGGACCAAGTGGGAGAATGTTAAGCTCCATTGATTTACACAAAAGCTATCTTGATTTATGGAATTGCAGCTTTTCTTAACTTATGGAAACCAACTGCAGTAGTTTCCTTAAGTTAAGAAAATCAATTGCAATTACTAAATTTATAATTGGGAGCTACTAAAGTGGTCCATCACTTTGATTTGATCTCTACCTTGATTTGTGGTTTTTCTAACACATAGCTTTTAGAAGCTTGATGGAAGCTTAGCTATATGTTCATCTGTTGGTCCCCAAGCTCATATCTCAACCCCCTTCAGTTCTACACCATCTAGCTGAGATAGCAGAGCTCGGAAGTGCCTTCAGAATTCTTGTGTTCTTTTTCTTTTGCTTGGATTGAAGCTGAAGTGCTGAAGACGTAGCATGCAAGTGGACTGTGGCCTTCATCAAACATCACCAATGGCTGGAGGTAACTCATATCCCTGGGAATTGAGTTTCAGTGATTCTTTTCAGTTCTTTCCGCATGCAGAATCGTTGTTTAAGTTTATTAGTTTTCTAACACTGTCTTCATCTCTGGGCATGAGTGGGTTGCCATTTGATCCACAGGACTATGTGATCCCATAGGATTATGGCGAATAATTACCTCCTTCAATTTATATATATCATTTTCTTTGAAGTGTCATGAACTTTCTTTCTTTATCTCTTTTCAATTTATATATATATTATTTTCGTTATTAATATATATATATATATATATATATATATATATATATTTTATTTTCTTTCTTTCTTTAGTTCTGAAAACATGAGCCTAATAGTAGAAGCCACATTGTTCATTTAGAAATAAGGTAGGAATTACATTAAGAATTAACAACTATCAAGGTATGTCTTAGCATCACCGATTTGCTATTCTATTACTTGAAAAGTCAATCACTAAATTAATACCTCATTTAGGAATGCCTCTTTTACTGTACCTTATTAGCATTTGGAACAAGCTCATGCAAAGCTTTCAAATTTTGTGCAATTCTCTCTCCGTTGCTGCCAGATAATTAAAAAAAAATAAGTCAAAACCGTCTCGAGACTAAAAGATTTGAAACAGAGGAGGAGTTTCAGACTACTTTTCTCACCCGTTCAGCTACACTGTGAGGATCCGTAGCTTGACCTCGACCAGCCATTACACGGATCCTTAGAGCACCATTCAAAGCTTCTCCACCAGTTGACCCGTCAACATCACCCATGTCTTGCAAATGATTTCCGATATGCTGTACTTTCCAGCGATAGACATGCAGAGCTTCTGTATCAGAAGCTACCCGAGAGACTTACAGAGCTTGCAGACCTTCTGTATCAGAAGCTACCCGAGAGACTTACAGAGCTTTTGTATCAGAAGCTACCGGAGAGAGTTCTCTTCTTACGGAGCTTGTGTATTATAAGCTACCCAAGAGACTTCTCTTCCTACAGAGCTTCTGTATTACAAGCTACCGAAGACAGTTCTCTTCTTACAGAGCTTCTGTATCGAAAGCTACCCAAGAGAGTTCTCTTATTACGGAGCTTCTGTACCACAAGCTACCCAAGACCTCTTCTTGTAGCACTGTAACAAAGCCTCAAATTCAAATGAAGGAAAATGTTTGTTAGGAAAGTCAATCTGTTTTGCGGTAGAATCCTTGTTTTTGTTGAGAATATTTAACTAATTAATGCAAATAGTAAACGCAAAAGTAGGTTTTGAGGCGAAACAATTCGTCTATTTTAAATAAGAGTGGGCCTAATGGTTAAGAGCATGTGTTTCCTCTTAAGAGGTCACAGGTTCAAAACCAGAGGGGGGTAGAGTATGTATGCCTTCGTAGACTTAGCAGTCAAATCGCTGCGCGGAGGTGGGTCCCTTGTCCCACAAACAAAGGGGTCTCATACACCAATTTGGTGTCTGGCTTGGCTGTGACCTTAAAATGGATATTATTATTATTATTATTTAAATTAAAATTAAAATAATTTTTATTCTTATCCATACAAAATAAGGATTGACCCTGTCAACCATAAAAAAAAATTACTTTATTTCAAATAATAAAATAAGGATTGACCCTGTTAACGATTAAAAATATGTATATATATTTAAAAAAGACCTACTTCTTATTTTTATGTATACTAACTGAAGATTGACCCGGATTAAAAAAAGTTGTTTTAATTAATAAAATAAATATTGACCTGTTAACGATAGAAAAGGATATTTAAAAAAATTTACTTCGTCTATTTTATTGTTTAAATCAGTGGCGTGGCGTGTGTAGGGAAAGATTAGAAAGTAAATATATAGTTTTTTTATAGTTATACTTTACTTTTTAACATTACACTCCAAGGAAGATAGAAACTAAATTGTCTGATGAATTTTTTTTGTTGGTTAAATAAAATAATATTTTTATTATAATTTTTTCTATTTAAAATTATATGACTCTTATTTTTTGAAATTTTGAAAAAAATTATAAAATAAACTCAATTACATAACTAACAACTATTTTAAATAATTATTTATAAAAATTAAATTGCAATATTGTAAACATTTATCAATATTGTGTGATAATTTTTCAAAATATTATAAATTTTATTTTAAAGTATAACAAAATATATGATTTTTAAGAAGAGTTTTGGTATAAAAAAAATTCAAAATTAATTCCATTTAATAATAATTTATTGATTCCAAAAAAACCCTTTTATTTGACCTTGATCCGGATTGGATTTAAACGTTAAATATATTAAAAAGGATTAAATTAATAAATTTAATAACAATTTTTTTTAAGTAAAGTAATATAGAAACCCCTTTACTTAACCTTAATTGACTTTATCTTATCTTAAATAATTAAATTAATTAAAAAAGAATTAAATAAATTTTATAATGATATAGTATAAGATTCAAATATATAATATATTACAATATATAAATTATTGATTTTTAAAAATAAAATGAAATAGTACAAGATTCAAATATATAACATATTATAAAATTATTTATTAAGAAGATAATTAGTTACTTTGACTAGATAGTATATGACTATTAACCCATAATTAACATTAGAATATTATTATATAATCTAGCCGTTTTTATATAACGGTTAATGGTCGCACCTAACCATTTGGAAGATCTTCTCTCCCTATTTAACTTGCAGCTATGATCTGACTCCTTAACTTGTCATGACGATGAACCACACTAGTTGGTTCAAAATGCGTCGACAAAGGTTTTCTACATATGGTTTATGTCAAAACTCTTCTTAAAAATGTTATGGATCATAGAAGCCTCAATTCAAAATATTTGATTCGGTTCTCTACCCATTCATACATTCCATTATCATATTTTCCTATGAGATCGATTAAAGTGAGACATGGATTTAAAGTTATCTTCGAACTCTCGTTACGTGTTTAAAATTAATGCCTAAAATTTTATTTGACATACAAATTAATCTTAAATAAATTTATTTTATTATTTAGAAAGTAAATTAAGCATTAGAAAATCTCTCCTGTTGTCTTAATTTGAAGTTATACTTTAATTCTATATATATATCTTAAATTTCAATTTATAAAATGCTAAATTTATTAAGGTATATTACTATATTATTTTTTATTTTTTTCAAAAAGTTTTCACTTTCAATTAGTTTTGCAATTAAGTTTATTAATGTTTTGGAAAAAAATAAACATTGAACAAAATATTTTGAAATAAATAAGTAAAGACCATTTTTATGTGGTTTTAAATTGAATTGTGTTTATGTTGTTTTAAATTGAATTGTAAAATATAAAACTTATATTAAAAAATAAAATATCTAAAAAAAATCTCATTACCCTATTGTCATCATAATTTGCAATTTGTTACAATACATGAACAATACCACATGCCAAAAAACCATAACTTATATGAAAATCAAAATATCTTATAAATGTTTTACTTTGATTTTATTTTACAACATTTTCTAGATTAACACTTAATATTTAGAGTATAGCAATTACCCCCATTTAATCAAATAGGGTTTGTTACAATACCATGACCCAGTACCATGGCTTGTCAATACCATTTCCCAAAAAAATAGAACTCATTTCAAATAAAAATATTTTATTTTAATTTTATCTCATGACATTTTTATGCTCATTATGTTCCTCACCAAATAGGTAAACAAGCTATGACATTGTGTTTATTGTTAGCCGCATTTCTTAAAATACCATAGGCAAGTACCATGGCTTATCAATACCACTTTCCCAAAAACCAAATCTCATTTCGAAATCAAAATATTTTAGTTTCCTTTATTTCATAACATTTGTATACTCACTAGGTTCCTCACCAAATGGGTTCACAATCTATAACCTTCTGTTTATTGTTGGTCTTCTTTAATTTAAAACAAAATTCATAAAATGCAATTGAAAGTAAACTTTGAGTTGTAGATAAAAGTTGTCTCAAAATATTACGAAGACCTTGTTACGTTAAATTTTTATATTATGGTACTTTAAATTATATTAAAGTATAGTTAATTTAGATCTAAGTTTTGTATGACGATGACGATTAATGTCCACTAAGGCTAATGTGGTCTATCAGATCATAAAAAAGAAGTGGTTAATTGGGATTGTTTAAAATTGTATTTCTGCAATAAAAAAATGAGGGAAAGAAGTGTTTTGAGGTCGTTGTAGTTTTTTTGACTAAACAAGTTGAGGAGGTTGGTCATGGGGAAAATGATTTTCAAATGAGAGTGGATGTGAGTAATGGTCGTACAATCCAAGAGAAAGTACTTTTCATATTCAACTCTCTTAGTTTCATAAAGAAATCATATTGACTTGTACCAAGATATCTTGGGAATAGAACAACGTCTCGTTTTACTTCACAGATCATGAAAATTAGTTCTAATCCTTGAAATATCCATTCTCTTCTTAGCACTCATTAAGACAGAAATGTAATTATGGTTAGCAACTGTGGGGTTGATAACCTCCTTATAGTATCTTAACTTTCTTTTCTCCCCTAACTCCTTATCACTCCACAATTGATCATTGAATTTGGAAGTAATGATGTTTTTAATATTATCCATTCCTCAAAATGATCTCATCATTTATCTCCCAATGATAGATTCAGGACTTGGCATCCTTATGTCACCCTCGATTGAGTCAAAGGTGGTTTTGGCTAGAGTTATAAGGAATTTTTGGGAGTCTCTCGGCTTCCATGTTGTACAACTTCTTCTTATACATCAAATACCTAAAAATAGTCATGCACTTAATACGGGAAAGGCTACCCTCAATTAAGATAATAGGTTATACAATATTACCTTTAATATTGAGGTTGTAGGTTATGAATTGCTTTTGGATCATTTCAATATTTCTCCATGACTCTTTAGATATACTGCAGCCCCATACCTCACATCCATATTAAACAATAGAGGTGACGAGAGTCTGCAAGGGGAACTTCTTTTACTCCAAACCCAAAGGTCAGTCAGCTTACAATATTTCTGAAGCCCCTAATAAGATTTCTAACTTCCTATAATCCTTTTTTGAATGCTATAGTTTGATTAGAGCTGATAGTGGATGTCCATACCTAAATATTTGCGTAATGGTCCTATGATTGATAGGATGAAATTATGATTGAATATTTTCTTTTGGTATATCAAATTGTAAATAATATTGCATGTTGCAAATGTTTTCCAAAAAGGGAAAAATATAAATAAAAATAAAAAATGAAAAGAGGGTATATAAAGATAAAAATAGAATAAAATAATAATAAAAAAAAAAGATGAAAAGAACCCCATGAAAAGAATAACAGTGAAAGTTATGCAAATTCAAATGCCACTAGGAGAAAAATAGTTTTGTTTTGAAAAATAAATTAGGAATTGCGTGCATCTTGTTTTAAATTCCACAATCACAGATATTTTTTTGAATCATACAATATAATAATGGTCAAATACATTTGAATTTCTGTTGTTACACTAGAGAATAATTTAACCAAATTGTTTAAACTTGGTTGAAATTAGGTAGATAGACGAAGAAAATGATCCAATTGTTTAAGTTGGATTAATAATTTAAGTTTGAAGGTTAGAAATTAGACTAGGATAAATATGTCCTCCAAATGAAAATAAGAAGGGTCTACACATTTAAATGTACCCTTGGTTTGTAGAAGATAGAACTTTCTTTAAAAAATTAGGATGAAAAAGATTAAAATTTTATTATTCATGTTTTAAAGAGATATAGGTTTTGTCCTAACTTTTGGTGCCTATAAACGAAAGTGAAAAATGAAAACATGTTATGTCATCTAGAGGATAAATGGTGGGCCCAATATAATTTGTGTGTCCTTTACGATGGTAATCCATAGTTGACAATGCTTTTTGGTCTACCCCGCCCTTGCTAACCTTATCAGCAGAGGGGTGTCCAAAAAGGTAGTTTCACTCATCTCGACCCCACCTTATTTGTCACCCTATTGTTCTTTCGCAACCCCCCTCTCAATACCATATACCACCCTCCACCCCTTTGAAAACTACCTAAACCTCTCCTTCCAGCCAACGGTTCCCTACACCTACACCACTAATCCCTACACGACACCTCTCTAATAGTTTTCCTTACTTGTTATGCATTTAACCTTCCTCTAAGTTACCATTGAACCTCCTAACGGTCCTACACATTTAATGAATGATTACTTAACCATAAAAAGCTCGTTACTCATTACTATTGCACCCTTTCCTGAATCTGATCTTGCGATGTTCAGTTCTATTTTCTCGATCTCAATTAATAGAGTTAAATTGTCTCAACATTGAGAAAAGAACTATAGTGTAGTAGTAGCAACTTCACCATCATCACGAACCTCCGTTGTCGAACTTTTCTCTAGTAAATTGCATAACTCTTTAGGCTTTTCCAAATTGCTTCGAAATTCCCAACATGGCTCACAAGAGAAAAACCAATGTTAATAATGAAAATGTTATGATTACCCATCAGTTGACCTTGATCACTTCTGCCTCACTGACAAAGACTATAAAATCTAAGAGTCGAAGTGTGAATTTGATTTATTCGAGTTACACAGCTAGCTCAAAGACATCTTCCTCATCTAGAGCAATGGAATTGTCCTCTCGGAATCCAATGTACCCGTCTACATGTTTCCACAAACCCATCACTTCCCTGAATTTTTCCTCAAATGCCAAGCTTGTTACTTGCCAAAATAGAGAGCCAATGTGGTCCGCAATGGTGAGATTCTATTCACAATCACCCGTAATTCAATTAACCGAATGTTGCAGAACCCTCATAATGATTCTACTATTCCGTTCTCAATGGAATCCCTAAATGAATTATATCGGAAGTTGACCTTTTCCCAGAGATCTAAGATTTTTGACATCTTCCTATCTGAAGATGTCCACATCCCAAAAAGTAATCCACCATATCCCTCATCCACTTTTCCATACAAAGCTAATAAAATCATTTCCTTACTCTCATGTTTACTAGGGTATTATTCAGATCAATGGATAGATGAACCTATTTTAGGTTTTCTATCCATTTTCTCCAATGAAGAAAATCCCTTAGTAATTTTCAATTTTAGCTAGTTCCTTCATGACACAATTCATGAACAATTCCTTAAGATTCAAACTAAAGGAATGTTAAAATATCCCTGTATTCTTGTGTATATATTTCTATTTTATCAAGGAGGCAAGTTCCCATTTGTAGTACAAGAACTGAATGAACAAGGGGAGCCACAATCAGTCATTTTTTGGACTTCCATGCCAACAAGTGATCCGTGTGGTTCTAGGGACACACATAAGACAAAGAGGGCTTATGGAAGCTCTAATTTATAAAAGTGACCAGAATGCTTTCAAATGAAGAAAAAAGCATGGATCCTGTCATCTTGATCACAATGGTGTGAACGGTTCGTCAATCCAAGCTTGTATGAGGAAGAGCAAGCGATTCAAAGTTTTGGTCAAAGTTGGGCTGTGGGCCAGGATTAAGTGTCATACAATTTGACCGACTATGACGCATGAAACCTAGTTGTTGAAAGTAGATGAGATTGTTGGATCGTTAATTTATCTAACATCCCCTATCTTAGATAGGTGGAAAGTCATGAACCCCACCACCTCCACTCGAAGCCGCAACCGCATATCAAATTTCTTATTAAGAAAATAGGGTCGGAAACCATGACCCCGCTAGACCCTCCAACCTCCATATCCGAACATTATATAAATCCTCATTTAGGAATGCCTCTTTTGCTATACCCCATTTAGTAATGCCTCTTTTACTGTACCTTATTAGCATTTGGAACAAGCTCCTACAACACTTTCAAGTTTTGTCCAATTCTCTCTCTATGTTCCTGCCTGATAATCAGAAAAAAGGTCAAAACCATCTTGAGAGTACTAAAAGATTTGAAACAGAAAATTAGTTTCACAACAAAAAATAGAATATTTTCTCACCCATTCAACTACACTATGAGGATCTGTAGCTTAACTTTTACCAGCGCTTACATGAATCCTTGGAGCACCATTCAAAGCTTCTTTACTAGTTGACCTGTCAACATCACCCATGTCTTACGAATGATTTCTGATATCCTGTTTCCATCGATAGACTTACAGAGCTTCTGTATCACAAGCTACCCAAGACAATTATCTTCTCACAAAGATTTTGTATCACAAGCTACCCAAGACAGTTCTCTTCTTACGAAGCTTCTATATCACAAGCTACCCAAGACAGTTCTCTTCTTATAGCACTCCCTGGTCACCAGTAACAAAACCTCAATTTGAAATGAAGGAAAATGTTTGTGAGGACAAACTTAATCTCTTTTCTCATAAAAACCAACTTTTTGTTGAGAATATTCAACTTCTTATTGCAAATAGTCAACATAAAAGTAGGTTTTCACGCAAAACACTTTGTCCATTTTAAATTAAAATTAAAATAATTATTATTTTTATCTATACAAAATAAATATTGACCCTGTCAACCACAAGAAAAAATTAATTTATTTCAATTTATAAAATAAAGATTGACCCTCTTAACGATAAAAAAAATATTTTAAAAAGGATATACTTTGTATATTTGTTATGAAAATAAAAATAATTAAGTCGTAAGTCGTTTCCCTCTGAAATGAACTCGCCTTCCATGCCACTTATAATTTTGCGGGCCTTTGATTTAAGTGTTAGATGATCAAAATAAGCTCTACCGTTAGATTCAAAACTAGTACAATTACTTATGTGATAGTTAGAATTAGATATATGTGATAGAACCAAAATATATCCATAAGAACTCGTGTTCACCTGGCAGTTATATGTGATAGAACCAACATATATCCACAACGAGTGTTCACGTGGCATCCTCGATAAACTCTCAAAGTATGGAAACAAATCTCAGCAACAATGGTTGTACTTGTTTTTAGAATGAAATTTCATGCTTGTGGGATCGATGTGAGGGATCAACGGCTCTCGTGTTGGGGTCTTGGGCTATCTAGGTTTACATGGGCACTGAAGAATTTCGAGCTCTTGTCGGATGGCTTTTTGGGATTGGCTGTTGGGGTCTTGTGCTTTTTGTGTTATCTCGATGCGCCGAAGAATTTCGAGCTTTTTGTTCCAGTGATTGGGAATTATTTTAAATTTTGTGTCTCAGCAGCTCGGCTGGTGGCTGGTGGGTTGTAGACGATTTTTTTGGATCGAATGATCCTACTATTATTATTGATTTCATCTCACGAAGTTTGAGCATTTGTGGTTACTCTGACTCATTTTAAAAGTGTTTATATGCTCATGTATTATTGTAATCCACAGTTGTCTGCTTGAATTTTGTTCGCAGGATTTGCACCATAGTGAATTGAAATTTCTTCATTACATATCTCGTTTTTTCTTTCTGTTTTCAATTTTTATCTATCACGCTGCGTTTGGATAAATTTTGGCGACTTTCACCAAATCGACTAGAATATTTTTCTTTTCTTAATATATTAGAACCTTGAGAATTAAAAAATAATCATCGATTTCTCTCTCGCTATTGATTAGTTATGTTCTCTTATAATTAACAGGCCACCCATTTCAACTTAACTATTTTTTCAACTTAACTACTTGTACGTATAAACATAAATGGAAGGAAATATGCTTTTCCTGAACAAAATTGATTTGACATTTTAATATTGATCCATATTCAAAGATTTACGATATAGCTATCACATTATCTATAAATTCTTTGTATTCTGTAACAGTGAAAAGATGAGTGTTGGCATGGAAATAGCTTTAACTTTATATTCACGTTAATAGTATTAATGCCAATCTCTTCCTCCAAAATTATCACCATCATGAATTTGCATGGTGGTGACAAAAGGCCTACTCTATTTGTCATTTTTAAGGGTTAAAAAAAATTGGTTAAAAGTTTCACTTTGAAGAAAGATTGGAATTTCTTTGAAGCCATTGGTCTTTTTGATGACGTTGAAAGAGTCCACCAGTGGGAATGAAAAAATATGTTGCAGGTCACAGGAATTTGTCATATCTTCCACAGATTTATCCCTTGTTTTATTGAACCCTCGCTCGACCAGCCAGTTGAACCATTCTTGGCTTTAGGGTTGTGAGTATCCATTAATTAAACAATATTCCAAGTTTTCCATATGACATTAACTCTTCGTTTTGTTGAAGAATGATTTGATCCACAAACATAAACCAACTTAACCATGTAGGGTTGTGGGTGACCATTAATTAAACTAGAATATAGGGTTATGGAATTAATTATTTTTTAATTAACAGTAAAATTATAATTAAAAGATAATTGTAATTTAGTTTGTTTGTTTGTGTACCACTTAACTATATAGGGTTATGGGTGACCATTAATTAAACTTGCGTATAGGGTTATGCAATTAATTAGTTTTTTTTTCTAAGTAAGTTTAATTCTATTAACAAAGTAAGGAGGTGCAATTACATCGAGACCGGAGTCAAGACTCTGCTCTGAAGAGAGGCAGAACTGTCAAGAAAAGCAGGTGAGAGGACTGACTGTAGGCAGTGAGTACATAGTTGAGACGGATTTCAGGACCCACACAGGGGACCAGGTTGATATTCTCTTGATGCTGCATAATTAACAAAAAATACAAAAGACACATGAAAACCACAAAACTATTTGCATTACAAACTTGCCCAGTGGTGAAGGTCGCATAACATGAAGACAAAGCCGGGGAAAGTGCACTAGTCATCTGGAGGCTCTTCCTCGATACGGCACCAACCATACTCTGGCACATCCCTTGCTTGAGCCACGTTCTGATCGGATGGACCAGGGTCAACCGGCACCATCACCACATCCTGAGCACTGCAAACCTGAACATTCAAATCCTGCCGAGGCGCAATTCCAATTCCCAATTGGAGGGAAGAAGAAGGAGCAGAGACTGACCAAGAACCTTCCGGATGAGATCCTGAGTCCTCAATCTGTTCCGACTCATGGAGGACCACCGATATATGAGCCATTATCCTAGGGCGATTCAGAGAGCTGTGAAAAGAGAAAATTGCAGAGCTAGATGAGGAAGGAATCTTAGGGTGATATCTAGATGAACGGAGCTACCCTCTCCCATTGCAGGTGCTGAGATAGCGACCTGCAAACAGCTCACTTGAGAGGGAAGGCGAATCAGAGGATGAGTTGGTAGGTGCATGCCAGGGCTGGCCTCTTCGGCACCCCATTCTTTGTCGAGGACGAGGCATCTGATAGGGAGCATCAGTGGGATGCCGGTAAGGTAGAGAAACAGCTAGGTAAACAGAGTAGCAGAGACACCAAGACCAGGAAGGGAGCCTGCGGATCCCCTTCACTGAAAAAATGAATTGAGCGTTGAATTAACCTTTCCAAGCAGAGTTCGAGAGGCCTTTGAAATGACAGGGCCGACCACCCACCACCCGAAACCATAGACGATGCCTGGGACCAGATAACGAATTGACGAGACAAAGGCTACTAAACAACGGCTCGAAACCCACAACTTGAAACCAGAGACAAGGCCTGGGACCAGATAATGAAATGATGAGTCAAAGACAATGAAACAATAGCTCGAAACCCAGGAGAGGAACGAGAGGGAAAACAAGAACCATTTCGCCAGAAGGGCTGAGCCAAGCACCAGAGAAACTTTCCCTCGCAAGTGCCGAGAGTCCTCCGGAATAATAAAGCTTACCTCAGACAACCTAAAATCCAGAATGAGGCCAGAGGCGAGGGAATGAACCAAGTGAAACAACATAAGTGACTTCATCGCATACCCGAGACATTGCCTGGCCTTAACCTTTTCTGGCATGCATCGAGATGCTCCATCCATTACTATAGAATTAAAGCATGCCGCCTCCTGATGCAAGCCAGAGCATGCAGAGGGAGGAACCATCACTGCGGACATGAAGTATGAACCAGAGTAGCTGGACCGAAAGTCGTTTAGCCTTTCACTACGTGCATGCCAAGATCTTTCCACCTTACCTGTATTAAACTCTCTGTACTGGGTGGGCAAGTGTCGATCTGCCTTGACCCACCCCTGTCTCTTCAAAGTTAATGCCACCTCAAACACCCGCATCCGGGGGTAATTAATTAGTTTTTAATTAATAGTAAATTTATAATTTAAAAGAAAGTTATAAATTACTTAGTTTATCTGTTTTCTTTCAAATCATACATTTTTTTTAAGATCATACCATGTTTATTTATTTTTTAAAATAGATTTATATTATATTTAATTTTTTAGTTTTAGTTAGTTATATTTTAATATTTTTGAAATTGTGTGACTTTTATACATATTTTTATCTTCTATAATATTATTTTATTAATTATATATAGGTCAAAATTTTTAACATAATGTGATTTTTATATTTCATTTTTTTCCTAAAATTTAAACTTTAATACCAATTAAATGATTCCTATCTTAGGTAATATACAATCCTTTACCTTTTAATATCACATTTTTTTATTCTTTTATAAATAGATCTCATGGTTCTAAATTTATCTTTAGTTCCAAATTCTTATTATTTCTCTTCTTATGTTCATGTGTATAAGTTATCATTGATTCAATTTTACTATATCTTTTGTTATGTTCATGTGTATGATTCCTATCTTAGGTAATATACAATCTTTAACCTTTTATGTTTTCTTATAATATCTCATCTTTTATTCTTTTATAAATAGATCTCATGGTTCTAAATTTATTTTTAGTTCCAAATTCTTATTATTTCTCTTGTTATGTTCATGTGTATAACTTATCATTGATTCAATTTTAATATTTCTTTTGTTATGTTCGTGTGTATGACTCATCATTGATTCAATTTTACTATTTTTAATTTTCTTTAATAAAAAAGGTCTTTTGAATTTCCTCTTTTATTAATTAGATTTATTTTATCTATTTTTATCACAATTACATTCATGTGTATGACTCATCATTTATTCAATTTTATTATTTTTAGTTTTCTTTTATAACAAAATGTTATTAATTTCCTCTTCTATTATTACCTTATACATACACCTTCACACTTACATAAATAAAAAATAAAAATTAACTAAATTATAATTTCACATTACTATTATTATAAATTAATGTCACCTTATTTACTGCTTATCTCCCCCATTGTTTACCAATCATGATTGTAAATCAATCATCATTGTTTTACGTGTACAATATTCATTATTGTGATCTTTGTAATGGCGACATGAATACACACTAGATCATTAAAAAGATCCAAAGATTGATTGACTAATTCATAGAACTATTGATCATTTGTTTTTTTTTTAAACCAAAAATATGACTTTTTATAATTATTATTTCATCATAATTCTTAATTCATTATTCTCAAATTTAACTCTAATTTTTAATTTTATTATGTAACATTAATTTTTAAAGACATAGTTTAATTTATAGACAAAATAACATTTTTCACCGAGATACAATTTCAATTTCAAAGTGTTTTTTTGTATTTTTAATGCATCAATTAATTTGACACCCTAAAAAATAAATCTTTGCCAGATTTTGATTAAAATTAATGAGAGAAATGTCTTGGAAAATGTCATTTCAGGTATAAGATCGACTATGTCATTTTTAAACCTTCATCTCAATTTAAATGTTAAACAAGAATGTGACTTTTTGCGTTTTTAATGCATAAATTAATTTCACAACCTAAGAAAAATATCTTTGCCGAATTTTGATTAAAATTAACGAGAAAAATATCTTGGAAAATGTCATTTTAGGTATAAGTTTCACTGTAAACACTGTATTAGTAAATATGTCTTTAAACTCTATTTTGCATCCTCAAACATTAATTATAATTTTTTTGCATTCAGTTACTTCTGTTGTTCACTCAAGATTGATTCAAGATTGATTCAGTTGCAGTCTTTTGTTGTTCACTGAAGATTCATTCAGTTGTATGCATGCACGTACACTCCAGATGTCCAAAGATTCTTTATTAGCGGGTTATTGAAAAAAACCGTCTGTTGTTCGCTCAAGATTGATTCAGTTGTAGGATTCTCTATCAGGGGTTATTTGTAGGATTCTCTAATTAGGGGGTTATTGAAAAAAAACATTAGGGGTAATTTCATATCTCACTGCCGAGATACATTCCATTTGTGGAAGAGGACCTGTTAAAATGGAAACAAAACGTAAGGGAATGAAAATAGCCATTAATTCCACATTTAGTAAAATTGTTTTATTGGCCTTAGGATACCTTCCCCTATTCCTTTTCCATAATTTTGGACAAGCAAGATATTATCACCGAATCTGCTACATCTGACTTACTGGTGGGAACTAATTCTTCATCTGAGAATCTGGTTCATCTGACTTATCGGTGGGAACTAAGTGTCCCCAACAGAGAATCTAGTTCATCTGACTTATCGGTGGGAACTAATTCTTTTCCTCTCTTTATTACTTTGTTTCCCATTGAACGTAAATCGCTGCCAGATCCAATAGGTCCCATTCCAATAACATCTGAACAACTAGTTGTAGTTTCTGTGTTTCGTCTGTCAATAGATCTGGAGCCCTAGTTGATCCGAGCCCTGGGTTTCGACCTTCATTAGATATGGTGGTTACCTGTGCAACTGGAATCCAAAAGAGCCCTTTACTTTCCAAGCACGCGGTAGGTCCATTCATATCCATCTCCATGAACTTCGCAATATTGTTCTCAAACTCTCGGCCACCAGGTTGAACCAGAGCCATTGATGCCTTGCAAACTAAAAAAAGATAGCATCAGCCAACAAAGTAAAACAACACGTGGTTGTTCCAGTAATTTATATTACTAGTACCTCAACTGCAACATTTAGAGTTAGAAGCCCAACTGAACCAACACTGCCAAGCTTACACGCGCTCAAAACCTGCAGAAAAGCTGAGCTTTGAGAACAAGCACTGAAATTATGTTAGAGATTAGATGCACAACAATTTAAATCAAATACGCAGCAGATAAATCAAGCACATAAGGACACAGGAATTAACGTGGTTCACCCAACCAATCTGGGCTACATCCACACAACATAGGCATCGACAATCTTATTAATCAAACAGGCAATTACATAATTCAATCCTCACAAACTCTCACCCTCATTCCAAACAATCTGAATCGTTGCCTGTTTTATAGCAAAGGGAATCTAACAACTTCATTAACTCACTTTCATCAAATATAGGAGGCATTAATCATCTCCTAACAACCTGGAGCTAATCTAGGAACTGATTCCTATTGTTGTCATCTACTGAGATTTTGCATATCTCATGAAAAACAGAAAATCTCAACAATCTCCACCTTGACAACAATTAGCCTAATGCCCTGTTATTATTATTTTATCTTTCCTACAAGCCAAGAGAAGCCAAAAACCAACGTAGCTTCTCTAACAAAACTGGTTTCGTGAACATGTCTGCACAATTCTCCTTTGTATGCACCTTTTGAAGAGAGACTCCCCTTTCAGTGATAACCTGTCTTACAAAATGGTATTTAATTGGAATATGCTTTGATTTACTATGATAGGCTGGATTCTTAGTTAAATGTATTGCACTTTGACTATCACAAAGTAACCTGATGTTGTCCTGTAACCTACCAAACACACCAAGCAAACCTTTCAACCAAACCGCCTCTTTGCAAGCATACCTAGCAACAATGTATTCTACTTCAGTAGTGGATAAAGCAACAATGTTCCGCAGCTTTGACATCCAGCTTATAGCTCCACCTGCAAGAGTAAAGACATACCCTGAAGTTGACCTTCTCTTATCCAAATCACGTGCAAAATTGGAATCAACATATCTGCAAACAAATTCACTACTCTTATTGTAAGTGATACAATAACTACTTGTGCCTCTCAGATACCGAAGCACCCATTTCACTGCTGACCAGTGTTCTTTACCCGGATTTTCCATGTACCTGCTGACAACCTCAACTGCATGTGAAATATCTGGTCGCGTACACACCATCGCATACATTAAACACCCTACTACATTAGCATGTGGAATTAGAGACATAAATTCCTTTTCTTCATCTGAATTAGGACATAAACTCGAAGAAATCTTGAAATGGGAAGTGAAAGGGACTGACACAGGCATCACGTTATTCATACCAAATCTCAAAAGTATTTTCTCAATATACTTTTGTTGCGATAGCCATAGCTTACCATTGCTTCTGTCTCTGAAAATCTCCATGCCCAAAATCTGTCTTGCTGCTCCTAGATCTTTCATATCAAATGTCCTTGCCATCTGAGCCTTCAACCTGTTGATTTCTTCTATGCTTTTGCTTGCTAAAGCATACAATACTAAGATAATGAATATGCCATTTTTCAATTGTTTAAAATAAACGCAATGATCATATTCACTTCTAACATATTTCTGACTCAACATGAAAGAATCAAACTTGTTATACCACTGCCAAGGCGACTGCTTCAGGCCATATAATGACTTCTTGAGCCTACAAACAAATTTCTCATTGTGATGCTGAAAAAAACCTTCCAGTTGTTCCATATATATTTCCTCATCTAAGCCTCCATGTAGAAATGCAGTCTTAACATCTAATTGCTGCAACTCTAAATCAAGCAAAGCCACTAATGCTAACACAATTCTAATTGAAACAATTTTAATCACTGGTGGAAAAATCTCATGAAAGTCAATACCGGCTTTCTGAGAAAACCCTTTTGCAACCAGCTGCACTTTGTACCTATCTTTCGTAGCGTTCACACCCCGTTTCAGCTTGAAGACCCATTTACACCCCACAGTTTTCCTCCCTTTCGGAAGCTCAACCAGATCCCATGTGCCGTTCTTACCCAAGGCCATCATTTCATCCTTCATGGATGCTTTCCACTTATCACTCTTCGAACCTTCTTTTGCTTCCTGATAGCACAGAGTTTCATCGTCATTAGCAGTAAATGCAACAGAAGTGACATAATCATCATACCTTCTCGGTGGCCATTTGATTCTTGTCGACCTCCTTAAGGATGTTTCTGGCACTTCCTCGATTGGCTGACTACCATCTGTGGGAACTTCTTGCCGATCAATATCTGAGACCTGTTCATGATCTAAACCTGAACCCTGTTCATGTTCTGAAACCTGTTCATGACTAATATCTGAATGATGGTCATCATGACTATCATTAGAAATGCTATCAAACTGAATGTGCTGAAAGTCAGATACATCATCCTATTTCAATCTAGTATCTACATCTAACTGTATAAGAGAGGATTCATTAAACTTTACATCTCTGTTGATGATGATTTTGCGGGTAGTAGGATCCCACAATCTATATCCCTTTGTTCCAACACCATACCCAACAAAGATATACCTTTTAGACTTTGGATCTAATTTAGTTCGCTGATGTTTAGGCACTAGAGCATATGCATCACAACCAAACACTCTGATTTTCGAATAATCACAAGGGCGTCGTTTCCATACCTCTTGTGGAATCTTGCAGCCTATCGTCATTGATGGAGATCGGTTTATCACATAACAAGCTGTTGCCACTACTTCCATCCACAACTCCTTTTGCAACCCGGCATTACTCAACATACTCCTTGCTCTCTCTAGAAGAGTCATGTTCATGCGTTCAACAACTCCATTCTGCTGAGGAGTATAAACCGTGGTCTTATGTCTCTCGATCCCTGCATCCTTGCAATAGCTGTCAAACTCCTTGGAAGTAAACTCACCACCATTGTCAGTTCTTAAACATTTTATTGTTCTACATGTGTTGTTTTCTACCAATGCTCTAAATTGCTTGAAAACTGAAAAAACATCAGACTTCCTTTTCAACATGTAGACCCACACTTTCCTAGAAAAGTCATCAATGAATTATACAAAATAAGACGAACCACCATATGAAGTTGTAGGATCTGGACCCCACACATCTGAATGGATATAATCAAGTATTCCTTTGCTAGTATGTTTGCATGTTTTAAACTTTTGTTTACTTTGTTTTCCAAACAAACAATGCTTACAGAAATCTAACTTTCCAAACTTCAGATTTGTAAGTAACTTGGGATCATCCAAAATTTGCAACCCTCTTTCACTCATATGCCCCAATCTTTGATGCCATAAGTGAATGGAACTACTGTCATGTTCAGACACAGTAGACACAAAATCTGACCCTGTACTTCCTTCCAACAGAAATAGATTTCCTACCTTCTTAGCTTTCATAGCTAGTAAAATATCTTTGTAAATTTTCATTACTCCACCTTGAATTACAGTCTTATATCCATTTGAATCAAGTGCGCCTAATGAAATCAAGTTTTTTCTTAAATCTGGTACATGCCTCACATCAGTTAATATTCTAGTTGTCCCATCAAACATTTGTAGTTGTATGCTTCCAATCCCAACAATATTACATGTTACATCATTACCCATGTACACAAATTCATCATTAATTGATTTATATATCCTTAAACCATTCTTTATGGATACACATGTGGTTTGATGCACCAGAATCTAACAACCAATGTTGACCATGATTTGACACATTAACTGATAGTACTTCATCACTCATACCTGAACCAAATGCCGAACCTGTATCTGTCATATTTGCCTCCTTCTTCTCTGTCGAAGAATCTGCTTTTTGAAGTTTACTTCTGTTGCTTCCAGCAGTCCTTCCTTAAATGCCATGATTTGCCACAAAACCAACACTTTAGCTTACTCTTCTTCCCTTTCGACTTTGAACGTGAGTTGCTCGGCCTCCTGGAGTGTCTTTCTTTTGAACAACCTCTAACCATCATAGCTTCTGGTGTAGAGGTTTCAGAATGCGACCTTCTCCTTGTTTCTTCCGTTAATAAGGATGAAACTACATCTTCGAACTCAATAGTTTCTGATGAACTAAGACTTATAGAAGTAACAAAATGATCCCATGGTTCGGGCAATGAGCAGAATAAACTAATAGCTTTATCCTCGGATTGAATAGTTACCTCTATACTTTTTAATTGCACAAGAAGAGTATTAAAAGCATTTAAATGATCAGCAATCGATGTACCTTCGTTCATTCGCAAAATGTACAATTGTCACTTCAGGAGAATCCTATTGGTTAAGGATTTGGTCATGTACAGTTTCTCCAGTTTCATCCACAAACTAGCAGCTGTTGTCTCCGACACGATATTAAACACGACATCATCGGCTAGACACAGTCGAATAACACTTATCGCTCTTTCATCCATCTCAACCCACTCATTATCTGTGATGTTGTAAGGCTGTTTGGATTTGCCCAACAATGCCTTTGCCACACCATGTTGGACAAGCAAATCGTACATCTTCACCTTCCAGATCTCGAAATTGTTTTTTCCATTAAACTTCTCAATTTCAAACCGGGCACTCTTAGTTTTCGCCATTTTGTATCAACCAAAAAACCGCAATAATCTCCAAAACCAATGTTTAAATACCAGCAATTAAAAAACTTCCTATGCCTTTGCTTTAAAAAACAATTTTTTTTTGTTGTGCAAAATTACAGTAAAAAAAAACTGAGTATCAAACATCCAATAAATGCATTGGAATTGAGTCATCAACATCAAGTAATATGGGTCCATCGTTATGGACATATATCGAACTTTTCTCAAAAGTGATACACCCCTTTCAAAAATAATGGAAACCTTTTTTAATAACAATAAGGTGTGAATGTGGCCTTCACACATGTGATCGGTGCCAAGTAATAAAACTCTAGGTTAACCGTATATGATATGGGGAAATATAAAACAAGTCACATATTTCACGGCATCCATCCTTTAAATATTAACAATGGAGAAATAAAAACATGTTATAGTTTCATGGACTCGCATCTCACATTATGGTTTCGTGGATTCGATTATAGTTTCATCCAATATGTGAACGAGTAGGCACTAAAACCAACCGGATAAAGAAAAGAGGAGACTCAAAAAAAAAATCAATAGGCATGCAACAGGGAGCGTCAACATTAGAGCTTTAATTCCACTGCTTGTTCTCGCAATTGTTGCATGGAGGATAAACAATACACACAAAAAGCAATAGAAGGTTCATCTTAGGTGCGAACAGAGATACGCTACCGATTATTTAACGCACCAACAGCCACGCATGCAACCAGCACTCCACGCAGCTATTGGTAAATGACTCCACGCATCCGGAAATTAGCTGCTCTGGTACACCATGCAGCAAAGGGACATACAGGCACCAACTCTCCAACGCTCCAATGCTCTACGTCCATGCAACACCAGGCACTAGTGCTCCACTCCAGCACACAAGTGAATACCACTAGCAGCAA